>CM028382.1:113105752-113201136 GCA_013146195.2 Codonopsis lanceolata | reverse complement strand
GTACAGTTAAAACAGCATAAGCATTGGCAAGAAGATCATTAGGTCTTTATTTAGCTTGTAATGTAAGGCCAACGTGTTGGGGGATTGATGGAAAGGGATTGGAATTCAAAGTGAGAGAGTAAGACTACCCTTTATCCCTCATACTTCCAAGCAAAGGAAGCTCTTATTTAGGCTAGACCTGCAAAGACTACAAGTGGGGGTGCTTTTGTTACTTTTCACCTTTCTTCTTTCTTTTGGGCAATATGTACTTTAAAATATCACATCATTCTTATCACAAGATGATTTCTCGACATATTTTCTCTTGAAAGCTATGTTTCCATTTGAATCTTTGTTACACTCTTCTTCTTCCGTTTCATTTTTCTCGTCGACACATAATTTTCCTTTCTTTTCTTTTCTATTATTTTTTTTTTCGACGATTTGAAATAAGAAGTCTTCCGAAAAATAGCCTAAGAAAAGAAATGGTCCTCTAAAATCAATTTCCCCACCCACATCCTACTCTCTCAAAGGGTAGGCTAAAAGTGTATAGGCTTTTAGGGATAAGTTAATGTGGATAATAGAAACGATGGCGAATGGTGGTTTAAATAGTGTGCTTGGCACACTCCATTCTTTTTCATTAGGCTCAACGGGACACTAGGGATATTTTTAGTATAGGTTAGGGAATATTTAGGCTCTAACGATCCAAAGATGGCCTAAGTCATTTCTTAATGCCAAATGCTCATGTAGTTTTTAAAGTAAGTTAGACACACAAAATATCATATCAACTATGGGAATTGTGGGGTTGAATGTTTAGCATCATTGGATTTCGCATAAGCATTCGCTAAGAAAGATGGTAGGGACAATTGAGAGTTGAGACTAACATGCAATACGGTTGAAAGTGTGCTTGAGATATATAAATGAAAAAATCCAAGGGATCTAACTATCATGCAATTGACCCTAAGTCACAATTTAATGCAACAATTATGTTCAAATGGCTATGCATCATATTCTTGTGCATATCTTGTTGTAATGAAGTAGGTGCTATAAACTTTATAAAACTATTCTAATCAATCCATAATTATGACTGGTGTGGGTGCATGAAGAATTTGGAGAAAAGTAAAAGTTTCGCAAAATAAAGTAAATTCCAGAGGGATCTACGGACTATCTATGCAGTTCATTGCATTAACTCTTCATCGACTACGACTAGCATTACCACACCTAAACTTGAGGATGAAAATTTTGAAATATTTTATTCTTTTGAATTTTTTTTTAAAAGAAAATTGGAGATGACGATGACTCTTTTGATGATGGGTTCCTATAAGAGGAATCCACGAGCATTCAATGTGAGTGTATTCTAGTCAAGGCAACACCTCCGAAAATAAGAAAAAAATTAAAAACAGGAAAATTGGGTGAAAAGTTAAATGGTCATCAAGAAAAGAAAATTTTCTTCACCCTAGAAACATAGCCCAACTCCATTCCTCCTTAGGCTAGGCTAGACCTGCTAAGACTCGGGCTTAGAATCCCCCCAAAACTTAATTTCTATTTTGTCCTCAAAATTGAGGAACATATGAGGGAATTGATGGGGAAGGACAAATATCAAAAGGAAATAGCAGGCCCACCTAAGGAAAGAGGATGGAACTTGGGCCTCGACTCACGGTGAGTCGGGCGGAAATAACGAATGAGGACGAAACTCGGGGATCGTCCCAGGAGGTAACCCATAATAAGTGGAGACATTTTGTCCCACAGCAGTTAAACCACTCAAATAGCCGCTCTTGGCAAGATTTGTGCCAAGCTGTTGAGTTGCCATTTGGGCTTCGAGGAAACCTCTTCTAGCCTATCGAGATCCCTACGAGCTGGGTCCTCCTCCTCTCTCTTCTGTTCCTCCCCACGAGGAACCCTCACTCTGGCTCTCGGCTGGTGCTCAAACAAAATGGCCCTAGTAATGGCCTGACCGGCCTTAAGCCTCTCTCCGTGTCGGGCCATCTCACGCTCGCCTCTCTCTACACAACTCGGTGATCAAATGCGGGAACGCGAACCCCGCATTCGTGGCACCTCTAATAAGGGTCTTGATTTGGCCGTTGATCGACGGCCAACATCACTGCATGCCACCTGGTCCATAATGGTGTAGATTAAGACCTCTCCCAAGTCATCCGTATGTTGGTGACCCCGGAGGGCATGAGACGACCACAAATAAATTTGAACACGGCTTGGCGTGTTCGGAAGGACTCCTCTCCATGGTGCGTGGACCGAAGGGTGGATTATGGTTGTAGGTCCACTCAACACAAGGGAGGCGATGGTCGCATTGACCACCTCGGGGGGATATGAGGTGGAGGTGTGTTATAATGATCGGCACCAACCGCAAAGTTGGAGGTGCTTAGAATACAGTTAATATCTTGGGGCGAAAAGTCAACACTAACGCCCCTAACATAGACAATCTCTATCACCCCCCCCCATCCATGCCAATTGTGCCATTGGCATAGAACTCGCGGACAATCGGCACCACTGCCTTGTTCGGAGAGTCAGTCAATTGCCCCCACCTACGGGCCGTAAAATTGGGACGGAGGCCAAATTCTTCAGCCTTAAATCCCTTCTCGGGAACCAAGGACTTGGAGAGTTTGGCTGCATATTTTTCAGAGGCCTCGAAGGAAATAAATCGGGTGTGGTCATATTGCGGTTCCTCCTCCTGAACAGGGCGGGAGGAAGAAGGTCCGGTATTTCTACGCTTTCTAAACATCTTGTTTGAACAAAACTAAATTTAAATATCTAACAAAAAATGCATTTTCAAAATTTTAAAATTAAAAATTATTTCCTAAAGCATGCAAAATTATATCTACGTGAAAAATGTCTAACACCCTAGCATGCAAAAATTTGACGTAAAAATTAAAGAGAGGGGTTAGGATTACTTGTTTAATTTGCAGCTTGGAAGTTGGAGGTAGCCGGAGTGGTTGATCTTGGCGTCGGCATAAGATTTCTTCTCCTTGCTCCAAAGCTTCTTTAGGCTTCCAATTGAGTGCAATGGGGTTTGGTGGAGAGGTAGAAGATGAAGGGTTTGAAGAAGGAGGAGATTTCTTGAGATTAGAGTTGGAATATTTAAGAATTGCAAGAGTTTCACCGGGATTAGAAGAGAACTGGGTGGCTGCTGCTGCTTTGTTGAAGGAGGAATGATTTTCTGGTGTTCTGCAAATGAGGCTCGGCAGGTTCTTATATAAAGGGACCTTGTGGTCGCAAGGTCTGCCACACCTTGCGACCGCAAGGTGGGCAGTTAAACCGGTTGTTATTCTGCTGATTCCCTATGTACTGACGGTACGTTGCACGATATCTGCATTTACTGAGGGCCTTGCGGTCGCAAGGTCCTCTACACCTTGCGTCCGCAAGGTGTCCAGAACTGCTCCATCTTAATTTCTTTTCATTCTTTTCAACAGTTTGCAATTTAGCCCCTTTTGTTATACTCCGTTATGTTTTGTAACTTTCCTGTATTGCAAAAACTAATATATATATATATATATATATATATATATATATATATATATATATATATATAAACTAAAAATATTAGTAACATGTAAAAACAACATTAAGATGTTTTTCTCCCCCAAACTTGAATTTTGGCATATTTAATTAAAAATTAAATGTCCAAAAATACATTTAACGGAGAATAGCATATTTAAATTAACTACAAATGCAATAAAATTCATAATAGTGGGTTGCCTCCCACTTAGCGCCTTTGTTTAACGTCTTTGGCTCGACCAAACTGCAAGCCTAATCCTGGGGTGGTTCATTGTCAGCCAAACGAATTAACTCAATTGTTCGTTCAACTGACATCGGCTATAGGTATGGCTTGAGTCGGTGTCCATTAACTTTGAAAATTTTATTATTTTTAGGGTTTTGAATATCCACAGCTCCATGAGGATAGATTCGTACGATTATAAAGGGACCGGACCATTTAGATTTCAACTTTCCTGGAAATAGCCTAAGTCTAGAATTAAAAAGTAACACTTTTATCCCTGGATGAAACATCTTGTTGGCTAACCTCATGTCATGATATTTCTTGATCTTTTCTTTATATGTTTTAGCATTCTCATACGAATTCAACCTATGTTCTTCTAATTTATTCAACTGAAACAATCTTTCCTCTCCAGCCAAAGTTAGATCTAAGTTTAATTCTTTAACAACCCAATAGACTTTATGCTCAATTTCAACTGGTAAATGGCAAGCTTTGCCATATACCATTCTATATGGACTCATTCCTATTGGGGTTTTAAAAGCAGTTCGGTATGCCCATAAAGCATCCTTAAGTTTAGATTCTCAATCTTTACGATTAGGCCTAACGATCTTTTATAATACTGCTTTAATTTGTCTATTACTTACCTCTACTTGGCCGGATGTTTGAGGATGATAAGGTGTAGCTAACTTGTGAGTTACACCGTGTTTCTAAGGACATTATTTAGTAACTTATTGGTAAAGTGAGTTCATTGGTCACTTATTATGACCTTAGGTACTCCATATATAGCAAATAAATCTTCTACAAATTTAACCACTGTTTTGCCATCATTTGTCTTGGTTGCTACTACTTCAATCCATTTAGATACATAATCAACTGCTACTAAAATATATTCACAATTATTTGATACTAGAAAAGGACCCATGAAATCAATACCCCAAACATCAAAGATTTCAACAACCAAATTAATATGCAAGGGCATTTCGTTTCTCTTTCCTATTCCATCTGTTCTTTGACACTTATCACATGTTCTATAAAATAGTTCACAATCTCTAAAAACAGTTGGCCAATATAAACCAGATTGCAAAATTTTTCTAGCAGTTTTGTTTCCACTAAAATGACCTCCACAAGAGCATCCATGGCAGAATTCCATAATACCTTGTTGGTCTTTTTCTGGAATACATCTCCTTATTAGAGAATCTGAACAAATTTTATATAGATGAGGCGCTTCCCAAAAATAATTTTTGGTTTCAGCCAAAAACTTCTTCTTTTCATAATGATCAAAATCAGGATTAATGATATCAGACACATAGTAATTGACAAAATCAGCATACCAAGGGTCTGAATCTTTAACCGCTAAAAGTTGCTCATCAGGAAAATCATCATTTATGGGAACGGGATCATCAAGAAATTGACGTTCAAGCAAGGGTGAAAATTCTAATCTAGACAAATGGTCGGCTACGACATTCTCGATTCCCTTTTTATCTTTGATTGTAATGTCAAATTCTTGTAACAATAACATCCATCTAATTAATCTTGGTTTAGCATCTTTTTTACTTAATAGATATTTTAATGCAGAATGATCAGAAAATATTATCACCTTTGATCATAACAGATATGATCTAAATTTTTCTAAAGCATATACTACTGCTAAAAACTCTTTTTCTGTAGTTGTGTAATTCAATTGTGCATCATTTAGAGTTCTACTAGCATAGTGGATCACATGAGGCTTTCTATCTACCTTTTGTCCTAACATGGCTCCAATCGCAAAATATGATGCATCACACATGATTTCAAAAGGAAGTGACCAATCATGGCCGAATAAAATAGGGGCAGTAGTTAATTTTTCTTTCAATAAATTAAAAGCTTCTAAACATTCTTTATCAAAAATAAATTATGTATCTTTTGCTAATAAGTTACATAGAGGCTTACAGATTTTGGAAAAATCTTTTATGAATCTTCGATAAAAACCAGCATGCCCTAGAAAACTTCTAACACCTTTAACTGAAGTGGGAGGGGGTTGTTGTGAAATAACTTCGATTTTTGCTTTATCAACTTCAATGCCTTTATTTGAAACAACATGCCCTAAGACAATTCCATGTTTGACCATGGAGTGACTTTTCTCCCAACTTAAAGTTAAATTTGTTTCACAAAGATCTTTTCGTGATGTAAGATTTTCTAAACAGTGATCAAAAGAATTTCCAAAAACTGAAAAATCGTCCATGAAAACTTCAACGCATCTTTCAACTAAATCTGAAAATATAGAAATCATGCATCTTTGAAAAGTAGCTGGTGCATTACATAATCCAAATGACATTATCCTAAAAGCAAAAGTACCAAAGGGGCATGTAAAAGTTGTTTTCTCTTGGTCTTCGGTGCAACAGGGGGATCGATTGTAACTTAAAAACCATCAAAAAAGCAATAATATTCATGACCGGCTAGTCTTTCAAGGATTTGATCAATAAATGGCAAAGGAAAGTGGTCTTTCCTGGTTGCCGCATTAAGTTTTCGCAAATCAATGCACATTCTATAACCAGTTATTGTTCTTGTAGGGACTAATTCATCTTTCTCATTTTTAACAACTGTAATTCCTGACTTTTTAAGAACTACTTGAACAAGACTAACCCATTTACTATCTGATATAGGGTAAATTATACCCGCATCTAAGAGCTTAAGAACTTATTTTCTTACGGCTTCTTCCATGTGTGGGTTAAGTCTTCTTTACCTTTCTCTTGAAGGTTTACTACCTTCTTCTAGATGTATTTTATGCATGCACATAGATGGGCTAATACCTTTTAAATCGGCTAGGGACCATCCTAAAGCTTCTCTATGTGTCCATAAAACTTTTAATAAACTAGTTTCTTGCTTTTCCGTTAAGTCGGCTGCTATAATGACAGGCAAAGCGTTACCTTCCCCTAAAAATGCATATTTTAAATGGGGTGATAATGGTTTTAATTCTTCAATTGGAGGAGATTTAATAGAAGGCATAAATTCAGAATTTTCTGCTTTAATTGTTTCTTTTATTTTAGCCTCCTCATTATTTTATTCTCTAACATCATCTTCTTTAATTTCTTCTTCGACGTTTTCTATCTCAATTTCTTCAAAGAGAGATTTCAAAATCTCTACTTCGTCTTCCTTGATTTCATTACTTTCTTCTTCTACTTTATCAGATTTATCATAACTATTTTCTGATTCTTTCTCTATATCTTCTTTATCTTTCTTTTTACTGGCTTCTAATTTCTCTCTCTCTTGTCTTTCTTCCTCTTCTATTTCTCTTTCAATCTCATCAATGTCAATTTTTATAGGCGGGATAGGACTATCATCATAAACTATAAATCTATCTCTCTCATAGTCTTCGTCTTTATTATCTTCTTCAAAAGTTTCAGTTGATAACTTTTCAATTTCATCTATTGAAAAACATGCATTTATGTCACTAGGTCTATTCATAGCATCAAAAACAGAGATTTCAACAGTTTCACCTAGGACTGACATTGTGAGTTTACCATTTTTCACATTAATCATGGTATTGGCAGTAGCCATAAAAGGTCTGCCTAACAATATAGGAACTTCATTATTTGTGCATATCTTTCTTTCCATCTCTAGAACCACAAAGTTAACTGGAATGATTAGTTTATCAACCTGAACTAGGATGTCTTCCACTATACCCAAGGGATATTTAACTGAACGATCAGCTAATTGTAATTGCATAGTAGTGGGTTTTAGTTCTCCTAACCCTAACTGTTTATAGACCGCAAAAGGCATCAAATTAATACTTGTTCCTAAATCTAGCACTGCTTTCATCTTTTTAGAGCTTCCCAAGGAAACTTGGATATTAAAGCTACCAGGATCTTTCAACTTAGGGGGTAATTCGGGTTGTAAAACAGAACTTACGTTTTCAGAAACAATAATTTTTTCATTGTTTTCAAACTTGTGTTTCTTAGAGTGAAGATCTTTGAAAAACTTTGCATAAGCTGGAATATTTTTAATAACATTAAGCAAAGGAAGATTAACATTCACTTTGGATAACATATTTTAAATTTCCGTAAATTGTTTGTCTATTCGGTTTTTCATAAGTCTTCTTGGGAATGGAATTGGAGGAACATAAGGTGGTGGAGCCACATAAGGTTCCTCTTCTTCTTGATCTACCTCTTTTTCAATTTCTATTGTATTTTCTTTATTTTGAACCACTTTTTCTTGTTCTTTAACTTCAACTTCAACTTCAACTTCTTGATTAATCGATTCATTATTCTCTTTATCACTATCTTTTTCAATTTCCTTTTCAGGATTTTATACTGTATCAGGCACATTAGAAAAAGGATCAGGATCACTTACCTCTTCACCTATTACCTTACCGTTTCGCAAGACGGTGATTGACTTGGCTTGCTCGATTTGACTAGGGAACTTCCCTTCTTCTCTTTTTTCGGCTTCAGAAGTCACAATGTGCTTCTTTAGATTTTCAATCTCTTCAAGCATATATTTCATCAATGATGCTTGACCTTTACTTGCTCCATCTTGTTTTGGAACTTCTTCAATTCTCAACTGATTTTGATTTGGAAATTGTGGAGGTTGAGGTGGTTGAGGTTGGAATTGTTGAGGTTGTAAATGCTTATTTCCTCCCCAAGAAAAGAAAAGAGAGAGTACGTATAAAAAAAGAGTGAAAAAAAGGGTTAACTATTTCATAACTAAGAATGTGATAAAATCTACTTGATAACTACAAATGTGATAAAATTTATCAAGAAATTTTATCAAAATTAAGATTATAATATTTTTTGAAAATATTTTAAAATTTAGAAATTTATCACGTTTGTAGTTATCAAAAAGTAAAATTTTAAAATATTTTAAAATTTAGTTATCACATTTGACGGCAATTTTGTGAAATCTACTTTACGGCAATTTTGATTATAATTTTTTTTATCACAATTGTAGTTATCAAAAAGTAAGATTAGAATATTTTTTGAAAATATTTTAAAATTTAGTTATTACATTTGTAGTTATCAAAGAGTAAAATTTTGTGAAATCTACTTTACGGCAATTTTGATTAGAATTTTTTTTTATCACAATTGTAGTTATCAAAAAATAAGATTAGGATATTTTTTGAAAATATTTTAAAATTTAGTTATCACATTTGTAGTTATCAAAAAGTAAAATTTTGTGAATTCTACTTTACGGCAATTTTGATTAGAATTTTTTATCACAGATGTAGTTATCAAAAAGTAAGATTAGAATATTTTTTGAAAATATTTTAAAATTTAGTTATCACATTTGTAGTTATCAGAAAGTAAAATTTTAAAATATTTTAAAATTTAGTTATCACATTTGACGGCAATTTTGTGAAATCTACTTTATGGCAATTTTGATTAGAATTTTTTTTATCACAATTGTAGTTATCAAAAAGCAAGATTAGAATATTTTTGAAAATATTTTAAAATTTAGTCATCACATTTGTAGTTATCAAAAAGTAAAATTTTGTGAAATCTACTTTACGGCAATTTTGGTTAGAATTTTTTTTATCACAATTGTAGTTATCAAAAAGTAAGATTATGATATTTATTGAAAATATTTTAAAATTTAGTTATCACATTTGTAGTTATCAAAAAGTAAAATTTTAAAATATTTTAAAATTTAGTTATCACATTTGACGGAAATTTTGTGAAATCTACTTTATGGCAATTTTGATTAAAATTTTTTTTTATCACAATTGTAGTTATCAAAAAGTAAGATTATAATGTTTTTTAAAATATTTTAAAATTAAGTTATCACATTTGTAGTTATCAAAAAGTAAAATTTTGTGAAATCTACTTTACGGCAATTTTTATTAGAATTTTTTTTTATCACAATTGTAGTTATCAAAAAGTAAGATTAGAATATATTTTGAAAATATTTTTAAATTTAGTTATCACATTTGTAGTTATCAAAAAGTAAAATTTCGTGAAATCTACTTTACGGAAATTTTGATTAGAATTTTTTTATCACAAATGTAGTTATCAAAAAGTAAGATTAGAATATTTTTTGAAAATATTTTAAAATTTAGTTATCACATTTGTAGTTATCAAAAAGTAAAATTTTAAAATATTTTAAAATTTAGTTATCACATTTGACGACAATTTTGTGAAATCTACTTTATGGCAATTTTGATTATAATTTTTTTATCACAATTGTAGTTATCAAAAAGCAAGATTAGAATATTTTTTGAAAATATTTTAAAATTTAGTCATCACATTTGTAGTTATCAAAAAGTAAAATTTCGTGAAATCTACTTTACGGCAATTTTGATTAGAATTTTTTTAATCACAAATGTAGTACAATTTTGATTATAATATATATATATATATATATATATATATATATATATATATATATATATATATATGTATATATCAACTGTTTTTTTTCTCGCCTAAAATGCATTCAAAAAATAGAAACTCGCATGTGACATTTTCAGCCATATTTGGAAATTGAACCACTTTATTTTATTACTTTTTCCATATTATTAACATTGTATTTATTTAACAACTAAACAATATACAAGATTCGAATTCAAACATGAATTCAAATTGTGTATGGTGAAATCATTTGCTAATCATGAAGTTGGGCCCTCTAGCATTACATAATGTGCTATTAGGGAAAATTTACACGATTGGCAATTAATCACTGTTATTATACACAAAAATGGTTGAAATTCTCATAACCAAATTCGTAGCACTCATTAATGGATTTTGAGCATTGAATTCAAGTTGACCCTCTTAATTTCATCATCATCTATATAAAGTGTATGAATATTTACATTTGCTCATAAAAAAATCTGCAAGAAAAAATTAATCACAAATCAAGCTTTAGATATTTTCGAACCAAAACTATTTATTGCAATATTATGGTTTTTATAACATTCGTCCTAAGAGACATCCATAAACAAAGATCCGAATGGAACCTAAAAGTAAGACTTACAAGGGAATGGTTAATCCCATAAGAAAATCATTTAAAATTGCCAACATGTATGCAATTGGTATTTGTGGACGCAGAGGTAAGTAAAAAAAAACATTTTATCACATTTTAATTTTTCTAATTATTTTATGTATTCATTCTAACAGTCACATTTCTCTACTGCTGTTATTGTAGAGTAACGTTAGGAAAAGAATTTAACTATTGTTTCTATATGGCATGGTGAAAGGATTCATGCAACAATTAAGAAAGCATTGATCAAATAGTTCGACTCAAAATTCCACGAATAGAGTTTATACTATATGTATCTTCATATCAATATTCAATTTTGTAACTTTATTTTATAGATACATTACATTTCATAGATGTGTTTTAATAAAAAAAATAAACTTAAAAAACTTCAATATACAAATCTACAAAATTAGAGATTTATTTCTTTTATACCCAACACAAAAGAAATTTTGGTATAACGTTAAATTTTAAAAAGAAGTTGTTCTTAATACTTCGCTGTTTGTAATATTTTTTCAAGTCCACTTAGTAAAATTAAACTACGATTTAAAACAAAACAAAAATACAAAGTTCAATACTACAATATAACAGACATTGTTATGAAATGATTGCAGAAGCCGGAGGAAGAATTCTTGATACAAAGGATTTCAAGATATGCAGAGTCATGTTCTTCGAGTGCCAAAACGGAGCTCTTGGATTAAACAAATTACAAGTTGTGAGAAAAATCTCCCTAGATTAAATACAAGATTTCTAAGTATGCATACAGCTGGGTGTGGGATAATAGAGTACGTAATCTGGGGCTAAAACAGAGAATAGATAATGAGATTCTATAACATCACGTTTTTTCAGATCTGATGTGAACAAACGAAAATTTGAGCACTGCAAGATAGAAACATGTTAGAAACAGTTTAGAAAAAGTTAGATAAAGTTAGAAACAAATAACAAATAAGATAAACATGTTAGTAGTCAACATTATTCCATCGACTACCACGACAACCTCAACCGGAGAAGACGGTCACAACGATCTCACACACCATTCACACGGAAACCCCAACCAAAACCTATAATCCAACCGGAGAAGAGGCTCACAAAAATCTCACTAACCACTCACACCTAGACCCGAACCAAAACCCATAATCCAACTTGACCTTTCATATTATATATACAACTGAGCTCAACAGGTGTTTCAAATTTTAAAGCTTAGAAAGTTAAGAATTTTTTTTCGTTCTTTCCATTTTTTGTTTCTTCAAAGACATTTAAAAGAAAAAAGGGAATGCTGACAGAGAGAGTGTAAAACAATTGCTTCTATATCAGAGGAAATGCCACCTGAGTTCATTGGAAGAAAGCAAACAACCTGGGCTCACAACCTTTTGTGGGTAAGCCCTCAATGTCCCAGTCATTGATTCTGGCATTAAAGACAAAGAAAAACTCAGAAACTTGATCTTTGATGCGATTTGTGAATGAGTTTTCTTCCATATTGTCAACCATGATATACATATGTTATGAACAGAAAAGGGAAAGAGAAACATGAGAGAATAATTAGAGTAAGGAGGAGACAACTTTCTTCATTTCTTACCTTACTCGAAAGAAACAAAGCTATTTAAACAACTAAAAATAAACTAACTAATTGAGAGAAACTTATGTGCATGATCCCCACTACAAATAACTACAATTAACTACCACACATCATGACCACTTGGATGAACCATATTATAACCATATCATTCCACCCGCCTTGCATCATCCTTGTCCGCAAGGATAAAGTCCGGACACGACTTGGCCATGAAGTACGACTGTAGTTTGCACCTCTTGCCAACACTTAATTGATTGCAATCCTCTATCATGAACAATTTTGGGCGATGACATTGGTGTCCTGGAACAAACTTATCGTCGCAATAGTAACACAACCCTTTCTCATGGCATGCTCGAGCCTCTTGACTAGTGATTCGGTGGAAAGTGGGAGTGGCCACTACTGGATTGTCTCGCGGTACCGGTGGTGGCCCAAGAATTCCTTGGGTTGGGCTGGAATTGGCCTTTGGAGCGACCGAAGCAAGCGGAATTTGGTGAGAGTCAAAGAGTTTATTTTGGAGCTCAAGTTTTTCCTCCACTAATCTGGCTGCTCCAATTGCCTCTACCAATGTCCTAGGTTGCTTGATTTTAACTTCCAACCGGATGTCATCTCGTAGACCCGCCACGAAGCAACCAACTAGAAACGCTGTGGGAACTCCATCAACCCGTTCAGATAGCCCTTCAAATATCTCCTGATAAGCTGTGACTGAAGTTGTTTGACGTAGACAGGTAAGGGCCTCTGACGGATCTTCAAAATCTGTCGGACCAAAACGTGCAAGGACTGCCCGCGTGAATTCACCCCAACTTTGAGGACCGCGAAACTTCATAAACCAGCGATGCCATTGCAACGCGGTGCCTTCCAAATGGAAAAAGGCTAACTGAACATGTTGATTGAGAAGAATGGACTGGAACTCAAAGTATTGTTCAGCTTTATATATCCACCTACTTGGATCTTCCCCATTAAACTTGGGAAAGGATAACTTCGGGTTGGCCTGATGGGTTTCGGAAACCTTGAGGGTAGTTGAGGTTGAGCCGACGTCTTGTTGGGAAAAAGGGTTAATATTGGGATGGTGAGCAGTTCGCAAAGCTTGTAGCTCTGTCAAAACCGTCTGAAGGGTGGCATGGAGTTGGTCGAAATTGGATTCATGTCGAGCTAACGCTTCATTCACATCGTTGCGGAATTCGGCGTTAGATTTCCCTCGAGTATCCATCGAACATGGATCTGATACCAATGTTATGAACAGAAAAGGGAAAGAGAAACTGGAGAGAATAATTAGAGTAAGGATGGAGACAACTTTCTTCATTTCATACCTTACCCGAAAGAAACAAAGCTATTTAAACAACTAAAAATAAACTAACTAATGGAGAGAAACTTTGTGCATGATCCCCGCTACAAATAACTACAATTAACTACCACACATCATGACCACTTGGATGAACCATATTATAACCATATCAACCTACCGATGTCATAAGTAAATTAAAAGAAGTTGGAAAAGGTTTATTTGAGCTACCCCCAGTAAGAGAAAGAAGTTTATGCTAAGCCCCCTGATGTTAAAAGCATGGAAGGGTACACTCAATTTCACAAATTTTAAGGTTTGCTGAAGATAAATGAGGCAGAGGAGAGGGAGCGACGGCTAGGGTTTATTGAAGTAAAGAGAGAGAGAGAGAGAGAGTATGAGAGAAGAGAGAGTACCTATCAACGCTTGAACCGAACACTATTCGAATGATTACCACGACAACGTCAACCGAATAAGACACTCACAAAGATCTCACTCACCGCACACACCAAGACCCCAACCAAAATCCATAACCCAACTGAAATGTACGTTCACAAAGATGCTGACCACTCTCACCTAAATCCCAACCAAAACCCATAACCCAACTCGACCTTACGTAATACATAGGCTAAACTTACTCAAGCTGACAAAGATTCTAAGGTTTATTGAAGAAGGTGACGACTAGGGTATACTGAAGAACGAGGGGGGAGAAAAGAGGGAGTGACGGCTAGGGTTTTCTGAAGTGAAGAGAGAGAGAAATGGGTGAGAGAAGAGAGAGTGCCAATCAAATATGTGTGTGTGTGTGTGTGTGTCTATATATATATATATATAATGTCTGTAAATAAGGTAAGGAAATAACCCTAACACTAAGAATCTCTGGTTTAATATAATTGTTTTTATATGTATGTATTAAGTAAATAATATTTTTATATTATATGTATTAGTAATATTCTTAATATAATTGGTATAGTTGACAAAGTCTTCTACTAAAAAAAGAAAATGCTTTTTTGTCCACAAAAGTAAAACTTGCATAATTAGAAGCCTATTGAAGTTGTATCAACGAGCTTGGATGTTAGTAGTTAAAGTTGTAAGCCTATTGCAACATTTAGTAGTTCTAAGTCATTTTAATATACAATCGATTTTGAAGGTTGAAATTAATAATGTTACTCATGCGATGCATGACTTAGTACTAAGTCATTTTAATATTCAATTGATTAGTATAAAATTTTTATATACATTATTATATATGGATAGCTTCAATTTATAACTATTACTTGCTCCGTTTTCAAATCATCGTCCTTATTTCCTTTTTTATCAGTTCTAAAATAATTGTCTTATTTTAAAACTTTTTCTTTAAAAAATATTTTTACTAATTGACCCTTACATTTTCTACTTACTTTAATTATGGTTACATGTTTAATTCCATTAAAGGAAATTACATGGACAAAAAAATTATAATACAATCAATTACTTTTTTCTTAAACGGTGTGTCGAGTCAAAGATGACGGTAATTTGAAAACTGAAGGAGTACTAAAATAGTTATATAATCTTATTATAAATAGCTTTAACGAACAAAAATATTATTTGAACCGTGCATCACACGGGTATAATAGGTATTTAGGTGGTGTATTGCTTATATATAATAGGTTAAAATAAAGAACTTAATTGACATTTGGCTTAAGGACCAAGGTGAGATTTTACTAAGTTGGTTTATAAATAGTAGGTATTTTGGTATTTTTCAGTGTGATGTGCTTTTTTATTTCTCATTTTGTAAATGGTCATATGAAAATAATATTCTTCATCTATAATTTTGTTGAAGTATTTTGAATGAAACGTATTAAAGTTTTTTGAATTATTTACATGGCCGGTCCTTCCATAAGGCAAGTGAGGCCATGGCCTTGGGCCCCCGAAAAATCTCATATTTTTTAGGCCCCTAAATCTAAAAAAACCATGCCTATTATCCCCTCAATTTTTAAAATATTGTATGGGATCACTCGGTACACCATTTAAGAAAAACGAATTGATTGGATTATAAATATTGGTGAAATGTGTGTTTTCCTTTAATGCCCTTGAGTATGTGGTCATAATTTAAGTAGATAGAAAAAATAAGGGTAAAGTGACATAAGTATTTTTTTTAAAAGAAAAGTTTTGAAATAAGATAATTATTTAAGAACGGACGAAAAATGGAAAGTAGATAATAATTTGAAAACGAATGGAGTATTTTTAACAAAATACCCTTAGTTTAACACTAACCGATCAGACAGAGTGGGACAGTGAGTGACAGAGATAGCGTACACTAGCTTGACTCTTTCTAGTTTCTATAATTTGAAGAAAAACACAAAAGTAAGATTTCCACTACGGTCCTTTCTATATTCCCCCCAAAAAATATGTTTTTTTTTAAATGTTTTTTGATTTATGAGTTATTGGTATTTTGATAATATAATTAAATTTTTGAGCTTTTAAGTATGTGAAAGCGTGATTTGTCGTTAATTGGTGGTATTCTAATTGAAATTTGATTATTTGAACATATACTATAATTCTAAAATAGAGAAATTGAGATTAATCGTTAATTTATTTTAATGGAAAAATTATGCATATACTATAATTATATACTAAAATAGAGAAATTGTATATGAAAATTTGTTTTTTTTAGTGATAATGAAATTTGAATTCTTTTTGTTAGTTATTCGTAAGCTTTTATCTCAATTATTATAAGTAGACAAAATGTCATTACGAAAGTATCTCAAGAATGCTTGAATGGGCTAGCTATGATATCTATTGAAAAGAATATGGTTGAAAAAAATTGATTATTATACTTTGATTACTGATTTTATTCTAAATATGCTATAAGAGAGACATTTAAGTAGTACTTTGTAAATATTTTGTGTTTTATGTCCATGACTTTGTGATGAAGTGTTTTTTATTATTTTGGTTTGTTTCTTTAATTTTTTTTAAAATTATGAAATAAAGGAAAGTCCCGTTCGACGTAATTGGCCTTAGGCCCCCAATTTCATAGGGTCGGCCCTAATTATTTAGTCAGCGAATTGAAAATAATAGTATATCAAGATATTTTTTAGTGTTTGTTTATTTAATTTAAAAAAGGTTGCTTTGCAGCAATATATTATTTAGCTAAAAAAGATTTTTGTGTGTAAGTTAAACACACGGGCGTAAAACTAGTTACATCCCTAAGAACATCACCATTGTACCCAAAATGGGTCTTCTTATGCAACTTCTTATTAAGAAGAAGGGAGAAGACAATTAGGGGGTGGAATCGAGACGGGACCCGTCCCAATTAGCCTTATCCCGATCCCGTCCCGATAGAATTCGGGATTTCAATTTCTTTCTCGATCTCGTTCCCGATAACTGTCGGGACCCGACATGTCAGGATCCCGACAGTTCGGGTAATAAAAATCTCGTAATTCCGACTATAATATTTATGAACAGTGTCTCTGATACTAAAATATTTTTAAAATATCTTCATCATGATTAAGATTTCAGACTGTATATTTACAAGTATACTTGGATATTTACTTAATGATGGGTATTGATGAATCTGTCATTATGAACAAAATGCACCCCTCACTCGTATGAGAAGAGTTGCACTAAGTGCAGAAACTTGATAGACAAAAAAAAAACCACAATATTATGAAAATAAATTTAACAAATACCATTAAATAATTTCAACAAGCACAAAATAGACATTATTTGAAAAATAGTCTCTTGGCTTGGCAACAGTACATACTCAAAATATTTCAAAAAAAAAATTAATTTTTTTAAATAGTCGGGACGGGTCGGGAATCATGACGGGAATGATATATTTCCCCAATCCTGTCCCAAAATAAGTCGGGACGGGAAAAATCCCGACAAAGTCGGGATCGTGATTATGTCAGGTCGGGAAATGTTGGGTCGGGATCGGGTCGAGAAAATAGGACTTTTTGCCAGCCCCAAAGACAATGGAAGATATCTTCTTATTTGTGCCATGTAGGAGGGAGGTAAGAAACTTTTTCAATTTAGGAAGAAAACCAACATTTAAGACGAATTGTTGATGAAGGGGGCGGTATGATGCACAACACTCCCACAATTAGCGCGTGCACATAGAGGCAGGTGAGAGGGGCGTGGGGTGGGGCCCAGTGTCTGGTTTGATTATACATATATATATATATATATATATATAAATAATCCTACAAACCTACCGTTTTTTGCTATCTCCTGCTCCTTGCTGCCAATTTTCTTTTCTTTTTTTATAAATTAGTAATTTATTATTTATAATTTTCTATTTATGTTATTTAGAAATTTATTATTTATAAATTAATTAATGACTTAATTTATTAGTTAATTTATTTATACATATATTTAAATATGAAATATATTTGTTAAAAATATAAAAATAAGATTTAAGTATAAAATTAATGAGGTGATAGTGGGACCCAACAAAAAAGATGTTCAGAAAAAATTAAGCAATAAGAAGATATATATTATTAAGAGCGTAATAAGAGAAAAATATATAGATGACAATGAGATTCATCTAAATAGTTGGGTAAGAAGATGTAACAATTTGGATGATGTAATGACTAATGAGTAATGCCTATTGTCAATATCGATTGCCAGCGAACCGTTGTTCACTCCACCCAAACATGTCCCTCTTATAAGAAAGAAAAAAATGGGAGTAAATAAAATTAGTCCCTATAAAGTTATAAACTATAAATTCATAAAAAATCGAGAGCCTTGTTAACTGATCTCCCCCCCACAATCATTCATCCCATTTCCTCTTTCGACTGCATCCTTCCTCTCCCACCTCTCTCCCTCTCTCTCTCTCTCTCCATTTCTTGTAATGCTCCGCAAACGCACTTTGGATCGACCGAGAAAATTCAAATTAAATTCAAAATCAACCATGGTTGAAACCAGGCGCAGCACATCAGCCTTATCCTGATTCCGTCCCGATAGAATTCAGGAGATAAAAATCTCGTAATCCCGACTATAATATTTATGAACAGTATATCTGATACTAAAATATTTTTAAAATGTCTCTATCATAATTAAGATTTCAGACCATATATTTACAAATATACTTGAATATTTACTTAAAGGTTGACCGAGTTCCGAGTTAGCAGCTAGAAGCGAAGCGACATGTAGCTACGACGCCGAAGGCCTACTCTCTACAAGGATAACATGATTTAGCTCCCTAAATAACCAATTTTAGAAAAGTGTTAAGCAGATTTCTTAAACTAGCATATTGATACCCTTGCTCTTCTACCGAGGTAGGAATTGTATGCCTTAGCTACAAGTTCAGATTCCAACATTCTCACTGCTAAACGCTCAATCCACTCGAAGGAGAAAGCAGAAGACAGATAAAGAGGCTTTAAGCCTTAAGCCGGTCTACCGTATAAAGTATGAATAGAAAGAGAACAGTCCTTAGTACTTACTTCGCCACCGTTCTTTGGGGAAAGAGTTTTGAATAATCTCGTACGTGGTGGTATTGATGAATCTGTCATTATTAACAAAATGCACCCCTCACTCACATGAGAAGAGTTGCACTAAGTGTAGAAACTTGATCGACAAAAAAAACCCACAATATTGTGAAAATAAATTTAACAAATACCGTTAAATAATTTCAGCAAGCACAAAATAGACATTGTTTGAAAAATAGTCTCTTGGCTTGGCAACAGTACACACTCAAAATATTTATAAAAAAATTAAAAATTATTTTAAAAATAAAAATAAAAAAAATAGTCGGGACGAGTTGTGAATCCCGGCGGGAATGATATATTTCCCCAATCCCGTCCTGAAATAAGTCGGGACGGGAAAAATCCCGACAAATATCGAGATTATGTCAAGTCGGGAAATGTCGGGTCGGGTCGAGAAAACATGACTTTTTGCCAGCCATGAAGACAATGGGAAATGTCTTCTTATTTGTGCCATGTAGGATGGAGGTAAGAAACTTTTTCAATTTATGAAGAAAACCAACATTTAAGACGAATTGTTGATGAAGGGGGCGGTATGATGCACAACACTCCCACAACTGGCGCGTGCACATAGAGGCATATGAGAGGGGCATGGGGTGGGGCCCAATGTCTAGTTTGATTTTACATATGTATATTAAAAAAATAATCCTACAAACCTACCGATCTTTGCTATCTTCTGCTACTTGGTGCCAACTTTCTTTTCTTTTTTCTATAAAAAAAATCCTACTAACCTATCGTTTTTTGCTATCTGCTGCTACTTGGTGTCAATTTTTTTTTTTGTATATAATAGTAATTTATTATTTAAAAATTTCTATTTATGTTAGTAAGAAATTTATTATTTATAAATTAATTAATGTCTTGATTTATTAATTAATTTATTTATACATATATTTAAATATGAAATATATTTGTTAAAAAATATAAAAATAAAATTGAAGTATAAAATTAACGAGGTGATAGTGGGACCCAACAAAAAAGATGTTAAGAAAAAAATTAAGCAATAAGAATATATATTATTAAGTTGGTAAGAAGAGAAAAATATATAGATGACAATGAGATTCATCTAAAAAGTTGGTAAGAATCGGGATTTGGTTGTTCACGATCGGTTCGCATCTTTCCGTGGGGATCGGACAGGTGGAATCCAATGATCCGGATAAAAATCGTAATCCCGACTATAATATTTATGAACAGTATCTCTGAAAATAAAATATTTTCAAAATATATCTATCATGATTAAGATTTCAGATTGTATATTTACAAATATACCTGGATATTTACTTAATGGTGGGTATTGATGAATCTGTCATTATGAACAAAATGCACCCCTCACTCGCATGAGAAAAGTTACACTAAGTGCAGAAACTTGATAGACAAAAAAATCATAATATTGTGAAAATAAATTTAACAAATACCATTAAATAATTTCAGCAAGCACAAAATAAACATTGTTTGAAAAATAGTCTCTTGGCTTGACAACAATACGCACTCAAAATATTTTAAAAAATTAAAAAAAATAGTATGGACATGTCGAAAATCTCGACGGGAATGATTTATTTTCCCAATCCCGTCCCGAAATAAGTTGGGAACGGGAAAAATCTCGACAAAGTTGGGATCGGGATTATGTTAGGTCGGGAAATGTCGGGTCGGGATCGGGACGGGTGTCGGGTCGGGTCGGGGCGGGTCAAGAAAACATGACTTTTTGCCAGCCCTAAAGACAATGGGAGATGTCTTCTTATTTGTGCCATGTAGGAGGGAGGTAAGAAACTTTTTCAATTTAGGAAGAAAACCAACATTTAAGACGAATTGCTGATGAAAGGGGCGGTATGATGCACAACACTCCCACAACTAGCACGTGCACATAGAGGCAAGTGAGAGGGGCGTGGAGTGGGGCCCAGTGTTTGGTTTGATTATACATATATATATATATATTAAAAAAATAATCCTACAAACCTACCGTTTTTTGCTATTTGCTCCCAACTAAAAAGAAGACATATTATTAAGTGGGTAAGAAGAGAAAAATATATAGATGATAATGAGATTCATCTAAAAAGTTGGGTAAGAAGATGTAACAATTTGGATGATGTAATGACTAATGAGTAATGCCTATTGCCGATACCGATTGTCAGCGAACCGTTGTTCACTCCACCCAAACATGACCCTCTTATAAAAAAGAAAAAATGGGAGTAAATAAAATTAGTACCCATAAAGTTATAAACTATAAATTTATAAAAAAATCGAGAGCCTTGTTAACTGATCCCTCCCCCACAAATCATTCATCTCATTTCCTCTTTCGATTGCATCTTTCCTCTCCCACCTCTCCTTCTCTCTCTCTCCATTTCTTGTAATTATCCAAAAAAACACTTTGGATCGACCGAGAAAATTCAAATTAAATTCAAAATCAACCATGGTTGAAACCAGGCGTAGCTCATCAGCCTTATCCTGATTCCGTCTCGATAAAATTCGGGATTTCAATTTCCTTCCCGATCTCGTTCCCAATAACTAACGGGACCCGACGTGTCGGGATCTCGAAAAGTTCGGGAGATAAAAATCCCGTAATCCCGACTATAATATTTATGAACAGTATCTCTGATACTAAAATATTTTTAAAATATCTCCGTAATGATTAAGATTTCAGATTGCATATTTACAAGTATACTTTGATATTTATTTAATGGTTGGTATTGATGAATATGTCATTATTAACAAAATGCACCCTCACTCTCATGAGAAGAGTTACACTAAGTGCAAAAACTTGATAGACAAAAAAAGACCACAATATTGTGAAAATAAATTTAACAAATAGCCGTTAAATAATTTCAGCAAACACAAAATAGACATTGTTTGAAAAATAGTCGCTTGGCTTGGAGCCAGTACACACTCAAAATATTTACAAAAAACAAAAAAAAAACTATAATTTTTTTTAAAAAATTAAAAAATAGTCGGGACGGTCGGGAATCCCGACAGGAATGATATATTTCCCAAATCCCGTCTCGAAATAAGTCTGGACGGGAAAAATCCCGACAAAGTCGGGATCGGGATTATGTCAGGTCGGGAAATGTCGGGTCGGGATCGGGACGAGTGTCGGGTCGGATCGAGAAAACTTGACTTTTTGCCAACCCTAAAGAGAATGGGAGATGCCTTCTTATTTGTCCTATGTAGGAGGGAGGTAAGAAACTTTTTTTATTTTGGAAGAAAACCAACATTTAAGAAGAATTGTTGATGGAGGGGGCGGTATGATGCACAATACTCCCACAACTGGCGCGTGCACGTAGAGGCAGGTGAGAGGGGCGTAGGGTGGGGCCCAGTGTCTAGTTATACACACACACACACACATACACACACACACATATATATATATATATATATAATAATCCTACAAACCTACCGTTTTTTGCAATCTGCTGCTACTTGGTACCAATTTTCTTTTCTTTTTTTTATAAAAAAATCCTACTAACCTATCGTTTTTTGCTATCTGCTGCTACTTGGTGTCAATTTTCTTTTCTTTTTTTATAAATTAGTAATTTATTATTTATAATTTTCTATTTATGTTATTTAGAAATTTATTATTTAAAAATTAATTAATGTCTTAATTTATTAATTAATTAATTTATACATATATTTAAATATGAAATATATTTGTTAAAAAAATATAAAAATAAGATTGAAATGTAAAATTAATGAGGTGATAGTGGGACCCAACTAAAAAGATGTTAAGAAAAAATTAAGAAATAAGAAGATATATTATTAAGTGGATAAGAAGAGAAAAATATATAGATGACAATGAGATTTATCTAAAAAGTTGGGTAAGAAGATGTAACAATTTGGATGATGTAATGACTAATGAGTAATGCCTATTGCCGATACCGATTGCCAGCGAACGGTTGTTCACTCCACCTAAACATGTCCCTCTTATAAAAAAGAAAAAATGGGAGTAAATAAAATTAGTACCCATAAAGTTATAAACTATAAATTCATAAAAAAATCGAGAGCCTTGTTAACTGATCTTCCCCACAATCATTCATCCCATTTCCTCTTTCGACTGCATCTTTCCTTTCCCACCTCTCTCTCTCTCTCCATTTCTTGTAATTTTCCGCAAACGCAATTTGTATCGACTGAGAAAATTCAAATTAAATTCGAAATCAACCATGATTGAAACCAGGCGCAGCTCATCAGCCTTATCCCGATCCCGTCACGATAGAATTCGGGATTTCAATTTCATTCCCGATCTCGTTCGCGATAAGTGTCGGGACCCGACGTGTCGGAATCCCGACAGTTCGGAGATAAAAATCACGTAATCCCGACTATAATATTTAAGAACAGTATCTCTGATACTAAAATATTTTTAAAATATCTCTATCATGATTAAGATTTCAGACTGTATATTTACAAGTATACTTGGATATTTACTTAATGGTGGGTATTGATAAATTTGTCATTATGAACAAAATGCACCTCTCACTCGCATGAGAAGAGTTGCATTAAGTGCAGAAACTTGATAGAAAAAAATCACAATATTGTGAAAATAAATTTAACAAATATCATTAAATAATTTCAGCAAGCACAAAATAGACATTGTTTGAAAAATAATCTATTGGCTTGGCAACAGTACACACTCAAAATATTTAAAAAAATTAATTTTTTTAAAAAAGTAAAAAAAAATAGTCGGGATGGGTCGGGAATCCTGACGGGAATGATTTATTTCCCCAATCCATCCCGAAATAAGTCGCGACGGGAAAAATCATGACAAAGTCGGGATCGAGATTATGTCAGGTCGGGAAATGTCGGGTCGGGTTGAGAAAATATGACTTTTTTGCCAGCCCTAAAGACAATGGGAAATGTCTTCTTATTTGTGCCATGTGGTAGGGAGGTAAGAAACTTTTTCAATTTAGGAAGAAAACCAACATTTAAGACGAATTGTTGATGAAAGGGGCGGTATGATGCACAACACTCCCACAACTGGTGCGTGCACGTAGAGGCAGGTGAGAGAGGCGTGGGGTGAGACCCAATGTCTGGTTTGATCATACATATATATATATAAAAAATAATCCTACAAACCTACCGTTTTTTGCTATCTGCTGCTACTTGGTGCCAAATTTCTTTTCTTTTTTTATAAAAAAAATCCTACTAACCTATCGTTTTTTGCTATTTGCTGCTACTTGGTATCAATTTTCGTTTCCTTTTTTTTTTTTATAAATTAGTAATTTATTATTTATAATTTTCTATTTATGTTATTTAGAAATTTATTATTTAAAAATTAATTAATGTCTTAATTTATTTATTAATTAATTTATACATATGTTTAAATATGAAATATATTTGTTAAAAAATATAAAAATAAGATTGAAGTGTAAAATTAATGAGATGATGGTGGGACCCAACTAAAAAGATGTTAAGAAAAAATTAAGCAATAAGAAGATATATTAATAAGTGGGTATGTAGAGAAAAATATATAGATGACAATGAGATTCATCTAAAAAGTTGGGTAAGAAGATGTAACAATTTGGATGATGTAATGACTAATGAGTAATGTCTATTGCCGATATCGATTGCCAGCGAACCGTTATTCACTCCACCCAAACCTGTCCCTCTTATAAAAAAGAAAAAATGGGAGTGAATAAAATTAGTACCCATAAAGTTATAAACTATAAATTCATAAAAAACCGATAGGCTTGTTAACTGATCTCCCCCACAATCATTCATCCCATTTCCTCTTTCGACAGCATCTTTCCTCTCCCACCTCTTTCTTTTTCTCTCTCTCTCCATTTCTTGTAATTCTCCGCAAACGCACTTTGGATCGACCGAGAAAATTCAAATGGATTACACTTGATAAATGCTAATGTCGAGATCAATTCATTTCGAGATCCGAAGATTTCATGTTGAGCAGCAATTACATGTTATCTCCAAATCGGTATAATCCAACTGGTATTGTTGTCCTATTTAAGAATAATTATTTAAGAATAAAAATAATTATTTACAAAGTTAAGAAAAATACTAAAATTTTAAATTGAAAAATAGTCAATTTAAATCAATAGAAGTAATAATAATAATTTAAATCGAGTGTATAAAACATTCTTCCGATTTTAATGTTGTTAAGAAGGGTGGATTCATCTTTTTTTTGTTTAACCATTTTTTAAAAATGTCTAAAACACAATTTATTGAGTTTTTCTTTAGGTGGTTTGGGTTTTAAAATGGGTATTATTTTTTTTGGAAATTTTTTGGTTTAACTAAGAATATGTATAACTATTAAGACCACTCTAAAAGATAAACTGTTTTTATGTTATTAAGACCACTCTAAAAGATAAACTGTTTTTATTTTATTTAAAAAAAATAAGAATAAGTAATAATATGTATAATTACTAATTTGGAATTCTTCCGATTTTTTACGTTCTTAATAATATGTATAAAATATAAAATACACTTTTCATTAAATAAAACAGGTTACGCAGTTAAAAAAAGTTAAAAAAATTAATACCCTTGGTGTACGTGTTAAAAAAATTTATATTTTAACGAAAGATTATTAATTGTATAAAATTGGTTGTCCTTCTCATCTAATATCGCCTCGGTTTCCTTTAAAAAATTACAAATAAATAAAATCTAACAAGGTCTGTTTTTTTAAATAAAATTACAAATAAATGTTTTAATTTTTTCTCCAAGCGTTAATAGTTAAATTCAAAATGAATCATGGTTGAAACCAGACGCAGCTCATCAGCCTTATCCCGATAGCGTCCCAATAAAATTTAGGATTTCAATTTTCTTTCCGATCTCGTTCCCGATAAGTGTCGGGATCCCGACAGTTCGGTAGATAAAAATCATGTAATCCCGACTATAATATTTATGAACAGTATCTCTGATACTATAATATTTTTAAAATGTCTACATCATGATTAACATTTCAGACAGTATATTTACAAGTATACTTGGATATTTACTTAATGGTGAGTATTGATGAATCTGTCATTATGAACAAAATGCACCCCTCAATCGCATGAGAAAAATTGCACTAAGTGTAGAAACTTGATAGACAAAAAAAAAACCACAATATTGTGAAAATAAATTTAACAAATATTATTAAATAATTTCAGCAAGCACAAAATAAACATTGTTTGAAAAATAATCTCTTGGCTTGGCAACAGTACACACTCAAAATATTTAAAAAAAAATTAAAAAAAATAATTTAAAAAATTAAAAAAAATAGTCTGGGGAATCGGGAATGATTTATCGGAAATAAGTCGGGGGAAAAATCCAGACAAAGTCGGGATCGGGATTATGTCAGGTCGGGATCGGGTCGAGAAAACATGACTTTTTGCCAGCCCTAAAGACAATGGGAGATGTCTTCTTATTTGTGCCATGTAGGAGGGAGGTAAGAAACTTATTCAATTTAGGAAGAAAACCAACATTTAAGACGAATTGTTGATGAATGGGGCGGTATGATGCACAACACTCCCACAACTGGTGCGTGCACGTAGAGGCAGGTGAAAGGGGCGTGGGGTGGGGACCAGTGTCTGGTTTGATTATACATATATATATTAAAAAATAACCATACGAACCTACCGTTTTTTGCTATCTGCTGCTACTTGGTGCCAATTTTCTTTTCTTTTTTTATAAAAAAATCCTACTAACCTATCGTTTTTTGCTATTTGTTGCTCCTTGGTGTCAATTTTCTTTTCTATTTTTATAAATTAGTAATTTATTATTTATAATTTTCTATTTATGTTATTTAGAAATTTATTATTTATAAATTAATTAATGTCTTAATTTATTAATTAATTAATTTATACATATATTTAAATATGAAATATATTTGTTAAAAAATATAAAAATAAGACTGAAGTGTAAAATTAATGAGGTGATAGTGGGACCCAAGTAAAAAGATGTTAAGAAAAAATTAAGCCATAAGAAGATATATTATTAAGTGGGTAAGAAGAGAAAAATATATAGATAACAATGAGATTCATCTAAAAAGTTGGGTAAGAAGATGTAACAATTTGGATGATGTAATGACTAATGAGTAATGCCTATTGCCGATACCAGTTGCTAGCGAACCGTTGTTCACTCTACCCAAACCTGTCCCTCTTATAAACAAAAAAGAAAATATGGGATTAAATAAAATTAGTACCCATAAAGTTATAAACTATAAATTCATAAAAAATCGAGAGCCTTGTTAACTGATCTCCCCCACAATCATTCATCCCATTTCCTCTTTCGACTACATCTTTTCTCTCTCATCTCTCTCTCTCTCTCCATTTTTTGTAATTCTCCGCAAACGCACTTTGGATCGACCAAGAAAATTCAAATTAAATTCAAAATCAACCATGGTTACAACGAGGCACAGCTCATCAGCCTTATCCCGATCCCGTCCCGATAAAATTCAGGATTTCAATTTTCTTCCCGATCTCGTTTTCGATAAGTGTCGGGACCCGACGTGTCGGGATCCCGACAGTTCGAGAGATAAAAATCCCGTAATCCCGACTATAATATTTAAGTCAGTATCTCTGATACTAAAATATTTTTAAAATGTATCCATCATCATTAAGATTTCAGAATGTATATTTACAAGTATACTTGAATATTTACTTAATGGTGGGTATTGATGAAACTGTCATTATGAACAAAATGCACCCCTCATTCGCATGAGAAGAGTTGCACTAAGTGCAGAAACTTGATAAAAAAAAAACACAATATTGTGAAAATAAATTTAACAAATACCATTAAATAATTTCAGCAAACACAAAATAGACATTATTTGAAAAACAGTCTCTTGGCTTGGTTGTACACACTCAAAATATTTAAAAATAAAAAAATTTAATTTTTTTAAAACATTAA
This sequence comes from Codonopsis lanceolata, assembly GCA_013146195.2. Lineage (NCBI taxonomy): Eukaryota > Viridiplantae > Streptophyta > Magnoliopsida > Asterales > Campanulaceae > Codonopsis > Codonopsis lanceolata. The sequence continues at coordinate 113,173,357 of CM028382.1, read as the reverse complement.
AAAAATAGTCGGTACGGGTCGTGAATCCGACGCGAATGATATATTTCCCCAATCTCGTCTCGAAATAAGTCGGGACGGGAAAAACCCCGACAAAGTCGGGATCGAGATTACGTCAGGTCGGAGAATGTCGGGTCGAGAAAACATGACTTTTTGCCAGCCCTAAAGATAATGGGAGATGTCTTCTTATTTGTGCCATGTAGGAGGGATGTAAGAAACTTTTTCAATTTAGGAAGAAAACCTAAGACGAATTGTTGATGAAGGAGGCGGTATGATGCACAACACTCTCACAACTGCAATTGTTGATGAGTGGCGTGAGTGCAGTGTTTAGTTGTTTTTTACTATCTGGTGCCAATTTTATTTTCTTTTTTTTAATAAAAAAAATCATACTAACCTATCGTTTTTTGCTATCTGTTGCTACTTAGTGTCAATTTTCTTTTCTTTTTTTATAAATTAGTAATTTATTATTTATAATTTTCTATGTATGTTATTTAGAAATTTATTATTTGTAAATTAATTAATGTCTTAATTTATTAATTAATTAATTTATAGATATATTTAAATATAAAATATATTTGTTAAAAAATATAAAAATAAGATTGAAGTGTAAAATTAATGAGCTAATAGTGAGACCCAACTGAAAATATGTTAAGAAAAAATTAAGCAATAAGAAGATATGTTATTAAGTAGGTAAGAGGAGAAAAATATATAAATGACAATGAGATTCATCTAAAAAGTTGGGTAAGAAGATGTAAGAATTTGGATGATGTAATAACCATGAGAGTAATGTCTATTGCACCGATTGCCAGTTGTTGATGCACCCAAACCTTTGTCCCTCATATAAAAAAGAAAAAATGGGAGTAAATAAAATTAGTATCCATAAAGTTATAAAACTATAAATTCATAAAAAATCGAGAGCCTTGTTAACTGATCTCCCCCACAATCATTCATCCCATTTCCTCTTTCGACTGCATCTTTCCTCTCCCACCTCTCTCTCTCTCTCCATTTCTTGTAATTCTCCGCATACGCACTTTGGATCGACCGAGAAAATTCAAATTAAATTCAAAATCAACCATGGTTGAAACCAGGCGCAGCTCATCTTCCTCGAAACGCCCGCTTCCTTCCCCATCTTCCTCCCCCCTCCCCAACGGCAAACGATCAAAGGTCTCCCATCCCCCTCAATTCTTTCCCCTAGGGTTTTCAATCTGGGGGGTTTTTGTTTGGAATTTTGTTTGACGTTTGATCGGTGTTTGACAGGCGGCGGAGGCATCATCGTCGACTACCGACTCACAATTCGTGCCACCGGCTGAAACCCTTGGTCCGGTGAAGGAAATTCATGAGCTGGAGGTTCGATCGTCTGATCCGTTTAGTGATGGGGTTAAGAAACCCTTATCTGATGATGATGCGGCGGCAGTGCACATGGAGAAGACTCATCTGGATGTTCAAGTTGAAGGCGAGCCCTTGGTCTCCCCCATGACCCTTGGTTCGATCCTTCTTGGCCTTTGCATGTACCTTGACTTTCTTGAATTGTGATTCTTTGTTGACCATTTTATTCTTTTTGTTGGATATAGGCGATTCTGTGATTGATGTCGAGAAGGCGAAGTCGTCTAACGGTACGGTGTTGAATCGGACTAAGAGACGGACGTTGAAATCTAATGTTGGGGTTGCTTGGGGGAAGCTTCTTTCCCAGTGTTCACAGGTTGGTACTTTCAGTCCTAAACACCGTTATCTCAGTCAACTACAGAAATCTGCTAGAAAGGAAGGATGAATTCTTGGGATTATTTCAACCGAGTTAGTTAACTCAAAACCACCGCTTTTTAGGATAAACCTCCCAACTTGTTATCGAATGTATCCCAGTAGCCAAATGGTTCATCAGTGTCTTTCAAAGTTTGTAATTTTGAATCCATTACGTAACTCAAGGAGTCTTATTCTGTCAGAGGATAAAATACTATGGCTTGCCTGACATTCCTTCACTTGTATCCCCTCACTGTTCAAGTGTCCCCGTCAGAGAAGCTGTTATTATACTTATTAAGGTGGATTAAACAAGTGTTGGTTGGATGCTTGTGGATTCTATAATAGGTATATATACGTCTTCAAATGTGCTTTAGGTACATTGTTAGCCAACTCCTCTTCTCATGCCTTATTTTGTAACCACTTCTAAAACAAATCAAGAATCTATTATGCCTCATTGTGTGTGATGTCTTTTTTTCTTTTAGGGTTGGCAGTTTCACGGCCTTAAGTAGTGAATCCTAATGATTTTCTTTTTAAAAGAGAACTTCTCAAATTAACAGGTTGGAGGTGAATGGACATGTTTCAGTCTTCAATACAGAGTGAAGGGTCATTTATAAACGGTATTGAAGATATGCTTTTAAGAGCGGACATTACCAGACAATAAATTTATAGGATGATGCATTTTTTGAGGGGTAATTGTGGTCTTAAGCTTTACCTGTATTGACTGTCTTTAAGAAGAAGAGAGAAATATATTAGCACAAGCTCCTCAAAATTATTGACCTCATACTAGATTATATATATATATATATATATAAGATCTAGTATAAGGTCAATAATTTTGAATTGAATTTGTTGAAAGGAAAGTTTTAAGGACAGCTATCGCACCTGCTGTACTTAAGGTAATGTGATGTTCAACAATTAAGAAAGAATATCTTAACAAAAAGAGTGTAGCTGAATGAGAAGGTTAAGATGAATTTGTGGTAAAACTAGGAAATTTAACATTTGAAACAAAGCATGTTTAGGGCTGGTTGTGATCATAAGCTTTTACATGTAATTGCTTTATTGAAGAGGTTGATATTAAAGAGAGTTTCTTTTCTGTTATTTTGTAACAATTGAGTACATGGTCAATAGTCTTTTTAAGAATATGTTGAAAGAAGTGTTTTTAGGACATCTATTAGACCTGTGCTACTTTATCAAACAGAATTTTGGGTAGCTAAGAAATATAATGGTGACAAAAAGAGTGTTGCCAAATGAGAATGTCAAGATGAATATTTTTTATAACCGGGAAATATAATATGCGAAATAAACATATCTGTGAGATGGTAGAAGTTGCCCACTAAAAGATGCAATGAGAGAAAATCGCTTATACTGGTTTTGGACTTGTACAATGGATCACTAAGTCATAGTATAAATAACAACAACCGGCCTAGAGGTAGGGAAGACCGAAACCAACTTGGACAACAATAATAAAGAAGGATATGCTTAAGTATGGCCTGTAAGTATCTTATATTGGATGGAGCTGAATGGCATAGAGATTCATGTAGCCCTACCTATACTTTTCATGTAATTGGTACAAAGGCTGAGTTGAATTGAGCTTTGTAAAACACATGTGGGTAGTGCTTTATGAGGATGAATGTACCAGGTGAGTAGGATGAAGCTAGCTCAAGTAGTGCACGAGTAAGATAGCAGGTGAGGCGGTGGCAGATTAGACTTGTGCTGTATTTTTTTTAAAGATCTGCTGAAATATCATTGCCCAAGTTCACTTACATAGTTCATTATATAGACATATATATTTATTTAATGAATTTATGCTATTTAACTATGGAAAACAATATTAACTCACTTTTTTTTCCCGCCATTGTCCCCCAAAAGGATCTCTTAATTAAAGTGAGATTGATGTATGATTATTATTTGATCCCTCACCTTTGTTTTACGTAAGAGTTTTCCTTGAGGTGTTATGGATACTATTCTTATGTCCCCTAGCTTTTATGTCTCCTTCGGCACCTGTTAGGGTATTGATGTTACTGATTTAGGTGAGGTAGGAAGGGCTTTATGTACAAGATAGATTCTTGAGAAGGCTTATGATAGGCTGATTTGACTTTTTCCTCAAATTGGTGTAGGAGGAAAGATTGGACTATGTGGTATGAGTAGATTTTAAGGGGTATACGTCCTTGTCTTGAGAAGGCATATGATAGGCTGATTTGGCTTTTCCTTGATCTGGTTTTGGAGGAACGTATTTGGACTAGGTGGCATAAGTAGATTCTAGGGGACCTATGTCCTTGTCTTTCCCTTTAATCATCAAGTTGGGACTACTTTTTGGTTTTGGCCTCGAGAGGCTTTAGTCAGGTTGATTTTGAGATAGAGGGAACATATTGGGTATGTATATCGTATGTTGAATTTTTACCTCCCTAATATAGCTATAATATGAGCAATCTCTTGAGATCTCTTAATATTCTTCAGTTCCATATACTATTCTTAATTGTTTGCTCTTTCTTCACACAAGAAGATTCCATTGCATGATAAAGTATGGACAGAAAAAGAATGTAAAACATGATGCGAGTTCTGTGTAATTATGAGAGACTCACTTTATGGTGGAAGAATTCACAATTATGTGAGGCTTGTTTCTTGTAAAGTTGTAAGAGTCTTTGCATTTATCAAGGTGTCAAGGTCACGAATTAGTTGAACACAAGTTGGGGTGTTAGGGTGATATTGTGGTAGTTTGGAAATCAAGTTTGTGGTGGGTGGATATCTTGATTAACTCTTGGGGTCTGGAGATAATGAGATATGCGCAGATAAGGTGATCCTGTATTGTGTGGGCAAGAAGTTAGCTATGAAGAGTAAAGGGTAACACAAGAACCCCAAACAGTTTCGGAGGTGATGCGATGTGATGGAATACAGAGATAAATGTTGCTCCTTTCACTTTTGACATTTGGGTGGTTAGATGAATGGGTAAATATTTATAACGGGTAAATGGTGCTCATTAGGGTTGTGTTAAGTCAGCTTGCCGTCATTTTGGTGGTGGGTTGGGTAGTGTGACTATTGTTCAGTACCAACTACCAACTTATCTAAATTCTCAAGCTATTAGATTGAGGCCCCAACAATGTCTTTTATCATCTAATACAATCCTTTTACTTGAGGGTGTCACGTGTTGATGGATAACCAAGGTGCATTAGTGATCAAGAGGGTGCCAACTTATACATTTACAAATTTACTGATACTTGTATTCAATACCTCAGCTAAGGAGAGTAAGGAGAGTACTGATAGTCGATACCAAATTAAGTAATCAATTCATCAAAAAGCTTGAGCAATTAGAGTCCCCCCAACAGTGAATATTTGATTCCTTTAAATATGAGTGGCCATGGTTTCTATCTGGCGAACCATTAGAGAGCCTCTGCTTGTGTTTGTGCCCTTGTATAGCTAGTTTTAGGCCATTTGGCAAAGCTTTGTCTCAAAAGACCAGACAAAAACCCTAAATTGTCTGAAGCAGGAAGCAGGTGTATTTACAAACGCGTAAGACTTTGCCTTTCTGAGTCTATCCTTGTTGATCAAGGGAAGCTAAATGTGCTGACTATCTCACTCTGTTTTTGCATACTCATTACTCGATTTATGTGCAAGTCTTTCCTTGTAGGAGTGCTGGACACACATTTTAGTTAATGGATCACTACTCGTATTCTCCTTGTTGGCATATTAATTGATATGCAAATGAGAAGTGTTATGCATTCCGAGCTGTCCTGCAGCTCTTTTTTCAACTGAAATGGCGATACTACCTTGTCAGTTGGCCCAGTCCTGACCTCTTCACCATCAAAATCTATTATATAAAACAGATCACGCGGTTAAAAAAGCTATTTACCGGTCAGGATTTGTTTTTACCAAACACAATCCAGGATTTAATCTAATCTAACTGTTTTTATCTCCACGATCCTTATCTCTCTCCATCTCTTTCTCTCTCTTCCTCTAATCTCTTTCTCTCTTTGGCCATCTGTCTCTCTCAATCTCGGTTGATCTCTCACATGCTTCCGCCTCGCCATTTGTCTCTCTCAATCTCGGATTCGGTTGATCTCTCTCAATTGATCTCTGTGTAAGTTCTTTCCCCTACTGTCATCACAGTTGTATGTCTGTTCCTTTATGCTTTCATCCCTTCTCTTTTATCTGCTCCTATTGAAAGTAGCCTGCAATGGGAGGGGTCCCTTCGTCTTCAGCCCTGTGGGACCATTGCTGGCCCTCTTTCTGAATCCGGCTTCATCTCCTCCTTCCTGCCCCAAACTTGCAGCGACCTCGCTCCATGGCGGTGACGGTTGAAGCTTCTCCCTCAACCGATCTGGCAAGACTCCCAATTGCGAATCCCTTTTCATCTTCAGCCCCGTGGAAAACAAGGGCTGATAATAGGTAAACCAATTAACCTGTGCTAGCCCCCATCTATGCCGCCAGTGCTCGCAATGGTAAAAATGTTGAAACTTTATCTGATCTAGACAAGGGTGTCACAAATTATGCATTCAGAAAAATAAGCTCACAAACAAGGACTGACAATAGGCAAACCAATTTACCTATGTTACCCTCCATCAATATTTGACTGTGCCCGTAAATAGTAAAAAAAGTTGAAACTATTTTCGAATCTAGACAGAGTATTCCCATAGCCATTTTTAGAAATCAAAATCAGAGATGTTATTCCAACCAAAGCAAAAAAACTTCAGGGTCGAACTGCTAATGTCATGGGCAGAAGAGCTAATCCTCAGCCATTCCCACCAACCAGAAACAGATAATTATAACAAAAAACTTATTTGCAAATTTGTTGAATCCGGCTTCATCTCCTCCTTCCTGCCCCAAACTCACATCGACCTCGCTCCATGGCGGTGACGGTTGAAGCTTCTTCCTCAACCGATCTGGCAAGACTCCCAATTGCGAATCCCTTCATCTTCAGCCCCGTGGGACCATTGCTGGCCCTCTTTCTGAATTCGGCTTCATCTCCTCTTTCCTACCCCAAACTCACAGCGACCTCGCTCCTTCTCCGGTAAATCTCCGATAAATCTCCTTCTGCACCAGCCCACTTCTGAAAAGAGCAAAGTTTTCTGTGGTAGGAAAGGGGAGTAACCATACTGTCTCAGTAACTCCCCCTTGGGTGTTACCTAAAATTACCCAGCAGTGCAGGCACAGTTGATGGACCAGTGCATACACTAATTTGTTAAGATATATTACCTCCCTACTCGGTAAATTGTCTCATTTCAAAAGTGTTTGATTTAAAAAATTCATTTTAAACCCGAAACGGAAGTATATGTGAATACTCTAATGCTGGAAAGTGGGCATTGAGATAAATGATAGATAGCAAAAATAAATATGATAATTTATAAATAAAAAAAAGAAAGAAAAAAACTCATCTTAAAACATGAAGCTTTATATAAATATAAAAAAGAGAGAAGCATGAATTAAGGGAGGGATGAGTTTGTTGAAGCAGCTCAAAAGTCAAAAATAGAAGATTGAGTGCATAAAACATTCTTGATCTTTTTTGAAATGTAATACTTCGTTCGTTTCTAAATACTTTTAAATAATTATTTATTTTATCGGACACATTATTCAAAAATAATTTAACTATTTTATAAATATTAATTAAAAAATAATTATTTAAAGTTAATTAAAAAAAACATATGAAATTTCACAATCTCAACTGTTTTTATCACGTTTTTTTCCATCCCTATTTTATCTCCACAATCCTTTTATGTCTCACTCCTTCTCTATCTCTTTCTCTCTCCTCCTCTCTGCCTATTCATCAGTTTCTCTCTCCTTTTACAGTTAATATTTTACGTTTTTATAGTTTTACAGTTTTATGGTTGCGAAAATTTGTATTTGTATTTTTTTCTTTTTAATTGTTATCGTAATTAACTTAATCGATTTAATTTTTTTCCGACCCGTAATTTCGTATACAAATAATTTTTTTAAAAAATCGTAAGTTTTGTAATTTGAAATATATATATTTTTAACTGTTATCGTAATTAACTTCATCAATTTAATATAAACCCCTCAGTAGTTACAATTAAAATATTTATTTCTTGATTTTCTTATAAAATAAATATTGAAGTAAAATGTTTTATTTTGTTAGGTATTTGGGTTTTTTCTCCTTTTCGTTGTGTAGTGTACATATATCCAACTCATACAAATTATAAGTAAATATTAATTCCTTTTCACAGTATCTGCTACATTTATTGATAAATTCCCAAACTGGCGGGCAAGAGTACTAGTTTGAGCTTATGCGGGAGCAATCCCTTGATTGATGAACTCTATAGGAAGTCCTTTCCAAATAAGATGACCATAGAGAATCTATTTTCCTTGTTCTGCTATGTCCATACCGTGTCCGTAGTCTGCACATTCCAACTTTCCAAGTGATTTACCTTCCTATGCTGCTGGCATGCATATTATTTCTATAAATAACTGGCTTAAGAATTAAATTTGCTGGTGTTTAGAGGCGGCTTCGCAGGGATCTAGTCCTTTTGTAGAGTTTGTGGATATCATTTTTTGTGAATAGTGGGGTTCCGTGTGTGCATAGGACGCGTCACCTTGTTTGACGCATTTATTATATACTATTTATTTACTTATAAAAAAAAGAATTTAATCTGCTGGTGTCTTGCTTATTTGTTTGGGGTAAAAATGAAAGCAGGTTGACTTTCATGTTATATTTTATGTTTACTTTTCAAATAAATGTACATAATCGATCTTCCTGGGAATAGGTATCATTAGGGATTTAGGAAGAGGTTCTTTAGATTTTGGTTTGCGAATTCCCCCCTCCCCCAACTCCATCAAAAATTATAAATAAGATTAAAAAAAATATTTCTCTTTTAAAGGTGGATGGTGAAGGCTATTGGAATGTGAATGCTTTTCTCTCTCTGTTTTGAATGTTTGCTGACTTGTGTTGGTTGTTTTTACAAAATTTATCTTGCAAGATATCATAAATGATTCATTTTGGATATATTAATGTTTTTGATTCTGTTTTAAGGTTCACTTATCATTGCATAATGAGTTGAACTATCCTCTATTTCAGAGTCCGCATGTAACCATGCATCGTCCAATTTTTACGGTTGGTCAAGGCCGTCAGTGCGACTTGTGGGTTGGAGAACCATCCATCAGTAAATCTTTATGTAGTCTGAGACACATAGAGTCCGAGGTGCAATTCTTTTTCCCGTCAGTTCTGATTTTTTAATGGTTGGTAGTGATACTTGCAACCATTCCGTTACTTAAGATGGAAACGTTGTTTGTCAATACGTGTGCTAATTAACGTTAGTTTAGTACTTGTTTAGTATGTTTCTATGCTTGGGGAGGCATTTGAGTCCACTGCACTTTATGTTCTGGTGCTGACAGTTTCATGATAAATGTCAAATGTGGTTACAACCGCACTCCCAAATGCTGTATAATTTTTGCATGGTTGCTATACCTGACACCTTCCTATTATTTTTTATAGCGAGGAGGCTCTTCAGTGACCTTACTTGAAATTACTGGTGGAAAAGGTGCTGTTAAAGTTAATGGGAAGACTTATCCCAAAAAGTCTACTGTACCACTTAATGGAGGAGATGAAGTTGTTTTCAGCTCAACCGGAAGACATGCTTATGTATCCATCAATCAATTGCTTTTTGTAGTTTCTATTTATGCTGTTTTTTCATGTATAGCCTAGTGAATTTCTTAACCCTCATTGGTATGAGTTTTTTTATTTCCTTAACATACTGTCAGATATTTCAGCAACTTGCCACTGATACTGTTGCTGCTGCAAGTTTGCCACCTTCAGTAAGCATACTAGAAGCTCATAGTGGTCCGATAAAGGGATTACATTTTGAGACAAGATCTCGAGATCCTTCTGCTGTTGCTGGAGCATCGATATTAGCATCTTTGTCGAATCTTCGAAAAGAGTTGTCTCTTCTTCCTCCTCCTCCTCCTCGTAATGGGGATGATGTGCAACCTGCAATGCCGATGCTGCCTTCTGAATGTGAAGTGCCAGATGATAGTATCGTGGATGCTGACATGAAAGATACTTCTGATCATAATGACAGGGATGTTGCTTCTTTGAGTGAAAAAGCTGGTGTTCCTGCAGATACTGCTAATGAAAACATGAATCTTGATTGCACTGGAGTGGAGACTTCTGTTGATGCAGAAATGGGTAAGGTCCCTGGGGCAACTCATGAATTAAGGCCACTCTTGCGGATGCTTGCAGGATCCTCTGCATCTGAATTTGAGGTAAGTGGTAGCATCTCTAAAATACTTGACGAGCGAAGGGAAATCCGAGAATTACTCAAGGATTTTGATCCTCCAATTCTGCTATCAACAAGGCGGCAAGCATTTAAAGATGGATTACAACAAGGAATTATTGATCCCAACACCATTGAAGTTTCATTCGAAGATTTTCCATATTTTTTAAGGTGCAAAAATAGACTCTATGTTTGGTTATACTCGAACTTCTTTTCTACTGCTCATGCCATCTTATTCTTCTGGTTGGTACTTTATCTTGCCACAGTTCAGCGGACAAACTTAAGTACCCAGCTGACAAAACACTCCAAAGAACAGAATTACTCAATTCAACCAAAGAAACAGTAAGAAACCCTTAAGAAAACACCCAACACACTTTATACGCCCTCCGCCCCAAAGAAACTAGTCCCACTTTCCTCTTTAATATGTCCCAAATATATAGTCCCATATCTAAGAAAGGATACAACTATAGTGCAATTCAAAGGAGGTACAAACAAGTCCCATATCTTAAAAATATTAACTTGTCTAATCTGACTTTTCTTTTGGGAGGGAAGGGGTACTTTTTACTACATTTCAGCTCATGTATCAGTATTACAAATACTGAGCAAGACGTCCCAATGGAATCTGAACTCCATTTTTAAAGTAACTTATTTTGATCTTACTGAAGTAACTACGCCTTAACTCTTGTACTTATGAAGCTTGCTGGCAATCAGCTTTTAGACTTTGCCCTATTCCAGAAGTCCATGGGCTCATTATAAAGGACTGAAAATAAATAGAGGGTTTCTCACTGTTAAACCATGACAATAGATGTTGACCAATTTGTGCCATTTGTCACATGTTCATCGATCTTGGTTTAGGTGTCTGTATTATAGTTATATTAAATTTGACCTTTAACCTTTCTTAGTTTGTTACTATTTGGTGTTTTTCATTTTGACTGTTGTTCCTTTTGGAAGTCTAGCGGTTTTATCTGTTACCGAACATATGTCTATTTGTTGAGCTCCACTCCTTCTCTCTCTGATTTCCCAGTGTAGATTTATGTTATCTTCAGATCACATCCCCCCTTCCGCCCAAGCGTTTTAGGTGGAAGCAGCCATTTTATCTGTAATGTGTTGGGCCATCGGCAGGAAGTGTATTATAGGCATAATCACGAAGTTTGTATACGTGAGAAGCTAGAGTTTTTGATTGGTTAGGCTGCAAGGCTTACAATTAATCACCTGATGACAGAAAACTTTTGTCAACCCTTCAAGGTCAGATAGGGTTTGGATGGCCAACATTGACCTATTGTTTTCATGCTATATCAAGTGCTATAAACTCGAGTTTTGACTTGGACGCATGTTACGTTTTTCTAGATATGCAAGTTTACCAGTGGAACTTCTTTCATTTTTTCTAGTTCTAACGGGCTCATCAGGAGTTTAAGGGCAGTGTGGGCATGTCATTAGGAGTTTGGGGCCAAAACATTGTTCTGTACTCCCTCCCATCCGTTGTCCCAAAAAAGGTCATACTTTGACTTTTCTTGGTCAACTTGGTTAAGTTTTGACCAAAGATTTACTAAAATTTACTTATCCGTACACAATCTTAAGAATTACTATTGCCAGTGTTCTTGATATTGTATCAATGATTTAAATTCATTACCTAAGAGGCTAAGACGGAATAAATGTATGTTAAAGAGTAATTTGATATTGCCCCAGGTTTACTTTCCAATAAGGAAAGGGACTTCTTTTTGTTAGTACGGACGGAGTTTATAATTATTAGAAGGGGTGCAGAATGTAATGTTTACCTGATTTACTTTTCTGACTGGATAAGGAAGAGAGCAAAATAAAAAGAATCAGGGTAGAAGAATTAAAGAAGGATGACTCAAGCAAGCATAATATTGTTTAAGTATTCATATTGTTTCAAGGTAAATAAAAGCACCGAGTGAGTGATAAGTTGGTTCTCATCCTTTTTCCTTTTAGTCATAAAATCCTCTTGCAAATAGGTACGGATAGAATTCTATTGTTATGTTGTCTGGAAAAATAATTGTAGTGCTGCTCTTTTCACATGCCTACTAAAAGAAAAACAGATCGAAGTTGGGACGTCTAGTTGATATCCCAGAACATATAATTGCACTTATGGGCTGTTCAGAATCCACCATTTGTTCTGAGTTGGAATTATTTTTTTACTTATATACATTGCTCTTTCTCCGGTTCACTTTTTATATTTGTCTATGCATTTATGAAATCAATTTAATGGTCTTCATCTAGCCGGGGATTTCGATTAATTCTTGCTTTATTTATTTCGTTTTGTAAATTGGTCTCAACAAATGGTCCTATTTATCAAAAAAAAAAGTTCCTACTTATATTGCTCCTCCTACATGTTAATATTTTCAGCCCTGGTTCTCCGACTCCCTTAAATGCAACTTATCCTGATGAAATTGCTGTACTTATTTTCTACATTTTGTGAGTAACACTAAATGTAACAATATAATTTGCAAGCCCCGCTCTACTGTCATTGCAATGGGCTTGACTCCTCTTTTTTCATTTTGTTGGTTTAAAGCAAGTCCTGAATTTCAATACTGGATCTCTGTTCTTGAATTTCAATATGTAGAAGTTATTGAGCACTTGTATCATTTACAATTTTTAAATTGATTTGACAGCGAGACCACAAAAAATGTGCTGATTGCTTCCACCTACATACATTTGAAGTGTAGTAATTTTGCAAAGTATACCTCAGATCTTCCCACCGTGTGCCCAAGAATATTATTATCTGGTCCTGCAGGTATTACTTCAAAATTATTGCTTCTGCTTCTCAATATTTATATAAAAATGTAATTTTATCCACCTTTACCGTTATTTCATTACTCTCTTACAGGCTCAGATATATACCAGGAAACACTGGCTAAGGCATTGGCGAAACATTTTGGTGCTAGATTGCTTATTGTTGATTCTCTTTTATTACCTGGTGTAAGCTTCTTAAGTTATTCTATATGCATATCTTTGTAACATGTCGATCATTGCTCATTTGTGCTTGAGTAATGCTAAAAGTTTTCCTCTGCGGTATATCCTTCCATGAGTGGAATTTTGTCTCTGCTAGACTTCTTTTTTGCCTTAATCTTTTCTGTTTTCATTTTTTAGGGACCAACTGCTAAGGAACATGAAATTCCAGTGAAAGAAAGCATCAGACCTGAAAGAGGAAGCATGTTTGCGAAACGGGCTGCGCAAGCTTGTGCGTTGCATGCTAAGAAACCAGCTTCAAGTGTTGAGGCTGATATAACTGGTGGATCTACCATAAGCTCGCAGGCTCAGCCTAAGCAGGAAGCATCTACTGCAACGTCAAAAAGTTACACCTTTAAAAAAGGTATATGATTATTTCTATCAGGCTATTTTCTTGCACATTTTTAATCAATGAAGAGTACAGAAAGCTTCACCTCCCACATCTGGGCTTGTGCTGCATGTGGGTGTTTCTGATATGTCAGGGTTTTACAAGAAATGAAATTTTTATGTTGGCAGGTGACAGAGTAAAATATATGGGTTCCTTGCCATCTGGATTCTCTTCTGTGAACTCTCTTCGGTATCTTTTCTTCCTTTATAATAAACTCTTGATTATTTCTTGACTGCTCGTTTCTGTGTAGTTGAACTGTCAGAATTTATCCTTAAACTTTTTTATGGTCTCCAGTGAGCTGTATGGTTTTCAAGTCCTGGTCTTATACTAGAGGAACTCGAGAAGATTTTAAAGGAGTTATCTTACTTTTAAGTATATTTGTTTTTGATTTTTCTCTATGTCATAGTTGGATAGTGATTACACACACACACACACATACACACACACACATATATATATATATATACTGTCTAGTGTTACTTTCTACTAAAATAAAAGTTTTTGTGCAATTGCTCTTACCTATGGAAGTGAGGACGACGTACTACTGCTATGAAACTGTGTTACCAAATGGATAGTTGTGTATTTTTGTTGTCCATAATTTTTGTATTACTTGTGGTACTAGCCTTTTGTGTTTTAGTTACCTCCTAATTCTAGGATAATATTCTTTTTATTGTCTTATTTGGTGTGTGGTTGATTGGATATTTGAATTTGTTGGCCTGGAACTTTTCTCTGCACGATTTTGTTCTCTGCCTTCCTTTTTCTTTCTTGATTTGTCGGAAATTATTGTACAGAGCTGCACTCAATGAAATATTTTCTGATTGGAAATAACTCGACAAGAAGATTAGCTTCGATAAACTTTCAGAGTTGCCTTTGATTTGGTTGTAGGAATTCAATGGTATTCATTGTGGCTTCATTTTTACTTTATTTGGTTCTGTGCATGCGTATTGTAGGGGGCCATCCTATGGTTATAAAGGCAAAGTTTTACTTGCATTTGAAGAGAATGGCTCTTCTAAGATTGGAGTTAGATTTGATAAGTCAATTCCAGAAGGCAATGATCTCGGAGGACTCTGTGAAGAAGACCGTGGTTTCTTCTGTGCTGGTAATATTTCAGTATTCATTCAATCCTTAGCTTTTACACCAGTTATATTGCATTACTTAGGGTTTGGGTCCATTCTCCTTGTGTAATTTAGTTACTTGGTTTTTGGGATTGGACTTTCTCTCTGTCTTCAATCATCAAAGAACCCTCCCCTCCCAAAAAAAAAGGAAAATGATATCCTTACCACTAACTCTACAACTTTCTTTACAACTAAGCCTTGTATTGGGAAAAGTTGTTTTGGACAAAGACAAGTTTACCCTTCTTCAAAGCTTAGTTGTAAGGAAAGTTGTAGAAATAGTTGTAAGGCTAGCAATGTTGAAAAAAAAAGACGAAGAAGAAGGTAAGTTACTAAATTGCGAAGCCAAACACACCCTTGGCAATTTTTCTTATTCTGTGGGTATATTAATATGTTTGTTTTCATTTTAAAAACTATTGCAGCTGATTTACTTCGCCTGGATTCTTCAAGTGGTGATGATATTGAGAAGCTTGCTATTAGTGAGCTTTTTGAGGTAAAAGCTTCACATTTTCCCACTCTCCATCCATTGTAGTTGTCACCTCTTTTTAATTCCAGTAGATTTTGTTTTTATTTTATTTTTAACTATACATGTATATGTATAGAGCTGAACCTTAATGTAAAGTAGTGCTTTCTTAAGCTCTTTCTTTTTGTTTTTGAGTCTTAAATTGGCCAGCTCGTCTTCTCATCATGTCTATGTGTTACAGGTTGCAACCAAAGAAAGTAAAAATTGCCCACTTCTTTTGTTTGTTAAAGACGTAGAGAAGTCTATGCTGGGTAACCCCGAGGCTTATGCATCCTTTAAGATTAAGCTTGAAAATTTACCGGGGAATGTGGTTGTCATTGCTTCGCATACACAGATGGATTCTCGAAAGGAGAAAGTAAGTAACCAATGTTGCTTTTCGAACACCTCTTAAAACCAACCAAAGAAATCTTGTTAGAAATATCTGATTGATATCTTTAAAATTAAATCTGCAGTCACATCCTGGTGGGCTTCTATTTACAAAGTTTGGAAGCAATCAGACAGCATTACTCGACCTGGCTTTCCCGGTATACAACGCATAATTTGTGTAGCTCTCTTTTCTTTTTGATAGTTAGCAGCTGTACTGATTTTTGCACGTGTTTGTGCTTTTATTCCAATGTCATGTCTACTCATAACATGCATTCGGGAGGTAGAAAGATAGAGTGGGATGAGGGGTTGGGGATGGAAGGAACATGTATTTCAGTATCATCACATATTCTTCTTCATGTTGCATGAAATCCTGTAAAGTGGAACAAGTAATATGTAGGATTACGAGTAACAGAGAAAAACACAGGAATAGTCGGCCAACAGAATTTACAGAAAAAAATACAGGAAGTTGTTAGTAATTGAGATTGTTTGTAATATTGCACATTTTACTGTAATGACTGGGCACTCATATAATGGTTATAGACAGGAAAGCTGTAGTACAGTAATGATGGAATGTAATTCATTCAACAGAACTAATTTTAGTTTCGAAAATTTATTGGTTTGGGTTCACATTATTATTTGACGTTTGTTTCTTAAATGGTGAGAGTTATATGACATTGATCATTTGTAAATAGTTTGCTCGAAGAGCATTATTTTTGTGCAAAGCAGCCAAGATGAACCAAGTGTGGAAGTGCTGAATGTCAAAATTGATTATTAGTCTATGCTTGTATCTTTTCTCTTGGATTCAAAGACCAGAACTTTGCAAGATCTTTTGAATTCAAGGTGACGCTGTTAACTTTGTCATGCAGGACAATTTTGGTAGGCTGCATGATAGAAGTAAAGAAACCCCCAAAACCATGAAACAACTCACCCGGCTTTTTCCGAACAAAGTGACTATCCAGATGCCTCAGGTGACTAAGGTTTGCAGTATTATTATCGTGATGTATAATTGTTTTTGGGAAGCATGTAATATTCTTTGAGTTGTGGGCCTGTGGCAGGATGAAATGTTACTCTCAGACTGGAAACAGCAGTTGGATCGTGATATTGAGACCTTGAAATCGCAGTCCAATGTTGTCAGTGTTCGCTCGGTAAGTACTTCCTGTTTGCACGGAGTGATCAAGCTTCCAATTTTATTATTTACATCTTGTTACCTTTAGATTGGTGCTTCTGCAATTTTTAATCCTGGTTCCCCACTTATATATATAGTACATGTTCATGTATTTCATATAGTTGAATTTACTTTCGTTTTGAATCTAACGGTCGTGCCGAAGAGAAACCTTAATGTTCCCAGTGAATTTTTGTTGGATTGCTGGCTTTGTGAATGTCTTGCTAGTTTCATTTTTTTTTGATAGGTAAGTGTGACCCCTTGTTGGTATGGGGACTGCGAGTGAGAAAGAAACACGTTGCTAATGAAACTAGCAAGACACTTGGATAAATATAAAAGCAAGTGATTATGATGTGATTAACGGGGTGTGGTTACCTAGTGTTTAAAATTATGTTGTGGTTGATCACCTTTGTCAGATCTTTCCATTGGCCTACCTAACGTGCAAGGTCTCATTTAACGCACATTTCATCATGGAACTATAGGGGTGCAATTTCTAGTATGCAAATCTTTGTGAACTTGAGGTTTTAAATTTCTATATGAACTATTTCATGATTTCACAGGTTTTAAACAGAGTTGGCCTGGATTGCTCTGACCTTGAAGCTTTGTGTATAAAAGATCAGGCCTTGACAAATGAAAGTTAGTACCTTCTCCAGCTGCTAGTATTTGTTGCGCTGATGTCATTGATTACAGTTAGACTAATACCATCTTTCTGGTTTTAATAGATGTTGAAAAAGTTGTTGGCTGGGCTTTGAGTCATCACTTTATGCATTCCTCTGAAGTTTCCATTCAAGATGCCAAACTTGTGATATCCATTGAAAGGTAACTGCATTATTTGTTTCGCTTTCGCGAAATTCTTTTTGCGAATGATCATAAACAAATGGGCTTTTATCTTGTGCTGTGTGTTACTTACAATGCATATTGTGTCAACATCTACAGTATTAGGTATGGGCTTAACATTCTACAGGGTATTCAAAATGAAACCAAAAGTTCAAAGAAGTCACTTAAGGTAAATTGATGATGCATGTATCTTTTGTGTAAAGTATTCAACTGAGTTATTTTGGATTACTGCTATTGTTCTTTTTTCTATCGAGTTCATTATTGTAACCTGATATAGCGCCACGCTTCATTTGGTTTTAGGACGTTGCCACTGAAAATGAATTTGAGAAGAGACTCCTTGCGGAAGTTATTCCACCTAGTGATATTGGTGTTACTTTTGATGACATTGGAGCTCTAGAAAATGTGAAGGATACATTGAAGGAATTGGTGATGCTACCACTTCAAAGACCAGAGTTGTTTGGTAAAGGACAGCTGACAAAGGTAAATAAGAAATATCCTTTAAATGCTTAGCTTAATCGACATTGATATTCTTGTTGGATATGGCTAGAAGTAGGGCTAGTTTTTATTATTTGCCTTTCTGTTAAAGAATTTACTCTTTCCAGCCTTGCAAGGGGATTTTGCTTTTCGGGCCCCCTGGTACTGGTAAAACAATGCTTGCGAAAGCTGTTGCAACTGAGGCCGGGGCTAACTTTATCAACATATCAATGTCTAGCATCACTTCTAAGGTAACCCCCCCCTTTTTTCTCTGGCCGATTCCTGTGCAACTAATTATGTTGAAGCTTTATAACACAAAGTAATTAACGCATCTTATTGGTTATAGTGGTTTGGTGAAGGAGAGAAGTATGTCAAGGCAGTTTTTAGCTTGGCTAGTAAAATTGCTCCGAGTGTTATTTTTGTTGATGAGGTTAGTACTTAGTATATGATTATCTTTGACATTCCTTCTTTTGAATGTCATGCAGTTACTTGTTAGTGAAATTCGTTTGAAACATTTTCTGTGTTCTTCTTTTGGAAGTATTGGGTGACTGAATGGAAGAGTTCATCATTTAATCTCTCTTCGAATTATTCTATAATCTCACTTCTGTTTGTCTTATTTTCTAGGTTGACAGCATGTTAGGAAGACGTGAAAATCCTGGAGAGCATGAAGCAATGCGGAAAATGAAGAACGAGTTTATGGTGAATTGGGATGGCCTGCGTACCAAGGATAAAGAACGTGTACTGGTACTTGGTGCAACTAACAGGCCTTTTGACCTTGATGAGGCTGTAATCAGGAGACTCCCCCGCAGGTACTAATTTGGTATATATAATATTTTTTTGGCATGTTACTCGTCTTGATTTCTTAAGGATTTGCATTGGTGAAATGTTATGATTGGTTAAGATCCCAACCTTTATGCTAAGAAAATATTATTAGACCCAACCCGACCCTTGCATTGGTCTGTCTTTTCCATTCTCTTTTATTTAATTCAAACATCCTCAAATTTTGTTGGTTAAGGCAGTTACCATGGCTGGACCGTCTTTGTGCCTGTAGTTGAGATATATCATCCACTTTTTTTCCTGGTGAAACTATTGTTTGTAACTTGATTTTATTTGGTTCAAGTTTCTGACATGACATCTAAAGGGAGTTAAGTCTTTTTGTTTTTATGTTTGACTAAGTAGTTAATGCCAATTTTTTGCTTTGTTCTTGATGCAGATTGATGGTAAATCTACCCGATGCCCCAAACAGGGAGAAAATTTTACGAGTCATATTGGCCAAAGAAGAATTGGCACCTGGTGTTGATCTTGAGGCAGTGGCTAATATGACTGATGGTTATTCAGGAAGTGATTTAAAGGTGTGTATTCATTTTTTGCCGTCTCAATGTTCCATCTTCTGTTTTTCATTCATTCCTGTTGTACACATTCATTTTTTGCCGTCTCAATGTTCCATCTTCTGTTTTTCATTCATTTATCTGGTCTTTCTCAGAATCTTTGCGTGACCGCTGCCCATTGCCCTATAAGAGAAATTTTGGAGAAAGAAAAGAAGGTTAGTTACTCAAAACAGATTCTTTGGTTGTGTAAAATTTATATTCTTGTCTCAGAAAGCTCATGTGATGTTGTATGTTCTTTCAAGTGAAAATTTGCGTGTTTGTTATTTCTTGCCGGTAGTAGTCGTTTGATATTGGAAGTTGTACTTGTCAAAGGACTAGGCGATTCGTGTTTTTGACTTTAAAATTTATTGTTGATCTGGCTGGATTTTCTACTAGTAATGTATGTCTCTTTTTTTGTCAGGAATAAACTGGTGTATCTTTCTTTAATTTGCTAATATAAAGGAATTATGTTAGCTTCTTGCCTTGTGAATGCTGCTGCTGCTTCTCAGATTTTTGCATCTCCCCCACCTCTCTTTTCTTTTTCTCTTTGATATTACCAATTTTGGAATTTAGCTTGCACTCATTGTCCTAAATGACCCATCCCGTTGTGCATGTGCACTCGATGTTTATACGCCATTTATTCCGATTTTTGTGTTATAAATGATTTTTTTATTTAGCTTACTTGTTTTGGAAGAAAATGTTAACTATGTTTATACCACATTTCTTGTTTTTCTATCTGTTGTCCACTGATTGATATCTTTTTTGCAAAATGTGTAGGAGAAGACTTTGGCATTGACGGAGAATAGACCATTGCCTGCATTGCATAGCAGTGCAGATGTTCGTCCATTGAGTATGGACGACTTTAAGTTTGCACATGAACAGGTAGAGTCACATTTCAACAGAATATGCATGGTTGTCATTCCCTTCCACCCAACCAGTCTACTCTTTATTTTGGGAATTTTTCATTTATTAAGTGTCTTATTTCTAAAAGTTAGCTTATAGAAATTTTAAGTTTTCAAATGCATCCTTGTTAAATTAAACTTGAATTCAGCTAGACCTTATTAATCCTTGGAACTAAGGGTATGAATTGAAATGTTTTTTAATCCTTATGTTTGACTTTCAAAAGGTGAACTTGTTGGGCAGAACATCTTTATGTGAAGTGAGAACTTTGCTGGCTTTTCCCTATATTTGCCTTTCGCCATTTTGGCAATTGGAGTGTATCTAGGAGGACTAGGTTTCTCAAAGAGTACATCCTAGAGGAATTATAGTTTTAAGAATCAAGTACTGGTCTGTTTAAGCTACTGTGCCTAAGAATGTTTGAACTTAGAGCCTGTTTCTGTTTACCATGAGCATAGTGTTGCATGCTATTCACACCTCAGACCAGGTTATTTCTGCATGACTGCCCAGTTTAGTAGAACTTGGTTCTCTAAACAGTTGGATTCTGCAGCATGCCATCTCTCCTGATGGGGATGAATTTTGATTCATCTAAGTTGATTGGTCCTACATGTTAAGGGGTTTGTGGTCCAATCAAATTCATCTTTCAAGGGACGTTAAATGGGGGAATCTCTGCATTGCATTAAAGCTGATCGACTTCATTCTCCTACAGTGCTATATTGACAAATCTAAACTCTTTTATGTGTAATGTGCTTGATGAAGAGTTCATCCGTTGTTTATCATTTTTGCAGGTCTGTGCTAGTGTATCATCAGAGTCGGCTAACATGAATGAGCTCCTTCAGTGGAATGAACTATACGGTGAAGGGGGATCCAGGAAGAAGAAACCCTTAAGCTACTTCATGTAGAGAGGATGTATCACTTGTATAGTAGTCGTCCCTATTCAACTTAAAAATTTCTTTTAATTTTTTTTTCTTCCCCATAAAGCCCAGCTGATATTTGTGACCTGTATTTGTGGAAATTCCACTGCAGGTCTCTCCCCCAACCCAAATTCCCCCGGTGAGGCCCCATGTGTATCATATTTAGTTTATGGAGCTCTTCAGCATCCATTACCTGTCCTCTGTTTTTCTGCCTTAGGACACCTCCTTTCCTGTATATACTAATTGATTAATTCAATAATCATCATGCTCAATGCTCTACTTTTTAATTATATTCTTTCCCTTGTATTATCTATTGGGTGTGGTGTAGGAAATACAGTTCAGTGTAGAGCTGTTGGAGAGAGGAGTTAACAAGTTGATGATTAGTAGTAGCAATGCCTCCCCAAACCTAGAGATGTTAAATTGGGTTGGTCCTAACCTTACAGGGTCAGCTATATAGGGTCGTGGCCCTATAGGACCACGGGTTAAACTTGTCATTTAAACGGGTCACTTAAATCGCGACCCTAACCCTGTAGGTCTCGGTTTAACAGGATCAGTCCTATTAAACATGATGTCCTAATAGACGATTAACAATAATAAGATCCAAAATAAAATAAAGTTATACAACTTAACTACTTAAGTCACAAAATTTAAAACAAAACAATTAACAACTTCAAGTACTAGTGTACTAATGTTGATTGTGATGCTGCAGAAAAGATACAGAAAAAGGAGCAACGGTTAATCAGTCATTCAATTAATTTGCTCAAGTATAAAAAAACGACTATAACGATTATAAAACAAACGACTAAGGAAGTTGAAAACCTTGTGAAAGGATGAAAGAATAAAATATTATTAAGGCATCAAATTTGCTAAAATATTATTAAGTAGTCCTTCAATTAATTTGTTTGCTTTGTTTTCTGTTGTAAGATATCAAATTTGCTAAAATCTTATTAAGCAGTCCATGCAGTCAACAATCTAATGTAATCTTCAATTCAAGGATTTCAAAAAAATAGTACATCACGGTTTTAAGATCCATACAAACGTGCACCTCAGGAATCATCGAATCAGGATAATAGATTAATAGGAAGACAACTTCTATCTCCCTTCTTTCAATCAAGGGAAAAGGAAGAAGAAATAACATATCCCTCACTCACTCTGTCACTCGTAGTCTTCTATGAGTTCTATCACCGAATCAGAATCTTTTAGAAAGGTTTATTAGGAAAGTGAAGGAACTTCAAATCCCTCACTCGTAGTCATCCATCCCAGGATTCAAAACATATTCTTGAGCCAACATATTAGTATACATCTCGGGTTACCAAATTAAGCATCACTAATTAATAATTTCTAAATTAGGGTTTAATTAAAAACTTACCGGTTGAAGTCTTGAAGATGATGGCGAGATTGAAGACTTAAGAATGAACACGACGGCCTCCCAGTTGGGCAGTTGGCCAGTCAGATTCACCGAAATCCAGCCCGACAGCCCCTTCCCTTTTGCCGTTTGCCCGTTTCTATTTTCGGTTTGGAGTTTTTGGGTGAAGACTGAAGACTTGACGAGTAATTGAGTAAGGACTGAAGGCAGGGAGTCAGGGACCAAGCCACCAAGGTCTCCGTCTTTTTTTATATATATAATTTGGTTGAGTATTTTCCCAAAAAAAAAAAATTGCCAGCTCGCGGGTCAGCCCAAGAGCCCTGCAGGCCAACCCATTTTGCCAGCAGCCCTATAGGGTCAACCAGTTTATTAAACGGCTTGAATTTTTTCGACCCTAACCCTTTTCGGTTTCTGGTTAATAGGGTCGATCCTACGGTTCTCGACCCTTTTAACATCTTTACCCAAACCTTGTCTTTTTTGAGTTCGCATGGATCATTAGATAGGCAGGGTTGCTACGGAAACCAACACTTGCTCAATTTACAATCCTCATGTAACTAAAACTAGGGCTGTTACGGGTACCAAAACATGTAGAGGTGGTCTCCTGTAAGACGGTTTTACGGATCTTATCCATAAGATTGATCTATCCAGGTTAAAAGGGGCAAAATTCAAAAATCTCAATGCAACCCCTTAGTTTTTGAAAATTACAGCACCACCCCTCATGCTTATATATGCAGAGTGTCACTTTTTACTATTAACAGTCACTTTATAGTATAAAATGTGTCACTTTTGGTCTTAGAAGTGTCACTTTACATTTTTAATGAAAATTATAATTTTCCCTAAAAAAAGTGTTACTTTTTGGGCTTAAATGTGTTACTTTTAGTCTCAAATGTGTTACTTTCATTTTGAAAAGTGTCTCATTTTTTTTATAAATAAAAATCATTACGTTTGACATTAAAGTGTTACTTTATAACATTAAAAGTATCACTTTTTAGAATTAAAAGTATCACTTTTTAGAATTAAAAGTATCATTTTTAGCATTAAAAATATCACGTTTTAGTATTAAATGTGTCACTTTTGGCAGTCAATGTTAGTTTTAAAGTGACACTTTTTAGTATTAAGAGTGTCACTTTTTAGTATTAAGAGTGTCACTTTTTAGTATTAAATGTGTCACTTTGTATTTTAATAAGAATTATAGTAATAAATTTTCATTTATAGTGTCACTTTTAACATTAAAATGCGTCACTTTTGTGTTTTTAATGTGTCACGTTTAATTTTAAATGTGTCATTTAGCATTTTGTCAAAGTCTGTTAGGATCTGTCAAGTATCTCAACACAATTGATGCTAATGGGATGACTAGCGGTGCTGACAAATGATTAAATTGCAAGGCGTGAGAATTCGGCGACAAACATTGATAATGGAGGGGCACCGGAGTAAATAAAGGAAATGAGCATTAAAACTTAATTTTGTAAGTGGGTCATGACTCATGTCAAACCATTAACCTTCTTGAGTTAAACCTTTAAGATTTGCCATTAACCAAATCAGTTGACCAATTTTTGTGATTTTTATTAACATGTTTAGTCATTAACCTGCAAATTTCTAAATATTAACGGATTTAGGATCCGTTAAACCATCTTACAAAAGTATTTGTCAAACATGTATGAGTTGCCAATCGAGTCTAGCTCGAACTCGAATTTTCTGCCAATTGATTCCAGCTTGAACTCGAAAATTTTCACATGTTGGTGAACAAGTTGACAAATTTTGATATGGTTTCAACTTCTTCAAACACTTGTATACTCCCTTGGTCAAAATGGTTCCCAACCATTATTTGTTAAATTACTATATCATAAATATTGAAATTTAAATCGTTGATATAAAACATTTTTGGAAGTTGACACCAAAACAATATTAACGATGATAATTTTCAAAATTCTCTAAGGATGAGCATATCTATATAATAACAACTGTGTGTATGTGTGTGTGTGTTTTTTTTTTTACCTAAAACTACTTATCATAAATGGAAAGCTCAAATCTGAATTATCCAGCCATGCATTGTAAGCTAAAACATTTTTTTTTGTTACTTTTTCTTTAGTTTTTATACTAAACATTTAATATTTTTGAATAAGTTGACATGAATATATTTACACATTTCTAGGAACTTTTATATTGTATTGGGCACATATTTATCCTCGGGATTCCGTCTTTGTAATACTTGTTTTAGAGATATGTTACTCAGTTTCAAGCATGCAAATATACAATATTGTTTGTTTCAGACAAGTGGATTGGAAGTTGGAAGTTGGAACTCACACACACTTACACAAACTGGTCTTTATGTGTGATTGTCTTCACGACAATGGTACAAAACAAGGGTTGGAGATGGCAATCTGTCCTCTTTTTTTCAGTAACTTGGGGGTTTTGGCACCCTATTAGATTTTATTAAAAGAAAAGGAGAATACAAACTCGAGGGAACGACCAGTCTTGTCCTTATAATGAGAGGACATAAGCTATTGCTTTGAAACCTATTATTTACAATGTTTACAATTGATTAGATACCATATCGCTTAATCTTAAAAGGTTTTTCTGATACAACATAATACTCCATCTCTATTTATTTCATGTAAATAATCCACTATGATAACATAATACACTGTTAAATAGTATTACATCTAGTATTTTAGGTGTTGCGTTCAAGGTCATTCAATTCAGATGTTGGTTCAGTTTCAAAATTATTTCTTTAATTATAACTTCTTAACTTAACTATAATTATATATGCCATAATTATTATATTTTGACATGAACATGATGGAATGATGAGAATACCAAACAAAACACAAAAAAATAAGTAAGAAAGGTATATATGGTGCCAAAATTCAACTCGTTTCGATGCTTTCACTTCTACTTAATACATAATCACGTAAGCTAATTTTGGTTGGTTTGATCGGTTAATCATCGATGGTCGGCAAGTATGAGGGTTCTAATGATTATTCTACATGTATTTTGTGTGTATCTTACCGATGGATTTAAAAAAACCCCGAAATTAACGTGAATTATTAGTCTGTTTTGACTGTTTCAATTGCATATTTTGACGTAACTGATTATTCTTTACCTTGAGACGAAATTAGTTATTGGGCAGTAAAATTTGTAACGTGTACCTGAAGCTGTTCATGTATTAATCAAGTGCTATTAGACCACAAACAACAAAGATGCTTAATATTATGCTTATGAGATTTTTTAAGATTTTTCAAAACAACAAAGGTTCTTGTAGATGCTTAATTAAGCAAAAAGCAGTTCAAGGAGCAACATAAGCTGCTGCGCCTAACAAATTTTTTTAAGGCAAAACGAAGTCGTTTGTCAAAAATTAAGCCAAAACACAACCGTTTTGGCCAAAAGCTTCAAACGACTTCTTGAAAAGTCTGCCACCTCTGCTTGCTCTCCCTTCCCAGTTGACTAAAGTTTACTTTTCCTTCATTTTCTTTTTTTTGTCAAATTTTAGCCATAAAAAATATTTTTTAAATATTTTTTTTCCTGTATTAAAGTAAATATTTTTACCTACAAATAAAGACTTGGTTTGTTTCATTTGTATATCAGAATTTTTTTTTATGAATTTTTCAAATTTCTAGCCTTTTTTTATAAAAATATTAAATTATTGAAGATAAATATGATGGGGTATATAAAAGTATTGGAGTTTGTGCATTGTTGAAAGAATATTTTTATTAGAGAGCTTAAGTGGGGAGCTTAATGGCATTTTTGTAATAAAATAAAAAAAAATTGAAGGTTAAGCTCCCCAAATGGGGAGCTTTGTTGTTCTTGCTCTTAGAGTTGCCTCTCAACTCTCAAGGCTTGTAGGAGATAAGTTCAAACTATGTGACCGGTAATCTTAAAAAAATACTAATGATTTATATCTATAACTATTAATAAAACAAAATTCATTTTCACGTGTCATCTTTCTGTTATTTTTGTTTTTTCCACCAAATTACATGTACACATTATTAAGTTTCCTTTTTTTACATCAAATATTTCAATTACTTTTTTTTTCTTTTCAAAAAGTTAGTATCCCCTTATGGCTCTTACTGACATAAAGACTTCTATTATTTCATTTTTTACTAATTGTAGAATAAGTAAAAAAAAAAATACTTACAATTTATGAATGTAACACATAAATATAAAACATCTCACGAGTAATAAAATAAACAAAAATAAAAGTGGGGTATGATGGTAAAGTAAAAACGAAAAGATGGGTAAGAAAATAATACTGTACTTGTACTACTCCGTATAACATAGGCGAAAAAGAAAATAATACCCAATTTTTCATGTGCTCCATTATATTATGCAGCATTGGGTAAAAGTATCTTAATACAATATAGAATTAAATAATAATTTGGTACCTGGACATGTCGAAAAACAATGTTTTGATCCCCGGACAAAAAAACAATAGAAGTTGGTTCCTGGACATGTCTTTTTGGACCAATTTGTCCCCTCCCACCGTTAGCGTTAGTTTTGCCGTCTGTTTTGTTTTTAATTGACGAGAATGCCATTGGTCTAAACAAGCGGAAAATTAAGAAGAGGTTCGACCCTAAAAGTAGTTAAACCCTAAAGTCGATTGCAAAAAAGTAGTTCGACCCTAAATCAGTTAAACCCTAAATTGGCTATCTTTCTCCCTCACCAACAACGATACGAAAAAAGCTTTGTTTTCATTGCGTTGAAAGTTGAAAGAATCGAAGACATTGAGGACGTAAATACAAAAAATTGAAGTCCCTGAAGGCTGATTGAAGGCAATTGGTACGAAATCTTCCCATTATATCTTTGATAGGTTTTATTACAGATTATACTTCATTGATAGGTTGTCATGCGGGTGCATCTTCCTGCTCATTCCTTAAAAGTGGTTAATTCATTCTCTAAGAAGAAAATTTTCCTGATTTTGTTGTTCTTGTATTCTGTCTAATGATTCTGTTTATTCATTGTCTTTGGAGGGCAGATTGGTTCTTTGTGCTTTATATAGGTAAAATAAGAGGGGCTGATTTATCATCAAACAAAAAACAAGAAAGAGAATTAAAAGAAAGGAATCTTGAAATTTTAAAATGACTGCAGTGGATATTTTAAAATGTCTGCTTATATAAATTTTTAATTGATAGTGTTGTTGTCTAGATAACTTAAAAAGTGTCTAGATAACTTAAAAAATGTGCATTAACTGATAGTTGGAGACAAAAAGTAAACCTCATCTTCATGCTTTGTCTACCACCATTTAGTGTAGTTAGTTTCCTTATGTGGACCAATCTTCTTTTGCAGGATGGGCATCTTTGCAGGATGGGCATCTTTACTTTAGTAGTCTACCATGGGGGTTATTTTGTCAAAGAAGGGGAACATAGAAAATACATTGGGAGGACTTATGATTTATTAGAAGATATGGACACAAATTACATTTCTTTTATTGCTTTAAAGGGTGGCATTGAACAACTAATGAACTATAGCAATGTCAAGTGTTTGTGGTACGTAATTCCAGGTCAGGATTTACAGAATGGACTTAGAAGAATGTATAGTGATAGGGAAGTCATTTGTATGTGTGAGATATTATGGAATGAGGAGTATCTACATATGTATGTTGAGCATGGAATTGATGAAGGTCAGCCATGTGATGATCTTCTTACTGGTACACAAGAAAGTGTGGCTGAGTGTTTTATATTTGATGATGATGTACATGAGGAGGAGGATGTTCATGCTAGGGATGATGTATATGTTGAGGATGATGTTGAGGATGATGTAAATATTAATGGTCAAGAAGATGTAAATGTTAATGGTCAGGATTGTGAGGATGATGTAAATGGCCAGGAAGATGTAAATGTTAATGGTCAGGAATGTGAGGATGATTCTAGTGAAGATGAGACTTATATTGCAGATAGTGAAGAAGAAGAAAGTGACTATGAGTACACTGTTAATGATGTGATAGAAGCAAGTGATGAGGAAGTAGCGCAGGCTAGAAAGACAAATATTGATATGAAAACAAATGAAAGGAAAAAACCAGTTGAAAAGACTGAGAATGAGCATGTTACACCTCATGTTGAAATGACTGAGGATGAGCATATTTCCTTGGGGGAGACATTCATTGCTGAGACTGATTCAGAGTTGAGTAGTGATTGCAGTGAACATGACATCAAGAAAAATAAGCAAAAAAGGAAAAAAATATGGATCATTCAATCCATACACTGATCCCAATGATATCAACTTCAATATAGGCATGAAATTTAAGAATGCAGTTGAGTTTAAGGAGGCAATAAGGGCACATGCAATAGAGAAGGGGATAGACTTCAAATTTTTGAAGAATGAACAAAGGAGAGTGTGTGTAGTCTGCATGAATTCCACTGTATGCCCATGGAGGATTTGGGGAAGTCAACCAAAAGGAGTGAAGAGTTTTAAGATAAAAACCCATAATCCAAAGCATATGTGCACTAAGAATTTGAGGAGTAGACAACTCAGTTCCCAATGGATTGCAAATACATATCACACAACAATAAAAAAATAATTCATCTTGGAAGATTTCAAAAATGAAGGAGATTGAAACAAGGTATGGCTTGGATGTCAGTTTGGGTACTTGCTCAAGGGCTAAAAGAAAGGCATTGGGTGCTACCGTTGGTTCAATGAAGGAACACTATGCCAAGATCTGAGATTATAGAAATGAGCTCAGGAGGACTAATGAAGGCAGTACTGTAGAAGTATATTGTGTCCTGAAGAATCCTACATATGGTCTGTATTTCGAGGTTTTATGTGTGTTTTGATGCCACGAAGAAGGGTCTATTGATTTGGTTGTAGGAAGGTCCTAGGATTGGATGGGTGTTTCCTAAAAGGTCGTATGAAAGGAGAATTGCTAATTGCAGTAGGAAGAGATGGGAATGACCAAATGTTTCCAGTGGCTTGGGGAGTTGTGCAAGTGGAGAACAAAAATTCTTGGGGTTGGTTTCTTTCTCACCTAATAAATGACTTGCAAATGGAGGATGGTAGAGGATGGACCCTCATTTCAGATCAACAGAAGGTACCTTTAATGGTTTTTTTTATATGTATTATATTGCATGTACTTTAATATCTTGTCATACCCTATTTAACTTATTTTGTTATTCTTCAATTTAATAGGGACTTGTAATATCTATTGCTGAGCTACTGCCTTTATCTGAGCATAGGGCATGTGCTAGACATGTGCATGCTAACTGGTCAAAAGAATTGAATTTAGAGGTGCAGAGTATAAGAGTCATTTCTAGGCAATTTCCAAGTCAACTAACATGAACGACTACAACACCAACTGTGACAAATTGAAAAAACTTGATGAAAAGGCCTACAATGATTTGATGCAAAGAAATCCAAGTAAGTGGTGCAAGGCTTTCTTCTCAACTGATATTAAATGTGATAACTGTGAGAATAATGTCAGAGGGGTTCAATAGGTCCTTAGTGGAAGCTAGGTCCAAACCACTAATTTATATGTTGGAGCATTTGAGAATGACTATGATGACTAGGCTACATAAAAGAAGAGAATGGATGAGAAATCATTGGGATAGGATATGTCCTAGGATTAGAAAAAAAATTGAATTACACACATCTGAAGCTAGGCTGTGGACTGCTACCTATAATGGAAACAAGAAATTCCAAGTGGACTACATGAAATGGGTGTATGTTGTTGACATTCAAAATATGACATGTACTTTAAGATCATGGGATTTAAGTGGAATCCCATGTTGTCATGCCATTGTTGGCCTAGTGAGTATTGGTAATAATGTAGATGACTATATTCCTAAGTGTTATACAAATGATGAGTTTTTAAAGGCATATGCAAACAGTATTGAGCCCATAACAGGTGAAAACAACTGGCCACAATCTGGAGATGATCCCTTGAGGCCTCCATTGTACAAGGCAATACCAGGGAGGCCAAAGAAGAAGAGAGTGAAGGCACCACATGAAGAAGGGCCAAAGAAGACAACCAAGGGTGTACATAAATTGAGTCAGTATGGGAAACATATGGTATGTAGTATTTGTAATGTAGTTGGTCATAATAAAAATGGGTGTAGAGAACCAAGGGAAAGTGTAGCAAGTGTCAGTGGGGTCCAAACTGAGGTATTCAACTTCTATATCTTGTTTTTACATAACACTGTTATATATCATTATTGGTTCTACAGTTCTGAATTTGGATGCTAATTTCTTATAGGCACCTAATACTTCAAAAAAAGATGTAAATCTAAAGCAAAGAAAGGAAAAGCCCCAATTGAGAGAGTTTATACAAAAAATAGAAATGAAGGAAGGAAGAAGACACCTCAGATACCTGCAGGTGAGAAAAGAAAAAGAGGAAGGCCCAGGAAGCCAGTCAATGTAGGACCAAGACATGATTTTCTTTGTTGACTCTATGTTTCACCAAATTGGAGAAACATTTTTTAAGGTATGTTCAGTTTAATTGTTGTCTAGACTACACAATTTACCATTTTCATTTCTAAATTGTCAACTAACACTGATATGCACTATGTACTTGTTTGTAGACACTGAGCATCTAGGCTCACAATTTGGATGCTTATGCTCCACCAAATGAAAGACCAAATCAATTTCCAAGAGATGTAGCTGGCCCAGCAACATCAAAGACAACTGCCCCAGAAACATCAAGCACAACTGCCCCAACAACATCAAACACAATTGCCCCACTTGCATCTACTCAACAGTCTGACTTTTGAAGGAACACTAATTAGGATAGGTTGTATAAAAATTTCATGACTATGTAACCAGGATAATTACTGGGGGTATAACTTAGTTTTGGACATGTTTTTTTGGTGGGTACATTCATTATCGGTTATATAGAAATCCTGAGCGGTATGGACAAGTACTTTTAGACTTGTGTACTTGTTCATAAACTTTTGTGATAGGAGCTTTTGGATGTGAAACATATGCCTTTGGTTAGCAATATATTATGACTTGAAGTAAACCTATGTGTTTTTGGACTTATTCATAAACATATGTGTATTTATTGGTAAACATGGTATTTAAGGTGAACACAGATCATAGTTTTGCAACAAACATTCAAAAGATCACAGTTTTGCAACAAACATAATCTCATAACAAAGATCATAGTTTTCACAATAACCCATTCCATTTCCTCCTAACATATGAAAACTCTATTGATATGTACAACCCATAGCCTAACATAACCTAAAAAAAAAATACTCCATTGATATTCACCCTTTTCTAGGCAACATCAACATAACTGTACCATTTGGATTTAAAATGACATATACACAAATCAAGAAAACAATTACAACAACCCATAGCCTAATACTCCAATTGCTCCTAACTTGAGATTTGAGCAAAGCAATTTCCACGTCTTTCATCACCAATTCTTTTTCAAGCCTCTTGATTTCCTTTTGTAGTGTCACTTTCTTGTCTTTTTTCTTTTCCAACTTCATCTCACCCTTGGTTAACTTCTCTTTCAATTCAAGAACATCTTGGCTCTCATTTGCCCATTCAAAGAAATCATAACCTTTGACTGTTTTCCGCATTAACACAAACAAAAATAAATATGTCAAAAGCTTTACACAAAACCTTTGCACACAAAATAGAAGTTACAAGTCACAAACAGAACTGCTGATAACAAACAAAATTTCCAAGATGAAAACAAAAGTCAATAAAATAGCTTGCATGAAGAATTTCCAGGCTTAAACAAACAGAATCACCAAGAAGATAACTTACCATATGAAACAAACAGAATCACCGATAAATGTTTTAAAAATGAGCCAAGATGTAAAAAAAAATTCAATTTAACATACATATACATACACTGTAATTCCCACATCCATAGAATTGCTTGCCAGGGTTACTATAAGTTCGTGAGGTCTTCAATGGAGCTGGGACCTTGCAATCACACAATGGAACACCTTCATCTTCGTGAGTTTTGGCACGCGATTGCCCTGTAGATGACGACGCCATGAAACACAATGGAGCCGAATAGGGTTTTCTAGCTACGAATTGTGGGATAAATGATTCACAATGGAGACTCGAAGAAGAAGATGTGTCGAAGAGAAACAGTTAGGGTTTCGATCTAACTGTCGGTATACATCTGGAATTTAGTTATATACATCAACTCAACGATCAAGGGCATTCTCGTCAATTAAAAACAAAACAAACGGCAAAACTAACGCTAACGGTGGGAGGGGGCAAATTGGTCCAAAAAGACATATCCAGGGACCAACTTCTATTGTTTTTTTGTCCGGGTACCAAAATATTATTTTTCGACATGTCAGGGACTAAACATTATATTAATCCTACAATATATGAGGTGCTAAGACTGTGGTTAGCTCCGTTTGGTTTCCCCCAGAACTCCTATGAAACTCCTTTCAGCTGATCGGCTTTTGGCGGCAAAATGTTAAAGCTAGGTTTTCTGATCGATAAACCCTCAATAATTCAATTCGAATTGATACACTTGACAGTTTGAACGTGTAATCACAAATGTACTGACTTTCACTTCATAGGTTGACTGTTTATGTGAATTTTAATCGAATTGAGCTTTTCAATGGAAGGTGGAGAAGCTTCATCAGTCGACCCCCCAACCATTAAGCCTATAAACAAGGGCACTGTCCATAGAATTTGTGCCGGTCAAGTAATTCTAGACCTTTCGTCGGCCGTGAAGGAGCTGGTCGAGAACAGCTTGGACGCCGGCGCCTCGAGCATTGAGATTTCCCTGAAGGAATACGGCGAAGAACTGTTTCAAGTCATTGATAATGGTTGCGGCATTTCACCAAGCAACTTCAAGGTATCTTTCTTGGCTTTGAATAGATTTAGCTTCGGTTTTCCCATTATCAAGCATTTGTGCACGTTTTTTCAATTTTCCTTGGACGTTTGAGTTTATTCATGATGCTAGGGTTTCACCTCAACTCAGTCTTTATCCAAATTACTTGAGCGGATAAGTTAATCATTTTTCTTGTCATTATCATCAATCGATCCGCATCCGCTAGCTCATACTCTTCTTAGTAATTGCCTTCTATGTTAGTTTTAATCTTTCCTATCTCTAGTATTAATGTTGATGTGATTGTTGATATTGATTTACTTATCACACTTCCTCGTCTTCTCCAGTTATTGGATAGATATCAACAATGGGCCAATGTTGAAACATCAAGTGGCTCATTGCTCTCTAAATTTGTTTCTGAAGTGTCAAACTTCAGTGTGCAAGTTTTGGGGTTCAAGTCTTTCTGTTGCATTTTCGTTACTATCCGTTTGTGTAGGTGCTTGTGCCATTCTTTTTCTGCCTATTTGATGACCGTGTTTCCAAGTTGGAGGTGTGATCTCATGTGAAGAGTGTGGTTAAGCTTGCTATTCATTTGTTGGCCGTGAATTATTAGATGAACAGGCCTACCTAACAGCTTTCTTTATTTCAGTACTTGTTTTATTATTGAAGTTTACCCCACCTTCATTGTTTGAAATTTAGGGTCTTAGGTCCCCGTTTAGTCAAACAGGTTCCAGCCATACATTTTTGCCTTAAAAAGGTGTCTATTGTAATGTCTGTTAGCCTTTTGCTGTTAA
Source organism: Codonopsis lanceolata (assembly GCA_013146195.2). Lineage (NCBI taxonomy): Eukaryota > Viridiplantae > Streptophyta > Magnoliopsida > Asterales > Campanulaceae > Codonopsis > Codonopsis lanceolata. The sequence continues at coordinate 113,139,502 of CM028382.1, read as the reverse complement.
GTAACCACCTGCAGATCATGTGCATTTTCTTTTTTGCCTATGACACATAATCACTTAACAGAAAAAAGCTGGTGAGCATTATGATAGACCCCCTTTTTGAGACGAAAGTAAGGTTAGATCCCATTTGACTACACATGGGACTTTGGACCCTAAATTGCAAAAATGGGGTAAACTCGCTAAGTAACCCTTCTTTTTCCTTATTTTTCGTATGATGATTGTGTCTAGATGGAGATGGATGTGAAGAGAGTTTTTGATATTTATATATGTTGTTGGCCTACTCTCCAAAAGCTTTAACTATCAGATGAATTGAATATCTAACAGGTTTCTTTTTTGTTGATGTTGTTTTGATTATCATTGACAGGTTCTTGCACTTAAGCATCATACTTCCAAGTTAACAGATTTTCCTGATCTTCAATCATTGACAACTTATGGCTTCAGAGGGGAAGCTCTTAGTTCCCTTTGTGTTTTGGGAGAATTGACAGTTGAAACGAGAACCAAAAATGAGCAAGTTGCTACACACTTGACCTTTGATCATTCAGGTGTCCTAAAATCTGAGAGTAAGACAGCACGCCAAATTGGTACCACTGTCACTGTTAAGAAGTTGTTCTCTAACTTGCCAGTGAGAAGCAAAGAATTTCATCGCAATATCCGGAAGGAGTATGGAAAGCTAATCTCTCTATTGAACGTGAGCCATTCATTTTTAGTCACATTGCTGCAGTTAGATGATACTATTTAGTGTTTCACTTTTATCAATTTTTAGCTGTATAATAGTAATCGAAAGTTTATTTCTCTTCCACACATTTTAAGTTATGGAAGGTAAGATAGTTCAGATTCTTTTAGCTAGACTCTAATGAAGCTCTAAGTAAGTGAGAGTTCACGGATGAAAAGTGTTGACTGTGAGGTAGTAACTATCCTGGGTATTATAACTGCAATAGTCATAGAATCTAACACTTGATACACTGTTCATTTAGTTTGGTTTCTTTTATAAATTCTTTTTAGTAATTTATTTGATGTACAAAGAACTTTCTACATATGGAATCTTAGTTCATTGATTAGGATATTAGAGGGAGTCTCTTTTTTTTTTCTTCTGGAAAGATGCAACTTTACCTATTTTTGTTAGATTGGGATTCTAAATGAAGATATGTGCAAAGATTTTTGTAACATGCTGCAATTTGGAGTTTGTCTAACCGGCATGGTTAGCGTGCAATAGTATTCTTTTTACGAGATAACAAGTTACTAGTCCCCGTCTTGCATTATCTCTTCCACATTTTATTGTTATAAACCTCAAGTATAGATGTGATATACTGATATTGAATATAAAGGAAAAGTCTGCCTAAAAAGTACCTGCTATTCATATTACACTACTTTATGGTGGTACTAGTTTTATATTGCATCTACAAGAGAGTAGGAATCAGGATTGTGTGTTGGATGATCCAGCATGCACTCATCCTAACAACAAGGCATTTTTAATTTTCAGGCCTACGCTCTTGTTGCAAAAGGAGTCAGGTTGGTTTGCTCAAACACAAACGGAAGAAATGCAAAGTCTGTGGTACTTATGACACAGGGAAGTGGTTTGCTTAAAGATAACATCATAACAGTGTTTGGCATGAGCACCTTCACCTGCTTAGAGCCTGTGAGTATATGTATATCAGATGCTTGCAAGGTCGATGGATTTCTCTCCAAGTCTGGAAATGGTTGCGGACGGAATTTAGGTGATAGACAATATTTTTTTGTAAATGATCGGCCGGTAGATATGCCAAAAGTCAGCAAGCTAGTCAATGAGTTATATAGAGGCGCAAATTCTAAGCAATATCCAATTGCGATTATGAATTTTACTGTTCCAACTAAATCATGTGATGTCAACGTAACTCCTGATAAAAGAAAAATATTTTTTTCAGATGAAAACTCTATTCTACATACTTTAAGAGATGCTTTAGAGAAGATCTATTCTCCAAGTCATGCTAGTTATTCAGTTCATATGCCTGAAGTGATCAGCCAAAAGCCAGTTAACCCCGAGCTGAGTCCTAATCATGATGTTGGTTCACAGTCGTCATTGAAGCTGTTATCACCAGGTGGCAATGATCCCAAAGAAGTCACTTTTGGGGAGGAACTATGTCCAGATACTAAAGCCGAGGAGGGAATCATGCCCTTGCCTGCTCAGAATGTGATCCATAACAGTAAATATGTTTCCTCAAAGAAGGACTTTGCTCTTAGAGCCCATGGCATCACTAAAGCTGATAACTTCTTTATGATCCAGAGTGGGCAACTTACTGGAAAGAAAAATAGTGCTGCAAGTGATAGACCTGGTTCACCCAGTTCGACAGAAATGCAAAAACAGATTGGGGAGAAAAAAGGTTTACCTCGCTGTACTAGTATTGTACAGTCATCACTGAAGAATTTTGTTACAGTAAATAAGAGAAAGCATGAAAGTATTAGTAATACGTTATCCGAAGTTCCTCTTCTTAGAAATGGACCTACGTTGCACCAGTCAGAGAATGATGATTCTAAAATGCTCAATGAACTTTCAAGATCGCCAGGTTACCAGAGCATGGGTGACCACACTCGTGAAGTTTCGCACCAGAAAAAACACTCTAGTGACGTTGACAAGAATCAGCCAGAGCCTTCTAAAGTATCTATGGTGGAGAAACACTTTATTGAATCAGATGCTTCACGTTCTTCTAAAGTCATCATGGACATTGGAGAATTTGGAGAGGTAGGTCTAAGTTTGTAACTTTAAGATATTCACTTTTAGTGAAACATTACAGATAGCCTTACGTTAAAGCTTAACTCGTAGCTGAGATGACAATGACATCCTTCATAAGTAGAACAAAATGTCCGAGTAAATGGCATCAACTGACAGTTACTTCTTGTTAGGGCTACTCTCTGTTTTTAAAAGTTCAACTGATGGTTGAAACTACATCTTGTATAAATAGAATTGAAAAATGCAGGGGATTTGTAATTACTTCTAGTTCCTATTTCTGCTCATGTTTCTAAGTCAAATATTTCAAATTCAGGACGTAGAAATAGTAGAGAAACCAAGTTTTCTTGCTGATACTGCACCTACCAGAGATGCCACCAATGTCTTGGAAGAAGTCTTGGATACATCTCCAATGCTTTCTTCTGGATCGAAAATGTGTTCTACATTGCAGTTTAGTTTTGAGGACTTAAAAGCTAGGAGGCTGCAGAGGCTAGCAGGACTGCGAGCAAGCAATAGTAATGGTAGAAGATTGAAGACTAAAAGGTCTCAGAACCATTTACTTCCTTGGTAGCAGAAAAGTAATGTAGAAGGCTTTAATTGATTTGGCTTTATTGAATCTCATAGGTGCTACAATGTTGCAAATCTTGAGCTTTCTCAACTGGTAAATGAAGAGGGAAAGGAAAGAGCTCTAGCTGCAGCTACAATTGAATTGGAAAAGCTGTTTAAAAAGGGCGACTTTGGCCGAATGAAGGTACCGCTTTGCTTGTTGCACATAAATCTTGGTTAACAGCAGGCTGCAGAAAGTATGTTGGTGATAAGCTGTAGATATTGTTTTTTTTTCATTTATGTTCTCTAGGTAATTGGTCAATTCAATCTCGGTTTTATCATCGGCAAGTTGGACCATGACCTATTTATTGTAGACCAGGTAATTCAATCACTTACTACTTTGCAGCTTTGTTGTATAGGGGTAATATAAAATCAACGAAATAGATTTTTGTTTATTGATCAGCCAACCAATATTAGTTAATTTTTGTCTTGTGAGGTTTAACATGAACTCATTTATAAGAGATGAATTGTATGAATGACGGTTCTGCTTGTTGGTAAAATAAAACAGATGTGCTTTCAGGATTGTGTTGATATTTAGTTCTTAGCATGTTTAAATTGTATTTTTATTCAAAAATTTGACATTATGTGTTTTAAATATGCTTAGCATGCTGCTGATGAGAAATACAATTTTGAGCGTTTGTCGCAGTTGACCATCTTGAACCAACAGCCTTTGCTTTGGTAAGTTAGTCAGTATATTAATATGAACACCATTTGTTGTAACTCGGAATACCTGAAAACTGAGATATTATTATATTACCATTGCCTTGCTGACATGTAGAACTTGCAAATCTTATGAAGGTAGAGACTAGAGATAGAAAGGGTAAGGAGTAGGCTAGTAGCTAATCAAGTTTATGCCTGTCACCAATAAAAGAGTTATGTTGTATTAAGTACTTATGTTACTAGTTGGTTCTAGTCTAAAATGCTCATAAAATGGAACTCGTATTAGAATAAAAAGTTGGTATTGCAGATTTTTACAAGGGGTTACTTCGGAGGAAAATAGCTGGCATCCTAAACTGGAGGGTGTTACTTTCAGCCTCTTTGATCCAGTGGATAGAGGTAATCTGGAATTACCTTTCACTGTTGATGAGGTGAAAGCAGCAGTGATCAGTTTGAAGGGGGATAAGGCTCCGGGTCCGGATGGTTTTCCGATGGCATTTTTTCAGCATTGTTGGGATTTAGTGCAGGGGGAGCTGATGGATCTGTTGCAATCTTTCTTTGAGTTTAAGAAATTCGAGAGAAGTCTTAATTCTACATTTATAGCCCTAATCCCTAAACGCATAGGGGCAGAGGACATTAAAGAGTTTAGGCCAATCAGTCTTGTAGGGGGGAGGTGTATAAGATAATTGCAAAGATACTTGCTTGCCGATTGAAGAAAGTGTTAGAAAATATTATTTCTTCTTCTCAACATGCATTTGTGGGTGGTAGAAAAATTACAGATGCGTCATTGATTGCGAATGAAGTGGTGGACCGGAGGATTTGCAGTGGGGAAGCAGGCGTGCTTGTTAAACTGGACATTGAAAAGGCATACGATCACGTGGATTGGGACCTTCTGTTGTATATCTTGGGTAAGATGGGCTTTGGGGAATGATGGACGGAGTGGATCGAGTTTTGTATCTCTTCGGTGAAATATTAAGTCCTAGTTAATAGTGAGCCAGTGGTGTTTTTTGCCTGTTCAAGATCGAGACGTCTACGCCAAGGAGATCCCTTGTCCCCTTTTCTGATTATCATCGTTATGGAAGCCCTTAGTCGGATAATTGAGGCTGCTGTTTCTAAGGGCCTGATTTGTGGCTTTTCTATTGGTAGGGAGGAAGGATCTCAAGTGTTGGTCTCACATTTGCTTTTTGCAGACGACTCTGAGACAGATCAGCTGGGCTATCTTAGGATGATCTTACTTTCCTTCCAGGCAGCCTCAGGTTTGAAGGTGAATATTCTAAAGAGTGATTTGTTGGCCGTGGGTGAGGTCGAGGAGGGTGCAAAAATAAGGAGCTATGGAATCCAATTTTAGCAAGGTTCAAGCGTAGGTTAGCAGGGTGGAAAAAACAGTATCCCTCAAAGGGTGGTAGATTAACTCTCATAAACAGTACTCTTTCCCGTTTGTCTACTTATTTTATGTCGTTTTTGCTATGCCGGTTTCGGTGGGGCAGAGACTCGAAAGTTGGAAAGGGATTTCTTATGGGAGGGACAAGCGGTGGATAAGAAGTTCATTTGATTAGATGGGAGGCGGTTTGTTCAAGCAAGAAAGATGGTGGTCTGGGGATTAAAAGGCTTAAACTGTTCAATGTGTCTTTGTTGGGTAGGTGGATTTGGAGATATTTGCGTGACAAAGATACCCTTTGGAAGAAGGTGGTGTTGAGCAAATACGGCAAAGGAGATCACTTGTGGGAGCCGAATGAGGTACACTTATGGGGCGGGAGTGTGGAAAGGAATTAGAAAGAGGTGGGATATCATGAAGAGATTCATTGCCTATGCTCTGGGTTATGGAAATTTGGTTAAGTTTTGGAATGACATTTGGTGTGGAGATACGGAGCTGCGGATGGTCTTTCCTTTGCTTTACACCCTTGCCAACAATAAGGAGGAAACTGTGAGTTCTGTTCTGCATTTTAATGGAGATACTGTTTACTTGGAATCCCTCTTTTAGAAGGAACCTGTAGGATTGGGAGTTGGACTCTCTCGGGCGACTCTTCGAGCTGCTTTACAATCAAAAGGTAGATAGAAATAGAGAAGATATTGTTGTGCGGAAAAGTGGAAAGAACAGGAAATTCTTCCTGTTATCAAAAGATCTTGGGTAGTAATGGTTCATTCCCTTGGAAAAATGTGTGGAGGACAAAGGCCCCTTCAAGGATGGGTTTTTTTTATGTGGGAAGCAGTTAATGAAGCTTTGTTAACATGCGATAATCTCCAATGTCGTGGTAAAGTCTTTGTCAATACGTGCTGCCTATGCAAATGTGATGAGGATAGTGTAAACCATTTGCTACTACATTGCCATTTTGCTAGGAGGTGTTGGGACTTTGTGTTCAATCTGTTTAAAGTGGAGTGGGTTATACCCAATTCGGTGAAGGAATTGATGAGATCGAGGTCCCTGTATAAACGGAAACGGAGAAATCACTTGTGGGAGGCTGCCCCTTTGGCGATAGGCCGGATTATTTGGTTGGAAAGAAATGCCAGAATTTTCGAGAACGTGGAGAGAACCTTAGAGAAGATTAAGGAGCTTATTCTACATACTATGTCGTTTTGATGCCATGAGTCGTTTCTCTTTGGTACAAACCCTTTTGTAGAGTTTGTGGATAGCATAGCGTGTAATTAATTTCCTTCTTGTATACTCCCTGTGTACAGAGGACGCGTCACCTGTTTTGACGCTAGCATATTTATAATACTTATCAAAAAAAAAAAAATCCAATCTACTTGCTTACATACAGAAGGGATGGAATAGTGAGAAGCATCTGATCAAGAAAAGGTTGGATATTACCGTTGGCATTAAATATATGTAGTTACATAATGAATATCCCCGCCCATGCTCACTCATTTAGTATATTTTTCCTTGGTCTACTTTTGTTATCAACCTTGATTTTTAATTTTAATGTTCAGTATAATATTAATCACTAGCTGAGTTTTTCCAAGATTTATAGATTATCTTCTGCAAAGAATCCACCAAGTGTAGGCAGCCCATATGAGATTAGAAATTTTACTCATAAACGTAAACACATCCAACAAGTGTCTCAAGTGTCAGCTGTCAGCTTCGTACATCGCATGTCCTTGCATATTTTTATGCTTCTTCTTTTACTAATCTAGAACCCTGAACTTCTATTCTAGACTTTTAGTAGCATATCGAACCTTCCTTTTTCTACTTACGCCAATCTTTCTTAGATTAGATATGATTTTGACTCCTGTCCTTTGTTATTCAATATGAAGCCCATTGAGGATGGAGTTATCTCCTCAAGAAGAAATAATAGTTTCTATGCACATGGATATTATCAGGTATAATCTTCCTATAATTCCTTTCTCTTTTATGCTGTTTTATCCTCTAGTTTTTTTTTCTCCCTTTGGCATATTTGAACTGCTCTTGTATGTGACTGATGTTGGGCTTCACATTAGTTGTCTTTTTATGCTTAACTCTACCATTCATCATAGTAATTTTTTTTCTCTCCTTTGCCATATTCTAATTCTATCTCAGTCTTAGGGTGTCAGAATTCTTGCGTCAAAGCTATAGCCTATTTCTGTATTTACTAGATGAGCATGAGGCCATCTGAATTCTGAAACCAGAATGAGGCCGAATAGGAGGTTAAAATGAATAGTGCACCCATGCGAAGCAGTACTGTTACCCCCATTTGGCACTATTTTTCACCCTTTATGTGTATGGTTGTCCCTCTGCTTTCATTTTCACTAAATTGGTTTGATCTGATCATTACCTTGTCATTGTTATTAGTAATTGTTTTGTGCTCTTTTGAGCCACAAGGTGTTTGTTAATGCGTATGATTAGCCTTGACTTGTTAGGTTATCTTTTAACACGACTACTATGAGGTATCAAATTTATTTTTCTTCTTCCTTTGCTTTTGTTTTAAAAATTTCTTTTTCTATTCTTTGTTCTGTTTTTCTCAATCAGAACATAAAACACTAGGATTTACATCCTTGCCACTATTGATTACATTCACTAGTTCCTTTAAACGAAAAAAGATAAGGGGAAAAACCAATAAACATCATTTATCGAGTCATTCCCCATATTGAATGTGCTTGTATTTTTGTAGATGTAAAGGAGAGGGCATCATGTTGTGTTCTTTTTGGCATTTTTGGCAGAACATTTTCGTAATGATGGTTTATACATTCTACTTTTCAATTCCCAGGAAAAATGGGTTTTCTTTGGAAGAGGACGTGGATGCTCCTCCTGGGAACCGTTTTAGATTAAAAGCAGTTCCCTTCAGTAAGAACATAACTTTTGGAGTTGCAGGTAGCACGCCATCCTGGAAACTTGTGATCATTTCTACAATCTTTTGCAAAGTCCAGTTGGAACTTCTTCTCTCTCTGACGCTCTGGCTACCTTTGTCATTAATTGACTTCTTAAGGTTCACAACATTTGACCTGATCATAAGAGGAGGCTGAGACTCCATATTGAAGTATTATATTAGTGATAACTAATATGGAAACTATGAGCCACAATGAAATTATGTCGTAAGATGAGTCGTATCTTCTATTTCGCAGTTCAGCTCAAAGAGAAAGTTGACCTGAAAGTTCATTTACAGTTCTGTAAACTAAAGGTTTTTGCTGTATGCACAAAGATTGATCACTGTAGTGTAACCTTAGCGTGTATTGTGAAATCTGTTGGGTGGCTCCAGGCATGGTGCATATGCAATTTGGAAAACCAAACTTTAGTTATGGAAATGTAAAGGCAGTCTTGGGGGGAAATGGGACATTATAGTTTTTCGTTAATTTGACTTAACGATGATTATAGTTTTCATTTGCCTGGATGCATGCGTTTGGAGGGGGGAATAAGCGTTCCTTTGCTTGACGGAGGCGAAGGAATAGGAAAGAGAGTGGAGGGGCTCCCTTTCCTTCCACTTATACCTTTTTCACCTTCTTAGAAAAAACATAGTTAAAAAATCAACATTTTTGGTCTCTTCTTGGTTGCTGTGTGAGAAGATGTTTATGTCTCTTACTGAAGTGGCAGCAGAAACAAATTTTCACCTTTCCCTTTTCAACAGATGTGAAGGAACTCATTTCCATTCTCGCTGACAGTCAAGGAGAATGCCTGCTCATTGGAAGTTACAAAATGGACACTGCTGATTCAGTCTGCCCTCCAAGAGTTCGTGGAATGTTAGCATCACGTGCCTGCAGATCATCCGTTATGATTGGGGATTCACTTGGAAGAAAGGAGATGCAAAAGGTACTAAATAATTCTTTCAAATTAAGGAAAGGGGAAATATAGTGAAGTAGCATAAGTTGGAATAAGAACACCCTTGGTGGCAAGTTCCTTCTTGATAAGGGTTGTTTCATAAACTGAGCAGGCTCAAGCTTGGCTCGTGCTCGATTAGTGTTGGACTCGAGTCGAGCTTGAACATGATTTGAGGCTCAAGATACAAAGGAACCTTACCCGGCTCAGCACAAATAGCTTGACTAATTTATAGCTCGTTTAGTGAAGTTTTATTCAGCTTAATTAAAAATAAAAAAAAAAAACATCTGTACAATGATTTTATTCTTCTTTTGTGATGGCATATTTTGAAGTTACTTATTGCAGATAGTTGAACATTTGGCTGACCTCAAATCGCCTTGGAACTGTCCGCATGGTAGACCAACAATGCGTCACTTGGTTGACTTAACAACTCTTCATAAAAGGTTAGATGAAGATGATGCAGCGGCAGCCTCATAATGGAGTTCTCATTGACTTAACAAGTCTTCAAAGAAGGTTAGACGAGCTCCTACTCCTCTTGTTTAACTTATCTGTTCTTGTAAATACTTGGTATATGCTTTTCTTAGTTTTGTATCTGTCTCTGTCACCTAATTAAGTTTATACCGCTTTTGCAGATGGGAAATGGCAATTTATTTTATCTAATGGGCTCTGTTTTTTAAGCAGCTTTGTGCTGTGAAAATTGTTGCTTTGCGAGGACTGAGGAGGGATCATCTGGGAGTTGTCCATCTAATCGTCTATCAACTATCATAATTCATAGCCCATTCCTCAAAAAGTAAATATAAATAAATAAAAATGTTTGCATTAAAATATTTCTACCTTATTAATATACACAACTATTTATATCTCGGTAAAATTGGACAATTAAGTGCAATGTAGTGGGGAACCCGAACCATTGATCCTATTAAAAAGAAAAAAAGTTGCACCGTAAGTTAGATAAATATCATATCTTTGAAAATAAAAAAATAAAAATGTGAAAAAATTATGGTGATTCTGTACTTGGATATTCGAATTTAGAAATGCTATTTTCTTTGGGACAACCCAAATGAAAAATGACTCTTTTTATTTATTGCCTCTTGATACTGGAAATTGGCAATTGAGACAAAATTAGTCAGACACTAGTTTGGGAGGGACTTACGGTGTTTTTCAATCCTATACTTTGGTACGCAAATTGTCTCACGGTAAATGATTATTTTGATGTCTTATTTTCTAAGAAGTAAAGTAGTTAGAGCATCCATTTTGTGTATTATTCTTACCCATCTTTTTAGTTGAGTCTTACTTTTTAGCATCCATTTTGTGTATTATTCTTATCTTCTCATTGTATAATTTTCTTAAAATTTTTTTAGTTGGGTTTTACTGTCACCTCATTAATTTTACACTTCAATTTTATTTTTTTTATACTTTTCAAACAAATAAATTTATTTAACTTTATTTAATATATTTCATATTTAAATATTTTGTATAAATAAATAAATTTATAAATTAAGACATAAATTAATTTTAAAATAATAAAGTACTCATAAATTATATAATTTATAATTTAATTACTAAATTATCTGTAAAATACATATTATACATAACTCATAAAATAAAATAAATAGAAAATTACATACAATGTTAAAATTGAAAAAAATACATAAAATGATAAATTTACATTAAAAAACAAAAAAAACATTAAGGTGGTATATTTATAAGGAAGAAGAAAGAAAAAATATAATAAAAAGGCTTTAAAAAATAAAAAATAAAAACCCAAACAAAGCTTTGCACCTCCACCCAAAGGCTAAAAAATAGAATGGGTAAGATTTTTTTTTAAATCAAAAAAATCAAAAGATTTCAGACGTGGGACCAATTGTTGTGCCCCTTCTCGCGTTCCTTCACCCGTGTGTGGTGGACGTGCCTTGTGTGGCTGGATGCGGTGCACCACATCGCCCCCCTTTGGCTCATTCTTTTTCTCCTAAATTTTTTTCTTATTTAGGAAGAAAAATTCTTCTTTTTTCTAGGTGGCTTAACAAGAAGATGTTCTTCCATTGTATAATTTAATCTTCTTAATATGAAGATCCTTAAGAAAAAATAAATTTAGACAATGGTGATGCTCTTAGAACCATCAACAAGTACACGTGTGCTTCCCTTTTCTTTATTATTGTCTTACTTTCATTTTTTGTCAATTCCAAAGTAATTATCTTGTTTTAAACTTCAATTTTTAGAAAACCATTTTTACCATTTTGCACTTTATTATAACAAATTAACAATAATTGGGACAGGGTCGACCCTGTGAAACCGTGGGTCTAAGGCCGATCATCTCGAACAAGACCCTTCCATTGTAACAATTTTTTTTTGGAAAAATTGCAAACCGGTCCACTTTTTAAAATTTTTATTCGTTCCAGTACCGTTTCTTTTTTTTCCAAACTAGAAAAAGGATACTTTTTGGTAAAGAAAAGACTATAATACCCTTAATGAGCATGAGGTGTGCTATGAAAATGAATCGCGATGTATCAATTTTATTGCATTAATTTTTTAATCTTGCTTCATCAATTTAATTGGTTAGTCTATTTTTGCATCGCGATACATCAATATTTGAATCGCGATTTATCAGTTTAATTGAGTGCATTGATTATTGAATTGCGATACATTAATTTTGTATTGCGATTTATCTCTAGTCTATTTTTGCACCACGATATAAAATCATAAAGGACCAGATCACGCCATCCACCTTCTTCTTTCATTTCCTCCTCTGTCTTCGTCTCTACTGAAAAATCTCAACCCAACACAGATTCATTACAGGTCGATCCTCGTTTCGTTACCCAACAATGGTGATTTTCGAATGCAAATTGTGTTGATGGAGCTGTTGAAGGAGACGATGTCATTTTCGAAAAAATATATTCAAAAAGTGGTTTTATGTGGTTGAAAAAAAGAACGATGTACTTTTGAGGTTAGAAACTTTGGAAAAGGACCGGCCATAATTTTACCCATTTAAAAATATTTTTTGAATAAATAAAGAAACAATCAAACAAACATAAAAAATAAAAACACTTCATTTCACTCAAAAATCAAACAAACAATTTTTCATGTACAATTCTCTTTTTTAGTATATAATTATAGTAGATGTACAATTTTCCATTAACATAAAGTAATAATTAATCTCAATTTTTCTATTTTAGAATTATAGTATACGTTCAAATAATCAAATTTCAATTAGAATACCACTAATTATTAACAAGTCATTCATTTACATACTTAAATGCTCAAAAATTTCTATTAGATTATCAAAATGCCAACAAGTTATGATGTGCATCGAAAATACACCCCTTAAAAGTACTCTGCAAAAAGACCTATAACAAAATAAGGGTCCAAGCCCAAAGCAGGTAAAAGCCCATGAGGCACTATAAATAGAGAGGTCCTCCTTCATTACTCAAACTTTTTTTTTTTAAACCAGGTTTAATCCTGGGGTAGTAGTTCCGGTCCCTCATTGCTACTACTAGGGAAATCGCGGGATGTGTCCGAATGATACATGGTTTGAGAACATGTCAACTAATAACACATACAAGGTCCAACCTCAGAAGAAAGCAAATTGCTTCCACCAAGTATCGAACCCACGCTGCATGCCTCCAGAGGGTTTTGGCAGGGCTCCCTTATTTCTAAATCGAGACTTACTCGTACACCAAAGGGTTTTGGCAGGGAACCCTCCCTGTCGACTTACGGTGCTCCATTTTGCAGATTACACAATCAGATCAGACGACATCACTGACCACTCATACACGAGGGACTTACGGGACTTTTGGTACCCCCCTCTCATGGCATGCTCAATTGGTTCCGTCACCGGGAATCGAACACCGTGACTTCTGGATGAGAGCCAAATATCTTGATCGCTAGACTACAACGAAAAAATCATAAAAATTGGGACAAACCTCAAATGATTCACTTATCACTGAATAATATAATCTAATTAAAACTTAATAATTAATTAATAAACTATAAGTTATAACTATTAAGACCGTGTTTGATGTAGCTTATGGAGAGGTATTTGATTTCATTTTTAGAAGTGTTTAATTTTATTTTTAGTACAATAAGTCATAAGTAGCGTACAACCCCACTAAAGCACACTTTAGCCTATAAGTTACAAGCACAAACCTTGGTGGATGACTTATCTTTAAAAACAGTGAAAAATAGTAAAATTTAATGTATTTTTCAAATTCCAAAATTACTCTTGTTTTAATTGAAAGAGGGTAATAATAATAATAATAATAATAATAATAATAATAAAGTAATATTAATAATTATAAAATCCATAATAATAATAATAATATGAATAATATTAATATTAATATTATAAAAATAAACACTACCAATAAGGAATAATAATAATATTAATGTTACTAAAATAATAATAATAATAATAATAATAATGATAATAATAATTATTATTATTATTAAATTACTATTAATATTAATAAAATAATTATAATAAGTAAATAAATAATAATGACAATAATAAATAATAGTAATAATAATAAATAATAATAAATAATGACAATAATAATAATAATAATAATAACAACAACAACAACAACAACAAAAATAATAATAAGAATAATAATAATAACAATAATAACAACAATAATAATAACAAAAATAATAAGAACAATAATAATAATAATAATAATAATAATAATAATAATAATAATAATAATAATAATAATAATAATAACAATAATAATAACAAGAACAATAATAATAAGAACAATAATAATAAGAACAATAATAAGAACAATAATAATAAGAACAATAATAATAATAATAATAATAATAATAATAATAATAATAATAATAATAATAATAATAATAATAATAATAATAATAATAATAATAATAATAAGAACAATAATAATAATAAGAATAATGATAATAATAATAAGAACAATAGTAATAATAATAAGAACAACAACAACAACAATAATAATAATAATAATAATAATAATAATAATAATAATAATAATAATAATAATAATAATAATAATAATAATAATAATAATAATAATAAGAACAATAATAATAATAAGAAGAACAACAATAATAATAATAAGAACAACAATAATAATAATAATAATAATAATAATAATAATAATAATAATAATAATAATAATAATAATAATAATAATAATAATAATAATAATAATAATAATAATAATAAGAACAACAATAATAATAATAAGAACAATAATAATAATAATAATAAGAACAATAATAATAATAATAATAAGAGCAATAATAATAATAATAATAAGAACAATAATAATAATAATAAGAGCAATAATAATAATAATATTAGTAATAATAATATTAACAACAACAACAACAACAACAATAATAATAATAATAATAAGAACAACAATAATAATAATAAGAACAATAATAATAATAATAATAAGAACAATAATAATAATAATAAGAGCAATAATAATAATATTTATTAACAACAACAACAACAACAACAACAACAACAACAACAACAACAACAACAACAACAACAACAACAACAACAACAACAACAACAACAACAACAACAACAACAACAACAACAACAACAACAACAACAACAACAACAACAACAACAACAACAACAACAACAACAACAACAACAACAACAACAACAACAACAACAACAACAACAACAACAACAACAACAACAACAACAACAACAACAACAACAACAACAACAACAACAACAACAACAACAACAACAACAACAACAACAACAACAACAACAACAACAACAACAACAACAACAACAACAACAACAACAACAACAACAACAACAACAACAACAACAACAACAACAACAACAACAACAACAACAACAACAACAACAACAACAACAACAACAACAACAACAACAACAACAACAACAACAACAACAACAACAACAACAACAACAACAACAACAACAACAACAACAACAACAACAACAACAACAACAACAACAACAACAACAACAACAACAACAACAACAACAACAACAACAACAACAACAACAACAACAACAACAACAACAACAACAACAACAACAACAACAATAACAACAACAACAACAACAACAATAACAACAACAACAACGACGACGACGACGACAACAACAACGACGACGACGACGACAACAACAACGACGACGACGACGACAACAACAACAATAATATAAATCATATTTTGTGATGCGACTAATAATAATAATGATAATAATAATAATAATAATAATAATAATAATAATAATAATAATAGTAATAATAATAATAATAATAATAATAATAATAATAATAATATAAATCACATTTTGTGATGCGACTAAAACTATTTTAGTCTTTATATTTGAATTCATCATTTTTCCAACTTACTAATCAAACAGACACACTAACTTATAAAAGTTAATCAGCACTTTCAAAAAGCTTAATCAACCAACACCAGTTATTAGTCATCAATCATAAGTTATAAGTAATAAATTATCAGCACATATCAATTATAAAATCAAATAGGCCTTTAACTATAAGCTAGGGCAAATGAAAGAAATCACAAAAAAATGTGAAATTGTGAAATAAAATAATAATAAATTAATCATAGGTAGGCCTTTAACTATAAGCTATGGCAAATGGAAGAAATCAAGAAAAAAAATATGAAATTGTGAAATAAAATAATAATAAATTAATCATAGGTAGGGTTTTTTTTGGGGGGGGGGGGGGGGGGGGCCTAAGGTCATGACCTCATTTGGCTTATGGCAGGCGGCCCTGAATTGTGATATAGTTAGTGGAGATGAGTAAAATAGAAAGTTTGAGTATTTTGGGAGGACACTTATAGGAATCGGGGTTTCAAATATCCCCACCCATATATAGTTAGTAACAACCGTGTACCAACTTCGGACTTCGCTTGTACTTTCCTACCTCTTTTGCCACCTCTAATTAAAAAATAAATAAAAAATAAAAAAGCACTCCCACACTCAATGAGGGATCGTAGAGAGTAGATGTGTACATTGGAACTATGAAACCGAATCAAATCAGACGGTTTGATTCAGTTTTGGTAAAAAACTGTTCGATTTTAGTTTCAAAAATTGAAAAATCAGTCAATCTAGTTCGTGGTTTTTTATATCAAACCTAACCAAAACGAACCAAACTAGACCAAACCAACATATATATTTTTAATTTTTTATTAGATAATATATACTCTCTCTGTTTCGGGCAAAGAGTCTCAGTTTGAAAGTCATTTTTTATAAAAATAACACTTTTAGTAGCTCATTAATAATAAAATAACATTTTTATGACTTTATTTTTTTAAAGTGGACTCTTTAAGTGAAACACTTTAAAATGAAATGGTGGACTTCTTACCTAGGACAGATGGAGTATTATATAACATTTGTTAGTTATTCTTAGTCGCTGGATCATCTATTAGGCATAATCTAGGTTTTTAATTTAGTCATTCATATATATATATATATATATATATTCATATATATATATATATATATATATATATATATATATATATATATTAGTTACTAAATAAATCTAAATTTAGATTGTTGGATTACTTTTTTTTCTTGTATTGTTTGTATTTATTTTAGAATTTATATTGTTTTATTTATGTTAATTTACTTTTTATATGTTATATTTTTAAAGGGTTAATCGCACCATTGGTCCCTTGACTTTGATCTGTTCTTAGTATTAGTCTCTTAACAATTTTTTGTCAAAATTAGATCTTATGACTTTCAAATTTTCACTCGATAAGTCATTTTGATAGATGTCGTTAGTGAAATACCATTAAGTTGTGTATATATCTCTCATGTGCGGTTGGTAAGGGCCAAAATGCAAATTTTCAAACATAATCTGTATCACAATTTACAATCGAGCCCCTAGTTTTTGGAAAAAAAGACTTTAAGGCGACTTCTTCCACAAATCAATGCACCCAATTTAGACCAAATTGATACAAACCAAAAAAAAAAAAAATTTCCTTGTTGGCCGAGGGAGAAGATACTTTCACTGGTTTGATAATCATAAACAAGAAAAAGAGACTTCTCCCAAGAAGATTTATTCACTATACTCCATAATTTCCCGGAAGATCTCCCGAAAAACAACAAATGAAACCATGCTATGATTCTTGGAACCAAAGATAACAGGAATCATAAACTGAATTTTCAACATTGCCTAGTGGCGAAGCCACAACAAACCCTAATGGTAAGCTGTCCCAAAGATCAAGTCAAACCCGACACCCCTCGCAAAAGGTCTAACAAATCCAACTTCGGTTTCGATTTGTCAAAAAAGAAACAATGTATCCAGGTATGTGTTATTGCTCTGGATAAGGTCCCTGCAGAAAAGTGAATCAGTGGACTGTATGTTTAAAGTTCCACGAGATCATGTGATCTCTGTCCTTAAGACAAAAACAGGCGCCACAATGGTCTGGATGGATTTGAAGCATGTTAGTCTCCCAGGGTTATGGAGCTTACTTGATTGAAAGAGGCAGACTTATTTTGATCAATCAACTGTGAACCAAACTGCTGCTGTATCTCTGTTTAGGGGCAGAATGAGTAGTACAGAAAATGGGAGGAAATTTTTCTAACCTTGAAAATGAATTTCCTACAGTATTTAACTAAGACAGTTGGGAGTTGGAGCAGCTGGGGCTTGTCCGAAACAGACATAGCTGTTTCAGACACAACTGCTGGGAGTTGGTAGCGGTTGTGGGCGATTGGTGTTTGTCCGAACATACACACTATTTTGGACACAACTTCCATTAACCGTCGATGTAACCTCTTCTTGTTTGAAAGGCATTAATCGTCGCTGTCTGAAAGGGACACAATAGTTTGTCTTGTTCGTTAGTGAAGCGGCTTAGCCGCTTGGTGTAATGAGCGGCAAAAAAAGGGTCCAAGCCGGCCCGGCGGGCGGCGACCAAACCAACCAACCAACTAGCCAGCCAGCCGGGTCGGGTCGGGTCGAATCGGATCGGGCGGCAGCGTGCGCGCGTGTGGCACATAGCTAGGTCTTCCCTGCTACACAAAAGTGTAGTGGCCCAAGGGTCGATTGTTAAGTCTAAACACTCTTCTTTATAAAGTAGAGCTCTTTTTATTTTATTCTAGTGTGGGATTCCCCACTTCCTACTTTACATAACTCCCTCATTCAATTATTATTAGAACAGTTTCCAACAATCCCCCACATTGAATGAGATATCATGTAAGTTGATGACATATTGATAGGATAATACAGAGATACAACTGAGAGTGGCTGTAGTGGAAGAGGTGGCTTTTGGCTTTGAACCTTTCCTTATGATGGACTATCGGGATGACATACTAATCAGTGACTTGGTGTGTCTTGAACTGACTGGTGTTTGATGTCATCCAAGACAATAACAATCACACAGTTGCTTTCAAACAGAGTTCGATTATTCGGTTTTGTTCATTTTGGCCCTGAACGATACCTGGTTCTGTGAATGTTTGTTAGAGAATTTCAGCCTCTAAATTATCATAAGATCGGCCAATCTTACATTCACATAGGTGATTGCCTATAAGGAGTTGTTCTGTCAGAACTCCGCTTGATGAGTTAAGTCATAGGAATCATTAAAAGCAAGGCTTATCCAAAACCGTGACAGATAACACTAGTGGTTTTCATCATAGGAATATGTAGAATTTTTTGTAAATTCTTTTAGTGTTAATTGTGAGATTAATTTAGTTGGGTTGTCCCTTTGAACCTAGACCATGAGATCTCCAATCAGCTAGGTGGGGTTTTCCACTAAATCATTCTCTATTTCATAGGCTTGAGGCCCATTCCATTTGATGAGCTGCATACTTGCTCTCTCGACAAACCTTTAGTTAATAGATTTGCTAGGTTGTCTTTTGATCGAATATAATCGATTGTGATCACTCCGTTTGAGAGAAGTTGCTTAACGGTATTGTGACGCCTGCGTATGTGTCGTGATTTACCATTATATATATTGTTTTGTGCCCTTCCAATTGCGGCTTGACTGTCACAATAGATGCATATAGCTGGTACTAGTTGTGGCCAGGCTGGAATATTTTCTAGAAAGTTGCGTAGCCATTCGGCTTCCTCCGCTGTTTTATCTAGAGCAATAAATTCTGATTCCATTGTAAACCTTGCAATGCAAGTCTATTTCGAAGATTTCCATGCAATAGCATGATAAATGTGCATATTGTCTATATTTTTGAATACTTTGGGCTTATTTTCCTAGTCAATATTGCATTTATCATTGCTAATTTAATTGTTTTGGCTCATTTACCTTTATTTGTCTTAATTGGGCAGTTTTACAATTTTGTGCATTAAAGTCAAGCTTTATTGGTGAATTAAAGACAAGTTTTAATGATGAAGTAAAGGCAAAAAAAGAGGAGTTGAATTCCAACATTTTTCGTGGGCAGTGGTTACTTTTCGTGGGGTGGAAAACTAATGTCAAGAATTAAATTGAAGATTTCCAGCAAATATTTCGCAACCTTCAATTGGGGCAGCTCAAGAGTTACTTCCAATATTTTCCAGTTTGGACCCTTTTTATGCATCTAGACTAAATGTCATCTAAAGGGGGAATGGAGAACTTTTAGCCTCTCATTTATCTCTCCTTTATTTTTCATTTATTGTCATTACTCCAATTTATTTTGGTTGGTGAGACAAGGGGAGAGAAAAGGCTTAGTCTTTCCTATATATAGCTCCTTCTTCCCCTCCTTAGAGATATATAATTTTACTTCCATATTTTCTTCTAAAATAGTTAGATAAACAAGTTTTCGTAGCTTTATATTTGAAAACTCTAGTTCGTGAATGAAATCGAAAGTATTTTGTTATTACAAGTTCTTCTTCTTCCCTTCTCTTTATTTTTATTTTTATTTCCATGATTATTCCTAACATGTTTATTTTAGTTACTTTAATTATGTGTGAGTAGTTTTCTAATTCTAGGATTATGTGTAGCCCGTAATGGATTTATAAATAAAGTTTTTATCTTTCCGTTGATTTGAATGTCACCCATTTTGATTCGATTTTAGCTTTATTAATCATTGTATAAAATTGTAGTAGCGAGGGACCGAAAGGTGAAAATGCTACATTTATGCAATAATCTTAGTTACTGAAGTGAAGGATCGAAAGGTGAAGCGTAGGTAACGGAACTCTAATATCGAACTAGAAATTCATGAGAACGAGAGTTGATTAAATTTCTAGAGGCTTAGAATTGTAGGGCATAATGAGTTTAGTTTAATTCATTGAGCGAGACATCAGATTTGAATTAATCTAGGCACGGTTGAGAGTAGTTTGAAAGAATGCAATTAACTATTTTTATGCAATTCGCCTTCAAAATTTGACATTCATCGCGAACAGAAAGATTGTTACGGAATTTATAAATTCATTGTTGTGGTGAACCAAAATCCTAGAAGCTGTAACCTTCAATTACTGCTGGATATTTTGAATAGTGCAACCCATAGTCTTGTGTGTATCGTAGATACCGTATAACTCTTACAATTGCCTTCCAATGATCGGGTCCTGGATTACTTGTGAATCTGCTTAATCTATTGACAGTCTGAGCTATGTCTGGGCGCGTGTAATTTGTGAGATACATAAGACTGCCTATTATACGAGAGTATTTGTTTTGGGATACACTTTCGTGTAAGTTTTTCCTGAGATGAAAATTTGGATCTATCGGGGTTTTAGCAATAATCTGATCATCTTTGTTGAATTTCTCCAACAGTTTCTCAACATAATGAGATTGTGATAGTATAATCCCCTCGGATGTTCTAGATATTTTAATACCTAGGATGACATTGGCGACCCGAAGATCTTTCATTTCAAATATGTTGGCCAACGTTTTCTTGGTTTCCTTGATCATGTTGTTATTACTGCCAATGATTAACATGTCGTCAACATAGAGACATATAATAACATATCCCTGGTGCGTATTTTTGGCGTATACGCATTTGTCACATTCGTTGGGTTTGAAACCATTGGCAAGTATCACATCATCAAAACGTTTATGCCATTGTTTTGGTGCTTGCTTTAATCCATACAACGATTTGACCAAACGACATACTTTTTGTTCGTTGCCTGGAGTAGTGAATCCTTTGGGTTGATTCATATAAATTTATTCTTCGAGTTCCCCATTTAGGAAAGCTGTTTTGACATCTATTTGATGTATTTAATGACCGTGCAAAGTTGCAAAGGCAATGATTAGTCGAATTGAGGTGATTCGAGTGACACGGGCATAAGTGTCAAAGTAGTAAACACCTTCTTTTTGATTGAATCCCTTTGCGACTAGTCGTGCTTTATACTTGTCGATTGACCCGTCGGGTTTTAGCTTTCGTTTGAGAACCCATTTGCATCCCAAAGGATTGCATCCCTTGGGAAGGTCAACAAGCTCCCAAGTGTAGTTTTGCATGATGGATGCAATTTCACTATTAATGGCCTCTTTCCATTGGGGAGCTTCTTGAGTGGACATTGCTTCTTTGACATTGCGTTCGTGGTTCGGTTATCCAAAACGTGGTCCAAATACAAAAGTTTTAGTAGTTCAGGACCTTTTACTCTTTCTAGGTTCATCATATTGATCATTATGATGAGTTGGTTGGTCAATGTCCATAGGGACAATGTCTATGGAGACTGCATTGCCATCATTACTTGTACTCCAAGAAAATGACCGTTTTCCATTATGATCGATTTTTAATGGAAAGATATGTTCAAAAAATGTTGCATTTCTCGACTCCATTATTGAGTTGATTTCAATATCTGGATTTTCAGATTTGTGGATTAAAAACCTATAGGCGCTGCTATTGGTTGCATAGCCTATGAAGATACGATCCACAATTTTTGGACCGATTTTTACCTTTTTGGGTGGTGGTATTGCGACCTTTGCCAGGCACCCCCACACTTTGATGAATTTGTAGGAATGTTTGTGACCATTCCATAATTCATAAGGTGTTTTGTCTAATTTTTTGTGTGGTAGCTTTGTTTAACAAGTAATTAGCTGTAAGCACCGCCTCCCCCACATTTCGTCGGGTAGACCAGATTGAATCAACAGTGTATTCATCATTTCTTTAAGGGTGCGATTTTTTCTCTTAGCAATCCTATTGTATTGTGGAGTGTAAGGTGGAGTGACTTTATGAAGAATGCCATGTTCTGCACAGAAGTCTTTAAAGGGAAAGACATATTCGCCTCCTCAATCAGACTTAATTTTTTTTTTTTATCTTTTTCTCAAGTTGATTATCGACTTCATTTTTGTATAGCTTGAATGCTTCAAAGGCTTCATCTTTGCTGTTTAATAGGTAGAGATGACAAAAGCGAGTACTATCATTGATGAAGGTGATGAAATATTTTTTTCCCGCCATAGGACTCTATGGATTTTAAATCGCATAAGTCACTATGAACTAGATCCAATGGTCTAGTGTCACGGTCTACCGATTTAAACGATGTTCTCGTTTGTTTGGCTTCAACGCAAATTTGGCATTTTTCTTCTTTATAACTTTATTAATGCGTATTCTAGGAATTAGATCCATTTGCATTAGTTTCCGCATAGAGTCATGGTTAACGTGACCAAGTCTATTGTGCCAAACGTCAAAATGCTCAAGCAAGTAAGAAGAAGATGCCTTAGCTTTATTATCAACTGTGGTCGAGGTGTTTATCACCATTACATTACATTTGAAAAGGCCCTCATCGAGGTAACCTTTTCCCAAAAAGACTCCATTCTTAGTAAGAATAAACTTGTTCGACTCAAATACTAACTTAAATCCATGTTTAATCAACAATGAACCAAAAATTAAATTCTTCCTAATTTTTGGTACATGAAGGACATTGGTCAACACCAATTCCCTCCCACTTGTCATCTTCAGCGTCACTTGCCCTTTGCCTTCCACTCCAGAGGTGGAAGAGTTGCCCATGAACAGCTTCTCCCCGGTCGTCACTTTGGTATATGAGGAGAACATCTTCGTGTTGCCACATATGTGACGCGTGGCACCGGTATCCACGAATCATTCACGACCCGTACTGACCATGTTCGTCTCGGAGACCACGTAGATCATACTGATGTCGTCGTTGACGAGGTTGCCTTCGTGCCAGACCCGCTTCTTGCCACGACACTCAGCAGCTTTGTGGCCTTTCTTGTCGCAGTTGAGGCACTTGCCTTTGAACTTCTATTGCTTGGATGTCCCTTCACCGGAGCTTTTACGCTTCCCGTTCTTGGAGTCATGTTCAACTACGTTGGCCCTTTCAATGGTACGAGTGTTCTTCTTGTTAGCAATCCGATTGTCCTGCTTAATCCGCAGCCGCATGCTCAAGTCTTCGAGAGACATATCCTTGCGCTTATGCTTGAGATAATTTTTGAAGTCCTTCAAACCGGGAGGTAGCTTTTCGATCGCAGTAGCAACCCAAAACGGCTCAGAAATTATCATTCCTTCAGCCTCGATCTCATGGATGAGTAGCTGGAGTTGCTGGACCTGTAAGACAACTTGTTTAGCATCAACCATAGAAAAATCTAGGAACCTGCCTACCACAAATTTTTTATGGCCAGCATCCTCAGTTTTATATTTTTTCTCAAGTGATTCCCATAAGTCTTTTGCAATTTTAAACTGACTATAAACATCATAGAGGGAATTATGAAGGCCATTAAGACTGTAATTTATGCACAAAAAATCTGAGTGCTTTCCGGAGTCTATTGCTGCCACTGTTGTCTTGTCTATCTCAGCAGGATCTAGAGCAGGGGCTGTCTCTTTTAGAAATTTGGACAGGTTCAGTGTGGTCAGATAGAACATCATCTTTTGCTGCCAACGCTTGAACTCAGTGCCATTGAACTTGTCAGGGTGTTATCCATGATGAGCATGGATCGTTGGCGGTAGGCCAGGAGTTGCTGTCGCAGGCTGTTCGATCACATCATCAGTCTGAGGTTCTTTTCCAGAAGTCGACATGCTGCAAAATAAGATAAGAATCAAATCTTTTATATTCTATACAATTACAATAAACAGTATCTATTGTTTGTGTTTGTAAAACGTATGTTACATGAATATTTTGTGTATAACAACACTGTTGTTTTCTGTAGCTTGAAATTTACAAACTTGAATACTTCTGTGACAGGAGTATTCCTTGTTTTGTTTCTGTTTGCACAGAACAAAATCTGCAGAAATTGTTTACAGAGTTCTGTTTGAATCAGAACACTATTTAAACAAGACAGAAAAAGGGAAGAAGAGAAGACAATAATGGATCTGCTAGGAACTCTATGCCAGAAAACTTTTTGTCTTAAGATTGTTATTGCTCCGGATAAGGTCCTTGCAGAAAAGTGAATCAATGGACTGTATGTTTTAAGTTCCACGAGATCAGTGGTCTCTGTCCTTAAGACAAAAACAGGCGCCGCAATGGTCTGGACGGATTTGAAGCTTGTAAGTCTCCCAGGGTTATGGAGCTTACTTGATTGAAAGAGGCAGACTTACTTTGATCAATCAACTGTGAACCAAATTTCTGTTGTATCTCTGTTTAGGGGCAGAAGGAGTAGTATAGAAAATGGGAGGAAAATTTTCTAACCTTGAAAATGAATTTCCTACAGTATTTAACTAAGACAGTTGGGAGTTGGAGCGGTTGGGGCTTGTCCGATACTGACACAGCCATTTCGGACACAACTGCTAGGAGTTGGGAGCGGTTTGTGTTTGTCCAAACAGACACACTGTTTCGAACACAACTTCCATTAACCGTCGCTGTAACCTCTTCTTGTCTAAAAGGCATTAACCGTCGCAGTCTAAAAGGACATAACAGTTTGTTGTTGCGGTAATCGCTGGCGGCTTAGCCGCTGGGCGTGTAATGAGCGGAAGCAAAAAGAAAGGTCCAAGCTTAGGGCGGCGTGGCACTTAGCTAGGTCTTCCCTCCTACACAAAAGTGTAGTGGCCCAAGGGGCGATTGTTAAGCCTAAACGCTCTTCTTTATAAAGTAGAGCTCTTTTTATTTTATTCCCAGTGTGGGATTCCCCACTTCCTACTTTACATAACTCCCTCATTTAATTATTATTAGAACAGTTTCCAACAATATGATGGATCCTGAGTTGATTAGACTCGCCTAGGAACAGAAACAGATGAATTGAATGTTGTTCGCGGAGCTAACGAGGATCCAACAACAGATCTAAATTTTGTAAATTTCATCATTTTTGTTGTTGTTGTTGTTGTTGAGAGAACCCTTTGCTGATTTGAATTTATGTTCAGTGATTTTGAGAAGACCCACCATGTAATTTCAACCCAAATCCCGAATAGTTGTAAATTTCCCTATTGAGGTCCGTGCTCTTCCACAAGGCCTTTTATGGCATCGGAATCATGGGTATTATGCAGGGTCGAAATGGATTCCTAAATTCTAATTCTAATAGGCTTGTCTATTCCTCGATCCATAATTTTTGCCTTTCTTCACAAGCCCTCGAGTCTAATTTGCGCCGCCTTCCCCGTCGGGTTTGCTGAACGAAAAAAGCATTACCTGGAAAGCTTCCTCCTTTACCTCCCTTTTGGTCCTCTTTTATGGAACTTCTATGACGAGAAATGAAGAGGTCCGAATTTATGTTCAGTGATTTTGATTTTGATCGACAGTGATTTTGATTTTGAGAAGATCCAGCAATAGGTCTCAATTTTGATTTGATTATTTGATTTTTTTGGTTTATATTAATATTAATTTCGTCTAAATTGGGTGCATTAATTTGGGGAAGAAGGTCTTAGAGTCTTTTTTTAAACTTTAGGGGCTCGATTGTAAATTGAGATATATGTTTGAAATTTGCATTTTAGCCCTTATCAACTGTACGCGAGAGACACATGTACAACTTAACGATATTTCACTAATGCCATCCATCAAAAGGACTAACCGAGTGAAAATTTGAAAGTCGTAGGACCCAATTTTGATTAAAAAAAATTGGCAAAACCTTTCATTTGACTACCCAATTTTTCAAAAACTTGCAAGGCGGCCACCGAAAGTTTAAAAACTTGCAATGAGGCCACTGTACATTAGTTAGGCTACAAGCGAACCTATTTTTTGGATGGACGTTAAATTTGGCCGTTAAATTATATCATTACCTATTTTACCCCCTATAAATACTAAAACTTTATATGAAATTAGAAACAAAAGGGGTCGAAATGAAAATATTGTTATATATTAATTACATATCGAAATATATATATATATATATATATATATATATATATATATATATATATATATATATATATATATATATATATATATATATACATATTAATTACAAATCAAAACTTAAGTTCAAAACCCAGCTTCCATGGCGGCTTATGAATGTCTCGCTCCCGAAAGAACAGTTTATGACTGATTTGGAAGGAAACCTACCACCCATTTCATCCGAGAAGCTGTATTTTGTTCTGTTGAAATCGTTGGTGTAGGTTGGTGATGATGATGAGGATGAGGAGGATAGTGGCATGCCAGTGGCTGCTTCATTTACAAAACCACATACACAACCGCCGTCGGTGGATCTTCAACTACTATTGGTGTTGTCGGGGGTGATGAGTGAGGGAATGAGATTTATGGAGAGAAGGTGAAATAGAAGGATCTGGTCAGCGAGCCTCCTTCTCCAATTTCTCCCTCGCCATGCCTGACCAAAGTCGAATACACCTCCTTCTCTGATTTCTCCCTCGTCATGTCTGACCAAAGCCGAATACACCTCCTTCTCCGATTTCTCCCTCGTCATGTCTGACCAAAGTCGAATACCGGCCAAAACATCCCACATCTCCTATCGCCTTCAACCTAGTCCTCCTTTTCTCTTCCCGCCGTCATCATGTCCAGATCCGACCATTGTTATCCTCAATTGTGATTGACATTAACACCTATGCCGGACATTTCATCGATCCAGATCCGGTCATAGTTATTCTAAACTATGTGGTGTCTTCTCCAATCTCCTTTCGCCATCTCCAATTTCTGTTACGGCCACCTTCATCTCTGACCTGAGCCGAAACAAATTCCAGTTCCTATAACATCTTTCGGCTGTCATCTCTCTCTTGCACAAATTTGAGCATTGGATTTTGGAACTCCCTTTCACATGGAAAGGGGATTTGATGGTTCATGGGCAGGGATTTAGTGCGATTGACTTTGGTAAAGGTAGTGCTTTGGTCTTGGTAATTTTTGATTTTAAGGGGCAAAATAGGGATTGACTTAAATTCAATGGCTAAACTAATGTTCGTCCAAAAAATGGGTTTACTTGCAACCTAACTAATGTACAGTGGCCTCATTACAAATTTTAAATTTTTGATGACCGCCTTGCAAGTTTTTGAAAAATTAGGTGTTCAAATAATGGGTTTTGCCAATTTTTTTTTAAAAAGAATTAATACGGCCCAAAGACAAGGGACCTATGGTGCAATGGTGCGATTAACCCATTTTTTATCGTGTGATCTTAGGTTCCGTTTGTTTCACGGAAAATCATTTCCAAAAAATGATTTCTGGAAAATGATTTCCAGAAAATCAAAAGATTTCATTTTCAGGTGTTTGGTAAATCTTTTGAAAATATGTCAGAAAATATTTACGGGTGTTTGGCAAACACACGAAAAATGTCACGGAAAATAATATATGAATAAATGCAAAAATAAAAATAGAAAATAAACAATGTTTAGGATGTCCCTAGAAAATCAATAAGGACCATCTTCTTTTAATAAGATCAATCTTTTTTTAATCTCACAATTACAAATAATTTTTTTGATAATTGATATGAAAAAAAAAATTTAAAATAGAAAATAGACAATGTTTAGGATGTCCTTAAAAAATGTTACGGAAAGTTATATATGAATACATACAAAAAAAATATTTTAATATTAATGCACATATTGAATATAAAATAGTGTTCAACTTTAAGTAATTTTTCTTTAGTAACCCTTAATTTATCATTAGTGGTGTCAAATCAATGTTTATCTTTTTCAATCTCACAATTACAAATAATTTTTTTGATAATTGATATGAAAAAAAAAACATTTTAAAATAGAAAATTGAAAATGGTTAGGATGCCCCTAAATAATGTAGGTGACACTAATTTTAGAACGTAGTAAACATTTATTAAAATTATAATGTATAAATAGTATGTACAAACTTTATTTATATTTCTAAACAATTTATTTGTTGAGTGAAATATCACAAGTAAAATAAATATCAAGAATTGTGAAAGGGGGCGGAGGATACTCGAACATTTGGAAAATGACTTACGGAAAATGAATCTGTAAATCATTTTCCGGAAAAGAAGCCTTTATTTTCCCGTTGACTCGGAAAACCTTTTATGTTGACTGCATTTTCTTAAAGTTACCAAACACCGAAAAATAAGGAAAACGTTTTTCGGAAGTCATTTTCCGTAAAACAAAAGGAGCCTTAGTTTCAAATTAATATCTTAGTTTCAAATTAAAATATTATTTTTATTATTATCGTTAATGTCGGTTAATTTAAAGTATATATATTTTTATATAAACAACGAAAACGAAACCAAAACTAATCAAATCGAGTTGTTGAATTGGGTTCGATTTGAAAATTTTAGAAACCAATTGGGAGTAGTTGGATTGGTGGTCTTACTTAACGACTCAGTGGAGAGTGAAGGGGTAGGAAGATCTCATTTCAATTCGAAGGATTAGTTTTTAGTTTCGTTCGTCTTTGCTCCAGAGCTATTCTCCTCGGGTGATTCCAAATCTCTCTCTTTGTTTTGAGGGTTTCATATGAAACATAAATCACGCGCTTCTCTCAATCCGTTTTGAGCATTTCTAGAATCAGTTTTAGCTTTAAATTTAAGAGTTCATTAGAAGCTGTGATCTCTCAGTTTTAGGGTTTCAGTGTATCGCGATGAATTCCAACTTATTCGGTACTCAGTTGAATTCTCATGATTGCAGGTTGTCCTTATTATCAATCTCTTCGTTCAGTGCCCTAGAAAATGGTACGCTTACCTATTGCAATGAAATTTATGTTGTTTTAGGTTGTTGGAATTTTATTATTCTACCTACATTTCGCTCAATGACATTGACAATGCGTCCTTTTTTCATACTCACTTGGTTCCTAAGTAATTGTCGTGTTTGAATAACACATGAACTAAGTCAAACTAATTGATTATTGGTTTAATATGCAATGTTATTTAAAACCCGTGTCCACGTGGTCATAGTTAAAGTAGCTGGAAAAAGTACTCCGAAAAAGTAGGGGTAAAATGTTAAAAGCGAATTTCTGAAAAAAAAAAGTTTAGAAACGACTTTTTCTTGGAATTTACAAAAAAAAAATCACAATTATCTAGAAAGTAGAAACTGAGGAAGTATTTATTAGTCAAGATTAAAAGTGAATATGTCTTACCAAAACTACATCAAAAATAATATGAGTTCCAACTTTTATAATCTTGTAATTTTAAGTAAATTTATATAGTATTTTTTGTTGAAGTTTAATCAAGTTGACTATAAAAGTCAACAAGAGACTTTTTAGATGAAAGAGAGGGACTATTTTCTTAGTGAAAATTCTAAAGATTGGTTTTAATGGAGTCTATTATTGTTTTATAATTGCAGCTACCTCTCTCTTTACTCAAGTCAGCACAAGGGCACCCAATGGTATGATCTTTACAATTCGATTGTGCTGTTTCTTAATGAGATTGTATGATTGAAAATTTTCTTGTTATAACAAACTAAAGCGAAGATTTTGGTTTTATTTTCGTGTATCAGTGCAAAACTTTATGATGAGTTGTGTTCTTGAGTCTTATGCCTTTTAAATGGTTTGTGTTGTGACAGTTGGTGGAACTGAAAAATGGGGAGACTTACAATGGACATTTGGTTAACTGCGATACTTGGATGAATATCCATCTTCGTGAAGTTATCTGTACCTCTAAGGTGCACACATCTTGCTTCGTTGTTTTTCTGTTTTCAGATTATACTCTTTTATGGATTTTTCTGCATGTGTTTGTATATGTAGCCTTTCAGATTGTAAGACAGAAATTCCGGCAAAAGATATTTGTTTAGGTTTTGGATGTATCAAAATTCATCTCTTTTCAAATTTGTCATGGCTTCTTATTGATGTTTGTGATGCAGGACGGAGATAGGTTTTGGCGAATGCCCGAATGCTACATCCGAGGGAATACTATTAAGTATCTTCGAGTTCCAGATGAGGTACGCTGCATGACCTCTAATTTTTTGCTAATATTTGAGCTTTTCGAAAACTGTGTCTTTGTTTGGTGAAGACCTTTTACGAAACTATTTGATTTGATTTGAACTTCTGATAATGGCTCTCATATTTATGGGTCAATGTCCTACATTATCTTGTATTATCCACTTAACTCATGATAGGAACAACTTCTTGGTTATGCTTTAGGTTTCATTCCTATTAGTGTGGTTCAAGGAGTTCAACTTTCTTTTCCCTTGGAATTAATTTTTTTGGGTGTGGGGGGGAGTTGGGAGGAGGTCTCTGTTGGTGGCTTGTTGTTGACTGTACATATCCAATATCAATTGCCACGTGTATGAGCTACATCCAATCAAGAGAAAAGAATCGAATCAATATATTTCTCGAAGCAAACAATAAGGAAGGACAGATTAAACATCATCATGGATCAACTAAGCCCTCTCTGGGATTTCTAGCAAGAAAGAGTAACCTCGTGTAAATACTATGGAATAAGGTTTGATCCTATTCGTGGAGAATCCATAAATATTTTATTCCAGAAAAGACACCTTTTGACAAGCATTTGTGCAACAGGTCGTGTGAGCGAAAATCCTATTAATAGATAGGAACAGATTCCTAAAATTTATAAATTTGTATCCAATTCGAATATGAGTGATTACTTCTTGATCACTTATATTGCCCTAAACTTCTGACTGCATTTCCCAACTAAAATGGAAGGCAGTCGCATATTTCAGTTCAGATTATTGTCGAGGATGGGAAGTCACTAGAATCCTTCAAAAGCCATTCTCGTTGGCGAGAGAGGCGAGATCTATTCATGTTCATTTACTATAGTTTTGGTGATCCCCTGAATGGGATTATTCTCTAATTGGTACAAATGCACAAGCCATCACCTGGTACTTAAAATCATGCAATTTGTTGTAGGTTGAATGACCAGTAATGAATCTCTTTGTAGTTATTTGCGATATGTTGCTCAGGTTTTTCCATCAAAAAACTAGTCAATTTACGAGGGTTTGGACTTCCCTCAAAATCAACCTATAGCTTGGTTGGCAACAATTTCCTATCTAGAAGTTGGTTCCCAGTTTCTTAAGGTCCTTTTTTTCTTTCAAGCGAGTCTATGTTATCACAAGAGTTTTGTTTAATGATCTTATGCTCCATTGGCTGTTTTTTCTTATAGCTGTTTAAGTTCTTAGCTGTCGGATATCGCATGATCTAGTAGTTCACTTCAAGTTTCTTATCAAATGGGAAGCCATTTGTAGCATTTAGTTTTCATGATATATGCTTTCCTCGAATGATTCTACAAACATGAAATTTGTAGCATTTAGCATTTAATTTCTTGCAAGCACTGCTCTCTTATCTTGCAAGTTGCATGTTTGCTCAAACATAGTATACTATCTGCATTGTTTTTCTCTTGCAACTGATCCAGTATCTGCTTGTGGTTTTTGGTTGCAGGTGATTGATAAGGTTCAGGAAGAGACAAAGAGCCGTTCTGGTATACTTCACTCTTTAGTTTATTGTTAAACATGCACTTCCGAGGAATTATACTGTCTGTGTTGATCATCATCTATATGGGTAGAAGGTCAATATTGTGAAATTCTCCTTATATAGCACTGGCCCCTAACGTTTGATACAAATAATCACGTATAAATCATGGGTTTTCAATCGTCCTTTATTCTTTTTTGAATTGGTATAAACACCAATTCACCTGAATTGTTAGAAATCATGTAATGTCTTAGTGAGTGGTACATATAAGTACACTAGAGTGTTTACTTGTACTATAGTTCTGTAGATTGTACTTATCATTTGTTGATGTGAGGTATAATGGCCTTTGATGATCTGGTTTATTCCTCTTTATCTTTTTCATGCAATATCTTTATTCTTTGTGTTGGCAAATTGGCATTCTTAGATAGGAAGCCACCTGGAGTAGGGCGTGGAAGAGGAAGAGGAGGTAGAGACGACAGCACTAGTGGACGACCTGCAAAAGGCATTGGCCGTGGCTTAGATGATGGAGGTGCGAAAAATGTGGGTGGAGGACGAGGGCAGGGGTGGGCCTGGTGGAAAACCGGCGGAAACAGAGGTAGGAGTTTTAATTTGTTTTATTTAACTCTAGTAAGCTCTATACTTGTTTAAATATTGTCATCATCGTGTCCATATTCCTTTTTGCCTTGTATTGGACCAATTGGAATCTATTAGTTTTGTAAATTAGTGACTGGCGTTTCTCAGTTGAAGCAAATAGCCACAAATGTGTGGCCTGCGAGAATGCTGTATGTGGATCAACATATGAACACAAAGCAGTGGCTGAGCAGTCCCCATTCATGTGCCTATCTTAAGTTTCTTGAAAGGATCTTGCTAACTGCGGCACTTGTTAAGGGTCGGTTTTAAGAAATATCTACATTGAAACCGATACTAATACAATGGGGAGTATTTTGAATGCATTGGTGAATATAACCAATGCACAATAATTCCATAAATAGAAGGAAGTCTGTAGCTTTTGTTAGCATAATCCTTCCTGAAAATTTCATGAATAAAATTTTCCATCAGAACATGGTTTGATTTGGATATACTTATGTCAAGATACCTACTGACACTTTGGTCTCAAAAGTTGTTTTTTGCTCTAGTACAACCAAATTAGTTTAATTAGGATCAGGTTTACTATGAAAAATAGAACTCGTAAAATCTCATTCTAAATGACATTCTCTGGGACAGATGTATGTCATTGCAATTTGATTCATTCTCATTATAGCATTGCTTGCCCTTCTTAAGGGTTTGTAGTGTTTTGGTTTTTGATAAAATTTGCATGGAAAATTCATCATTTGGTGACAGGTGGTGGGAGAGGTAGATGATGCAAAGTTGACCTGCAGGCGACAATAGGGTGCTGGCTTGCCGCTTTTAAAGGCATTAGCTACCCGTTAATGATTTGTGAAATCCATTAACAATTTACTTCGTGTGTGTTCATTGATTTTCTATATGCTAAGTTGGGTCTACTGGAAGAGATTGTAAGGGGCATCATCAGAGCTTGATGTAGTCCTTAGCTCATTGAAACAAACTATTGTCGCCCGCCGCCACCTTCCTCTTTTAATATGGAGGTGGTCTTTCATCTGTGGAAAGCAAGTTTAAGCTATAAAAGACACTCGTTCATTTGAGAGTTGGTAGATTGAGTTGTAAGAGGGTGAGTTCCGTTTATGAATTAAGATCCGTCGATTTTATAGGATATTATTTTGTTTAGTTACAACACTTTCCATTCAAAATAATATTTGAATAGTTGTTTTAATTGCAAGTTTTCTGCAAAATGATTATTTTAGACTTTGTAGTCACTTTCAGCTTGTGAATTATTTGTAAAAAATGTAGAAATGTCTGCATGTTATCAAGGTGATACTAGTCAAGCATAGCCATTTGACTCGAACTTTTATCTTTTATGGCTTTGACTAAAAAATTTGTAAACTTCAAAACCCTACATT
>CM028382.1:112985725-113105652 GCA_013146195.2 Codonopsis lanceolata | reverse complement strand
GTCATCTCAGCGCGAACACACCTGCAAAGGTCGAGTATAAGATCGCGATACTGAAATGTTGTCGAATAATATAACGGCATGGCGGATTTACGAATAGTTTCCTGCCTTTTTCTTCGGTAATACCCCATGCTCGATGTAGCCCGAATATCATCAACCCAACATTTATACTTCTATGTCCATAACCACTTTTTTCTCAATGACGTGAACTTCCAAATGCTCGATCATGACCTGGATGTAAAGATTGATTTCATCCTCACCATCTTCAATAAGCACTGCTCGCATGTTATCCTCCCGAACAATTCTTACTAATTCCCAAGAATCAAAATCTTTCAAAATTTCTCACCATCGCACAATAATAACCAAGATCGGGTGATGTACTCCATAGTCGCCTTGACTTGATTTACCACCAACCGAGAATCACAATATATCACCACCGCCGACTCCAATGTCTTCATGCGAGCTCGAGACCAAAGAATTAAAGTTTTTCAGATTCACTGTGTTTAGTTTTGAATTGAAATCAAATTCTACATCTCCTGGTGGAACTAACACTAGACCATCACCACTCCCAAATCGACTAGCCGAACCATCAACATGAAGTTCCCAAAGAATATTCGGCCTCGGCTGGACTTGCATTACTCGTCATTTGTTGCTTTTACTCTACTTCTTCCCGAGGATCCTGAAGCTTGTCTCAACCACGAAATCGATATAGCTTGCGCCTTGATTGCTCGCCGCGGCTAATAATCGATGTCAAACTCGGTTAACTCAATTGACCAAGTAAGTAACCGACCCGAGGTATCTGGCTTGTGCAAAATCTTTCAAAGGCAAATCTGTGTACACAACAATTGAATGAGCGAGAAAAATAAGCTCGAAGTTTCGGCGAGCAAACGAACAAGTTTAATAAGCCAATTTCTCGCATTAAAATATCTTCCTCTACATCGGTGAGGGCTTTTGATACATAATAAGCAGGCTTTTGTACATTGCCTTCCTCCCTAATCAAAGCAAGCTACACGCTCCTCGGTAGCCCGCCCAGATAAACATACAACTTTTCCCCAAAGACCGGGCTACTCAACAAGGGTGGACTTCCCAAATACTTCACCAATTCTTCGAAAGCTTTCTGGCATTCAGGAGTCCATTTGAAACCCTTTATTACCCCGTAACCTTGAAAAAGGCAAGCAGCAGCCTCTGCCGACCTCGAGATGAACCTTCCTAAAGCAATCACCCTGCCATTAAGCCTTTGCACATCCTTAACACAGCGAGGAAGCTTCATAGTGACTAATGCCTTTATTTTCTCAGGATTAGCCTCAATTCCTCTCTCAGTAACCATGAAACCGAGGAACTTGCCAGCCTTTACCCCGAACACACATTTGCTCGGATTCAACTTCATGTTGTTCTTCCTGAGATTAGCAAAAGTCTCACCTAGATCCTCTGTATGCTCACGCCCTTTAGTCTTGACCACCATATCATCGATATAAGCCTCCACATTTCTCCCGAGCTGCGAGCTAAACACCCTGTTGACCATCCTTTGATAAGTGGCCCCGGCATTCTTCAAACCAAAGGGCATCATCTTATAACAATACAGCCCCCCTGCTGCTCGGAAAGCTGTTAGAGCCTTATCTTGTTCAGCCATCCTCACTTGATGATACCCGGAGTAAGCATCTATGAAGCTGAGTAGCTCGAATCCTGCAATGGCGTCGACCAACTTGTCAATTCTCGGCAGAGGATAACAATCCTTCGGACAAGCCTTATTCAGATCCGTGAAATCAACACACATCCGCCACTTGCCATTTGACTTCTTCACCATAACCACATTAGCCAACCAAGTTGGATAATGTATCTCCTCAATAATATCTGCCTTAAGCAACTTCTCGACTTCCTCCTTGATCGCTTGATCCTTTTCGACCGAGTAAACTCGAGGCCGCTGCTGGATTGGCCGATAAGCTGGATCAACATTCAACTGATGCAAAGCCACAGCCTCACTCACCCCCTGCATGTCCTCTGGTCGCCAAGCGAAAACATCCAGACTGTCTTGCAACTGCTTAATTAAGCTTTCTCTGGCCTCTACCGTCAAAGCTCGACCAATCTTGATCTTCTGCTCGGGATAATTTGGATTGATGACTACCTCTTCAAGCTCGTCTTGAGCCGTAAACTCTGGCTCATCTCGCATTTGGAGTGTGTCACACTCCACCTTCTCATCCTTCTCAGCTCGATCTTCAACTTTATCCAGCTGGTCTACCTCCATAGCCTCAACTGGCTCCTCAGATGTGGCTGCTGGCAAAGATTCATCCATAAGGTCAACGACCTCATTCGCCTCCTAAATCCCCAACGCGTCGGCAAAGGATTGCTAACACCTTCTGCCACCGCTACTCGCTCGGCTTGCTAACACCTTCCTGATGGCCGAAATGGAACAACCTCAATATCTTGATGGCAAGAATGGAACAACCTCAATATCTGTTCGAGCAGCAACCACTGCCGTATCCTCTTCATTTTGACCTTGCTCCCCCGACTTCAATGTCAGCACGGAGCCTGCTTCCCTTTCCAAATCTTCCTGTACCATCGCTACCACTGATGGTCCTACAGTCACATGAGAAGTTTCCTTGGTGCTGATAGTAACCTTCTGCTCGCCATCCTCCAAGGTCAACTTCTGCTTCTTTCTCTGCGTATCTCTAACATATTCGAGCACTGCTCGCGGCTGGCTCCGCAATACTCCCACTCCCTGATCAGTATAAAATTTGGCTCTCTGATGTGGGATTGACGCTACCATCTGAAACTTGGCCATGCTCGGTACGCCCAAGATAATGTTGTAGGGAGATTTCAAGTCGATTACCATGAAGGTAATCTTTTCAGCCCGTGTCTTGACTCCCTCACCGATAAATACCTCAAGCTCGACAGTGCCCTTAACCGGGACCTTGTGATTTGTGAAACCCTCTAAAGCCCCTGCATACGGCTTCAAGCGATCATCACTCAACTCCAACCCCTGAAAGCAGGAGTAATACATCACATCCCGGCATGCTCCTGTATCCACTAAGATCCTGTGCACGACCCAACCATCAACCAACGCTGAGACAATCAACGACTGCTCGCCTGCTACACTACTCGCCAATTCGCTGCGAGTAAACTGAATGGCCTGTTCACCATCCTGCAAAGTCATTGGTCGCTCCACCACCTTTGATAGAGAGTAAATTTGCTTACCAAGCTGCGTCGGAGTGAGCTCCTCATCCATTATAACATTTATTACCCCCCTGATCGGTGGGGCTTCGCCTAGAGCATTTCTCATTGCTGTGATCCCGCTTGAAGCGATCTAGCCGCCCCTCACTGATCAACTTCTGAATGACCTTCTTTAACGGCCAACACTCCTCTGTAGTATGCCCATAATCATCGTGATAGGCACACCTCTTTGACTGATCTCTCTCATTGGCAGTAGCTGGATTCATACGAGGAGGATTAGGAAGCTCGTTCCTTATCTCATACATAATGTCCTCGCGCAACGTGTTGAGCGGGGTCAAGTCTGATTCACGAAGAAACTCCTTCGGCCGATCATACCGAGACTTGCTTTTATTGTAGCCTTCACTTCCTGCCTGGTCGTTTCCCTTAGCATTCCCCGCAGCTTCGCTACTTTCCTTTTTCTTTTCTTTCTTCGCCGTTTCCCCCGCGCACCACTTTTGTGCTCGCATGAGCATCTCTGCCTGCGTCTTCGGTTCGCGCATATTCAATTCCGATCGCAAACCACCTTCACCTTCTAGCAATCCAGTTTCAAAACACAAAGTGACCTCTTGCTCGGTCAATCCAGGGACTTGCTCGAGAACCTTGGTAAACCTCTCAAGGTAACTTGCCGTTGACTCATGTGCACCTTGCTTGACTTTTGACAGGTCAGCCCTTGTCTTTGCTAACGAACCAGCCGTCCCGAAGTCAGCCAAGAATTTTGCTCGCAAGTCGGCCCAATTATTGATCGAGCGTCGTGGCAATGCTCCCATCCAGGCTAAAGCTTTTCCTTGCAAGGCACCAACAAAGGCTCTGATCTTCAACGCCTCATCTAATG
Source organism: Codonopsis lanceolata (assembly GCA_013146195.2). NCBI lineage: Eukaryota > Viridiplantae > Streptophyta > Magnoliopsida > Asterales > Campanulaceae > Codonopsis > Codonopsis lanceolata. Next base: position 113,101,616 of record CM028382.1, on the reverse strand, counting down.
TTACTAAGCCAATTTGGGACTCAAAGGACATCAACCAGTCCCTGGCCTTGGTCTTGCCCGTGTACTCTTTAATGTTGGGAAAAATCAACCCCTGTGCTGGCGGAGCATTCTCGATCCGTGGTGCCAATGGGCTAGCTTGTACCTTAAAATTCCCATCGAGAGCCTTGCCTTGTTCCCAAGCCTCCATCCGACGCTTCAACTCCTCGAAATCTTGCATGTTAATGGTTGCAGGCAAACCACCCCCAAGCTGAGGCTGTACCACAGGCAGAGGAGGGGCCTGTGGGGGTCCCATAGCCGCAACGGCTTGCGGAGCCCCCACGGCCTGCGCCACCTGTCCCTGAGGTGCCCCGAGCTATCGATAGGTGCGGTACCGACCGATGAGACCGTCCCAGGAGGGAGTTCTACGCCTTCGAACATAAGAACCCCTTGGTGATCGCGAACGGCGACTATATGCACGAGATCGCCGCGGTGAAGGTGAACGGAATCGGCGAGCATGTGACCTTTGCGGTGAAGGCGAACGCCGACGCCGACGTGACTGAGCCGAGTCCTCGCCAACTCGCGGTCCCAGCCTTGAGTGCACACTAGGAACAACCCGATGACTGGCCTTGCTTCCCTCCGGTTTCTCGCGCTGTTTAGAGCCTTGTGCTCGCGGTTGAGAGTGAACAATCAGAGGGTTCACCGGGTTACCTCCTGTGCGAGAAATACCTGCCCCCTGGCTAGGAGCCGTCAAGGCTGGTAATGGATCAACCTCGATGGGCAATGGCGGCTTACCCATAGCGATCAGTTGTAGGTTGAGTTGATGCATCTGTCCCAGATAGATGGCTCTCTGACGTAAAGCCTCCTCACGAAACTCATGGGCTAACCCCACTGCAGCCTCAGCGCTTCTGGCTAATGAATCAACCCCACGCCTCTGATTTAGTTGGTGGCGTGCATCATGGGGTGGTGGAACATTATTAACATTATTCCCAACAGCCTGGTTGAGGCTGAGATTCTGGTGTACCTCTTCTCTGCGACTGCCGCTACCGCCATCAATCTCGTTCTCCGCCATGGATGAAACTCAAAAACGAAGAATATCTAATTAAACCTTTAATGCCGCAAAAACTCTTTCCCGGCAACGGAACCAACTGATGCGTCCAAGATAATCTGGACACACTAGATAAGCCCAATCCAAACACCTGGCTTTCAACGTGTTCTTGAATCCTCACAGCCCAACTTTGCAATGTCAACGAACAAACGTAAACTGGGCAGGGGCACTCCCTGCAAAGGCCCTCCGGCGTGTGAATCAGTACACAAACAAGCAGTTAAGTAGGTAATTTGGCAGAGTTTTGGCTAGAGAATCAGATTGCGCATACCTTTCTCCAAATTTTGCCAAGCTTTTATATGCGCCGGAGGCATAACTGCCCATAATCATGAATAACTGCCCATGATTAGCATTAACCACCCATGATTAGCATTAACCGCCCATGATTGGCATTAACTGCCCATGATTGGCATTAACTCTCTTACAAACGGTCATGACCTCTGGTCAGGATTCTTGCTCGGGTGTAACCACCCTCAACTGCTACCTTGATCTTTTACCGGACATGAATGTCCTCAACTGTTAGTAGCGTTTACTGACGAAGACGGGCATTGATGCTCGTTTATCAATTTTGCTCGCTTAGCTGAGCCCCCGTCTCATAAGTAGCTAGCCCGCCCATGACAGGTTTTGCCCGGTTGCTCGCATAAAATCTCTGCTCGCTTACTCGGAGTATACACTTGCCTGACACGTGGCTCATAGCTTGGGCCTATTGGGCTAGGCAGCTCAGTGTGTGTAAGTAAATATGCGCAATTGTGAAAGGGGGCGGAGGATACCCGAACATTTGGAAAATGACTTACGGAAAATGAATCCGTAAGTCATTTTCCGAAAAAGAAGCCTTCATTTTCCGTTGACTCGGAAAACCTTTTATGTTGACTGCATTTTCTTAAAGTTATCAAACACCGGAAAATAAGAAAAACGTTTTTCGGAAGTCATTTTCCGTAAAACAAACGGAGTCTTAGTTTCAAATTAATATCTTAGTTTCAAATTAAAATATTATTTGTATTATTATCGTTAATGTCGGTTAATTTAAAGTATATATATTTTTATATAAACACCGAAAACGAAACCAAAACTAATCAAATCGAGTTGTTGAATTGGGTTCGATTTGAAAATTTTAGAAACCAATTGGGAGTAGTTGGATTGGTGGTCTTACTTAACGACTCAGTGGAGAGTGAAGGGGTAGGAAGATCTCATTTCAATTCGAAGGATTAGTTTTTAGTTTCGTTCGTCTTTGCTCCAGAGCTATTCTCCTCGGGTGATTCCAAATCTCTCTCTTTGTTTTGAGGGTTTCATATGAAACATAAATCACGCGCTTCTCTCAATCCGTTTTGAGCATTTCTAGAATCAGTTTTAGCTTTAAATTTAAGAGTTCATTAGAAGCTGTGATCTCTCAGTTTTAGGGTTTCAGTGTATCGCGATGAATTCCAACTTATTCGGTACTCAGTTGAATTCTCATGATTGCAGGTTGTCCTTATTATCAATCTCTTCGTTCAGTGCCCTAGAAAATGGTACGCTTACCTATTGCACTGAAATTTATGTTGTTTTAGGTTGTTGGAATTTTATTATTCTACCTACATTTCGCTAATGACATTGACAATGCGTCCTTTTTTCATACTCACTTGGTTCCTAAGTAATTGTCGTGTTTGAATAACACATGAACTAAGTCAAACTAATTGATTATTGGTTTAATATGCAATGTTATTTAAAACCCGTGTCCACGTGGTCATAGTTAAAGTAGCCGGAAAAAGTACTCAGAAAAAGTAGGGGTAAAATGTTAAAAGCGAATTTCTGAAATAAAAAAAGTTTAGAAACGACTTTTTCTTGGAATTTACAAAAAAAAAAACACAATTATCTAGAAAGTAGAAACAGAGGAAGTATTTATTAGTCAAGATTAAAAGTGAATATGTGTTACCAAAACTACATCAAAAATAATATGAGTTCCAACTTTTATAATCTTGTAATTTTAAGTAAATTTATATAATATTTTTTGTTGAAGTTTAATCAAGTTGACTATAAAAGTCAACAAGAGACTTTTTAGATGAAAGAGAGGGACTATTTTCTTAGTGAAAATTCTAAAGATTGGTTTTAATGGAGTCTATTATTGTTTTATAATTGCAGCTACCTCTCTCTTTACTCAAGTCAGCACAAGGGCACCCAATGGTATGATCTTTACAATTCGATTGTGCTGTTTCTTAATGAGATTGTATGATTGAAAATTTTCTTGTTATAACAAACTAAAGCGAAGATTTTGGTTTTATTTTCGTGTATCAGTGCAAAACTTTATGATGAGTTGTGTTCTTGAGTCTTATGCCTTTTAAATGGTTTGTGTTGTGACAGTTGGTGGAACTGAAAAATGGGGAGACTTACAATGGACATTTGGTTAACTGCGATACTTGGATGAATATCCATCTTCGTGAAGTTATCTGTACCTCTAAGGTGCACACATCTTGCTTCGTTGTTTTTCTGTTTTCAGATTATACTCTTTTATGGATTTTTCTGCATGTGTTTGTATATGTAGCCTTTCAGATTGTAAGACAGAAATTCCGGCAAAAGATATTTGTTTAGGTTTTGGATGTATCAAAATTCATCTCTTTTCAAATTTGTCATGGCTTCTTATTGATGTTTGTGATGTAGGACGGAGATAGGTTTTGGCGAATGCCCGAATGCTACATCCGAGGGAATACTATTAAGTATCTTCGAGTTCCAGATGAGGTACGCTGCATGACCTCTAATTTTTTGCTAATATTTGAGCTTTTCGTAAACTGTGTCTTTGTTTGGTGAAGACCTTTTGACGAAACTATTTGATTTGATTTGAACTTCTGATAATGGCTCTCATATTTATGGGTCAATGTCCTACATTATCTTGTATTATCCACTTAACTCATGATAGGAACAACTTCTTGGTTATGCTTTAGGTTTCATTCCTATTAGTGTGGTTCAAGGAGTTCAACTTTCTTTTCCCTTGGAATTAATTTTTTTGGGTGTGGGGGGGGGGGGGGGTTGGGAGGAGGTCTCTGTTGGTGGCTTGTTGTTGACTGTACATATCCAATATCAATTGCCACGTGTATGAGCTACATCCAATCAAGAGAAAAGAATCGAATCAATATATTTCTCGAAGCAAACAATAAGGAAGGACAGATTAAACATCATCATGGATCAACTAAGCCCTCTCTGGGATTTCTAGCAAGAAAGAGTAACCTCGTGTAAATACTATGGAATAAGGTTTGATCCTATTCGTGGAGAATCCATAAATATTTTATTCCAGAAAAGACACCTTTTGACAAGCATTTGTGCAACAGGTCGTGTGAACGAAAATCCTATTAATAGATAGGAACAGATTCCTAAAATTTATAAATTTGTATCCAATTCGAATATGAGTGATTACTTCTTGATCACTTATATTGCCCTAAACTTCTGACTGCATTTCCCAACTAAAATGGAAGGCAGTCGCATATTTCAGTTCAGATTATTGTCGAGGATGGGAAGTCACTAGAATCCTTCAAAAGCCATTCTCGTTGGCGAGAGAGGCGAGATCTATTCATGTTCATTTACTATAGTTTTGGTGATCCCCTGAATGGGATTATTCTCTAATTGGTACAAATGCACAAGCCATCACCTGGTACTTAAAATCATGCAATTTTGTTGTAGGTTGAATGACCAGTAATGAATCTCTTTTGTAGTTATTTGCGATATGTTGCTCAGGTTTTTCCATCAAAAAACTAGTCAATTTACGAGGGTTTGGACTTCCCTCAAAATCAACCTATAGCTTGGTTGGCAACAATTTCCTATCTAGAAGTTGGTTCCCAGTTTCTTAAGGTCCTTTTTTTCTTTCAAGCGAGTCTATGTTATCACAAGAGTTTTGTTTAATGATCTTATGCTCCATTGGCTGTTTTTTCTTATAGCTGTTTAAGTTCTTAGCTGTCGGATATCGCATGATCTAGTAGTTCACTTCAAGTTTCTTATCAAATGGGAAGCCATTTGTAGCATTTAGTTTTCATGATATATGCTTTCCTCGAATGATTCTACAAACATGAAATTTGTAGCATTTAGCATTTAATTTCTTGCAAGCACTGCTCTCTTATCTTGCAAGTTGCATGTTTGCTCAAACATAGTATACTATCTGCATTGTTTTTCTCTTGCAACTGATCCAGTATCTGCTTGTGGTTTTTGGTTGCAGGTGATTGATAAGGTTCAGGAAGAGACAAAGAGCCGTTCTGGTATACTTCACTCTTTAGTTTATTGTTAAACATGCACTTCCGAGGAATTATACTGTCTGTGTTGATAATCATCTATATGGGTAGAAGGTCAATATTGTGAAATTCTCCTTATATAGCACTGGCCCCTAACGTTTGATACAAATAATCACGTATAAATCATGGGTTTTCAATCGTCCTTTATTCTTTTTTGAATTGGTATAAACACCAATTTACCTGAATTGTTAGAAATCATGTAATGTCTTAGTGAGTGGTACATATAAGTACACTAGAGTGTTTACTTGTACTATAGTTCTGTAGATTGTACTTATCATTTGTTGATGTGAGGTATAATGGCCTTTGATGATCTGGTTTATTCCTCTTTATCTTTTTCATGCAATATCTTTATTCTTTGTGTTGGTAAATTGGCATTCTTAGATAGGAAGCCACCTGGAGTAGGGCGTGGAAGAGGAAGAGGAGGTAGAGACGACAGCACTAGTGGACGACCTGCAAAAGGCATTGGCCGTGGCTTAGATGATGGAGGTGCGAAAAGTGTGGGTGGAGGACGAGGCAGGGGTGGGCCTGGTGGAAAAACCGGCGGAAACAGAGGTAGGAGTTTTAATTTGTTTTATTTAACTCTCTTGTAGTAAGCTCTATACTTGTTTAAATATTGTCATCATCGTGTGTCCATATGGTCCCTTCCCTTTTGCCTTGTATTGGACCAATTGGAATCTATTAGTTTTGTAAATTAGTGACTGGCGTTTCTCAGTTGAAGCAAAATAGCCACAAATGTGTGGCCTGCGAGAATGCTGTATGTGGATCAACATATGAACACAAAGCAGTGGCTGAGCAGTCCCCATTCATGTGCCTATCTTAAGTTTCTTGAAAGGATCTTGCTAACCCCTGCGGCACTTGTTAAGGGTCGGTTTTAAGAAATATCTACATTGGAAACCGATACTAATACAATGGGGAGTATTTTGAATGCATTGGTGAATATAACCAATGCACAATAATTCCATAAATAGAAGGAAGTCTGTAGCTTTTGTTAGCATAATCCTTCCTGAAAAATTCATGAATACGTGAAATTTTCCATCAGAACATGGTCAGATTTGGATCTACTTCTGTCAAGATACCATACTGACACTGTTGCATCCACTCATAAAGTTGGTTTTAAGCTTGCAATTCTAAAGGCAATTTGGTCTGACAGGCCCAAAAATGTAGTGTTTGGTTACACTGCACTCTAGTACAACCATTTAATATTGACACATTTAATTAGGATTGGAATTTACTATGAAAAATAGAACTCGTAAAATAATCTAAATGACATTCTCTAAGGGACAGATGTATGTCAAATGCAATTTGATTCATTCTCATTATCGCAGCAGATTGCCCTTCTTAAGGGTTTGTAGTGTTTTGGTTTTTGATAAAATTTGCATGGAAAATTCATCATTTGGTGACAGGTGGTGGGAGAGGTAGATGATGCAAAGTTGACCTGCAGACGACAATAGGGTGCTGGCTTGCCGCTTTTAAAGGCATTAGCTACCCGTTATGTTGGGAATGATTTGTGAAATCCATTAACAATTTACTTCGTGGGGGACTGTGTTCATTGATTTTCTATTTATGCTGTACATGTAAGTTGGATCTACTGGAAGAGATTGTAAGGGGGCATCATCAGAGCTTGATGTAGTCCTTAGCTCATTGAAACAAACTATTGTCGCCCGCCGCCACCTTCCTCTTTTTAATATGCGGAGGTGGTCTTTCATCTGTGGAAAGCAAGTTTAAGCTATGAAAGACACTCGTTCATTTGAGTTGGTAGATTGAGTTGTAAGAGGTTGGAGTTCCGTCTTATGAATTAAGATCCGTAAGACGATTTTATAGGATATTATTTTGTTTAGTTACAACACTTTCCATTCAAAATAATATTTGAATAGTTGTTTTAATTGCAAGTTTTCTGCAAAATGATTATTTTAGACTTTGTAGTCACTTTCAGCTTGTGAATTATTTGTAAAAAAAATGTAGAATGTCTGCATGTTATCAAGGTGATACTAGTCAAGTATAGCCATTTGACTCGAACTTTTATCTTTTATGGCTTTGACTAAAAAAATTTGTAAACTTCTCAAAACCCTACATAAACCTCACTCATCTCCGTCTCCCTCTTACTCATGCCTTTGCCACCTCACTCACATGCACTCAACCATTTCTCTCCTTCTCCATGGCAGTTTGCCTTCTCCATCCATGGATCTCATCAGCTTCAAAGTTCCTCTCTCTCTCTCTCTCTCTCTCTCAAAAATCTAGTGAGTCGGTGAAACAAACGTTGAGTCGTTTGATTGACTCATAGGGTATATGAGATGTATGGTGAATCAGGTAAACTACCATGAGCCGTGCAATGAGTTGGCTAAACGACTCATGAGCCATGCAAAGCCACTCGGTGAATTAGTTAAACTACCATTGAGTTGCGTAAGAAAAGAGAGAGGGTATTATGGCCTTATGGGGTTAATTTTCAGAGAAGAAGATATAAGATAGTTTTGAACAAGTGTGGTCATTTTTAAAAACTACACGCTTGACATGGCCATTTTGGAAGATACCACGTTATCAACAAGTTTTCTCTCTATCCTAAAAGAAGAGTTATTGTTGAAAATCCGTTGTTTGTTAAGTACCTACATACTAACATACTGTGTAGCCACGGTTTATAATTGATTTATTTTATTTGATGAATTTCATTTTCAAACTAACAAGGAAGTAAAGTCAAAAAATAAAAATAAAAATCTTAAAAAGTATTCCCTCGGTTCCAGACATAGTTTGAGGATGTTTTATTTTAAGAATTTACTTCAAAAATAATGTTTACAGTCTTCCTAATATACCTCCCAAATTTGATATTAACATATTGATTTGATCTAACATTATCGTAATTATTAGCAAATTTAATGTATGTTATATTTCTCTTGATTTTTTGACGTGTAAACGCTGACTCATTGGATTAAACGGAGAAGTATTATTTAAGTGACCCTCACAGTACCTTAAATTCGTTTCTGGAATGCGTTAAATAGTAATAATCATTAATCAATGGTATCCTTGAAAAGGACTTGAAGAAATGATTAAACAAGTATGTTAACTTTGGATTGTTTAATAAGATAGTGCTACATATCTTAATCCGTAAGACGGTACTATACATATTAAATGGATCAAAGATTTAAAAATTGTAATGTTACTCCTTAACTTTTGAAAATTACAATGCCATTTCTCATATTTTATAAATAAAAACCGTTTTTTTTTTCTTTGAATGTCATTTTTACTTTTAAATGTGTCCTTTTACTCTCTCAATGTATAAATCATTTGGTATGAAAGTGTCACTTTTACTTTTAAATGTGTCACTTTTAATCTCATAATTTGTAAGTCATTATGCATGAAAGTGTCATTTTTGCCGTTAAATGCTATTTTTAATCCCTCAATGTGTATGAATGTGTGTCACTTTTGTCTTTCAATATATCACTTTTACCTTTAAATGTCATTTTTAGTTCCTTAATGTGTAAGTCATTAGGTATAAAAGTGTGTCACTTTTTGACGTTGAATGTCACATTTGCCCTTAAATGTGTCATCTATAGACCCTCAATGTATAAGTCATCCAAATCTGTCGAGTTATGTTGAGTGTTACAAGATAGGCAAAACACACAAATGGGCCACCCAACTTTGGACCTTATTGCAATTCGGTCACCGAAACTTTGGTTCATCTATTTTGGCCACCCTACTTTCATTTCGTTGCAAGCGAGCCCATTTTCTAACGGACGTTAGACAAGGACGTTAAGTTTAGGGGCAAAGTAGGAAAAACATCAAAAAAATACATCAAAGGCAAACAGGGCATCTAGATCTCCGGCTATTGCGGTCTGTTCCATTCTCTTCCGGCTCCATTCTCTTCCAACTCTTTCTCATCTCCGACTAGATCTCCCATCAAATCAACGACACTACAGCGTCAGCGTTCGGTAGGCGGGATTAAATTCACGGAGAAAAGCCGTAGATCTAGCTCGTTGAAGTCTCCGGTGAGGTCGTTTGAGCCTAAGCGGGGACCTAATCGTGCGAGGATCGGAGCTTTACCGATGAAAGGAGACGGCCAAGCGGCGGTCTTGATGAAGAGGGAGGTGAATCGGTGCTCGGGATGCTTGGGAGGAGGTTGGATTGACCGGATTTCGGGTGTGGAGATGCATTCGATCTCCCATTCTCTTCCAACTCTTTCTCATTTCTCATTGCAAATGTGTTCGAGTCGGGTTTGTAGTTGTTGTTGGCGTCGCCGTGATGATGGAGAAATCGCAACACACGAATCGAGAATGCTTGAGTCACGGAGCAAGCAGATATGATTGACTCGTCGGGTTTAGAAGAAGAGAGGAGGCGAGGCGGCTCATGTGGTTCGGTGGTGGATTTTTAAAGCAAGAGTGCGATGGGCATGCAGATGATAACGTTAAAATGAGAACAAATGAGAAGAAGGCAGCGGTCAAGCGATTCCTTTTTCCCATCTCTCTATAACTTTAATTTAAATGCTTTCATCTCTATTTCGTTTTTGTTTTTCTTCTTCTTCATTCCTTTTCCCCAGTTTGGGTGGCCTTGCGGTGGGGGAGATTGGGATTGTTAAGTTGGATGGGTTTACTTTGGCGTAGCCCTTGGCGAAATTGACGATTGATCCATGTCTTGTCATTACATTTCTTTGAATTTATTTTTTCGGGTTTGGGAGAAGATGAAGATGAGCAGTCTCCTTTTTGATATTAACGGGGTTAAAATAGGAATTTTGTCATAAACTTAACGTCCCTGTCTAACGTCCGTTAGAAAATGGGCTCGCTTGCAACAGAATGAAAGTAGGGTGGCCAAAATAGATGAACCAAAGTTTCGGTGGCCGAATTGCAATAAGGTTCAAAGTTGGGTGGCCCATTTGTGTGTTTTGCCTACAAGATAAATTGAGCTAATGAAGATTAACAAATGTAGACGTAGAATCACAAAGCCTGGATGCTCAAAGTCCGAGCCTCACGTTCCTAAAAATCATACGAGCACCGAAGTGATTAATAACTTTCAATTTCATTAATGTATATCAAACCTATTACACTTATTATTGAATCTTCCGCACAATTCATTTCCCAAGCGTCCCATCTTTGAACCACGAGATTTTGAAGCGGTTCGGGTTGCTCCACTCACCCACTTCCAACCCACTTTCCTCTCAATTTGATTTGCTTTCCTGATGGATAACCTACGGTTTCTACAAACCAAACCTAACTTCATTTTTCTTCTTAATTGAGCGTTTATCTTATGGATTGGGATCCGTAAAATCGATATTATACAAGTTTTTACCATAATGTATATGTGTTACACAAATAGCCACACACGAAATCCACTTTTTAATTACCTTTAGTAAAAATCTAAGTGGAGACACATTTTGTGGCGACCCGACCCGGGCCCGAGGTGGAACAGCGGGTCGGACCGCCCAAATAGGAGGGAAACAAGTAAACACATAAACATGCGAGGACTCAATTTAAGAAAATGACGTGACGCAACATTAGAGACGTAACACGCCTCGGCACCAAAAGGCTAGAATTTTAAAAACATTTCCTGATATAACAGTTAAGCAATTAAATCAAGTCATCGGCGACACTACATGTCGGAACCCAAGCTAGCAGTTAATGGACAAGAATTAAATAAGAGCTAATAAGATGCTCAGCGGAAGACTTATACGTAGTGAACTAATCAACATGATAATCAAAGCTCGGCTTACACAATCTTGGCATCAAAAGGGATTACAAGTACTACAAGTGATAAAACTACAAGTAGCTAAATAAAGGAAGCAAATACAAGTTCTAAACACATTCCCAAGTATAGTCTAAATGACTTGCTTTAAAACTTGTCGTCCTTGCAAATACAAAAGGAAGGAAGAGGACATCTAAACCACATCTTCAACTGCAACGTCGGACCAAAAGAGGAATAAAAGAATCACGAACACTGCAAGCCTCAACGAGAAGGACCTGCTTTGCTAGGATCTAAAGCAGTAAAGGGGAATGGGTAAGTCATAAAGACTTGTAAACTATCAATCATGCATGTCATAGCAATATGCAACATACAAGGCAAAATATCGTCACATAAGCATAAAGATCATATATCCAAGATGCACATTGTTTCACATAGGTGCTCGTAATTAAATCACATAGGATAAGGATATATGGAGAGCCGGTGCCGCTACGTAGTTCCTGCATACAAGAGTAATCTGGAATGTGAGGTGTCAGATGGTTGTGAATACATCGACCTTCCGAGGAGATGCCCGAGATAGACACACCAATGCGCTCTAATGGTTACAACAAAGGGGTTACTTCCCCACTGTGGCCAGTGGAGGCGTGTGTGTACAAGGACGGGTATGCCAGCTGACTCATGAAAATGCCAAGTAATATTTACTTAACAAATTTTCAAGTAAAGAACGAGGTCGACAAGAGAGATCTCGTTCATGACAAGTAATTATTCTCATCAATAAATCAAGTAGGATTGAGTTCGACAAGAGCGAACTCAACATGTCAAATAGGCATTCCATTATGTGACATCTACAATCAAGTATGGTAGTCAATCCAATTCAAGAGTCTAGAATTATTATTCTTAGTGAAACGTATTTAGAACGTCGTAGGGATTGATCATTGAGTTGGTATTGTTCAATGGCTTACTAAAATGGACTTTGATGAGTTGTCTCTATAAATTCATCCAGTAGAGTTTAAATGCTAAATGCATTCTAAACTCTTTTCTAAGTTCTCGTATAGGATAGACTAGGACATTAATCCAATTAATAATCATAGTCAAGAATTATCATCAATTCATAATTTATGGAACCCTAGAATCATAATTTCTAAAAGTTATTAAAAGTCAATAGTCCAAGAACAATAGTTATTCCAAATGAAGCATAGAACACATTTTACTCTAGGCTTAGGACCAAAACAACAAGATGAACAATTCATAGTTTATGGAACCCTAGAATCATAATCTCTAAAAGTTGTCAAAAGTCAATAGTCCAAGAACAATAATTATTCCAAATGGGGCATAGAACACATTTAATTCTAGGCTTAGGACCAAAACAACAAGATGAGTATGTCACTCAAAAATCCCATAAACTCAATTCATCATCAAACATGGTATAGACATGATAGGAGCATGGGAAACATGAGAAAAAGGGGATAGCATGACATTTCTAGCATACATCCTAAGGGGAATCAATAGCTTACCTTACACCAAGGAAAAATATGAAATGAACAAAATCTAATCAAAGAGAATCGTGCTCCTCGTCGATAGCTTCACTTTGGTGGTCTCGGATTGGCAATCGGAGTTCGGGAGCTCAAGTTATGAAGGAAACACACACTAATCTCCCCTCACCATTCACACACAAGAGCTTGGGAAGAGAGAGAAGAAAATGACTGCAATGGGGGGTTTAATGGCTGATCACAAAGGTGGGGAGCTTATATATGACATGCAAATGTGGGTGGAAATCCATATGTCACAAGGAGGATGAATGGAAATCCACATGTCATATGGAGGATGAAAGGGATTAGGATTAGTTGACTTAGTTAAGGCCTAAAACAATGGATTAAGGTCACTAAGGATGGGGGGTTTAATGGGTTAATGGTTCACCAAATCAAAAATGAAGAAAAATCACGTATTGTGAAAATCTGGAGGAAGCGGTCGCATCCCCTTGGACCATGCGAGCGCATGCTATGATCATGGCCAAATTTCTATTTTGAGAAGTTACTGGACAGTCAATCTTGTAAAATCGACCATAAATAGCTCATAACTCCAAATGAGGTGATTATTGATTTTTCTGAAACTAGACTCATTAAAATATATTTTAGCTTTTTAAATTACTTCATTTGGACTTATATTCATCAAAATAAGGTTACAACAAAATCAAGTACAGAAGCTGATTTCTTGAAAACAGAATTCTGGCACAGCCGTAAGTCAAGACCTAATTGAGGTACTTAGACACCTTGGAAAATTACCAAATTTTACAGGGAGTATCCTAACATATGTAGGTAAAACACATCCAAAGGGAATCTCAATCACTTTAGTATATTGGTACCAGAATTTTTCCGAAGTTTGCCCAAAAACAGGATTGAATCTATGAAGTAATAAGTTGGTCATCTTATTTCCAAATGCAACAAGTCTATGAACAATGATTGTGCAAGCATGAAAAATACTAGTACACTTGGTCTAGAACTCAAATGAATTTCTCGCAAGTTGAAAACACAAACGATACAAGCAACGAAGGCAATCTCGAGAACCCTAACACTCAAACGAAGCAACAATGCTTCTAAACTCTCAACTATGCATACTATGATCAAGATTAATGTTATAAGTCATATATGAAGGGTACTAAAACTCCAATGAGACTTAATTAAGTGCAAACATGCTAAGATGAATACTCAAAACATTAACGACAAAGCATGCAACGCATAGTAGGCATTCAAACGACTATGATCATAACCAACCTAATGCAAGCATGATATGAACAATATGAACTCTCTAACATGTTAAAGCATACGTTAAACATGTTATAATGATGTTATACAAGTAATATGTTTGAGTTCTCACACATTTAGAAACGAAGTGAGTATAATTTGTATGAAATGTATTAACATTGTCATTTTCAATTCAAGAAAAAATAGAAATTAATAAGTTACAATTTAAGAAAATATTCTGGGATAAAAAATAAAATAAAAAGCGACTCATTTTCGGTATTCTTAAAAAAAACAATCAGAAATCAGAGTTGCCCCACGTCAAGCCAGTTATGTAAAAGACTAAGAAAAGAGGAGTCCATGCATAATCCATGGAATTCTAGAATTTGAGCAAACGCCAGTAATGTCTTGTGCAATAACTCAAATTACTTGAGATAACCAATCGAATAACCCATAAAACATCATACACCAGAAAAGAGAGAATCATATACAATTTACTTTTAATTAGAAAGAAAAAAAGAAAGAAAAACCAAAATCTTACACAACAGAGACTAAAATACATTAGCTACATTGAGAAGCCAAATTCTAGTACGGTTGATGCCTTGTTTTCCGGCGAGTTTTTGGGGATTTGATAACCAGCGTACTCGAAATCCAGGAACGATTTATATCACAAGATCCATCAGACAACCAGCAACATAATCGGCCATCTTCGCCTCCTGTCCATCCAAAAATTCCTTGGCTTTGGGTGGGGCCATTCCTCATGCTTGAGGAAGGTAACACACTTCTAACAATACCAGTATGGCCACCATGAAGAATAGCTTCTGGAGATAGAATTGATCTTGCCCCTTTGTAATTTACGGGGAAGTAGCCCATGGTGCCAGCATTTGTACCCCCTACGACCCATAAACGGTCATCCACTGCTGAGTAGTGACAATCAACAAAATAATTGACCTATCACCATAACTTTGGGTCAGATTTGAGATGCAAATTACAAATAAAATATGTTTTCCCAGATGTTGAAAACAGTAAAAAAAAAAAAATAATTACAACGCACGAGTTCGAAGCTAGTCAAGTTATTGATCTTCAGACATAAGCTCTAAGCCTCCAAGAATTCGCTCAAAGCACAAGTATGTTTGACGACTTATTTGCTTATGTTTGATCAAGAGATGGCAAAAAATAACTATACCTCGGGTTTTCTTTGGATATAAAAATGGTCAGAACTAGCTATGCAAGGGTTGGGTTTGGTCAATATGGAACATGAGGGGAAACATTTACAAAGTGGTATTTAATCAGACGTATTCGGTTGGGGAAGAGAAGACGTGAAAAATTAGTATTAAGCCTTGATGTACTGTGCAAAATTTATTATCCATGACAACACAGTGTAATTAATAAGTAGCATACCAAAAGCATTTTCCTAGCTATTTATATTTTGCCAAGGTGGGTAAATTAAACATAATACTCCCTCCTACGTCCCAAAATAATAGTCCCTCTTTCATGTTTGATTTGTATATAAAAAAAATAGTCTCATTTCCAAAAATTGTAATAAATTAATAATTATAGGGTAAATTTTTTAAAATGTACAAGCAAATAAAGTTACAATCTTAAAAAGTTTGACTAGTCAAATAGGACTATTTCTTTGGTACAGAAGGAGTATGAGAGAAGGCACATACTTGATCTAGTGTCCAGCTGTTAGAGGCCAAGGGGCGAGCATCCTCAAAGTTAGCTTCAAGTCTTCCATCATTCAAATCCCAAATACTGCAAGCCACCAAAATATTAGAGTAACTCAATTTAGTTTTCCAACCTATGTACTAACAGAGTGACAAATGAGTGTTACTCCTATTAATAATGCAAGCAATACAAACATGTCGTACCAAAGCTGTGAATTATGTGGCTACTAAAGGAGGGATCCGTCTTCTTGTATTGGGGAAAGAAAGGAGGAAAATCACGAAGTCATATTACACCACAAACTATTTGGAACCCCAACCAAAATAATTCCAGTTTAAATACAATATTCTAATCCCACTCCTTGATCGGTGGGTGTGGGTTTAGCAATTAAACTTCTTTCAGATTTATATCATGTATCTACGAAAAACAAAGGTCTAGTTTATTAAAACTAAGAAGCAAATTATAATGGACCTTACATACCCATGAAAAGCACCCATATGCATGGGTTTGATTACTAGTGCAAGGTAGAAACAACAAGTCCTTAAACAGCAGTGAGTGAAAAAATTCTACAAGCCACATGCCAACAATCACCACCATGCATATTTGGATTTCTAGTGAAATCATCTCATGTTAATTTACAATTATCATCTATAAGGTTTTCTTGTACTTTATATGCAGGATAGTCTGGTACCTTAATGTTTCAATATGGGATAAACACCACAATTTTTTACTTCTATCTCCAAAGAACCCCACTTTGCCAATTGACGTTCCCACGTTGATCACCTGTATAGATCACAAAAGCGATAAAAGTCAACAAAGCTTTTGTCTCCACTGATTGGTTTCCAAAAGGAAAAAAATTAATAAAAGGAGCACCAGTTGTCTAACAGCAATGAATTAGATTTAAGATTTCCAGGAGTACAAACCATTATTTTGGTGCATACATGCTTAAAATAAGGACAAAACAAAGGGGGGCAAAGATATACTCCCTTCTTCCCAATTTGAGTGTCCATTATTTAAAAAAATTTGTCCCAAAATGAGTGTTCATTTTCCAATAAAGTTACAATATTTACCTATGCCAACTATTTGGGTCAATTTGCACTTAAAATTCAATAATGTGGACACCAAGGGTAGATATGTATATGTGCTATTAAAACTGAAGGGAGTGGGGGGGGGATCATTGCCCCTTTCTAATGAGGGTATTAGGAATCTCTTAGCTAGGTCCTTAGTTAAAGCATTAGTAGAGGGTTTGAAGGGTTATTAGGGATAAAGGTCAGAATAGTCTTTCAAACCTAAGGTCAACAAAATGACCATGCTGAACTATAAAAATGCAGATCTTTTTCTGCTGAATTAATTAAAAGAACAAAGGTAAACTGAACCAATTGAGGACAGCACAAATACCAAATGTAATTCAAGATCTAAATCTTTTTACAAATCATAAAAACATTAAAAGTACGTACACATGTATCTTATAGTGTATATGCTCTATGATTATATAATTGACCCAATAAAAATATCAAGGAAAAAAAGAAAATGAAATAAAAAATATACCATTGCTGCATTGCAACTAAAACATTTATTTCTATTTTTTTTTATTTTCTCTAACAAAGTTGATAAGTGAAAAATCTCTTTACAAAGGGGAAAAGGGACCACATTTTATCTACATGCAAAGTTTACTAGACACAAAAGAAATACACACTCCCAAAAAACTACTTAAGAAACCCCACCCAGCTCACCTAAACTTGTCTGATAACCGTTGCTCAAAATGGTACTTAAATTAGCCAATAGTAGAACAATTCAAAAATGTAAGGATCCAACAGTCCTCTTCCCGAAATCCAGAATTGAATTAATTGACTATGTAAGAATGTCATTCTCAAATAGGCAAAATAGAGCATAGAACAAATGGAAAGGAAAAACACCCCGAAATTTCACACGTACCGACTCCAGATGATCATCATCATTGATATCTCCACTAGTATCAAAGACACAAATCAATCCGTCAACAGAAGCAGAAGCAAGCTTATTTTGATGGTCTGGTACAAAGTGGACCTATTATTAACATCAGAATTCAGAATAAGGCCACTTCGTGATCCAGATTTATAGATCAAAAAAAGTAGGCCATTAGTTACACCATTTATCACCAGATTCCATGAGCACATCAAGAATACAAGAAATATAAGGATCATAGTATCAAAGATCTAGCTTACAGCTCAAGTGAAGTAATGATACAAAAGAAATGTTGCAGTGGTCTGATTGACTGTGCAAAGGCATATGCCTCCCATGAGCAGATGGAAATTAGAAATCAGATACTTTATGAAAAACTCATCCTTCACTACGTGGACAGAATTTCTGAGGCACCACCAAATAAACCAAGCGGTCTCTCAATTAGAGGTTGAATAAGACCAAGTGACTTTGATCGTAATGTTACTACACCTAGTTTCAAACAGTCATTGAACCACATCTTCTTTTATTGCTAATTTTAAAATACATATCCAACCAAAGCCAGTTTCTGGCATTGACCTTTCAGACTTTTGAATCATAGACTCATCTGATGCTAAAGAAAGACAATTTGTTACTTTTATCATTCAGTTAGTAGACTGCAGGAATAAGCAAATAGGGCCATATAATTAGAACACACCTGAGTAACATCTTCCATATGAGACTCCTCCAAGCATGCAACCGGCTTCTTTGTCCTCCAGTCCCAGAACAGTATCTTCATTATATTAATCATGAAAGAGAAAAATGCAAAGCATTAAGAGATTGTAGATACAAAAAATAGCATGATGCAATACAAATACCATGCCTTTCCAGTGAGATGGAAGCATCTCACATGGAAGTGGAAACATGATCAATTCTTAGACCACATAAACATTCACAATCAACCCTTGTATGGATAAAACCCCTTCATAAACATGGACAAAATCTCAGTATCAGTTAGAGCATATCCTTCCCTCTTCTGAAAACATGTGTTAGCTACAACTAAGTCATAAGCAACCAAAATTCTAATAAAGCAATTCCGCCGTTATTGCCATCACCAAAACCACACCCTTCATCATACCCAACACAATTCTCTTCAAGGATTTTTTTTATAAGTAATACCCAATACAATTCTCTCCCACGCAACCATTAAAATCTCCTCCTATAAATAGTTTGTCACTTTCGGATAACTCTTGCACTAATTCATACAAATCTTCCCAGAATTCATCTATAGTTTTGGTCTAATCAAACACTAATTAAGTTAATTATAGGGTAAATAGAATTTGTAGCAAGTAACCAACCTGCAGTTTGTTTCGCATTTCTTTTGTTGTTCTCTAATCAAAGAAGAGTCACTTACTCAGACCAAGCACAAAAGCAAATTGCACTTCACAAAGAGTAATTGCCCTTCAAAATAACCCATGGAAAGGAAATGGGAATCAAGTGACACACAATTTAGCAAAATATTAATGCTAACAATTACTTATTTCTGAAGTACTCGGATTGAAAAGGAAGTTGAAAGATCAGGAGTTACTTAGAACATATGCTCTAACTCAAGCACAATTTAATCTCTCTTACGAAGAGCGTTTACTTTGCACTTCTTAGAATCGAGTCCAAATGCTCTTGTTATTAGTCCATTACGAGCTACCTGTTCCAAAACATCAAAGTTCTTCAATTTTTCCATGAACCTCCAATAAAGGATTAATAAATATCTGCTTAACATACATATGACAGCATGCATACCTCTTTCATCCGGACTGGAAAAGTAAACATCAATCATAATGGTCATAGTGGAGTAGTGGATGAAGTCTCAATCTATCTTTTATAGGTACCTTTAAAATCAACACAGAGATCTTTTCTTTGACATATGCCAGGCTCTTCCCTTGGACAGACTCTTATCAACTTCAATCACCTTTCAATCCCAGTGCTCTGGCTCCAGATAAACCTTGCATCCCTCTACGGTTACAGTTACATACCACCACTGTCTAGCAAGTAAATGACTAGGTAACAAGCCTACTCAACACTTGAGAAACATTATGCCTAACCCCCCCCCCATTGAACCTAGTTTGGGGAGAGACCTTTCCTACAACATTATTTCGACTCAAATCTTGATTCTCACTTCCCAAAATCCCAATAAATACAGGTTAAACCCTCGAGGATAGTCAAAATGACGCTAATTATTCAGATTCACTGGGTTGGCCACCACGAGAGGTTCTTAAGACACTATACTAGTACACTCCAATATGGTTTAAGCGAAAAAATTGGATGGTCTGAAAACACTAATAATGAATAAAGGAAAACAACAAACAATAATGATTTTGTTGATCTAAAAAGACATCATACCTGCGATTTACAACCAGCAGCAAGAAGATTATCGTCAGATCCGCCAAATGAAAAACTAAAAATCTCTTGAGAAGGACCACCGCTAAGACAAGACACCTGCAGTTTATATGCTACAAAGAGATCAGGAAACTGCTCGTTTACTCATATATTACTCCATCCACCCGCATAAAAATGTCCTAGTTTGATTTTTAAAAATCAACTTGACCATTTCGGATCAACATTTGACTTGAGTTTATTTAATAGTAGTAAGAAAAAAAATAGTGGGAGTATGTGTGCGTTTGTGCGCGTGCGAGAGGAGATGCACCTGCTGATACGAGCGAGTATCCCAACTTCTGATTGTACCATCAGAAGAACACGAATGCAACAGACTAACATTTATTTTCACTGTGTGTTTGTGTGTGAGTACGTGTGCGTTTGTGCGCATGCGAGAGGAGATAAACCTGCTGATTCGAGCGAGTATCCCAACTTCTGATTGTACCATCAGAAGAACACGAATGCAATAAATGACCGGAGAAGGAAATGTTGTTAATGGTGGCTTTGTGGCCTTTACAGCACTCTCCGACGAATTGACCTGTTACCGGCGAGTACAACTTCACCGTATTCGACGACAGCGACACTGCCATCGACGTCCAGTCTTCCCTAATCCATTCAACACACACGAGTAATCAAATTGAATAACTAATCAATAAACTACATGTTCGACAAGAATAATCAATACGATAAACAGGATTAGAGATTGAGATTGAGTTGTTTACTTGGGAACAATTTGGAAAACGTAATCGTCACCGAAGTTCGTTTGGATCGAGTTTTTCAGTCCAAATCGCTTGAACGAGCTTGAATGAGGAGCACGCTCTACTTCAACTTCCATCTCCATATCTTCCATCTCGGTATACAGTAGATAAAGCCGGCGCGAAGAAGTGGTGAGTTTAAAAGCGGAGGGTAAGGGTTTTATGGGTGACTGGTATTGTCTACAACATGCACTATGATTGCTTACCCGTCTACCCAATCACGTCTTTTACATTAATTTGAGAATTAATATTTATAATTTAGGGCCGGAAAAAGCCCTGCTTTTCCCAACCCATCCTTACTTTGTTCGGATTTTTTAGTACCCACTTATTTTGGGGCGGTATACGGAATAATTATCAATTCTGTTGGAATTTTCGATCCAATCCGACTAAATTTATTATTATTTTTTAAAAAATATTGTGAGTGTGTACTGTTATTGAGTGTTGATTATTTCACAATTCCGGAAGATTGTTGGTGGATATGATTTGCCAAGCTAAAAAACTATATTTCAAACAATGTTTATTTTGTGTTTGCTAAAATTACTTAATGATGTTTGTTATATTAATTTTCATAATATTGTGGGTTTTTTTTATCGCGTTTCTGCACTTAATGTAGCTCTTCTCCTGCGAGTGATGAGTGTATTTTGTTCATAATGACAAATTTATCAATACTCATCATTAAGTAAATATTCTAATATACTTGTAAATATACAGTCTGAAATTTAATTATGATGGAGATATTTTAAAAATATTTTAGTGTCAGAAGATATTGTTCATAAATATTATAGTCGGGATTACAAGATTTTTATCTCCTGAATTGTCGGGATCCCGATTTGTCAGGTTCCAACACTTATTGGAAACGGAATCGGGAAGGAAATTAAAATCTTGAATTATATCGAGACGGGATTGGGATAAAGGGTATCAGGATGTGATCGGGTATGATAGGTCCCATTCCACCCCTAATTTATAACCTAAATATAAAAAAAATACCAAATTTTTTGGACCTAAATATAAGCAAAAATCACCATATTAAACTCTATTCACAACTTTCAAGAAGTTTTGTACCAAAAATACCCCTTGTTAATTCTTTTGTTTTTCAAGATGGGTGCACATTCCCAATGCACAAAGAGCCACTAATAAAATGAGTTATAATGAATTGATGACAATGAGTTAAAATTGCATTAATTATCATCAGTTTTGATGAGTGAGATTCTTAAGGGTATTTTAGTAAGTATACTTTTATTTTATATAAAATCAAGACAATTTAACTAACTTAACTTACTTTCTTAATGTAATTTTTGCTTATATATACATTACCTTCCTCTTAAAATAAATTACTTTTGTTTTCTTTTTTGGTCTTTTTAGAGGTGTATTCAAAGCTACATTGGGTAATAAATGCTCACTCCCTTTCCAAAAAAAATTACATGTTTCAAAAAATTGTGAAAGTTAATTCTTATGTTATTTTGCAAGTATATTTACATAAATAATTCTCACTATAGTATTGTTAATGCACATTGAAACATATATAATAGATAATAAACATAAATTTATTAATTTTATTGAAAAATGAATTTTCATTTTGGAACAAAAAACTTTAATGAAAGCAACACTCAATAAGGGACGAAGGGAGTTAATTTATATTGTTATCTATTATATTTTCAATATGCATTTGTAATATTATAATATATATATATATATATATATATATATATATATATATATATTAAAGCATTTGAATACATATACAAATAAATTAAATTCAAAATTAACATTCTTATTTCTTTTAATTTTTTTTAAAAATACTGTTTGAAACGAAAAGTTATAGTAACTTTTAATTGAGACATAGTAGGTATTAGCCAGGTAACATATTATTGTTTGGAAAATACAAAGAATTAAAAAATGAATTACATGCATTGAAATGGTACATATAATTAAATTGATTAGTCGGAGAAAAAAAAAAGGTAACCAAAGATGTGTATTAGATTTTATTGTGGAAGAATGAAGTTAAAAGATGTGCATCGAATACTTTGAAGTGATACATATATAGGAGATTTAGTGGAAGGTAAATTTTGTTTTAGTAAGATTAAATGGATTGGCTCACTCTGTTGATGGCACGAAACATGCCCTATAAGAGTTTGGCACAAATGTATCCGTATATGTTTGTGTGTTAGTTTTACTTTTAGTAATGCATGTTTCTCAATCGACGAAATAGAAAAACTAACAACTCAAACCTTTGAAAAAAATTGTGAAGATAACGATTATGAGAAAGACGTGTTTGTAGTTTATGATGATAGACCTCTCCCTCCCATAAAAATCGACATTGATGAGTTAGAAAGAGAAATTCGAGAGGCTGATGAAAGAAAAGAGAGAGAAAGATTAGAAGCTCTTAAAAATAAAAATAATGATAAAATAGAAGAATTAGAATCAAAAAATAATAAAATAGAAAAAGTAGAGGATGAAAATAATGAAGAAGAAGAAGTGGAAATTTTAAAATCACTCTTTGAAGAAATAGAAGTAGAGGAAGAAAAAGTAGAAAATAATGAAGAAGTTAAAGAAGAAACAATTAAACCTGAAAAGTCTGAATTTATTCCGTCTGTTAAATCTCCTCCTGAAGAAGAATTAAAGTCATTACCAACCCACTTAAAATATGCATTTTTAGGGGAAGATAAAACTTTGTCTGTTATAATTGCTGCAGATTTAACAGAAGAATAAGAAGCAAGTCTATTAAAAGTTTTATGGACACATAGATAAGCTATAGGTTGGTCTTTAGCAGATTTAAAAGGTATTAGTCCATCTATGTGTATGCATAAAATACATTTAGAAGAAGGTAGTAAACCTTCTAAAGAAAGACAAAGAAGACTTAACCCTCACATGGAAGAAGCAGTGAGAAAAGAAGTCCTTAAGCTTCTCGATGCGGGTATAATTTACCCAATATCTGATAGTAAATGGATTAGTCCAGTTCAGGTAGTTCCTAAGAAATCAAGGATTACAGTAGTTAAAAATGATAAGGATGAATTAGTTCCTACACGAACTATCACTGGTTATAGAATGTGCATTGATTTAAGGAAACTAAATGCGACAATGAAGATGGACCACTTTCCCTTGCCATTTATTGATCAAATCCTTGAAAGACTAGCTGGTCATGAATATTATTGTTTTCTTGATGGTTTCTCTGGCTACAACCAAATCCCAGTAGCACCCGAAGACCAAGAGAAAACCACCTTCACATGTCCTTTTGGTACCTTTGCATTTAGGAGAATGCCCTTTGGACTTTGTAATGCCCCAGCTACTTTTCAAAGATGCATGATTTCTAGCTATATTCTCAGATTTAGTGGAAAGGTGTGTCGAAGTATTCATGGATGATTTTTTAGTATTTGGAAATTCTTTTGATCATTGCCTAGAAAATCTTACGTCGGTCTTAAAAAGATGTTGTGAAACTAATTTAACCCTAAGTTGGGAGAAAAGCCACTTCATGGTTAAACATGGAATTGTCTTAGGTCATGTTGTGTCTAACAAAGGAATTGAAGTCGACAAGGCAAAAATTGAAGTTATATCACAACTACCTCCCCCAACTTCTGTCAAAGGTGTTATAAGTTTTCTAGGCATGCAGGTTTTTATAGAAAATTTATAAAAGATTTCTCAAAAATCTGTAAACATCTATGTAACTTGTTGGCAAAAGACACCGAATTCATTTTTGATCAAGAATGCTTGAACGCATTTAATTTACTAAAAGAAAGATTGACAACTGTCCCAATTTTAACTGGCCCTGATTGGTCTCTCCCTTTCGAGATCATGTGCGATACTTCAAATTTTGCAATCGGAGCCGTGTTAGGACAAAGGGTAGATAGGAAACCACATGTAATTCATTATACTAGTAGGACATTAAATGATGCACAACTTAATTATACAACAACAGAAAAAGAATTTTTAGCAGTTGTGTATGCATTAGAAAAATTTAGACCATATTTGTTAGGATCAAAAGTCATAATATTTTCTGATCATGCAGCCCTAAAATATTTATTAAGTAAGAAAGAGGCAAAGCCTAGACTCATAAGGTGGATGTTATTATTACAAGAATTTGACATTGTTATTAAAGATAAAAAGGGAACAGAAAATGTCGTAGCCGACCATTTGTCTAGATTAGAATTTTCACCCTTACTTGAACGTCAATTTCTTGATAATAAAATTTCTGTAAATGAAGATTTCCCCGATGAACAATTATTAGCAGTCAAAGATTCAGATCCATGGTATGCTGATTATGTCAATTATTATGTGTCTGACATCATAAATCCTGATTTTGATTTCTATCAAAAAAAGAAATTTTTGACATAAGCAAAGAATTATTTTTGGGAAGAACCTCATTTATATAAAATGTGTTCCGACTCTATAATTAGGAGATGTGTTTCAGAAAAAGACCAACAAAGTATTATGACATTTTGTCATGAATATTCTTGTGGTGGTCATTTTAGTGGTAATAAAACTGCTAGAAAAATTTTGCAATCTGGATTATATTGGCCTTCTGTTTTTAGAAATTGTAACATGTTTTATAAAACTTGTGATAAGTGTCAAAGAACGGGTGGAATAGGAAAAATGAATGAAATGCCCTTGCATATAAATATGGTTGTCGAAATTTTCGATGTTTGGGGTATTGATTTTATGAGACTTTTTCCAGTCTCTAATAATTGTGAGTATATTTTAATTGTTGTTGATTATGTATCTAAATGGATAGAAGCTGTTAGAACTAAAAATAATGATGGAAAAACCGTTGTCAAATTTGTGGAAGATCTTTTTGCCCGGTATGGAGTACCTAAGGCCATAATTAGTGATCAAGGAACACACTTCACTAATAAATTGTTAAATACAGCCCTTAGAAAATATGGTGTAACTCACAAGTTAGCTACACCTTATCATCCTCAGACATCTGGCCAAGTAAAGGTGAGTAATAGACAAATAAAAGCAGTTTTAAAAAAGACCATTAGATCCAATCGTAAAGATTGGCAGTCTAAACTAAATGATTCTTTATGGGCATACCGAACCGCGTACAAGACCCCAATATGAATGAGTCCTTACCGAATGGTGTATGGCAAAGCCTGTCATTTACCAGTCAAAATTGAACATAGAGCCTATTGGGCTGTCAAAGAACTGAACTTAGATTTAACCCTGGCTGGTGAAGAGAGACTGTTCCAGTTAAATGAATTAGAAGAATATAAGTTAAATTCGTATGAGAATGCTAAAACCTATAAAGAAAAGACCAAGAAATATCATGATATGAGATTAGCCAATAAAATGTTTCGTCCAGGATTAAAAGTGTTTCTTCTCAATTCTAGACTCAGGTTATTCCCCGGGAAATTAAAATAAAAATGGTCTGGTCCTTTCACTATAGTTCGAATTTATCCTCGTGGAGCAATTGATATTAAAAATCCAAGGACCAATGAAATATTTAAAGTAAATGGTCACCGACTCAAACCATATCTTGAACCCATGTCAATAGAAAGAACAATTGAACTTATTCATCTTGCTGACAATGCACCACCGGATGATTAGGTTTGCAGTTGGGTCGAGCCAAAGACGTTAAACAAGTGCGCTAAGTGGGAGGCAACCCACTATGACGAATTTTATTTGCTTTGATAGTGTAATTTAATTATACTATTCTCCGTCTTATTTAATTTTGGACATTTAATTTTAAAATTAAATATGTCAAAATTCAAGTTTGGGGGGGAAAAAAGCATTGTAGTGTTGTATTTATATGTTGCTAATATTTTAGTTTAGAGTTTTTGTAGAATTTTTAAGAGTACAGGAAAGAAACGGAACGTAACGGAACATACCGAAAGGACCAAACTGCAAAACGGCCAAAAAGGTTGGAAGCAAAATAAGGTGTGTATGTTCTGCCGACCTTGCGGACACAAGGCCCCATTAAAAGCAGGAAGTGTGACCGGCAGGCAGTACAACGGAATCAGTGCCCACGCGTGATCTGCCTACCTTGCGGCAAGGTCCCTTATATAAGCAAATTACGGGCAGAAGCAACAGATCACCCAGAATTCCTCCATTTCTCTCAAAGCAACAACAGCAGACTCTCTTCTCTCTCTAAAATCTGGCGAAGACTCTTCAAATCCGGTACAGATCCAAGGCTAGGTCTCCTCTCCTTCAACCTACACCACTTCATTCACTCTCATCTCCTTCCATCAAGGCTTGAAGAAGGAGTGACCCTCCATTGATTCCGGCGAAAAGCTTCGAAATCCGGCAACCTCTTCATCTCCAAAGCTTGCAAAATCCAAGTAACTCTCACCCTCTAATTTTAATTTTTAATGTATTAAATATTTGCATGCTAGGGTGCTAGAGTTATTTTACATAAAATTATTATTACATGCTTTAGTTGATAGGTTGAAATTTTAATTTTTTTAGAAAAGAGTAGTTCTTGCCTGCTAATTTTTGTGCTTAAAAACCAAATGGCCCCAAAGCGTAGAAATACCGGCCCATCCACTTCCCGTTCCCACGAGGAGGAGCATGATTATGATGTCCACCGCTTCATCTCTTTTGAGGCGTCGGAGAGCTACTCCGCGAAGCTCTCCAAGACCATAATCCCTGAAAGGCGATTTAAGGCAAGTGACTTTGGCCTCCACAATAACTTCAAAGCACGTAGGTGGGGTCCTCTTATTGCTTCTCCGGACGCGGCCATTGTGGCCATTGTCCGTGAATTCTATGCCAATGGCCAAATTGGCATAGACGTAGTGTTTTAGAGGTTGTTAGTGTTAGGGGTGTGGACGTTAGTTTTACGTCCCAGAACATTAACCTTAGCTATGGCACCTCTAACTTTGCGAGTGGTGCCGACGACTATAGCCGCCACCTTTTTGCCCCTGTCCCTGTCGAGGTGGTCAATGCGACCATATCAACACCTGGTGTGGTTTGGACCCAGAACCGAAACCCACCATTTGGTCCCCGCACTATGGAAGGGTCTTTTCTGACGAACACGGCCAGGGCCGTGTTCAAACTCATTAGCACCCGACTCATGCCTTCCAGTCACCAGCACACGGTGACTTGGGCTAAGGCAGTTTTGATCTACACCATCTTGACTGGTGGGTCTGTAGATGTTGGCCGTTTGATCAACGGCCAAATTCAGACCCTAATTAGAGGTAAAACAAATGTGGGATTCGCGTTCCCATATTTGATAACCAGACTGTGTGGTGAGGCTGGAGTCAGGTGGACTCCAGATGCGGAGAGGATTAGGAAGGTGCTCGCCATTACTAGGGCATTGTTGTTTGAGCACGCTCGCGAAGCCGCGAGAGGTCCTTCACGAGGAGGAGGAGGATCCCGAGAGGAGGATCCGTTGGAGGAAGCTGTCCTCCAAAATGATATGATGGGTCAGTAGTTGGCACAAATGCGTGCCGACCAGACTAACTTCTTTGGTTGGGTCAACCAGGTGGGGCAGAATGTCTCCACATATTTTGGGATACCACCTGGCACAATCCCCGAGTTTCGTCCTCGTTCGTTATTTCCTCCCGACTCACCGTGAGTCGAGGCCCAAGTTTCTTCCTCTTTCGTTAGGTGGGCCTGCTATGTCTTTTTGATATTTGTCCTTCCCCATCAATCCTCTCATATGTTCCTCAATTTTGGGGACAAAATAGAAATTAAGTTTGGGGGAAATTCTAAGCCCGTAGTCTTAGCAGTCCTAGCCTAAGGAGGAGTGGAGTTGGCTACGTTTTTAGGGAGGAATTTCTTTTCCCTCTATCGTGTCGTCTCCTCACCCGTCTTTCTTGCTTTTAAATTTTTCTTATTTTCAGAGATGTTGCCTTGATCAAAATATTATAATATTGGATGTTCGTGGATTCCCATTATGGGGACCCATCATCAATTGTGTCATCATCATCTCCAAATTATATATATATATATATATATATATATATATATATATATATATATATATATATATATATATATATATATATATATTAATTCAAAATTCTCATCCTCGAGTCTTGGTGTGGTAGTACTAGTCAATGAGGAGTTAATGCAATGAACCACATAACTTTTCCATAGATCCTTATGGAATTTACTTGATTTTGCAAAATTCTTACTTTTCTCCAAATTCTTCATGCACCTACACCAATCATAATTATGGATTGATTAGAATAGTTTTATAAAGTTTATAGCACCAATTTCATTTCGACAAGATATGCACAAGAATATGATGAATAGCCGTCTTAACATGATTGTTGCATTAAATTGTAACTTAGGGTCAATTGCATGATAAGCTAGATCCCTTGGATTTTTCTCACTAATATATCTCAAGCACACTTTCGAACCGTGTCTGCATGTTAGTCTCGATTTTCCCTACCATCTGTTTTAGCGAATGCTTATGTGAAATCCAGTGATGCTAAACATTCAACCCCTCAATTCCATAGTTGATGTGATATTTTGTGTCTTACTTGCTTTAAAAAACTGTATGAGCATTTGGCATTAAGAAATGATTTAGGCCATCTTTGGATCGTTTGAGCCTAAATATTCCCTGACATTTACTAAAAATATCCCTAGTGTCCCCTTTTGAGCCTAATTATAAAGAATGGAGTGTGCTAAGCACACATTAAACCCCTATTCGCTATCGTTTCTATTACCCACATTAACTTAACCCTAAAAGCCTATACACGTTTAGCCTACCCTTTGAGAGAATAAGATGTGGGTGGGGAATGAATTTCATGGGACCATTTTTGTTGGCTAAGCAAGTTTTCTGAAGACTTTTTTCTTCCTGTTAGTCGAAAATAAAAATAAAAAAAAGAACGACGAAAAATGAAACGGAAGAAGAAGAGTGCAAGAAGATTCAAATGAAAGTATAACTTTCAAGAGAAAATATATTAGAAAAATTTGGCTGAGAAAGATGATGAGATATTTTTAGCTTGATATATTGTACAAAACAAGTTTGGGGGGGGGGAGAAAAAAAAGAAAAAGAAAAGAAAATATCCCTCACTTGTAGTCTTTGCAGGTCCTAGCCTAAATTGGGAAAAACATCCTTTTGCTTGGAAGTAGTAGGGGTAAAAGGGTAGTCTTGCTCTCTCACTTTGAATTCTAATCCATTTCCATCATATCCCCCAACACACTGGCCTTACATTACAAGCTATTAAAGACCTAATGATCTTCTTGCCAATGCTTGTGTTTGTTTTCTTTAATAAGTAAGGCATATAAAATTGATCTAAAACTTCATATTCACATTCTTCGCAAAAGCTCATTGTGTTAGCATAATCTTAGCTATTACAAGTAATTGGATAGGAGAGCATTGTATGTCATACATAGAAGTGCATGGGATGGATGTATAAGTTTTTTAAAATCCTTGGTATCTCTCTTTCTGTAATAGATCGGGTTTGGATGGTAGATCTCATATTTTATGATGCATTGGTTTTAATTAAACTTTGATTTTCATATGAATGTGGTGCTTAGCTTAATAAAACTGTTTTAGTTGAGATATTCTCTAAGACTGGTGAACACACACGCACGGAGAAGTTAAGATTAGTAGCAGTTTTAAGTATAAGTCAGTTGGTTTTATGTGATTAGTCTGCACATATGTGGTGAGCATCGGACTGAGACTACTTTGGTATGCCACGCGATTATGACTTGAGGTTGAACCAAAAAGATTTTTTGTTTATCGTTTTAGTATAGTTTATCTGCATTTGTATTTATTAGTTTTTGTATTTATCTGCATAGTCAAGTCACTCGTATAGTCTCCTTGAGTTTGTGGGTTTCTAGAGGAGTGTAAATAGTGTCACCCTCCAAAAAGATTTTCGTTCTTTTTATTTAAATGTTTTTGTATTTATAAGTATTGTTTACTCGTGGACGAGCAAAGTTTAAGTTTGGGGATATTTGATCGATGTATTTTATACGTCAATTTCAAGTACTTTTATGACTTAAATTGAGAGGTTCCACGAGGCTTTTGGCTACTGATATGTGTTTTTCAATGATTTTATGAGTTTCAAAGTTTTAGGTGAAATTATATGAATTATGAGGCTTTTTGGTGAAAATTTCAAGAAGGGGTCAAAGTGTAAATTGAAGATTAAACGACAGAGGTGAAGGCTGGACACCTTGCGGCCGCAAGGTGTTTCTTACCTTGCCTCCGCAAGGTCGGCAGAGAGTTCAAAGATGAAGCTCGGGAATAATGAAGGCCCTGCGGGACCTTAGGTGTAATGATCTTGCGGCCGCAAGGTGGAATCGTTTTGATCAAGCCGGTGAAACTCCTAAACCCCCTACAACTCCATGGTATAAATAAAGGACGGTGGCAAAAGCTCAAGGACGTCCAAGAAGTAGTTTTTCATAGCTCTAGCTTAGGATTTAGAGTGTATAACATAATTAGTTGTTGTATTACAAGTTTTGAAGATCGATCCATGTATTCAATCATCTCCATGTGTTGTTCATCTTCAAGGATGAACTAAACAATCATTAATCTAGGAGTTGGGAGGTAACTTGTATCGAATCTATGCTTTATATATATTTTATTCATTCAATTCTTGTTGATTGTGGTGATTATCAATCCCTCTATTATTTCACTTTGAACAAATGAATGTAATCGTGAATAATAAAGGCCTAGAGGTGCGGATAACTGCATGATCAATGTGCATATGTCGTACACTGGTTCACCATCATAATAAATTGAACCTATCGATGCACGAGAGTGATAAGTTAGGGTCAGGTTCCAGATATGACCTAAGTGACAGTTAGGATCATATGTCCTTGTGCCTAGGATATAGAATGGATGAATTATTTGGAGATGGAGACTGAACGGTAATTCGACATGCTTTATCTATATTTTGTGAACGAACTCAAGAAATTGAATGATACTTTATTAAAATAAGTCATAGAGGAGATACAAGTGAAACCCTAATCCTAGATTTCCCTCCACCATAAGATCTTCATAATCTGTAATTGCTTCTAAATTCGTTAACCTTAGAATAATAATTAGTTTAGAATAAAATCAATATAAAAACCCCCTTTAGTTTAATAATTTGCTACCGATAATCGTGCTATTTGTGATCTTCTTGTCTCTGTGGTTCGACCCTTGCTTCCCAAAACTATTCTATAATAGTCTTGTCCACTTGCAAGGAAATAATTAAAATAAGACATCGATCACCTACCTTGAGGGTGTGATGTGTTATGATGATGTGTCCCACCATCGTGTTCGACGAAGGGTCCTACCCTGAGGATACGGTGTTTTATGATAATGTGTCCCACTATCGTGTTCGACGAAGGGTCCTACCCAGAGGATGCGATGTTTTATGATGATATGCCCCACCATCGTGATTCGACGAAGGGTCCTGCCCTAAGGATGCGATGTTTGATCATGTTATTCCACCCAGTGGCTGTTGTTTGTTTGCTTGAGACCGAACTACGTTTGGTCTGATTCCTGAGAAAGGGATACGTGGGCAGCCTATTTCGGTAGGTGCGACCATCAGATCATTTTATTCCATATCTGCTTAAAAACTATGATAACTGCTATAACCAACTAAATATGTTTAGGGTATGTGAGATTTGAGCTACGCATCCTAAACTGTCACATCTATAAACTACTGCATATTTCATTCCTCCCCATTATAATTTCCACGAAATTTGGGAGTCTATTTCTTATCAACGATGTTCGTTTACTTGGTAAGTTTCGGTTTACCCATAAACTCCATCGTTGAGGGGCTCTGTAGACACCCCAATTTCGTACCCCTGGTATGTAACATGACATGAAATATCAAGACCTATTAAAAAGCTAATGAACGTTAAGTTACAGGGTCGAAAATGCAAAAAGTAAAAGTTGGATGCGTAAACAATGAAATGCAGGGGGCCTAAGTGCCAAAAAGAAGAGGAATAAGGGAGCCGGGCACCGCCCCAACTTCCACTATGGGTGGCGCCCAATAGTGAATGTTTCCCTGTAGCAGTTTGCCTTTGGTGCAATTCTCTCAGCGCGTGGTACAAGTCGATGAAGCACAAAAAGAGAAAACTTAATAGCGAAGGAAGGCCTCTCCCAGCTTATAAATAAAGAGGTCCAGCTTGTGAAATCACAGAAAGTAAACACATAGTGAACACAGTTATAACACGCAGTTAAGAAACATCGCAATGAGTTCTCCCGAGAGCGCCGAAGGAATTTCTTCCTCAAGCCCCGAAGCTCTGCCAAATCTCCCCCAAACACTAAAACCAACCGGCCAAAGTGAAACCTAGTTGCTCTGCTAGGATTCTGCCCTATTCCACCTGTCCAAAAATTCCAAAAAGAGTAGTTGTCCTACCCGAATTCAGACGTCAAATCAACAAAAAGCAAGTTGTTGCTCTGCCTGATTTCCGCCGTCAGTAAGCAAACAACAGCAAAAAAGCAAGCAGTTGTTCCACCCGGATCCCGAGGCCGAAAAGCAACTTTTAGAAGCAGTTACTCTGTCCAAATCTCCGCAACAGCAAAGCAGCAAAAAAAGACTCCCTCTCCCTTAAGGACAGAGTGAGTGCGCCCTAGAACCTGCCAGAAGCTAGTTGGTACGGGATAAAACCCCCACGCTTCAAGAGGTAGGCTATTTAAAGTTTTTATATATAAAAGTGCTATTTAGACCAGCCTGATGTAACAAAAATAAGCAGTTATGCTGCCCGAATTTCTATAGGAAAATAGCACTAAAAAGAGCCATTATTATGACCAAAATTTTATAAATGTATTTGTAACTCCAAGAAGGGCGAGTTGGGTGCCTAACACCTTCCCACCTCGTAACTTAGCCTCCGAACCCTTTGCAAATCTGATTAAATTTGGTTTTTCTTTGTTTTTCCTTAAAATAAAAATGACGACTCTGTTGATCACATTTTGAGTCCACAATTGAGGCCGAGTGTATTTCACGCGTTTTTAAAGTTTCGAAACCACCCGCTTTTCACATAACGGGGGAATCGGTCAAAAAACGGGGCGCGCACGCCTATGAGCTTGCGACCTTCCAGGTGAAGGTGTCCGATGCTGACGAGCATGTGATCTCCTGGAGATGGTGAACGATGCTGACGAGCATGCGACCGACGCGAAGACGGTGAGCGAGGTCGTCGAACATGCGACCTTCGCAGAGAGGGTGACTTTTGACGGCGATGAGACTGAGCCGAGTCCTCTCCCACCCATGGGCCCAAGCGTTAATGTTCACTTGGAGTAACCCTATGACTGGCTCGTCCCTCTTGATGGCTACGCCCCTTGTTCGCCTCCCATTCGCGGGGTTACGATGGAACTAGGACCATATGCTGAGGGTTCCTCCCTGACTTGGACACAATGACCGCCTGACTTGGCGCGAACATGGCCGGGAGCGGTTCCAATTCAATGGGTAACGACGGTTTGCCCATAGCGATTAACTGATGGTTCAGCTGATGCATCTGACTCAAATATATCACCCTTTGACGCAGAGCTTCCTCCCAGAATTCGTTAGCCAAGCTGCCCGTGGCCACAGCGCTCCGAGCTAAAGAATCCAAACCCCGCCTTTGATTCAACTGATGGCGGACATCATAGGGGGAGGAGGAGGAGGAAGGACGATATCGGCCTAAACTTCAACACTAGGTGATGCTTTGGCCTTTTGGGCCAGACAGCTTATATATATATATATATATATATATATATATATATATATATATATATATATATATATATATATATATATATATTCTATTAGTAATTAATAATAGTATTTTTAAAACAATATCAATTTCTAACCAATGTGAGATACATCTCTTCTATTGATAATAATAGTAGAATATTTCGTAACCGATGTGAGATACATCTCTTGTAAAAGTTAAAGTCTTTAGTCTAAAGACTTTAAAATCTATCATTTTCTTTTAGAATAGTATATTATACATCTTTTTTATTGGTAATAATATAAAATAATTTAAAATCAACATTATTTTCTAACAAATGTGATATATACATCTTCCATTGGTTATAATGGTAGAAGTCTTCTATCAAATAACTTTGAAAACCAACATCACTTTTCAACCAATGTATGATACATCTTTTCTATTGGTACTTAATAATAGTATTTTTAAAACCAACAACAATTTTAACCAATGTGTAGAGATGTTAATATGGTCGAGAACTGAAAGTCTGAACCTATTAAACCGTTTTTTTTTTCCAGGGTTATGTTTGCAATTTTAGCAGACCGTTTAAATCGCAACCGATTAGGGACCGAAACCGACATGGTTGGACCGATTAACACCTCTACTGGTCACACTAAAATTTAAGTTGTCATTCCAACATTCCATCTGTTTTTTCATACTAACAATTATGTTAGTTTTACCTTTGGTGGTACAATTTAAATTTTATCTTTTACAAAAAAGTAAAATTGTTTTATAGTTTTTCTTTGTGGTCATCTCTATTTTATTTTTTCGATCATTACACAATGAAAATCTAAAATTTAAATACTAACCTAAAAACAACAATGCAAGTCAAACTCATAATGAATCAAGTTATTCAAAATTGGATTATGTTTGATCTAATAAAAGCTTAATTTATTATATTTATGATTCTCGACTCATTTTATCATTTTATGCTTGATTATGACTTTTTTCGTTTTTAACGAGTAAAACTTGAAGTCTTGAAGTTTGTTTGTGTTTTAAACTTTATCACTTATGTTCAATGTTATTGACTCGTTGTATGACTCATTTGAGTCATTTTGTTTTGGATTGTGTGCTGTTGAATGTTGATTGTTGGCTTGTTACTCGATAATTACTTGATTTCGAATTTTATATTTATATGTATAAGTTTTTAAATTTTGTTTAGGTGTAACCCCCGTTAGCGACCCGTTCAAAACCGAAAACTAGAGGGGTAGGTTCAGGTTTGAAATTTTAGTAGACCGTTTAAACCGCAACTGATAAGGGACCGAAACCGACAGGGCCATATCGAAACTGACAAGGTTGGACAGATTAACATCTCTACCAATGTGTGATACATATATTATATTGTTGAAAAATTAATGTTTTTAGTGAAATAAATTTTACAACTTGAGGCACAAATTTTTTACTTGTCATTTGTTTGTTGGTAAAAGTAATTGCGTAAATGTGTTCTACTCGGTGAGAGCATCAAATGATATATTTATTTGTCCAAATCGAGTTTTAGATGAATAAGATATCAAGACTTAAAATATAATATTTGTTAAAACAAAATTAGTGGTTTTTAGTGAAAGAAATTGTGCAATTTGAGGCACAATTTTCTTTACGTATTATTTGTTTGTTGGCAAAAGTAATTGTGCAAATGTGTTCTACTCGGCAAGAACATCGAAATGATATATTTATTTGTCCAAATCAAGTTTTAGATAAATAAGATATGAAGGTTTAAAGTATGGCGTTAGAAGTTAGTCATTAGAAATAATATCTCATCTTGAAGATTTTTATCTTACATTGGTTAGAAATAATGCTAGTTGTAATTTTTTTTAAATATAAGTCTTCTACTATCGATAATAGAAAAAATTATATATACTGATACTAATATCATTTATCATATTGATTATTGTCATGTATTATAGATGCTTTACAATGAACATTTATCGAGAGGGGGTGAGTGTTTCTCATCAATTATATATATATATATATATATATATATATATATATATATATATATATATATATATATATATATATATATATATATATATATATATATATATATATATATATATATATATATATATATACATATGCTATCAACAACATTCGCTAACTTGTAGCAGTAAGAAGAGACTTTTTGAAATAATTTCCGCACATTGAACACTTCCTATAGATCCATTTATTTATTTATTTTAATTTTTTAACTTTGGTGATAAGATTGGAACCATTTATTTTGGAATAGACTACTTCCATTACAATTATTGTTTATCCACTACATACTTAATTATTGTATTAAATAAATACATATTTAGACAAAACTACCCCTTAAGTATTTGCACATTTTAAATTGACTAATCAAGTTACTTTCCTAATTACATCTAACATTATTTTTTGTTTAAACATGAGAAAACAACATAATTATTCTATTTTAATTTTAGATTTTAATTCTAAAAAAATGTGCTTATTTTAATTTTTCGTAATAAATATGTTTAGTCAATTTTTCCAATCACTCTCGCCTCTTGATTATTTATATATTCCATTATGTGGCTCATAATTAAATGAGTATGTAATTAATGCATTTTCGAAAAAGGAAAGGAGGACGATAATTTAGGGACGGAGGGAGTATGATTAATGCATTTTCTACCAAAATTTTAGAAAATATTGAATTTCTTATTATCAAAACTAAAATAATTTAACTTAGTTTAAAAACATTATTTAAAAAGATTAATTCAATAAAAATAATATTGTAGGTAATAAACTGAATATTGGTTCCAATCAACTCAAGAATTAAAACTCTGAATCAATTTTAAAGGTAGACAAAAAATAATAATTACGATACTATGCCATACTATAATTTTACTATTTGTCCAAATTTTTACTATTACTTTATTTATATTTCACTTTTAATTTTTTTTCATAACCTTAGAACACATATTTATTCAAAGTTTGGTTGAAAAAAATGTTCCTATGATTTTTTTTTATTATACAATATAAATTTAGTCATAAGATTAATTAATAAAGTCATGAAATAAAGTAAAAATAATATTAGAATACTTATATTTTTAATTAATGTTTGAACTAAAAAATAATATTAAAAGGCAGTTAGGAAAATAACTTGATTAGTCAACTTAAAATGAACAAGTACTTAATGAGTAGTTTTATCTAAACATGTATTTATTTAATTTAATACAATAAATAAGAATATAATTGATAGAGAAGGAATAACTATAATGAAAATAGTATCTTCCATTATTTTTTAATATCGTATAACGCCATTCAGATTTTGTAGGATCTCGGTTGGAGATTTAGGTGACATGCGATGCGACTAGAGTTGTTTAACAAACAAACGTTGGCCCTCGCCTCAGTTGAAAATTTGGGTGGCCATGCTACTAGCTTCTAACATCACATGAACCAAACTGAACCAAAGTCATTAAAACAAAACAAATGCAACAATCTCATTGGAATCCATAACCTGATTTTGGGAATTGGGATAATCCCGTTACCTCGGTTGGAAATTAAGATATCACGTTCCACATGAGGGAATTAGGATAATCATATTCCAGTCATGGTTTACGGTACCATGCTGGCTTTAAACAAACAAGAGCTGCCTCCGGGTTGGAGATTTGGGTGACCATGAATTCTGTAAATTGGCAAGGAGAGACTGAATGTTGAGTTTCCCTAACGACAGAAAGGACACCTGCCTGGAGCATGGAGCATGGAGCATGGAGCATGGAGCATGGAGCATGGAGCATGGAGCATGGAGCATGGAGCATGGAGCATGGAGGGAGTATCATACAAGTTCAGTAAATATAGAGTAGAAAAGACATACGATCCATTGTCCTCACTCCTCACTCCTCACTCATGCAGCTCAGAAAATTTGAAGAGCAAACACCAATCATCTCTTAGCAGGAACCACTCTAATTTAATCCGTCCCCCAGTTCCCAACTAAGAGTAAACATCATGCATAATGCACATACTTGCAGCAAGTATTTAAAAACTTCAGTTCAACAGTTGCTTGATTCAAATAGAAACAACAAATTGTTTGCAGTAGTTGAATCAAACAAAAAATACAGTAAATCCAAAACAGCGCATATACTAAATGTCATGCAAATATTGCCAACATTAGGAAATTATCTCTCACAAAACCTTTTCTAAGATTACAACACCCAAGTCCAATTTAAAACAGGATAGACAGGAAAATGGTTTCTACCCGAAAAGAGAATAATTGCTAATCAACATCAAAGTTCGGGTGAAACTGAGTTTCACATTCTGCATGATAGATCTACCCCAATGCACATAGCAAAGACCACCTACTGTGTTGGAGCATCTATTACAGACTTATGTGCTTGGTGCGGCAGCTTCTGCCTTTTTCGCCTCTGCAGCTTCAGCACTCTTTGTCTCCCCTTCTGGCTTTGCCACTTCTTGATCTACATTTAGAAAGGATGTCATCCCCATTTAAGTACATAAACGCAGAGAAATGAAAGGCACCAAACAAGTACATAAATGCAGAGAACTGGAAAGTAGCCGCCCATGTGCCAAAGCCGAAAGCACTCACACAAATTGGCTACTTCTACTCCACTATTACATAAAAGAGGCCAAATATTGTCCAATGTCAGACTTCTAATTTAAGAAATCACATAGAAACAGAATGCAAGTATCAAAAGGCAAGTCATCATATATATGAATTCTGACCAACAAACAAATACCAGCTGGGATTTTGCAACTTTTTTGTGACCCTAACAGCACTCTATATAAAAGGCAAATGCTTAGACCTACAGCAGAGTGGGTACGTGGGCCAAAAACATTCGTTGAAGTATGCGCATAGTCTCTATGAACAAGTAACAGAAACAAAATTGGAACAAGTACCTTCATCATCACTATCATCAAGGTCATCGCCCATTGAAAAATCACCCATGTCTGGCATGCCACCCATGCCTGGCATGCCCCCCATGCCTCCCATGCCTGGCATGCCTCCCATGCCACCCATCATGCCTTCCATGCCCGGGATACCCATGCCACCCATGCCCCCCATGCCCCCCATGCCGCCCATGCCGCCCATGTCAAAATTCTGTTTCATACATCGTTAGAGAGCAGGATTAGGCAGAGCTCTGGTGAGAAATGCAATATAATGGTACACTATAATATCCTTACCGAGAAATCCATTCCTCCAGTATCAATATCAGCTTTACCTAATGACAATGTAGAGCGGAATTTAGCAGAATGACGATATATATTTGATTCATTTATGGAAAAGATAGCTATTACAGCTACTGATCATCTACTAAATATATAAAAAATGAAAATAACGTACCAGGTTCTTCGTCTTCATCTACCCATTTGTCCCAATCAACTTTCACATAATGAGGTGTCTTGGCATCTCCACGCAACAGTTTCTTCCACCATTGTTTTTCTTCCTTTTCAATTATACAGAATATACTCCTTTTACCAATGTTTATTTTGCTTTCCTGATACAAAAGACAATCAACAAAGTTAAAAAACATACATACATACATACTCGCAGACATACAAATTACAAATATAGATAAAAATAAATGAGAATATTCTCTGCAAGACCCACAGTCCAGCATCCATCACCCAAACATGACAGCAGACAGCAGACTCATCACTATCACATTTTCTTAATCGGGGAAAAGACGGACAGAATGAAAACCATGAAAGGAAACAGAATATATAGATGCAAATTGAAAATCCAGATGGTAGAGTTACAGTCATTTCAGCCACCGACTGAAATGCTATGCTCAGAAATTATGATACTTAAAACAAAAATAGAATAGCTATCATTTGAACAATAGCAGCAAATGTAAAGTATCAATATTTACAGTCGCAAAGAAAAAGTTATAATTTCATGAAAAAGAAAGAGAGGGTAGGTGTTATTGCAATGAAAGAGGCTCGTAAAAGTTCTTGCCATGGAGTGAACTTTACATCAAAGATAGTATGAGATATATCATAATGATCTTTGATGAATAAGGCCAATAATCATGCACTCTAAGGAGGGCTATACCGAAATATCATTGCTAAATCACAATAATGAAAACATTTTATAAAAACCAGTTGACTTAGCCTCTTACCTCTACATTTTATGAAACATTTTTTTTTACTTAGCCTCTTACCTCTACATTAACCTTGTCTGAAAGCTCAAGCTTCAGTTCAAACTGATGGTTCCCAGCACCAGCTGTAGCTGTGAATGTAAAAACTCCTTCCGGCTCCAGATTAACCTTTGCATCTTCTGCATCCGGCAATAGCACTGTGAGAAAGACCTTATCCTCCCTCTGGGCCCACTTGACCTCAGGATGCCGACTGCAAAGCTCAAATCATTAAAAGTATTAATTGATTAAACAACTAATTACCAGGGTAAATATAGCATGACAAACTTTGAAAAAGAAGACAAACATACTCCATGAATATGAAATGGGCCAAGTATTGGAGTGTCATAAACTCATATAATACATCGTTACCATTTTTACTTTTCGCAACTACAAGGGCGAGATTACCATGATGAATTCATTTAATAATACACTACTTCCACAAACATCGCACAAAACAATTCAAACATTACTAGTTATAAGAAACCAACTTCTTATACATGAATTTTGAACTCTATTCAACTCAAACACTACACAAAAATTGGTTCAACCGAATCTAGAAAAGACAGTTTTCTCCACACAAGACATAACCTAACTAAATACTCTTTTTCCACTCAAAGAGTCCTAAATATCTTTCTGGAATGAAATATGCAACACGTCATGTTCTTCGATCAAACAGACAATTCCCATGATCTAACAGCTTTACCCTTCATGTGAAATAAGAGAATTAGGACTCATTAATAAGTGGAATTGACGAATTATCTCCCATATACAACCCAAATATTTCCTTTAAGAATGCATATAAAACAGCCAAGAAAATCCTATAAATTATTTTAATAAAAAATAGATGTATGTGCTGCTCCAAACAACATCTCTGATGCACAGCTAATAAGCAATGAACAAATATAAACTCTCACTTACTGAACTAAGTATCCATTTTCAACTTTCAACTTGTCAAACTAAATTATAATCAACTACAAACTATATATGTGATGCAGAACTAAAAGAAAATGAACAAATTATAAACTCTTCACTTGCCCAACTGAATATCCATTTTCAACTTTAAACTTGTCCAGCAGCATTATAAACGGCTACAAACCACTATATCTCCGATATTCAACTACCAAACAATTAACAAATATAAACTCTGAACTTGCCTAACTGAATTTCTATTTTCAACACTCAACGCATCAAGGTTATAAACTGCTAGAAGCTAAGCATCCGATGCACAACTAGCAAATAACAAGCAATATACTAAATCTTCACTTGTCTAACTTCGTATCCACTTTCAACTTCCAATTAGAACAGAAGATTCAAACAAATAGCTAAAAATTCACTTAGCGGAACTCATACGAGGATTTGGAAGAAAAAAATAACGAGTAAAAATTAGGGTTAAAGGTCTACACAATCAACAACATGGATCAAATTTCAAAATACGGGAGCATACAAAGCACAAAGTAAAACAATGACAGAGATCGTACGAAGGAATAATCAAAGCGTTGTTAGAGTGTAGATTGAAAAGCCCTAATTCGAAGAAGACAAGCTTACCTCATGTTTGGGTTTAGAAGAGGAATACGAAAA
Organism: Codonopsis lanceolata; assembly: GCA_013146195.2. Taxonomy (NCBI): domain Eukaryota; kingdom Viridiplantae; phylum Streptophyta; class Magnoliopsida; order Asterales; family Campanulaceae; genus Codonopsis; species Codonopsis lanceolata. Next base: position 113,059,880 of record CM028382.1, on the reverse strand, counting down.
CCCTAAACTGTAGTGAGAGAGAGAGAGAGAGAGAGAGTGGGAGGAAAAGTAATGAGAGTATCCCTTCACCCCAGCGCTGCCCGCTTATTTAAATCCTTTGAGAAATGTTCTATGTGTGATTCCTTAGATCAAAACAATACAATGGGAGCTTGGGCCTAACTGGGTCAAATCCCATTGACGGGATACAGATAGGCCCATCTACATATACATTTGTTTGTTTTAGGGTGATAACGGGCCGATTCCTCCCAGACAAATTCCAACTGTCATGGTACTTTTTTCTTGGGGGAATTTCAAGTGAGTACAATTTTGAAAACATGTTTTCATATAGAACCATCAATTTTTTGGACATTTCATGTAACTACAAATTGCTTGACAAATGACAAAAATGCCATTAATGAAGACAAAACTGATCCGGCATTTTGGAGGACCAAATTAATCCAGACACTCTGATGCCAAGTGCTGGCATCAGGTTGCATTTAACTTGATTTTGGAGGACCAAAATTATTCAGAAAGTCGATGCCAATCCTCGGCATCAGTTAGATTGACTTGATTTTGGAGCACCAAAATCAATCCAGAAAGTCTGATGCCAATCCCTGGCATCAGGTTGCATTTGACAGGATTTTGGGGCACCAAAATCAATCCAGAAAGTCTGATGCCAATCCCTGGCATCGGGTTGCATTTGACAAGATTTTAGAGGACCAAAATCAATCCAGAAACTCTGATGTCAAGTGCTGGCATCAGGATGCATTTGACACTTGACAAGATTATGCAGATCAAATTAATCAAACTCGATGCCTTCGGCATCAGATGCATTTGGCAAAGATTATGGAGGCCAAATCAATCCGAAACTCGATGCCAAGTGCGGCATCGGGATGCATTTGACAAAGATTATGCAGACCAAAATCAATCCGAAACTCGATGTCGAGGGCATCAGATGCATTTGATTGCATTATGCAGACCAAAATCAATCTGAAACTCGATGCCAAGCCCCGCATCGATGCATTTGATAGTTATATGCGGACCAAATTAATCGAAACTCGATGCCAAGCCCCGGCATCGATGCATTTGACAAAGATTATGCAGACCGAATTAATCGAAACTCGATGCCAACCGCATCGTGATGCATTTGATAGCATTATGCAGACCAAAATCAATCAAGAAACTCTGATAAGTGCTGGCATCAGGATGCATTTGACAGGATTTTGGAGACCAAATAAATCAGAAACTCGATGCCAATCCCGGCATCGATGCATTTGACAAGATTTTGGAGACCAAATCAATCCAGAAAGTCCGATGCCAAGCCTCGCATCGGGATGCATTTGACAAAGATTATGATTGACCAAAATCAATCCAGAAACTCTGATGCCAAGCTCTGGCATCAGGATGCATTTGACAGTATTATGCAGTACCAAATTAATCCGAAAGTCGATGTCAAGCCACGGCATCGTGGATGCATTTGACAATATTTTGGAAGACCAAATTAATCCGAAAGTCGATGCCAAGCCTTGGCATCGGGATGCATTTGACAAGATTATGAAGGACCAAAATCAATCCAAAAACTCGATGCCAAAGCCACGGCATCGATGCATTTGACAAGATTTTGGAAGACCAAATTAATCCAGAAAGTCGATGCCAAGCCTTGGCATCATGATGCATTTGACAAGATTATGAAGGACCAAAATCAATCCGAAACTCGATGCCAAACCCGGCATCGATGCATTTGACAATATTATGCAGACCAAATTAATCTCGAAAGTCGATGCCAAGCCACGGCATCGGGATGCATTTGACAAAGATTTTGGAGACCAAAATCAATCCAAAAACTCGATGCCAAGCCTTGGCATCGATGCATTTGAAAGCATTATGGAGGACCAAAATCAATCGAAACTCGATGCCAAGCCCGGCATCGATGCATTTGACAAGATTTTGGAGGACCAAAATCAATCAAGAAACTCGATGCCAACGCATCGATGCATTTGACAAGATTTTGGAGGACCAAATCAATCGAAAGTCGATGCCAAGCCCGGCATCGGGATGCATTTGACAAAGATTATGATGGACCAAAATCAATCCGAAACTCGATGCCAAGCTCGCATCGATGCATTTGACAAGATTATGCGCACCAAATTAATCCAAAAGTCTCGATGTCAAGCCCGGCATCGATGCATTTGACAATATTTTGGAAGACCAAATTAATCAGTAAAGTCGATGCCAAGCCTTGGCATCGATGATTTGACAAGATTATGAAGGACCAAAATCAATCCAAAAACTCGATGCCAAACCCCGGCATCGATGCATTTGACAATATTATGCGCACCAAATTAATCAGTAAAGTCTCGATGCCAAGCCACGGCATCGATGCATTTGACAAGATTTTGGAAGACCAAATTAATCCAAAGTCGATGCCAAGCCTTGGCATCATGATGCATTTGACAAGTATTATGAAGGACCAAAATCAATCGTAAACTCGATGCCAAACCCGGCATCGATGCATTTGACAATATTATGCAAGACCAAATTAATCTCGAAAGTCGATGCCAAGCCTCGGCATCGATGCATTTGACAAGATTTTGGAGGACCAAAATCAATCAAAAACTCGATGCCAAGCCTTGGCATCGATGCATTTGAAAGCATTATGCAGACCAAAATCAATCAAACTCGATGCCAAGCCCCGGCATCGATGAATTTGACAAGATTTTGGAGGACCAAAATCAATCGAAACTCGATGCCAAGCCTCGGCATCGATGAATTTGACAAGATTTTGGAGGACCAAAATCAATCCGTAAACTCGATGCCAAGCCCTAGCATCGATGCATTTGACAAGATTATGCAAGCACCAAATCAATCTAAAAACTCGATGCCAAGGGTCGGCATCGATGCATTTGACAAGATTTTGGAGGACCAAAATGAATTCAAAAACTCGATGCCAAGCCTCGGCATCGATGGATTTCACATCATTTTGCAGACCAAATTAATTCAACATTTTACGATTACAAAACAAAATACAAGAACACAAACATGGAATAAACATAAAAATTTAATTATCATATTTTCAAACAAATTTGTCATTGTTTTTGTTGTCCCCTTTCAAAATAAATGTTTCAAACCATCTTTACCCTATATTTAACAAAGATCAATACTACTAGGAATCATTTGTCATTTGTCCTCTTAGCAAACATTCAATTAAAGAACATACAAAAACACCACAATCTTCTATGTTAGGATTTTGTTGTGGTGATTTTTCAAATCTTCCAATGCTGCATTTGAATTTAGGCTTGTTCGGATCCTCAGTGTTGTCCAGAAAGAAATTCACAAGTGTTTTCATTATGCTCAACATAATTTACCTACGAGAAAATAACCAATAAAACTTAATCTAAAGACATTACTTAAAAGACAATACTAATAAAACAAAATACATTACTAATAAAATTCAAGCATAGTGCTTACATGAAGAAGGAGAGTGTGGCAAAGTATTAGGTGTCGAACCCGCCAACACTTGACATGTACCCTCCAACAGTAGGTGCTTCCTAGACGCCCACCGCAAACCATTGTTCCATTCACAGAAAGATGACCCGAGTTTTTGGTTGCAAAAATGTGAACCAACCTGACGCAGCGAAACAATCAAATAGAAACTCTTTCAACGAGAAATTCCTTAGAACAAGCCTATGACGGCTTAGGGTTCAAGCAAAAAGCAAAAAAACTCAAATTTTATTAAAAACTGCCCAAATAATGTTTAATAGGGTATTTATATGTCCTAACAATCCAAACCCTAAAAGGAAAAGTCTTAAACAAAAAAGACGAAAAAGCTCGAAAACTTCAAAGGCCCATAACAGTACTTAAACAGCGTTTTTTGGGCTAAAAATGAACAGTTCACGGGGTAAACTTGGTGAATCTTGTAGAGCTCGTCGAGAGCTTCGATTTGATATGTTGTGGGTCCCGTAATTCATCCGGACGCGAAAGTTATGCTCCGTTAAAGTTCTGCCGACCGTTAGGTGCTCTCTACTATTGCTTAACGGAAACTAACGGAGAAACTGTCAAACCCAACTTTCAGAACTTCGAACTCTTACCAAATGTCAACCTTATGTGCCTCAGTATCAAAAGGACAATCTAATGTTGTTAAATAGCATAAAATCAAGAAGAAATGCGATGAAGGAGATGAAGAAGTAACCTCTGAACCCTTTCGGCTTTCTTATTCGGTTAATCATTCGCAAGATAAAATGTAACACCAACAAAATTATATTTCATCAAAATATTTCAATTATTAATGGTACAACAGCTGCTAATTGCAAAAAATAAGAGTTGAATACCAATGTCAAAAGCAAAAGCAAGAAGCCAATAGGAAAAGATACATACAACAAGCTAGAGAATAAGAATAGTTGAGACTTGGAATTAGTCTCAATAGCTGACCTGGGAATTACTCCACTGAATAGTTGAGACATATTTTTTAGATATAGTCTGTACTGCTCGTACTGCTTTGCTTGCATGAGCTTCGATCGAGCTGATTAACTTTTCATAACTCTTGTTTTCGTAATCTGCAAATACCTCCTGAAGCTTTAGTGCGTTATAAAGCTCCTTCACTTTTGCAACACACCCGATTCTCTTGAGCCTGATTCTCCGAATTCTTTCCTTTTGGAATGACTCTTTTAAGAGAAAGGAAATGTCAAGAACGGAGCTTGTAAATCTCAGATCTGAATCTATAAAAACGGATATCAGAGCTTCCTCACTAAAAGGTGTTCATATGGTTGGATAAGTGAGGGGTCGAGGCCCTTGGCGAATTAGGAATTAAGTGGAGTAATATTGCGGCGTGACGGGTGTTGGACGGCGTTGTTGGTGGAAGAACAACCGGTGGTGGTGGAGGCGTCATCGGCGTAGCGGCGGATGTAGAAGGAGAAGAAGCTCATGAAGAAGAGAGCAGTGAGGAGGACTAAGATAGTGAGCATGGAGGTGTCGAAAGGGCTATTGTTGGGAAGGTGGGGTGGAAAGGGCATTGATGTACTTTTTCTCTAAAATTGTATCTAAAAGATATGTCTAAAAAATAGGTGGATTTATTTGAAAACATGTTTTAAAAGATGTACCGGCTTGTAATTATTCCTTTTTTCTTTATTAATAATTGGAAAAATACACCTTTGGTACAAATTGACGAGTAGTCGAGTATACCCTTAGTGCACAAATTAATGAAGGTGCAAATTGATGCAAATGTACTTTATTAATGAATAAAGGTGCGCACACAAAGCTTTCGCTCATGCATCGTAATGCACACATTGAATTGCGAGGCATCAAGTTCAAAATAGATGCGTTGTGATTTTAAATCGGTGCATCACCGTTCCAAAATAATGCATCGATTTGGTTCACGATGCAACTATTTGGAATGTCGATACATCAATTCCATTGCTTCTTTTCTGTCTGTCTATCATTCGTTCATTTAATCCATCAATTTTTCTACATCACAAATTTTCTGAAATTTATTATAGAGATTAGTCCAAATTTTGTACACACCATTACATATGTATTTGGTGCAAATGTAATGTTTCCCTAGTCATAATAGTAAAATTTTTGAAGTTAAACTGAATATATGAAAGAGGGAAAGAACAACAAATATATGGTAAGAATGGAAGTGAGAAGGTAAAAGCAGTGGTGAGATTTGAAATTGCGGATGACAGTGTTGAAGAGTTGTACCCAATTCATGTGTTTATGCATATCTGAATCTCATAACTTAATCAAAAATGAAAAAAAAAAACCACGGATTACTAGGTACTCATGTAAAGAAAATATTGATTTATTCACACTTGGTTTCAAAATGAGTTCTTCTCGTACATACAAAGGACAAGAAAAACGATTATGTTGACAATAGAGAAGGAGATTAGAGGGATTTGTTTAATTTTGTGAGAGGCGAAGGTTGTTGAAAAAAAAGATTGCTTTCAATGCGTTTGAGCAAACAATGAAGACGAAACTACTAATTCCAATCGGATACATTGGAGTTCTAATTGAATGCATCGCAAAATGAACCAGACCTCATGTTCCTTAACGATGCATGATTTTCATACATAGGTTATCCAATTGGATGCATCGTAAAATGAACCAGAATCTCATTTCTCTTATTTCTTGTACACAATCAACAAATTATTCAAAATTGATGTATTTTTTCTACATCGCAAACCTAAATCAATGTATCATACTATTCACAACTACTAAATTTTGATTCAAATTTATGCATCCAATTAAAAAAAAGTCTCCAACAACGAACAAATATATATTCAGACATTTCATCGAACAATTTTCATGCATAGCAACATACATACAAAAGTTAAACTATTTTGAATCACACAAATAAACAAAATGAAAAAAAAAAAAAAAGAATATAACCGAAATGTTGTGACTAGTCCCAACTTGGTCTTCCCTATTTGTTTTCGCTTTCCTGATCACCTGAATATGGAGAAAAAAGAGATAAAAGTTAGAGTGGCAGAGTAAAGTAACCACTGTTCTTCTTCATCGTCATAACTTCTCACTCTCTTTCCTTTTTATCCCTAAGAACCAAACATTATTTTACCGATTCTTACTATTGTGAAAAAAGTGAGACTACAACTCTCCTATAAGTAAAAAAGTTAAAAAAAAAAAAAAAAAGGTGTAGAAGAAAGGAAGACAAGGATCGAGGCGAACGAACTCGACAAAGATGAAGAAGAAGAAAGTTTCATTAGTTCTGTAATTTGGTATTTTAAAAACAATATTATAAAAATAGACTTTAACGGTTTAAAACAAGGGGGGCTTAACTGCTTAAGTCGTTATAAATCTTGCAAAGTGGACCGACTTACAATTTATCGTTTGAAGAAATATTTAGGGTAAAATTTGTGTGGTTCATTTTTGTTAGCTCATCACCAATGAAGCCGTGAATTTGATCTTACGTGTCCCTAGGTTATTAGCACTCTCAACCATATGTGACAATTTTTTTCTCTTCATTCATATTCAATCAAAATAGACCTCTAAAATTCAAAGGTGAATTTGATTTTACGTGGCATGCATCACACCACCAAAATAAATATTGACAAAGAAAAAAAAAACAACCAATAGAAGAAGTTTTAAAAAAAGAACAATGATAACTATGATGAATCCACACCCTCAAGTAGAATTGTGAAAATTTGACATAATTATTCACGATATGAATAAATTTGATTGACACATCATATCCACTCCCCTCATCCACATTTGCATTTGAGAGGTTTTTTCTTTCAAAATATGTATAAATCCTAGGTGGCATCTAATTTCTTTCACACTCACATTATTGATGACGCTCAAACTTTTTTAACCGCTTTACTCTCTTTTTTTAAATCCAAAAAAGTTATTTTGTGCAAAATTTTGACTGTGCCCTTAATAAATCAAACTCACACACAAAAAGACAAAAAGGAATGTCATGCATCGCGATTCAAAAATCAAAATTATGCATCGCAATGCACATAATCGTGCATCACAATTAAATTTCGTGCATTGCAATTAAATTTTGTAATGGTCATTTCCATTAAATTGCAATGCATTGCGATTCCATATCAATACGTCACGATTGAAATTTGATGCATCGCGATTCAAATTTGATACATCGTGATTCAAAAGGGTGTCTAATGACCAACAAGTTCATATTCAGAGATTTTATCAAACAATTTGCATGCATAGCACACACTATCTCGATCTATTTTGAATCACACACAAAAACAAAAACAAAAATAAAAAAAGGGTTACAAAAAAAAAGGATGTATAAATGTAAATTAGTTTAAGGTTCTCTTTGTCCAAGCATTTTCTTTCTTCCTCAATATCAAGTTACATTGATAATGGTTCCGTCCCTATCATTGTCTCAAATTATGCCAATAGTTATGCCATAGAGATCTTCTTCAACTTAGGTGTCCGCTTGGAAAGAGCAATTTGCCTCTCGTGAAATAATGAAATCCAGGTGTCTACCAAGAAATAGGACTTTGAATTTAGTAGGAAATCTCTCACCCTTTATATATATACTAGATTTCGTACATGTGCATATGGTACGGTGTAAGTATGAGACGTGATTAATATATATTTGGAATTTTATATGTGTCGGATCAATATATACTATTTAAAGAAAATAAGACATTCCAAAAACTAAAAAAACCAATGAGGAAAACTTAGCAAAAATACTTTTAAAAAAATTAAAATACAAATATTTAAAATTACAACAATTAGTTATAGAGATTCCGAATAATTTTTTAAAAAAATAAATCCAGGTCGGATAAAAAAATTATTTTACAACCATATACTATGATATACCCGTCCATAATCCAATTTAAACAAAAAAATAATTAAAAAAATATATCGTTATCCTCACTCTTTTGGACACACCAAAATCTCAATTTATACATGCACCGTCTCTCTTTAGGCTCTCTCATCTTTCTCTTTAGTAAACTTAGCACAAATATATAAAAAAAAATACATATATTTAAAATTACAACAATTAGTTATAGAACTTGCGAACAATTTTTTAAAAATAAATCCAGGCCGGACAAAAAATATTGTATTTTACAACCATATACTATGATATACCCGTCCTTAATCCAATTTAAACAAAAAAAAATTCAAAAATATACCGTCATCCTCTCTTTTAGACACACCAAAATCTCGATCTATACATGCATTGTCTCTCTTTAGGCTCTTTCACCTTTCTCTTTCAATAAAAAAAAGTATGTTATCTTTATTTTCTTTGTAATCTTAAATATTCGTGGATGGTAAGCCATTGTATTCATGAGTACGTCTCAATATCAATATCAAGCAATTAAAACATTGTTATGTTTGAGTATAATAAATATAGATATTCAAAATTAACTATAGAACTTACGAAGAAAAAAATCCAGGTCAGATAACAATTAAATTGTGATTCAGTTGATTACGATAACAATTAATTAAGAATGACAGTCTAAATATTTGTAAAATAATAAATCCTAGTAAAATTATATTGAGATTCAATTGATTATTATAACAATCAATTAAAAATCTATAAAAGAACATTTTTTTTTTAAAAAAATTGAGATTCAATTTATTACCATAACAATCAACTAAAATCTATAAACCAAATATTTGTTTAATTAGTAAATCAGTAAATCAATAAATCACAAATGAATCGTGACCAGTAGTTATGTTTGGTAAAAATGAATCATGATTAGTAATTAACTTTTTTGAAATTTAATCATGACATAGTTATGTTTGGCAAAAGAGAATCTTGACATGTAGTTAATTTTTTTGAGATTTAATCATTACTAGTAGTTATGTTTGGTAAAAATGAATCATAATCAATAGTTAACTATTGAGCGGAATTATAATATATATATAGTTGGTGAGGAACACTATTGTTGTGTCACCTCACCATTTTTTGATAAATCTTCATTGTAAAACATCTATATATATGGAGTTTTTAAAAACTCTTGGTTTTTCTAGCCGTTAACTAATAATAATACATAATAATAATCAATATGATAAGGGGTATTAATATTAGTATATATAACCTCTTGTGTTGTCAATAGTAGAAGTATTATATTTTTAAAAAAATACAACTAATATTACTTATAATCAATGTGAGATAAAAACTCTTCTATTAATAATAAAAGATGAGAGTGAGATACAACTCTTCTATTGGTAATAAAATGTGAGATTTTTTATCTAATAACTTTTAAACTAACATCAATTTATAACCAATGTAAAAAACATTTATTCTAAAGGTAATATTAGTAGAGATATATTTCATATTGATTATAAATTGATGTTAATTTTAAAATTCTTTTGATAAAAGACTTCTAGTTATCGCGATAGAAGAGATGTAGGACCGACCCTGTAAAATCGGGGGCCTAAGGTCAATTACTTCAAACAGGACCCTTCCTTTGTACAATAATTTTTCCCCAATTTTTGAAAAATTAAAGAAACAAAGGTTACGTATGTCATTTTTTTCTATTGGTAAATCTTCTGAAAATATGTCGAAAAATATTTTTGGATGTTTGGCAAACACACGGAAAACAATATACGAATAAATACAAAAAAAATACAAACAAAAAAATTGGTAATAATGAAAAAACATTTTTAAAAAGAAAATTTATAATATTTGGGACATCCCGAAATAATATAGTGGACACTAATTTTATGATGTAATGAGTATTTATTTAAATTATAATTTATAAATAATGTGCACAAACTCTAATTATATTTCTAAACAATGTATTTGTTGAGTAAAATATTGTGTGTTTGTAAATATGTGTAATTGTGGAAGAGGACGAAGGGATACTCGAACATTTGGAAAATGAATCCGTCAGTCATTTTCCTAAAAAGAAAGCTTCATTTTCCGTTGACTTGCAAAAGCTTTTATGTTGACTACATTTTCCTCTGTTTACTAAATACTGGAAAATGAGGAAAACGCTTTCTAAAAGTCATTTTCCGTTAAACAAATGGAGCCTATGTCTTTTTTAGAAATTAAAATATGACATTTATTTCATTTTTTAATATTGTGTAGGGTTTTTGTGAGATTTGAGGGCTCAAAAAATTGGGTATTTTTATGGGGGCCAAGGTCATGGCCTCACTCTCCTTATGGTAGGGCCGACCATGAAGAGATGTATCTCACATAGTTTAGAAAAAAAATATATTAGTTTTAAAAGTTTTATATAAAAAACTTCTACTCTTATTACCAATAAAAGAGATGTATCTCACATTGTTTTAAAAGAAAAGTTGGATTTTAAAGTTTTTAGACTAAAGACCCTCACTCTTACAAGAGATGTATTTCACATTGGTTATAAAATACTCTATAACTGTTACCAATAAAAGAGATGTATCACACAATTGTTAGAAATTGATATTGATTTTAAAAGTCTATTGATAAAAAGCTTCTTTATTACCAATAGAAGACGCATATATCACATTTGTTAGAAAATTATGTTGATTTTAAATTATTTTATATTATTACCAGTAAAAGAGATGTATAACACATTGTTTAAAAAGAAAATATTTTTTTACTTAATAAATATCTCAATTGGATAATTTTGAATTCCAATTTGGTACCTGTTTTGTGGGAACTCAGATCTGTTTGAATTCCAATTCCAAGGTTGAAGATGACTCATTTTTCAATTGACACATTAACTCCCTATAGTTTGGATATTTTGAAAAGTTAGTCAATATTAAATTCTTTAGTAACGATAACGGTAGGAAGGGGGAATTGACCAAAAAAATTGAATTGAGGGACCAAACACATACAAAAAAAATAGAACGATGAAATGCATAGTTTTGGGAAAGTTTAGGGACCAACTAATTATTTAATCCTTAAGAATAACACTAAGAATTGGATTTTGGATACAATGTGGACCTTATACTTTTGAATTACTCGTCCGACCAAAAACAAAATCAATTTAATGGCTTTCACATACTTTTGTAATAATTTCGTTGTTCTTTTTGTTTGGATTCATCAATAATTTTCAATTTGCTCATTGTAAGGGTAAAATAGGCATGACCATATTTTATCTTGTTTTCACCTTTCTTGGTCAAAGAAGGATTTTAAATTTGTCAATGTTTATTTAGGTGTTAGATTTTGTTTAGAATTCTTTTGGTAGATTGATTTGAGAATCTCTCAAAAGATTTAGGTAATATATTTTTGGTATCTAAATCTCTGCAAATAAATTGGTTATTCCTTGTATCATAGTCCAGTTAGGAAACATAATCTTTTATAATCAATTGCTAAACTCTTTCCTAGTTGCAGGATGTTTGCTTTGCCGTGTGTTTGCAGGTTTCATCGTGTATAAAAGAAGAGCTGGGTGTCGAGCAGAACATGAGAGAGAGCTTGAAAAAGAGAAGATATAACAAGCTATAATCTGAGAGAGATCTTGCTGGATTTTGTCGAAGCAGTTCATCCATATGAACTGAAGCTGTTCGAAGCTTCTGCTGATGCAATATCAACAGCTTCTTTGAGCCATTGAAGAACTGTCTTTTTGTTGCTTCCTTTTTCTGTCATTAGGAAGTTGTTTTTCGTTCTTTTTTCCCACGTTTGGTTTAGTGTTTTATGTGGGATTTTTTATTCTCACAAGATATTATATCTTGTGAGGATTTTGTTGTTTGTTAGTTGTAAAACATTATTGTTTTAGTAAAATTTGTGTGGTCTTGAGGCTTGATCTACAAGTATCAAACTTGTAGATTGTTTTTGATTAATACGTGTCACCTAGTTCTGCTTGAAACTGAGTTTGTCTACAAATTTCCGCTGCTACTGTTTTTACTATTAGTTGCTGTTTTCATTGTGACTGCCATTGTTACAACAATCACTGCAACATTGGTATACACATTGACTCATATCGAGAATCCGTGGTATCACGTTCTTTCACTCATCTCAGTAAAGGGAATATTTTTTATTTCCCGGTCGAGCTACTGGCCAATTTGGTAAAGATAACATGGTTATCTTAGGCTATTGATGCACCAATTTTTGAAGACTAATGTCACGTATGACGATTTTGCTATTTATAAGCGTGAAGGCAAAGAGAGAAGGAAAACGATGGTTGCTTTTTGCAGGGTCAAGTGCCAAGTGGTTTGTAGATCAAATTGGTTGAGACTTGAGACAATTCCAAAAATACATGCATCGTTTAAAAAGGTAAATAAACCAGTCATTACGTAGTACAGTAATTTTTTTATTTTTTTTTTTGTGAGGAGTTAAAATCTAATAGAATAATATCTATTCGATGTACATAGATGCTTAAGTTTGTAGACGTCAAGTAGCAACAATTTTGAGGTCCCGGGTCAAGTTATCGACTTTAACTTTGAGTAGAAAGTATTGTTATCCTATAAATATATTTTTCGAATTAATGGAAAGAGTACTCAATACTTGTTACTCAAGTTAACCTATAGAATTCAAATACTAAAAGGATTAAAACACCTAAATACAATAAAATTAAGAGAGAATAAACTAAATATAATTATAATAAATTAAAAAGATATTATTCTCATATACATAATTCATAAGGCTTGGGTGACAGTGAGGAAATAACAAATAAGTCGTCACTATCAACTTGAGCAAAACAGTAGCGACACAGCAGTTGATTAACTTGTTTTCTTTGCCGAAATCAGTATGGCATCAGCCATGTAAAGTTGTAAACTTAACCTTATCATGTTTGTCGCCAAAGTGCGCGCATACATGTAATATAGGTAATTTTTTATTTTTGGAAGAAACGTGTAATTGGGTCTGTGAGCCATTTTTAACATAAACGTCCAAAGGTTGAAGACGTTCAACAAAATCCAAAACCTAGTGGACCAACTCAAAACTAAGTACTATTTTTATAACTCATCTATTTAAAATTGAGTAGGTCTCCCGTAAAATCATCTTACGGATCTCAATTCGTAAGACGGAACTTCACTCTCTCACGGTACAACTCACCAATACATAGTGTGTCGGATTATGCAGATTCATCTTACAAAATACAAGTTACTCATTTTAACCATTCTAAATGAATGTTTCTTTTAATCTGATATAAATTATGACAAAAACTTTCGTAATATGATTTTATTGATATTTTTTGTTAGATGAGTCATATTTAATTGTGAGGGAATGAGACTATGTCTTACAAATTAAAACACATAAGACAGTTTTAAATGAGACTTACTCATAAATAAAAAAATTAAATAACTTTTAGACCATTTAGGTACTGCATATACTAATATTCTTAATTAAATACATGTAAAGTTCAATATTGTAAGCGTGCAATGGAACATTATATAGTAAAGATGAATTAAGTTAGTCATTACACATTCATATTTTGAGACAATAATTTTTTTCAATTGGACACTGAATGTGGTAGGATGGATAATACTTGTCGTCACAAAAATAACTAGTTTTCAACTAGGAAATAAGTACTTACATTATTATAATGTTAACATTACCGCCGATATTTATGTACATATACTATTAAAATGTCCTAAAAATTAACTTTTTTAATCATCGCAAAAATGCAACAAGGAGCATTGGGAGGAGTCCAAATTTCATGTACCACCTTTTTGTGCCATGTCATGTACCACTAATCATTTTATTACACATGCATTACTTTGGTGGGGATTTTTAATGCCAATTAGTTAACGGGTTGATAAGAAAAATAAGAAATTTATTTAAATTCTAATTTTGAAAAAAAATTAAGTGTCCAAAAATCATGTAAATCCATCGACAAACGATAGTTATCTTCATGTCATCAAAATGGAATTCTTTTTTTTTTTCCTCAACACGTCAACTAACTAGCTTTAAAATTCCCCATCAAAGTAAGACGTGTTTTAAGTTGATTAGTGGTATATGCGAGCACAAAAGGGTTGTGAAAATAGACTAAAATCTCGAAGGAATGAAAAAGGAATTCACTATCTCTTAAGAGATGTTTTATCTCTCCAAATAATTTGCGATTCACAAATGGTTGTATACGAAAATCTCTCTCATGATCCAATGGAGTTTGTTTGATTCAAAATATAGCTTCTTTTTTTATATGTTCAACCAATCCTACCAATAACATTTTGTGAATTGTGATTGACAAACATTTTAGACACCACAGCATAACAAATAAAATCAATAAAATTTGAAAAATATATAATAATAATGTTACAGGAGAGTTGTACTCATGTTTCTAGAAAATACTATTTATTGTTTTTTCTATGAAAAGAGTTATCGATAGTGACACGTAACATACTAACATATTGCTTTATATATGGAAAATTTGTTTCTTTCTCGCGTTCGTTAGTTAATTTGTTTTCTACTAGGACCATTTTCAAAATTATAAATAAGTGATTTAGTTAATTTATTCTCTAATAGGATCACTTTAAAAATTATAAATACGTGATTTAGTTAATTTGTTTTCTACTAGGATCACTTTAAAAATTATAAATACGTGATTTAGTTTTAAAAAGGGTGACGCACAAAAATGATCCTTTAACTATATGTCTCTCACAGTTTTAGTCTCTTAACAATTTTTTTTTTCAAATTTGGGTCATTTGAGTATTAAATTTTTTCATTGTCAGTCCTTTTGATGAATATCGTTAACGAAATACCGTTAAGTTATCCATATGCATTTAGTAAGGGTTAAAATGAAATTTTTACAAATTTAACTTATATCAAAATTTAGAATTAAAACCCTAAAGTTTTAAAAAATAATCATAAGACCTTCCCCATTTTTTTGGAAAACCCACAAGATCTATTGTTCCAGTATCCCCAAAATTTCGTGATAGAAATCCTTACAATCATTTACTTTGCCTCTGCCTGACATGGATCTCTTCTCTCTCTCATCTTTCACGCTCAATCTCCCCAAACCCTCCATCTCCCCAGTTCGTTCCCCCCCATCTCCCTCATGCTTCAATCACCAACCTTCTTCTACAATCGGCTTTGCCATTTCTAATCTTCTCCCGCCCAGCCCTCATTCTTCTTCAATTGACGGCTTTATCTCTGTCAGATCCAAGCCACACCAATTCCAGCCCCACGGTCCACCATGTTTGGTGGTGACCATCACCATCTTCACCAAGCGCCGATATCTTCCACTTCTTCCACAGCCACCGGCCTCGTTGTCCCCGGGCTTGTTTGTGGTAGATTCACGGACGGAAGCAACCCAAGTCATAATCATGTCAAATCCATTAGTGGAACCATTTCAACATCGTCAACCGGATATTTCCCAAGAAAATAAAATCTCAATAGCCACCTACACACGGAGCTAACGGAAACAAGCCCAGGGAATGATACGACACTTTAGTAGGTAGATAGATATTGCTGACCAACTTTACAAGAATTTTAGTAGGTAGCATCCCTATCCACAACATTCGACCAAATCCTCCCTTATGGACCTTCCCTCCACGAAGGCCACCAACCCTTATTCGAACCCTCCATCGTCGAATACAATTCAGTAAACGACGATGACGACGTTTTACTGGATGAAGATAGTGTTACACCTGTATTCGACATTGATGATCTTCGAGTCTCGTCCGATCGTTGCTCTTCCCTCGAAAATCGTCTTCGTGGCCACCTCTTGAACTGGCCTCGCATTCGGAACATCGTAGGGTTACTGGCAACGAGATTGAAGATGAATTCAAAGATTCTGTCAAGCCCGAAACGAATTCTAGAATTAATGAATGTGATACCTTCATATTCGTGTCACTGAATCGTCGTATTTTCAGCAAAGCAAAGGGAGATGGGGAAACATTGAGTCCAATTTTATACAGAGATAAGCTTCTTAAGTCTTTCAATTCGACGGGGTATGCACATTTCAAGAATTTGGCCAAGATGTCGAGGCCGAAAAAGAGGAGCAATAAGGTAGAGAAAAGAAAGGGATAGGGAAGAACATGTTGTATTTAGACTCCGTTTGTTTCACGGAAAATCATTTCCAGAAAATAATTTCTGAAAAAATAATTTTCGGAAAATCAAAAGATTTTATTTTCAGGTGTTTGGTAAATCTTTTGAAAATATGTCAGAAAACATTTACGCGTGTTTGACAAACACACAGAAAATGTCACAGAAAACAATATATGAATAAATACAAAAATTAAAATATAAAATAAACAATGTTTAGGATGTCCCTAGATAATCAATAAGGACCATCTTTTTTTAATCTCACGATAACAAATAATTTTTTTGATAACTAATATGAAAAAAAAACATTTTAAAATAGAAAATAGACAATGTTTATGATATCCCTATAAAATGTTACGGAAAACTATAGATGAATAAATACAAAAAAAATATATTTTAATATTAATGCACATATTGAATATAAAATAGTATTGAGCTTTAAGTAATTTTTCTTTAGTAACCCTCAATTTATCATTAGTGGTGTCAAATCAATGTCTATCTTTTTTCAATCTCACAATTACAAATAAATTTTTTGATATTGATATTGTTAAAATATAAGCTCAATCCATGTAAGCCCATTTTGGCTCATTACTTTGTCAGCACATTTACTTTTTGTTTTAAATATAAATAATTGGTGTAATAGTTTTTTTAGGAACTTAATCAATTCAATTTCATAATCAATTTCTCTCCTTGTCTGCGCAATCTCTTCTCTCTCTCCTAACCGGCCACCACCGTCACTAGTGGTGGTCCGGCAACCTTCATTCTTCAACCCTCATCATCTACCAAATTTTAACATGGTATCAGAGCTAGAGAACCCTTTGTGTTCCTGGATTAATGTCGGAGAATCAAGATCACTACCATCGAAAATCAAATCAAAAACCGATGTCTTCAACAACGGTGTTACTGAAGAAGAAGTTGATAAAGAATTTTCAACCTCATTCATCTTTTCTTGAATTCCCTATTTTCAGATCTCGTATCCCTCTAGATTCTCATTTCTCTACCGAGATCGGACATCCAACTCCGTCCAATCTTGGTCGGTTATCCGTCTGAATACGGTGCCGGACTATTGCCCATCTTAATTCTGATGAAGCTGAAGAACGACAATTTGGAAAGAGCGATGATTGGGGCAGATCAATCGAAGGATTTCAAATTGTTGCTGGTCCTGAAGACATCCGACGTTTCCACACCCACACTCGTCACCTCAAGCGCTTCAATGTTGGTGAAGATTGTCCAGTCTTTGATGGTCCCTTTGGCTTCTGTCGGCGCCGCCGTTAAACTCAACCGGCAAGACGCAGATATTGCAGTCAATTGGGCCGGTGGGCTGCATCATGCCAAGAAGTCTGAGGCGTCTGGTTTTTTTTGCAATCGTCCTTCTCTCCGATAACACTGTTAATGTTCATCAATCCTGCCAGAAGTGCCAATGATCTGTGCTGCAACAATGGACTTCTGTTGAAATCTCATCGATTTTGTCAAAATTTGTATGAATCTTCTTCCCCTTCTTGAAGCTGTCTTTGTATTTCTTTAACTTTCCTTTGATTCTGCCCGCTTTCCCACAACCCCAACCTCGAAGAGATCTCCGAGGTATCGGGTAATTCCGACGAAGACAGAACATAATACTTTGCTCCTTCATTAATGGATTTTTTTGATAAACCCATATACAAATTGATTGCAAGAAATTGGGATTAGCCCAGAATGTAACCAGATTTAGTTCTCCATAATCTCTTCGAACTTGGATACTTGGATATTGAATCTTGATTTCTTTGGGAAGAATTGAAGGTTTCTGTTTGTTATTCATATTGAATTTGAGAGAAGCTCTTTGTGCTCAACAACAACTTCTTTGTTCGACCAAAATCAAGAAGAAGAATGGATTCGTATGGTGATTGTCGTCAACTAAAAACCTGTTGGAAGTATCGAAGAAGACACTCAATTATATTTTTGTTGGGTCTTTGTTTGAACTTCTTTATTTGTGGGCAGCACATACTTCGTAACACCTGAAGTTCTACACAGATCATACAGTACAGAAGCTGATGTCTGAGTATTGGTGTTATTGCATATATTCTTTTGTGTGGCAGTCGTCCCTGTTTTGTGCTCAAACCGAGTCATCCATGTTTTAGAAATACTAATGGAGCAAAAGTGCTACTGGAACAAGATTCTTTAAAAACTTAAAGAATTTCATTGATTTGACCAAAGTCAAATGTTGACTTGGTTTTTCATATCATTGTGTGGTCGGTGTCCGATTCACATTTTCAGATTAAGGATGTAATCTTTACGAACAGAAAAGTTTGATTTGAGATACGCCTTCGTCATCTACTAGCCATTTATCGAGTAAGCTTTTCGGGATTGGCTCATGTTTGGGCTTCTCAACATCTACTACAAGTGTTCGGGATGATCCGTTTGTGGGCTTCGATCAACTTGTTCTACATCTACTACAAGTGTTCAAGGTGATCCGTTTTGTGGGTTTCGATCAACTTGCTTGACATCTTGATAAATATTGTTACTATTCAGGCCCATAGAGGCCCATTTGCCGTAAAGGCTCATTTGATTTGTATTGGCCCAAGAGGCCCAGCCCATTGAGGCTCATTTGTTTGCACCTCTCCAACTTGATCATTTCACAATAGTTGTGTGTTCGAGTTGAGGGGGCGTGTTAAAATATAAGCCCAATCCATGTAAGCTCATTTTGGCTCATTACTTTGTTAGCCCATTTACTTTTTGTTTTAGATATAAATAATTGGTGTAATAGTTTTTTTAGGAACTTAATCAATTCAATTTCATAATCAATTTCTCTCTTTCTCTCCTTGTCTGCGCAATCTCTTCTCTCTCTCCTAACCGGCCACCACCGTCACTGGTGGTGGTCCGGCAACCTTCATTCTTCAACCCTCATCATCTACCAAATTTTAACAGATATGGAAAAAAAAACGTTTTAAAATAGAAAATTGACAATAGTTAGGATGTCCCTAAATAATATAGGTGACACTAATTTTAGAACGTAGTAAGCATTTATTAAAATTTTAATTTATAAATAGTATGCACAAACTTTATTTATATTTCTAAACAATTTATTTGTTGAGTGAAATATTATGTGTGTAAGTAAATATGTGCAATTGTGAAAGGGGGCAAAGGGTGCCCGAACATTTGGAAAATGACTTACGGAAAATGAATCCGTAAGTCATTTTCGGAAAAGAAGCCTTCATTTTCCGTTGACTTGACTACATTTTTCTAAGATTACCAAACACCGAAAAATGAGGAAATTTTTTCCGAAAGTCATTTTTCATGAAACAAACGGAGCCTTAGTGGAGCTTGTAGACAATGAGAGTGAATTGGAGGGGGATTTAATGGTTTATTGGGTAATGAGTTCAAGGGGAGGAAATGGTGGGTTCGACAAAATTACTGCTTATGGATGAGCAATAGGTTTAAATTTCAATTTGGTCACCCTACTTTCGGCCAAAATTCATTAAGCTCACTCTATTTTTTTTTCCTCGATTTAATCATCCTACTTGGACATAAATATCAAGTTCATCACTCCGTCCAATTTTTTTGTTGAAAACTTAAAAAAATTTCTGAAAATCCAAAACTACCCTTACTAATATTTTTAATATAATTTTCAATTTTTAATTTTCAAACACATCTCTTCTCTTTCTTTTTTCTCAGTGTCGTGTCCTTCTCTTTCTTTTCCGGCGAACATCCATCGCCGACCCAACACTAGAGTTGTGACCTTGTGGCAAGTAGACTACATCGCTTCCTTTATTCAGCAACGGAATTAAAAGGTCGACGCAGCGTGCCAGAGCTCAAAGCAAACCGCCGGTGATTTCAAAGACGACAACAATAAATTAATCGAAGCAAAAGCTGAGGACGACGAAGACGATGGTGAATCGAACAACAAGGACGGCGTCACTTTGACGTCGTCTTCGCTGCTGTTGACGGTGTTCAGATCAATCATCCTACACCCCATTTCAAAACCCTAGAATACACAATTAAACAATTTAAAAGAAACATCAATCTCTTATCAATTTTCTTGCGAACCCGAATTATACCTTCGTTAGGGTTGGAATTGAGAATGATGTGGAGAAATTAACTGGCGATTACGGATTGGTGGTGGCTAATCAAGTCGATTTGAGGCAATTAGTGGCGGAAGAGATAGGCTAGATCTGAAAGAGATCGAGGCAGGAGGACGAGAGAAAGGGCTGACCTGGTTCGCTTGGGCTTAGGAGCAGATTGGAGATGGAAATAGGGGATTGAACGGGACTGAAGAAAGAGAACGAGGGATGCTCGAATTCAGGACAACAACTGGGTTCGGCCCGATCTGAAGGAGGGACGACGGCAAGTAAGGAAGCTGGAGATGAACAGAGATGGATGATTGCGGCTGGAGAAATTGGAGGGGGAATGGAACCAGCAGGATGGCAGCGATGGGGTATTTGAAGACGGCGATGACGATGAGGGGTGAAGCCCAGGGACGCCGGTTGATGGAAAATATGGTGAGGCCGGCGAATGGGACAGAAAGAAAATGGTTTGGAGATGAAGAACCCTTACTAATATTTTTTGTTTGGGTTTAGTTTTGATTTTTTAGTTTGAACCCTAAACTTTTAACATTGAGAGTAAAACCCTTCAACTTAATAAGGGTATTTTGGTCTTTTCAATGATTTCCATCCAACATAACTGACAAAAATGACTCAAGTGACCTTATTGAATGCCGAAATCAAGTAGAGTGATTAAATTGAAGAAAAAAAAAAGTAGAGTGCGCTTAATGACTTTTGACAGAAAGTAGGGTGATCAAATTGAGATTTAAACCTGAACAATATGCAAAGAAGTCTAGGGAGGAAATACCTGGTGCAATTAAGGTGGCTCTCCAACACTCCGATTCTACGTGAGTTGTTTTTTTATTCTTAAGTTTTAAACTTTAGGGTTTCAATCGTAAATTTTGATATAAATTAAGTTTGAAAAAAATTTATTTTAACCCTTATTAAATATACATAAGTAATTTAACGGTATTTCGTTAACAATGTTTATCAAACGGACTGATTCTGAAAAAAATTAATATTCAAAGAACCCAAATTAAAAAAAAAAAAATGTTAAGAGAGGAAAACTATAAGTGGAATATAGTCAAATTGACCATTTCCGCGCTTCGCGGCCCTTTTAAAAACGACGAGGCTTGATCTGACATTAATAAAATAAGAGCGCTTACAGGGAAGACCATGGGGAAGCAAAATGTGATTTTTAATTTTAATTTTTTTATTAAAGCAGAAAAGTTGTTGTTCCAACGTGACGTGCATGTTGCTCATGTCAGCAATAGTTTATGCTTTGCCCCTGTGCGTCAAGCCGTCAACAATGAAATCTTCTTTAAAAAAATACTAGTAATAATCAACATTTGATCTACCGAATCAAATCTGTACTTAAAACATTTTTTAATCACTCTTAGTTTTTATTTTAATGTTATTGAGATTATTTTACTGATATCCCTTAACTGTTCTAAATCGCATACATATTTTTCTTTTAAGTTGTACTAAATTATTACTTATAACTCTAATACAAAATAAAGAGGATAAAAATCTTAAAGGATAAAATAAGAAGAATCGATTTATTAATTTATAAGTATATCACTAATCATTATAGCAACTTACAATTCTCTTTTTACTCAATCCGTCAATACACGATGAGTCGTATAATCTTACAAAAATAAAAACATTTTTCCAACATTGTTTCCTTTCAAAAAGTTTCTTATTCAAGATTTGTGATAAGTTTTTGCCACTTTAATACCCTTAATCTACAAAAACACACAAAAACTTTCGTTTTCCCTGTTTCTCTTTCAATGTATGAAAAATGTAACTATTATTTTTGTTCCATCAAATAATTTATATGCATTTTTGTTTTGTTATGTTAACATAATTTTTATTTACTTATATTTTTTTGCCTTGCTATTTTTTTTGTTTAAAGAGAGAAAAATATTTAAACATTTAGATACAATATCAAAAGTCAAAAATTCAAAAAGTGTGATGGAGGGATAAAAACCTTTGTCATTATATATATATATATAGATATTAAAATATAATTTTTTATATGCAAGCATATTAAAAGAATCGGTCGATTGGATATCAAGCATTAGGAAAATACTAATTTATTATCCTTACTTCATTTATTATCAAATGTAATACATATCCAAGAGTATATAGAAACAAATTATTGGTGTTAAATGGAGCAACACTTAAATGGCTTGAAATCTTAAATCCCGCACATGTCATATTTTCGGTCTCATTTAATCTTAACCCTACACATGTTGGTGGGTAGATATGGCCATAATGTATGTGGTCTCGTGTTCGATCCCTTCCAAGGAAAAAAAATCTCTATTTAAAAAAAAAATAGATGGTTTAAAGCAAAATTAAATATAGGCAAACTCAAAGATATATTTTCTAACTTACAAGAAAAAAATAACAAAGTATGATATAATATTGATCAATTAATATTTTTGAATTATCTCAAACATGATTGGAGGTTTGAAGGATGGTTGCATAGAAAAACAATTGGGGTGGTCGGTACATAGAAATTAAATAAATTTATTTTCAATTATCCTTAGAGAATATTCTAAAGACATTTAAGTGTTACTCCATATACATTTCAGAAAACTCATAAGTAAATTAAAATAGTCTTTATTCCTAATTAATAGTACAATGGTTTATTATCCAAGAAGATTTGGCCAATTCCATGAAGAATTTAATAGCGGTCACGAGCCATTAGATCATATCCAATCGCTAGAAACAAAATTTTGTTCTTGCCCCATTTGGCACATACTCCATTTTTAAAAATAACTAGTTTTTTAACACATGCGTTAAACGCACGTCAATAAAATCGTACATAAACAAAATAAGGAGGATCGGTTTATTAACAACTACACATAAGTATATCACTAATTATTATAGATTCTAAAAAAAATGTTTTTATACACAACATTTGTTATCTTATTAGTTGGTTTTTCATCTTCACTGCATATCAATATCTTCAAATCAAAATAATTTGTTACTCTATAAACTACGACATATAACTTTCGATGGCTAAATATTGTTTTTTTTCTTTCTAAAAGAGACCTGCGTGCAATTATTGACTTTGAAACTTGTTAATTGTCATTGCATATGATATCCGCAATGTAAATTGTCTTCTCTGGAATTTAAAAGACAGTCTTACATCGGATATGTTAATGACAATCTTGGGATAAAAACATTTTCTCCAACATTGGTTCATTTCAAAAAATTTGTTTCAACAAATGTAATCCCTAAGATTTATGATGATTAGTCTTGTTTCATTGCACAACTCTGCAGCATGATCAATGTTTCTTAATAGCATTACTGGAACACTAATTGTAAGTGTCAATTCATGGTCTGACAATCTCGAACACTTTATACTATTCAAAAACTCTGTATAATAAATGTCTTGGAACAAACTTAATTTTTTCTGCCCTTCGAATAGAATGTGAACTCAAATAAGTTCTTCCTTTTGAATGATTACTTTTATTAAATTATATTTGTATTCTATGAATAAATAAATTTCTGAGAAAAAAATAAGCTAAAATCAAAATAACGAAATTATTTTTACTGTTAACAAATATTTTTGTTTTGTAAATTATTTTGATTTTAATAACTTCTATTATTTTTTTTGTTTTATTGACTTTGTAACAATTATTTTTGTTTTATTTTTAAGAATTGGTTTTACGAAAAAAAAAAATTGTTTCGTAATTTTTTGTTATTATTTTACTAACCTCAGTTTAAATTATTTTGTTTTATTGACTCTGTAACTATTATTTTTGTTCCACCAAATATTTTTATTTTGCTAACATATTTGTGTTTCACCTAACTATTTTTAAGAATTTGTTTTAAAATTTTGTACCATAAATTATTTTTATAATTTTACTAACCTCAGTTTAAATTATTTTTGTTTTATTGAATCCCTAACTATTATTTTCGTTCCATCAAATATTTTTATTTAACTAATGTATGTTTATTTTACATAGCTATTTTCAAGAATTTGTTTTAAAATTTTGTTCCGTAAATTATTTTTATTCTTTTTGTAACCTTAGTTTAAATTGTTTTTGTTTTTATTGACTTTGTAACTATTATTTTGATTCTATCAAATATTTTTATTTTACTAACGTATTTTTTTACATATATATTTTTAAAAATTTGTTTTAAACTTTTGTTCCGTAAATTATTTTATTTTACTAACCTTCGCATTAACTTATTTTTGTTTTGTTGATTCTTTAACTTTTTTTTATAGTTACTTGTTCCATAAATTATTTTAATTTTACTAACCTCTTATATTTTTGTTTTCTTGACTCCGGAATTATAATTTTTGTTTTAGTTACTATTTTTTATGTTAAAAGAGAGAAAAATGTTTAAACATATTTAAAAGAGAGGAGATGGTCGTGATGAGAGAGAAAATATGGAGGAGACAGAAGAAAGAAAGAGAAATACAACCAGAGAAGATAGGAGAGAGAAAAAGTGAAATGGTAACTCAAAAGTCAGATTTGGAGGGAGAAATCCACCCTTGTCATTATATATATATAGATAACACATATTTTCATTCATTTTGTTGCTCAACTTTGTTCCTACTAAATCCAATTGTACGTTTTTAAATACAACTCATATACTTTTATATTTTTCAAATAAATTAATTATATATTTCAAATACTTTTATAACACAATTAATTTATTTAAAGTTTTAATTGATATATTATATATTTCAAATATTTAGTACAAACTAACTAATTAGTAACATTTTAAAGAGAAATTAATCGGTAAAAGCAAAAATATAAAAAAAGGGTCAAAAAAGAAAAAGGAAAGTTAAAAGGCAGAAAAGAAAAAGAAAACAAGATTTAAAAAAAACATATTTTGAACTAAATTTTTATCAAATATTTCATATGAAAAGTTAATCAAGAAAAACAAAAAAAAAACTTCTTGGAAAAACAAAAAAAAAATATGTCAAAAGTGGAAAATACAATATAATTGGAAAAAATAAGTAAAGGGAAAACAAAAGGAAAAAAGAGAAAAGAAAGCTAGAAACATGACCCTAAGGGTGGCCTAGTGGTAGAGTTGGAGTTTTAGAAAATGTAAAATTCAGGTTCAATCCTTTTCGTACCCTAGGGAAAAGTTTACAAAAAAAAAAAAAAACTTAAAACACAAAAATGAAATAAAAGAAAGCCAAGAGTAGACAATAGACATTACTTACTCACTGCAGAGTGGACATGAGGATGGTATTAAAGTTATAAGTAATAATAATATTTTTAAAATTAACATCAATTTCTAATCAATATAAGATATATATTTTTTATTGTTAATAATAAGAACATATTTTGTAAGCAATGTAAGATACATCTTTTGTAAGAGTGAAAGTTTTTAGTCTAATGACTTTAAAATCTAATTTTTTTTTCTTTTCAAATAATGTGCTATACATCTTTTTTAATTGTAATAATATAAAATAATTTAAAATAAACGTCATTTTCTAACTAATGTGATATATACACCTTCTATTGGTAATAATAGTAGATGTTATTTATCAAAATATTTTGAAAACCAACATTATTTTTTAACCAATGTATGATACATCTCTTCTATTGATAATTAATAATAGTATTTTTAAATCTAACATTAATTTCTAACCAATGTGGGATACATATCTTTTATTGGTAATAATAATAAAATATTTTGTAACCAATGTGAGATACATCTCTTGTAAGAGTGAAAACTTTTAGTCTAAAAACTTTAAAATTTAACCCTTCTTTTTAAACAATGTGAGATATATATCTTTTATTAGCAATAAGAGTAGAAGTTTTCTATATAAGACTTTTAGAATTAACATTTTTTTTTCTAAACAATATAAGATACATCTTTTCTATGGTGATAAGTAGAAGTCTTTTATCCAAGGTTCTAAAAATCGTTAGTCGGGCGATAGGCGCCAGACCAGCGCCTAGGCGAGATATACGCGGGGCCTAGGCGGGGTCGAGAAATAAGACATAATATTTGATTTTTAATATATTTTTTATTATAACCTAATTATTAAACATATTTTTTTTAATTATACTAATTCTAAATATCACCTAATAATTTAAAAGCAATAATTACATTATGATGTTAAATTTTAAAGGTAAAACTAGAAATTTAATATCATCTACGGTTCAAAATATTACAAAAATAGTCAACAGTTCAATTATCCATAGGTCCGTTGACAATTATAAATTTACAAAAATAATTTAATAATTTTAAATTGATATTTATTATTATTTTTTTAAAAAAAAAACCCAAAATGACATTATTTAGAGCCAAAATTTTTTAAAAAACTAAAAAAATATGAAAAATCAGCAGTTAGCCGCCTAGTCGAGCGCCTAGCCCGCCTAGCCGATTTTTTCGCCGATTTACCAAATTCTAGGCGTCAGGGTGCCGCCTAGCGCCTAGGCGCCCGCCTTGGCCGATTTTTAGAACACTGCTTTTATCAAAAGAATTTTCAAACTAACATCAATTTATAATCAATTTAAAATACATCTCTACTAATATTACCATTATAAGATATGTTTCTTACATTGGTTATAAATTAATGTTAGTTTTAAAAGTCATTAGATTAATACCTCATATTTTATTACTAATAGAAAAGTTGTATTTCACTCTCATCTTTTATTATTAATAGACGAGTTTTATCTCGAATTTGGTAGAAGTAATATTAGTTGTAAAACTTTTTAAATATAATATTTCTACTATTGACAATAGAAAATGTTATATATACTAAAATTAATACCCATTATCATATTGATTATTATTATGTATTATTATTAGTTAATGACTAGAAAAACCAAGAGTTTTTAAAAACTCCATATACATGATTGATTTATAATGAAGATTTATCAAAAGATGGTGAGGTGACATAATGATAATGCTCATCACTAACCTTATATATATATATATATATATATATATATATATATATATATATATATATATATATATATATATATATATATATATATATATAATTGATACACGTTTCACATTTACATAGTCTTCATCTTACTCATTGTCTCAAATAGGTCCCTGTAACCCCAACTGCCTCTTCGACATCCCCTCCACCTAAATCTCAAGTTGCAGTTGAATATATACACATAATATTATATGATGATATGTAGGAGGATTCGAGTTTTGTAGATGAAGCAATATGTTTTTTTATATATTTTAATTAAACAACTTCAATGAATAAAATATGATTAACTGAATGTATTTGGATTTTATTTGTCTCATGTGTAGGTGAAAATAATGAACAAAATTATTGCATCTTATTTTATAAACCAACTATTATTGTGAATCAAGAGTCTCTAAAAGAAGACTAAGTTTTCGTTATTGAGAAAATAAAATGTTCTTTTTACATGTGAGCTACCCGGCCCAAATGACCCGAGCAGCGGTCATGTGCTCAACAAGTGATCGCCCTTCCATGGGCGGGGCACGTGCCTATTCGACTGCAAGCATGGTTTTCCAACAAGTAGAGATACATCCTCGTTTGGGGCCGAGTATATGGCGAGCAGTATACCATAGTGAGCAAAGCTAGCCTGCTAGAGAGTACGAATAACGGTCGTTAAGAATGTGAGGAATTAATGTCGAGAAATCCGCCCCCACGTTCCGAACGTAGCCTTGATCATGTCCGTTTTTTCCGCTCACGCAATTAAGGTTCTCTCGCCTTGGCCTTCATGGCCAGACCTATATAAACTCATCTGACATAAAAAGGAAGGTATGTTCACATATACACATGCTAAAAACTCTATAAAAATACATGCGCACTTGCTGGTTGTCATATTATATATCACGCCGAAGTGCTTTTGCATGAAAAGCTTCTGCCCGATTTACGTTTGATCTTGACGTTCTTGACATGTTTGGGCGGCACATATTTAAAGCTTATATATCCTATTAGTTAAGCCTAATGTATTTGTGTATTTTTGATACATCAACATGTCAATTTTATTTATAATTATAATTAAAATATTTAATTTTTAGTTTTCTTATGAAATAAATATCAAAATAAAATGTTTTATATTGTTATGTATTTTGGTTTTTTCTCTATTTTGTTATATAATGTACATATATCTAACCTCTATAAAATTCAAATAAATATTAATTTTTTCTTACATTATCTACTTTATATATTAATTAAATCTCATATTATCGCCGTGATATAACAACAAATACAAAATTTAGAGTACTGTTATATTTACTACTAGTCTTATCATTATTATTACAGCTGGTCTTATAAAAAACTAAATTAACTTTACTTCGCTTTCAATTTTGATCCGAAGTCGTGAATATTTTGCAAATAATATTCCCAAAGAATATTCAAACATTGAAAAATTGAAAAAACGTAAAAGGTTTAACACACACCTTCGAGAATCGAGACTAGATTTCCTCTGTTCTTGGCTCTACTAGTAGGTGTGGTCCGTGGGGACAACGAAAGTACCTAATCATCTACGGTGTCTTGTCGCTTTTCATAAAGTCGTAATCAAAATTACCACATACTCCGATATATAAACCGATGTCATGGGTGACGATATTGCTCTTGCTCGTTCTTAAATAATTATTTTATTTACTTTTTCATGTGTTAATCCAAAAAAAATGTTGTCATTTTAAAAATAAATTTCGTTAAGAAAATATTTTTATTATTTTAACATATTTATTCTTTTTACTTTAATTAGGGTCACATGCATAAGAGTATTTTTTTTTAAAAAACTATTCCCTCCGTCTTAAAAATATCATTTGGTTTTGACTTGACGCATAGTTTAAAAATATATATTTGATTAGATTATTAATATTAGTTTGATGTGCATTTTACTTTAAATCTCATATATATATGGAACATAATTAAAATAAGATTAAAAAGTAAAGGTAAAATAGTAAAACTATTATCCTAAAAAATTTTCAAATAAAACAATTATTTTAGGATGTATGAAAAAAATATATAATAATAATTTTGGGACGAAGGGAATATATATTATATCAATATTTGTATAGAGTTATTTACCTTTTCTAATCCTTATACCTAGTTAAACTTGACAATTATTTCTAAACAGATGAAATAATTTAAAGTCAAATAAAATATCCTAATCTTTGATAATTAAATGATGAAATAGACATCGAGTCGTTTTTCCATGGCTCCATTTTGGGATTCTTGGCCACCAAGAATTATATCAAGTCATCCCTCTTTCAACCTTACCAAAGCCTAAAGGTATGTTGTACTAGAGAGAGTAAAATAATAAATTGAGTAAATGTTTGGTAGTGCCAGTGAAAAAAAAAAAACTACTGTAGTATAAATGTCCATAGTTTGATCTTCTTCTCTCTTTTTTCCTATTTATTATAGTTTGATTAATGTTAATGTATTCCCATTAGATTATAACAAATTCCTATGAAGGTGGTATACCTGTCAATTGAGTGTGGTGATTTGGGTTGGGTTGAGATATGTAACCAGTTATAGATGGGTCGGAATCTGTTATGGCCTGCATATCACATGAGTCGTCATGGTTTGGGTTACCTGAGTCCGTTTAAATTGATAATGGGTCGCCCCTTCTTAACCCAAAGTTGCCCCCAAAAAATTCATGCGTCTATAAAATAAAAAATTATCGATTCAAAACGGGCAACGAGGTTCGACCCCACCATTAACACGACCCGTTAATATTTCGAACTGAAACATGTACAAGTTGTAATTGTACACATTTTAGTTCAAAATATTAATAGGCTTGGTCAGATTGGGTAGATTAACGGTTTTCAAGTTGTAATTGTCAGGCGTGGTTTACTTTGCATTACTGTTAATTGATAAATTGAGAAGAAGTTTGAGAAGAAGAGGGAATCACTTTTCTTATTGATAGAAAGTTCCTGTATGCAATGCATAAACCATGACTCCTTTTATACAACTGAAGAGAATATACTAGAAGGAAAAGAACACACCTACGACATTGAGATCTAACCAATTAACTAACCAGATCTACCAAAACTATCCTCGAACTTTATCCCTTGAACACTCGACATCCTTGTTATTTGAGTTATTTGTAGAAGTGCAGTCTATATTATTAACACCCCTCTCAAGATGAGAGTGGTAAACATATTCAACACTCTCAACTTGGGAAGAAGATAAGAGAGTCGAGAGATGGATAAAGCTTTAGTAAAAAGGTCAGCAAGCTGATCATGGGAGGAAACATGAGCAGTAGCAATCTTCCCCCGATCAAGTTGAGAGTTTGAGTTGATCCAGAGTTTCTACATTTTCTTTGTGTTTCTTCCTGGATTAACATATTTTCTGCCTTACTTAAATTTGGTAAAGGATTCATCATTATTAATTGACCCTTGATGGCAGTATAATTGTCATTAAGTCCCATTAAGAACTGAAACAATTGTTGTTCATGATCATAGGCTTCCTGCTTCCGTATAGAACCACAGTTACAATCACATATGCATTTTGGAAAGCTATTCAAATTAGTCAACTCATCCCACATACCCCTAAACTTTGTGAAATAGGCAGATACACTCAGAGACCCTTGGTGACATTCAGAGAGTAGTTTCTTAATCTGGAAAATCTTAGGGGCATTACTTTGGGAGAATCGCAAATTGAGATCCTCCCACATAGCCTTTGCAGTAGGGAAATAAACAATGTTGTATTTAATTTCTGGAGACACTACATTTAACAGCCATGCAATTACCATGTTGTTACACATATGCCTTTGATCCAAATATTTTGATTGAGATGGTGGTTTCTTATGTTTTCCATTAACTAAGCCTAATTTGTTTTTGGCTGTTAAAGCAATCACTACAGACATCCTCCACTGAGTGAAATTGACAGTCATTAAGAACTTGTGTTACCAGAACCATACCAGGATGGTCATTTGGATGAAGAAATAGTGGATGAGATGAATGCAGCTGCAGAGTTGATACCTCCAAATCATATTCATCTACAACTTCTCCTTCTTCCTCGTGCTCATGATCTTCAGATTCCTTGTCACTGCTGCTTGACATTTGTTTAGAAGAGAAGACTGAATATGGAGATAATTCCTAAAATAGAATCAGAGAATTTTGGCGGAAGAGTGTTTGGATCAGAACTTGCTCTGATACCATGTTAATTGATAAATTGAGAAGAAGTTTGAGAAGAAGAGAGAATCACTTTTCTCATTGATAGAAAGTTCCTGTATGCAATGCATAAACAATGACTCCTTTATAACAACTGAAGATAATATACTAGAAGGAAAAGAACACACCTACGGCATTGAGATCTAACCAATTAACTAACCAGATCTACCAAAATTATCCTCCAATTTTATCCCTGGAACACTCGACACCCTTGCTATTTGAGTTATTTGTAGAAGTGCAATCTATATTATTAACAATTACCTTATAACTATTTTTTCTTGAATTCTTTTGTTGCTTTTTTCAATAAACGAATGCACTAATAAAATTTACATAAGTTTCTAATTTTGAAGGGTAAAAAAATATTTTACTCTTTCGTTTCAAAATTATTGTCATGTTTGATTCGATAGATGTGGTCTATAGTTAAAGTTGGAAGAAAATATAATAGTAAAATGGTAAAAAAATGTTGTTCTATAAATAAAATTTACAAATAATGCAATTTTTTGGACAAAGGGAGCAATATTTGTTTAATTGACTTTTTAGCCTCTAGATTTTCCATGTAAGCATAATTCAAGACCTAATCGGTAAAGAAGGAAGATATTCAGCAAAATTAACTTACAACCAACTATGATGGATGTGTGAGTATGATACTATGTTTGATTTGACTTATTTAAACATGCTTATAATTTATTATTTATCATAAGTTATATTTTAAGTATTTGATTTCATTTATACTAAAATAAGTTATAAGTCATGTATAAGTCACTTAAAACACGTGTAAGATCATAAGTTATAAATACTAGTCTAGTGCTTATTTCTATTTTCCAAAAACAAACAATTCCTCTTCTTCATTTAAATTTTATATAGTCCAAGATTATCCTTCTAAATAATAGAAATAATAACAATAATAACAAACAATAACAATGATAAAAAGTAATATTAATAATAATAATTAAAATAATAATAATGGAAAAATATTATTATAATAATAAAATAATAATAAAAAGGGAATAATAATAATGTAATAAAAAATATATGAATAATGATAATAGTAATAATAATGATAATAAGAATAATAATAAATATAATAATAATAATTAATAATGCTATTAATAATCATCATCATAATATCAATAAAATTAATAATAATAATAATAAAAGTAATGTTAATAATAATATAGAAAAACAATAAAAATAATAAAAATAAAAATTAATAATATAAATAAATAAATAATATTAATATAATAAAATAAATACTAATATTAATAAGTAATAATAATACTAATAAAAGTAATATTAATGTTAATAAAATAATAATAACAAAGGCAAAAATAATAATAAAATTACTATTAATATTAATAAAATAATAAAATAATAATAATAAAATAAATAATAATGATAATAATAATTATTAGTAATATTAATAATAAGAATAAAAGTAATATTAATAATAATAGTAATAATAATAGTGGTAATTATATTAATAATAAGAATGTAAATCACATTTTAGAAAAAAAGATTACTAAAAATGTCAAAAAAAAAATCACATTTTGTGATGAGGTTATTTTAGTTTTTATATTTGAATTCGGAACTTTTTTAACTTTTTAATTAAACATACACACTAACTTATGAAAGTTAATTAACACTTTCAAAAAACTAAATCAAACAGTACAAGATTATTAGTCATCAGTTATAAGATATTAGCAATAAATCATTAATTATAAATAATAAGTTATTAACACATGTCAACAAACTAAATTAAACGGACCCTTAAATGAATTGATAAGTAATGTAATAGTACAATACTAGGATGCTTGTTGTGAACCATACATAATTATAAATGAATGAATATGTGGTAACGTATCACTTTTTTAAGAGGTAATTAACGTAATTTTAGTTTTGCTCCAAAGTTAATATGAAAAGTTGTGCTCTAAGTAATAGTTAAAAATAATAATTAATTTTTTAAAATGTGGATGGGCAGGATCACCCGGCCACCGATGGTGGTGGCAGATCGATCACCCAGCACCTCTGAATCGTTGTGAGCTGACTACTTGCTCAGGCGCCCACCACCAAAATATCAAAGGTTCTTGAATTTTACAAATGCAATCGTGGAGTTGATCTTATGTCATCATAAATAATTATCAACTTCAATCATATGTAATGATTTTTCTTTCTTCATTCACTTTCAATCAAAACGAACCTCTCAATGAAAATGTAAATTTGATCTTATGTGACAAGGATCATACTATTCAAATAAAATTTGATAAAAAAAATAAAATAAAAGGAAACAATCAGTAGAAAGAGTTTTTAAAAAGAAAAATACTGATTATGATGTATTTACACCCTTCAAAGAATGTAAAAAATTGACATTGTTATCTATAATGTGAAAATAGTTAGATGACACGTCATATCCACGCACTTCATCCGCAAATGCATTGAAGAAGTTTTTTCTACTCCCTCCGTCTTAAATTTCTTATCCTATATTTCCATTAAATTAATTACATCTTTTTAAACTCCCTTATAAACATACACTTTTACCACTTTACCCTTATTTTTTACATGACCAACATTTAAAGAAAACTACACATTAAACCAATATAAATAATTAATTTTTTATTTTATTTTGACCAATTTATATTTTGACGGAGGGAGTATAAAAAATGATACAAATCTTATGGGACATATATATATATATATATATATATATATATATACACATTAATATTAGCATTGGTGCATTAGTGATGCTTCAATACTCCCAAGTTCCAAATAAGGACAATGGGATGTCACATGCTTGCGATGGATTGGCCACACCCAAGGGCCCATGATCAACGATGACCCGAAAGAAAAAAAGAAAAGGAACAATGATTAATTTTGTTATTTTATTTTGACCAATTTTTATATTTTGTCATAATATTATTTTTTGAGCAAAATTGATATTGTATTTTAAAAGAAAGATGCAATTTTACCATTATCGCTAACTGTCATCTATTTTTTTTAATTCAGTTGTCTACCCTAAGGGTTTTTTTAAAATGTAGGAATATAATTGATGATAGTTTAAGTTTAAAATTAAATGATTTTATGGTTCTAAAATTATTGGAGTTTTTTTTTAAAATCTTTTAGTGGTTAAAAATGCATTTTATTAACAAGAAAAAAATGAAGAATGAATAAAATATAAAAATACAAATAAGAAGGAAATATATATTACCTGAATAAAAAAGTAAGAGAAAAATATAAATAATACAGTAGCGCTCAGTAACTCACTTTCAATCGACAAAAGCTATTAACTTGTTGAGATTAAATCATTTCAAAATATTTAATGGTTTGGATTCATCACAATTAAAGTTGGTAATAAGTTTGACAAAGTAATATATTCTAAATAATACAGTTAGAGATGGAAAACGAGCGAAAATGGGTGGCGGGAGCAAATAGGTAGCAAATTGAATGCTCAATTAAATACACGAATATAAATGAGCGGGTTGTGAATGAGTTGGACACCTATGGATAGGGGTGTGCACGGTTATAAGCTTGTGTGCATTGACAATGCCCAGTATAGGTCCATCAGGTAGCGGATATCACTTTAAAAGTCCAGTACTATAGATCAATCCACGGACATTAGTGAACGAGATTTGGACGGGCGTTGGGAGGGCACATGTTTTGGTCCATCTATTCATGTTTTTAAATAGTTTTGCTGTTTTACCATTCAAACTTTAGGTTTATATACCTAATAACATATAATTAATATTTAAAACGTAATATAGAAGAGGTTGGGCCGGGCCGGGCATAACGGGCAGGGAGCTACTGAACACCCAGTAGAGCCTGCGATCGCGTGCATTAGACTCGTCTAAAGCCTAACATTATGCATAACTCATGGACATGAACTCTATGAGTCAGGTATTAACGGGCAATGACGGTCCTTACTCACCCCTACCTATGAACATCCATTGAACCACGAACATAAAATTATTAAATAATACAAATATTACAAAAACAATTGTTGGGGTCGCCAATAGTTGTGGTGACCGTTGTAGGTTGTCAGTGAAGGAGCCAGGAGGTGGTGGTCGCTTAAGTTGGTGGTGCCATAAACCATTGGGAAAATAGTCTATTTCTTATGTAACCTTTGAGATGTTTTTCTAAAAATCTTAGTTATCAAAGAGAAAGTGTTTCGATTCCTGTTACGCAGGAGATTCCTCGATGAATTTTGAATGAGGTATGATATAACAAGCTCTCGCGATATTTTTACAAACGTTAATATTAGTATCGTTAGATTAAATGTATTTAGATCTATATCAATTATGTTCTTTTTAAAACAATAACATAGACATGCCAAATCATTAAGAATTTAATCATCTAGCGGGTTTAAATACCAAAACTTGTAGTAATATCACAATTTCAAGCTCGTAATATCATTTATCCATTTGGAATTCAATTTACTTGTTATAGACCAAGTGTGTTAATTATTTCGTCTACAAACAAACTTTACGATATAACGAATGCTCCCTCTATTTTATTAGTCTCATTTGAATACAAAAACTTTTAAATATGATATTTTAACTTATTAATATTTTCTTCAAAGTGCACTAAATGTGTACTAAATTGTAATGATAAGTCATCATGTGTTTTTTAAAAAAAGTTCAATTGTTTAAAAAAAAAAAAAAGTTATCATGTGTTTGAAAGAAAAGTTTTGAAAAACAACGAAAATTTGTACCTTAAATTCTTAAAAGTTGAATTATTATGTAGGGCCGAACCAAAAAGAAAAGTATAAATAATATTTTGGGGGCATAGAGAATGTGTGACAGGATATATAGTATGTTAGCAACTTAGCATGTTCAGAAAATTTTGTATCAACAAAACTTACGTGTCATTGATATAAAATATATCATTCGCTTCAGGCAAAGCATTCCTTATTTTATTTTGTGGTGGTCGCCGAAAATTGTTGCCGGAGAGCATGGTCATCACTCATCGGAGATTGTCGTTGGCAAAGGTAACGGTTGTCGAAGATTGTCTCGGTAGCTGTCGGAGTTGTCGGTGGTTGTTGCTGGTGCTGAACGTGATGGTGATCGTGATGTTTATTTAGAGGAGCGCACACGCTCCGCTTGTTTACCTAATAACTTTCTCATTTTTCAATAAAAGAAAAAGTGGTCGTAAAGCCGGTCAACGTAAAAGCTTTTTCGAGTCAACGTAAAAGCTTTTTCGAGTCAACGGAAAATGAAACTTTCTTTTTCGGAAAATGACTTACATATTTATTTTCCGTAAGTCATTTTCCGAATGTTCGAGCATCCCTCCGCGTCCTTCCAAAATTAACGCACAATATCTCACTTAACAAATAAATTGTTTAAAAATATAAATGGAGTTTGTGCACATTATTTATAAATTATAATTTTAAAAATACCCACCACGTCCTAAAATCAGTGTTCATTATATTATATTATTATTAAGGTCGTCCAAAACATTATTTATTTTATTTTTTAAAACATTTTTTCATATCAATTATAAAAAAAATTATTTATGAGCTTGAAAAAAAATAGACCTTATTGATTTGATATCATTAATGATAAATTGAGGGTTATTAAAAGAAAATTACTTAAATTTCAACACTATTTTATATTCAATATATGTATTAATTTTATAATATACTTTTTGTATTTATTCATATATTGTTTTCCGTAACATTTTTCGTATATTTGCCAAACATCCGAAAATGTTTTTCGATATATTTTTAAGAGATTTACCAAACACCTAAAATAAAGTTTTTTTATTTTCAAAAATTATTTTTTAAAAATCATTTTCCGTGAAATAAACGGAATGCAAATTAATGATTGCGTAGACGTCCTTTATGTCCACATAAATTCATGTCATTTAATAGGCAAAAATGAACATACTCATATTTGTACACTTGTAATTTTTTATGTGCCCATAATTATCAATTAGTGGGGGCGAGCAAATGAGAATGAGCAAAAGTTGCAACCTTCAGATACGATGGTTAAAATATGATCTTTTTCATGAAATTTCTATCATTAGTACAATGTTAAAAACAATATTAATATGAATTCAAATTTTGTTTAACATTTATTGTTTGAGCTCAAATTTTTTTGTTA
This sequence comes from Codonopsis lanceolata, assembly GCA_013146195.2. Classification (NCBI taxonomy): domain Eukaryota; kingdom Viridiplantae; phylum Streptophyta; class Magnoliopsida; order Asterales; family Campanulaceae; genus Codonopsis; species Codonopsis lanceolata. The sequence goes on along the minus strand of CM028382.1, from coordinate 113,022,336 downwards.
AACATAAACAAATTTTGGGCAAATCGCTCAATTGGTCCGTTGACTATGGAATTTTCCATTAGTGGTCCCTTTACAAATTTTCTTACTAATTTAGAACTATGACTTTCAAATTTTTACTTAGTCAATTCTTTTGATGGATACCGTTAAAGAAATATCGTTAAATTGCCTATGTGTCTCTCACGTGCGTTGGGATAAGGGCTAAAGTATAATTTTTCAAACATAAACTATGTCTCAATTTGTAATTGAGTCCCTAGGACTTGGAAAAAGACTACTAGACCTTCTTCCCTAAATTCAAAACAGCAATATAAGCATTTCAAGCTTTTGAGAATGGAAACTAAATTAGTGGGAGATTAAAGCCTTTTTTTTTAGCAACAATGAGAGCGAGAACTAGGTAATATCCTTCGTACGGAAAACTTCTTTTACCAGAAGTGGAATTGACGAATCTTTGGATTAGTAAAGGCCCAATATTTACAATACCGAGTCTCACAACTGCCAGGAAATTTGTGAAAGCGATTTGCTTCTAGAAGCAACAGTGTAATGTGGTTCGAACATGTTGTTTCGACATATCCTTGGTTTATGCCAATTTAGTCTGAAGAACTCTGACATTTTTTCGGCTCTATGCTATGGTGAAAGAATTGGGTATTGGTCAGTTTTGAGAGGGGATGCATAACCTTTTCATAGTAATGGATCTAGCCATATCCAAAAAGCTTTCGATATAAGAGCAGCCGAAGCATATCTACTCGCATGGGACAAGTTCACTAGGAATTCTTTCATTTCCGCTTCTACTTCAATTTCTAATTCGAAATCTTTCACAATTCCAATCTAACCATTTATAAACACAACCTAAAGGAGAATCAACAATGGAAGAGATACTACCAAAACTATGTCATCCAGATTAAAAATAGGGACAATCTTATATATTAAAACTAAACGGATAATTCCCGAAGAAGCAATAGAGCAATGGCAATAAAGTTTGCAACCCAGAATACACGAAGAGACAGTTGATGATTAACATCTTGAACTTTCCCCTCGTGGATGATTAAAATGATGATTACAACATGAGTAATCCTTGAAGCCTTGAATCAACCAAAACCGAAGGGACTTTTTTTTGGTGAAGAAGGCCTACAAAGTTGGGGAAAAAGGTGTTTTGGTCTTTTTCAAACCCTTGGGACTCAGATTCTAAATTTTGATATCACTGATATAGTTTATGTTTGAGAACATGCATTTTATCCCCTACCCAAATGCACTTTAGAGTATGGGTGAGCAGTCCAGCACATAAGCACGTATAACCCACTGTGCCCGGCCCAAAGTGCCCGTGCCCATGGGCTGATACATAGTGCTGGACTTTAGAAATGTTAGATGCCCACGGGCTCGGGCACACCCGGACCTTCAAGTTCTAATGCCCATCTAAGCCCGACCCGACCCGGCCCATCATTACATTAAGTTTTAAAAATTTGAATATATTGTAATTATACTGTTACTCTATTAGTGTCTCTTAGTATTAGTTTATTATATTATACACTAACGGAATCCACTATCCAGATTAGTCAATATAGTGAAAGGAATTAGTTATATACCAATAGGTCCAATACAAAAGGTCAAAACTAAAAATGGAAAGTGAAAGTGTGAAACCTTAAATCAAATTGACTGCCAGTCTGCTACCTTTGGTTCTTCAGTACCTTGACGGAATCGTGACCCTTTGGTAGAATTGTGACTTCTCGTTCCCAGATCTCACTTCACCGCTAAGCCCGCTACCCTCTCGATATTATTTTTCTCTTTGCAAGACATTGCAGATCTTGTTATCTGATGTTCATGTAAGTTTGTCCTAATTTGAGTTTGTTTTCTTGCTTCTTTATTGAAAATAACAACTTGTTTTAAATTTTAGGTGTTCATGATGTTTGATTAGAGGTTAATTGTCATTTGTGCGTTGAGTTTGCAAGTTAAATGAATGATTTCAAGGTTTTTGATCATATGTAGTTTTGTTTGGGAGCTAATGAAATAATGAAAATACTTTGTATTAGTTGAATTTTGGTTCTTCATAGTTCTGTTACATTGTAAACAATCGAATGAACTGAAGGGGGGAGCTAGGGGTGTGCACGGGCCCTAAGCCCGCGGGCATTGGCAATGCCCATTATGGGCCCATCAAGCAGTGGACATTAGATTTAAAAGCTCAGTACTATTGATTAGCCCACGGGCATTAGTGGACGGGCTTAAGACGGGCATTGGACGGGCACGGGCAGGCACGGGCTTCAGCCCATTTGTTTATGTTTTTAAATAATTTTATTGTTTTCTCATTCAAACTTTGGGTCTCAGCTTTCAGCCCATCAATTTATTGCCATGAACTTTTTTTTCTTCAAACTATTATGCAATTTGAAATAAAACACAGTTGAAGTGAAAGAAAAGGAAGAGAAGCAACTAAGTTAAAATATAAATTCAGTATGTAGTAAACGGATTCATATAACTCGACATTACCGATGTCAAATTTTAATCTTGCATGTGATGAGATTGAGAATAGAATATCAATAGATGCATAGATGATTGAGTAATTAATTATTAAAATAATAGGGTTTGACTTTTAGGTTTTTATTTTTAGCAATAGCTTTATTAGTTGAAGTGTATTATACTATTACTATATTTATAGATTATAATTTATAACTTATAACATATAAATATAGTAATAGTATAATACACATAAATTAAATATATTGGATTTGGTCAAAGATCTATAATTAAAAAAATTAAAAAAGTTATCATAGAAGAGGGCCAGTCGGGCGGGCATAAGCATAGCGATTGAAGGCCCAGTAGAGCCCAAGACCACGGGCATTTGACTCATCTAATGTCCAGTACTATGTAGTGCCCATGGGCACGGGCTCCATGGGCCGGGCACTGCTGGGCTTTAACGGGCTTGATGGGCATTGACGGGCCCTGCTCACCCCTAGGGGGAGCAATCAACGCTAGGGGTGTGCACGTGCCCTAAGCCCGCGGGCATTAGCAATGCCCAGTATGGACCCATCAAGCAGCGGACATTAGATTTAAAAGCTCAGTACTATTGATTAGCCAACGGGCATTAGTGGACGGGCTTCAGACGGGCATTGGACGGGCACGGGCTTCAGCCCATTTTTTTATGTTTTTAAATAATTTTATTGTTTTCTCATTCAAACTTTGGGTCTCAGCTTTCAACCCATCAATTTATTGTCATGCACTTTTTTTTTTCAAACTATTATGCAATTTGAAATAAAACACAGTTGAAGTGAAAGAAAAGGAAGAGAAGCAACTAAGTTAAAATATAAATTCAGTATGTAGTAAACGGATTCATATAACTCGACATTACCGATGTCAAATTTTAATCTTGCATGTGATGAGATTGAGAAGAGAATATCAATAGATGTATAGATGATTGAGTAATTAATTATTAAAATAATAGGGTTTGACTTTTAGATTTTTATTTTTAGCAATAGCTTTATTAGTTGAAGTGTATTATACTATTACTATATTTATAGATTATAATTTATAATTTAATATATAAATATAATAATAGTATAATACACATAAATTAAATATATTGGATTTGGTCAAAGATCTATAATTAAAAAAATTAAAAAAGTTATCATAGAAGAGGACGGGCCGGGTCGGGCATAACGGGCAGGGAGTAGTTGAAGGTCCAGTAGAGCCCAAGACCACGGGCATTTGACTCATCTAATGTCCAGTACTATGTAGTGCCCATGGGCACGGGTTCCATGGGCCGGGCACTGCTGGGCTTTAACGGGCTTGATGGGCATTGACGGGACCTGCTCACCCCTAGGGGGAGCAATCAACGCTAGGGGTGTGCACGTGCCCTAAGCCCGCGGGCATTGGCAATGCCCAGTATGGGCCCATCAAGCAGCGGACTTTAGATTTAAAAGCTCAGTACTATTGATTAGCCCACGAGCATTAGTGGACGGGCTTCAGACGGGCATTGGACGCAGGCGAGCACGCCCCGGCCCATTTGTTTATGTTTTTAAATAATTTTATTGTTTTCTCTTTCAAACTTTTGGTCTCAGCTTTCAGCCCATCAATTTATTGCCATGAACTTTTTTTTCTTCAAACTATTATGCAATTTCAAATAAAACACAGTTGAAGTGAAAGAAAAGGAAGAGAAACAACTAAGTTAAAATATAAATTCAATATGTAGTAAACGGATTCATATAACTCGACATTACCGATGTCAAATTTTAATCTTGCATGTGATGAGATAGAAAATAGAATATCAATAGATGTATAGATGATTGAGTAATTAATTATTAAAATAATAGAGTTTGACTTTTATAATTTTATTTTTAGCAATAACTTTATTAGTTGAAGTGTATTATACTATTACTATATTTATAGATTATAATTTATAACTTATAATATATAAATATAGTAATAGTATAATACACATAAATTAAATATATTGGATTTGGTCAAAGATCTATAATTAAAAAAATTAAAAAAGTTATCATAGAAGAGGACGGGCCGGGCCGGGCATAACAGGCATGGAGCAGTTGAAGGCCCAGTAGAGCCCAAGACCACGGGCATTTGACTCATCTAATGTCCAGTACTATGTAGTGCCCATGGGCACGGGTTCCATGGGCCGGGCACTGCTGGGCTTTAACGGGCTTGATGGGCATTGACGGGACCTGCTCACCCCTAGGGGGAGCAATCAACGCTAGGGGTGTGCACGTGCCCTAAGCCCGCGGGCATTGGCAATGCCCAGTATGGGCCCATCAAGCAGCGGACTTTAGATTTAAAAGCTCAGTACTATTGATTAGCCCACGAGCATTAGTGGACGGGCTTCAGACGGGCATTGGACGGGCACGGGCAGGCACGGGCTTCAGCCCATTTGTTTATGTTTTTAAATAATTTTATTGTTTTCTCTTTCAAACTTTTGGTCTCAGCTTTCAGCCCATCAATTTATTGCCATGAACTTTTTTTTCTTCAAACTATTATGCAATTTCAAATAAAACACAGTTGAAGTGAAAGAAAAGGAAGAGAAACAACTAAGTTAAAATATAAATTCAATATGTAGTAAACGGATTCATATAACTCGACATTACCGATGTCAAATTTTAATCTTGCATGTGATGAGATAGAAAATAGAATATCAATAGATGTATAGATGATTGAGTAATTAATTATTAAAATAATAGAGTTTGACTTTTATAATTTTATTTTTAGCAATAACTTTATTAGTTGAAGTGTATTATACTATTACTATATTTATAGATTATAATTTATAACTTATAATATATAAATATAGTAATAGTATAATACACATAAATTAAATATATTGGATTTGGTCAAAGATCTATAATTAAAAAAATTAAAAAAGTTATCATAGAAGAGAGGGGGGCGCATAACAGGCATGGAGCGCTTGAAGGCCCCAAGACCACGGGCATTTGACTCATCTAATGTCCAGTACTATGTAGTGCCCATGGGCACGGGCACTGCTGGGCTTTAACGGGTTTGATGGGCATTAACGGGCCCTGCTCACCCCTAATCAACGCCATCGCCATTCGCCATTTGCCGTAGCACCCCTTGCCGTAGGAGAGCCCAACTAAGCCCGTGTCCGTCCAATGCCCATTAACTGATGCCCATGGGCTTGTTTACGGTACTGGACTTTTTAAAATGATGTCTGTTACCATATGGACCTATACTGGGTATTACCAATGCCCGCGGGCTTAAGGCCAGTGCATACCCCTACTTTAGAGGCATATGTGTAACTCAACAACATTTCTTTAACGACATCCATTAAAAAGACCGATTGTGTAAAAATTTAAAAGTTTTAGGACGAAATTGGTACAATAATTTGTTAAGGGACTATTGGAGGAAAATACCAGTCAAGTGACCAATTGTGCGTTTTACAAACAAATTAATTAGAGAAAATAAAATATAACTATTTCTCTTAGAGGAAAGAAGTACGTTATGTTTCTATATATAGAAAATACATCTCTATACAACATAATCCTGATTGTTTTCACAAAGTTTCAATGCGACTCATCACCCACCACGGCATCCTCTGATGGGGTTCACCCGAGAATTGCTTCGGTTTGAACATTGCTGACAAAAAAATATAAAAATTAACGATTATTTTTACTCCAATGAGTGTCCAAATTAAATAAAAAATAATAATATTACTAAACATATTAAACTACTACTAATTCACTCATACTCTCGAATGCATATGATGTACACGATTTTTTTTTAAATACTTTTTTTTTGTGTGATTGCAATGTATAAAATTAAATCAATAGTTAAAATGTAAAGATAAAAAGATTAAAAACAACGTTAAAGTTACAAAAAAAATATATTACAAAATTGTTTACTATTGAAAGTATATACTATATTATTCATCATAATATCATGTTCTTAAATACTAATTAATTCTTTGATTCTTTTAGCGTTTACAATACGCTCACGCACACACATATAAGAACATAATTGATAAATAGTTTTGAAACTATCAGAAAATTTACGTTGAAGAATTAAATGAGTATGATATAGATATTTGTACAAATTAGTGATGGTGCGTGGTGGGTAGGGAGTGAATTGTCAAAATGTTAAAAAAGATATAAATTAAGGCTCAGTTTGTTTCAAGGAAAATCATTTTCAGAAAATAATTTATGAAAAATGATTTTTGAAAAATCAAAAGATTTCATTTTCAAGTGTTTGGTAAATCTTTTGAAAATATGTCAGAAAACATTTACGGGTGTTTGACAAACATAAAGAAAATGTAACGGAAAACAATATATGAATAAATACAAAAATAGAAAATAGAAAATAAACAATGTTTAGGATGTCCATAGAAAATCAATAAGGACCATCTTTTTTTAATAAGGTCTATCTTTTTTTAATATCACACTTACTAATAATTTTTTTGATAATTTATAAGAAAAAATGTTTTAAAATAGCAAATAGATAATGTTTAGGATGTCTCTAGAAAATGTTACGAAAACTATATATGAAGAAATACAAAAAAATATATTCTAATATTAATGCACATGTTGAATATAAAATAGTGTTGAACTTTAAGTAATTTTTCTTTAGTAACTCCCAATTAATCAGTAGTGGTGTCAAATCAATGTCTATATTTTTTCAATCTCACAATTACAAATAATTTTTTTGATAATTGATATGAAAAAAATGTTTTAAAATAGAAAAATTGACAATGGTTAGGATGTTCCTAAATAATATAGGTGACATTAATTTTAGAACGTAGTAAACATTTATTAAAATTATAATTTATAAATAATATGCACAAACTTCATTTATATTTTTAAACAATTTATTTGTTGAGTGAAATATTGTGTGTGTAAGTAAATATGTGCAATTGTGAAAGTGGGCGGAGGGTGCCCGAATATTTGGAAAATGACTTATGGAAAATGACTCGGAAAACCTTTTACGTTGATTGTATTTTTCTAAGGTTACCAAACACCGGAAAATGAGGAAAACATTTTCCGGAAGTCATTTCCGTGAAACAAACGGAGCCTTATAGGGAACTTCAAAAATAATAGAGAAAAGAGCGACTTTAATAATAATAATAATAATAATAATAATAAGAAGAAGAAGAAGAAGAAGAAGAAGAAGAAGAAGAACACATAACCATACACTTAATATTAACAATAGACAAACTGATTATTATTATTGTTGTTATTGTAATTGTTATTCTTATCATCATCATCATCATCACTAGTATTATTACGAATATTACTACCAAAATTTCATAATTGTGTAAAGGCAAACTTTTTGAATTTTTAGTATGAAAAGATTAACTTTAAATTTTAGAGTGACTCTAAACGTAATACTCAAATCCCTAAATGTAACACCATTTAATGTATTTAATAACCTAAATGCCCCTTTTAACATTTAACATATATTACTTACGGTACATACTAGCGGATGTTTTATACAATATCCGCTACACACTAGCGAATGTTTTGTCCGAAATGAAAAAAATGCAAATCAACAGTTTTTTGTTTGTAATTGAAAAAAATAAAATAAACCGAATCAAAACCAATCCAATTCACATGTGATATCATGCCTTAATAATGAAAACTGAATCAACAATGACACGTAATCAAAATTACGTGAAGGGGGAGGGAAGGAGGGGGTAGTATAGTTTAAATGTGGAGAGTGGTAGTGAAGTAATTTTATCCCTTAAATGAGAGTATTATGTTTAGAGATTTAGGTATTATATTAAGATTTTCTGTAAATTTTATAAATTGAGTAGTTGTTTTGAAATCATTCGGTAATTAATTTAAAGAGATTTTTGGTACAATTTAATACTTGGTAGTAATAATATCGATGAAAACAATGATAATAATAATAATAATAATAATAATAATAATAAATGTAATTCTTCACATCATTGTCATAAATGAAAAAGAAAAGTAAGTTTTCATTTAAATGAAATCTTTTAACACAACGTCGTTTGTTGACACGTTAAGTTTTAAACTTTCCAATAATAAAATTTTAATTTTTAGATTTTTTTGGATACATGAATTATTTTTATGACTTTTTGAATATGAGAATTTTTTAAAAAGAAATTTTGGTATTATTCCCATAACTTTTAGTATTTGATAGTTATAGAACATTTCAAAAAGACAATAATGATTTGATCCGAAGACTGCAAGCCTGCAAGTGTGGAAGTCATTTTAGGGACCCTTCCGAAAACTCGTGTTTGTATGTCCAATAATTCTTATGAGTGGTCGAGACGAGAGTCGTCTGTTTTTTATTGAGTTAAAAAATATCTCAGTTTTTTATTATTTTTTATTTTTAAATTTAACATGTCAAATGCATGTGGTTCATAATATTCGTGTGTCGGAGGCGGAGCTTACACAAAATATTAATGAGCATGTGTTTTCTGCTACTAAAAAGCCTCTTCGAAAATTATGGAATATGTAAAACCTTTTCACATAGTACTACTTTTTGGCCAATATTAACTTTTTTTTTTTTTCTTATTTCGTAGCTATTGTTAATTTTAACGTTTAATGCTTTATAATATTAATCCTTATTTTTCAAGGGTAAATCTGATAAGTTAGCTTGCATGAATCAAAGTCAAACTTATGATATGTGATGTGAGTTGTATTTTATTACAGATCCGATCTTTGATAATTGGATTTCAGCCACCCGGGCAAGTAAAAATTAAATAGTATTAATTCGAATTTTCAAACAAAACGGTCAAACAAGGAACATTCTAAATTGGTAATTCATTTCTTTCAAAATTATTGTCCTGTTTGACCCGTTATATAGATTAAGAAAAAATATTTGACTTAATTATTACTCCCTCCGTCCTTAAACAATCGTCCTAGTTGACCCGACGCATAGTTTAATAAAAAAACAATTGACTTGATTATTTATATTGATTTAATGTGTAGTTTCCTTTATTGTCCATGTGTATTTGACTCATAATTAAAGTAGAGTGAAAAAGTAAGGATAAAGTGGTAAAAGTGATATTTTAAAATGGTAAGTTTCAAAATGGACAATTATTTTGGGACGGATAAAAAATGAAAGGATGACGATAATTTAGGATCGGAGGGAGTAATATTGTTATAATGTATAGTTTTTTTAAAAGTTGATGTGCATGTGTCTCTTAATCAATGTAAGAAGAAAAATTAAAAGTAAAATGATAAAATTGATGTTTTTAAAAAGAAAACTTTCAAATAAAAGAATTTTATTTTATAAAGGAGCAAGAAAATGAAATCATGACAGTTTTGGAGACAAAATATACCATAAATATGTTTTATGATGCACATAATGACACGTGTTTTTTTTGTTTGTATTTTCATTTCCACTTTAGCTATACACGCTTGCTGAAATAGTGGTACCTTAAATTGAAATATAAATTCACCAAAATATATTGTCAAAAGTAGGGTAGTAGTGGGTATCATTATTAATACTCCGTAATAGACAAGCAAAATTGAATTTTGGTTAGGTGGGAACGTACCAAGACTACCTTCCACCGCAAAAAATCTCAATCCAATCAAAAGTCAAAACCACTATTTCCTCATATTGGCTCAAATTGAAAATTTGTATTTTGAGATTATTATTTTTAATATTTTTTTTCAGTTTTAACCTTTAAATATGCTATGAACATTTGTTTATTTATAATAAATTAGAATATTATTAATTATCAGATTTTCAAATATGATGGAGTAGATGAAATCATGAAACTTGTGTAAAAGGAGTGAATAGCAAATAAAGAGAAAATTTGATTTCCGATCCATATAAGTCTAATTTTTAGTTTCCTCACGTCAACTCCTACAACCACATGGTACTCTGTAGTCGGTTTCCAATTACCATATTTGACTTCCCTTCTCTCTCTCTCTCTCTCTCTCTCTATATGATTTCTCAATTCGAGTTGTATCTTGTTTGTGTGTTTCGGCATTGTTGATCCTGGGGCACCAAAAGAAGGCTTCTCTTTGACTGCAGAGTCTTCCTCCTCTCTGTACCCAATTCCCAGGTGAGCTGTGTAACTACTTACTACTGGTTTTGTTTTTCTTTCTTTTTCCGGACTTTACCATCTTTTTGATTTTGGATGCTTAATTTCAATACCTATCAGATAAAGATTTAATCTTTTCCTTCACTTTTCTGACAAGTTTTAGTCTTTAAAACGTACTTCATTGTTCATTACAGAGCATCTTTCCAACTCTATTGTTTTTAGTCTTTAGTCAAAGATTTTTGTTTCCTATTATCGTCAATTCTTTCCCCTGTAAAAAAAAAAAAAAAAAAACTACTACTATGGGATTATGGCTTTGGATTCCAGACAAGAACAAGAATCATTGCTTGTTGATTGCTCCATTTAACACCTCATTGAACAGACCGCTCTGAACCCATCAATGGAATGTTGAAAGTAGCGAAACTTTTAGCATATATCTCGTCTCTCTGTTTACCCTTTTTATGGTTTCCTTAATTGAAGAGGTTTTGCTTTTCCTTAAGTCAATTTCCGGCGTGAGTTTATATGTAAATCGAAGCGACCATAGACCATTCTTTTTTCATTCACAGAATTTAATTAGTCATTATTGATGCCCCTGCTGTCCCACCCTGCCTTCAGTTCTTGATTATCCTCTTCACTTGCATGACACTTATTCAATCTTTCCATTTCTGGTTCTGTGTGTTTGATTGAGTCAGGTAAGGTTTATGATGTTGGCTTCTTAAGTAAGAGGTCTTATGCTCGGGTCTGCGTAGATGTTAATTAGCTGAAAATTGGTTGATTATATTTGTTGGTTTTTGTGTGTTTTTGTTTGTTTGAGGTTTTTCTGTTTTGTGCTGATGAAATTTCTTGTGTTTTCAAAGTTTACATATCAACTCTGAGAATTTTCAGATTTTTAATTCAAATTTTTGTTTATTTTTCTTGCAGAGAGCTAGATATGCAAATAATTGTAGGCAGAGTATAGAAGAATTGTGAATCAAACATGGCTTCTGATTCTTGGATTACCTCCTTTTCCTGCTCAAGCTCAGAAGTAGTGTCCTCGCAAGAAACCTCTCTTCCAGCTACACTTCGATGGCTAAGATTCATCTTTCTCTCTCCTTGTCCTCAAAGAGCTCTTTTATCTTCAATTGATATCCTATTCTTGCTTGCCCTCATTTTGTTTGCAATTCTAAAGCTCTATTCTAGATTCTCCTCTACTCGTCAATCTGGTTCAGGAACTAATGAGCCTTTGATACGTAAAACTCGAGTTGTAGTTAGAACCACTTTTTGGTTCAAAGTATCTTTGATTTTGTCTGCAATTTTAGCTCTTGGCTCTACAAGTTTATGCATTTTGAACTTTGGTAATGATACCCTGTTGCCATGGAAGCTCGGAGATAGGTTCTTTTGGTTGATTCAAGCGATTACTCATGTTGTAATTATTATCTTAATTATCCACGAGAGGAAATTTCAAGCTGTTAATCATCTGTTGTCTCTTCGGGTATTTTGGATTGCAAACTTTTTTGCCATTGCTCTGTTTGCTTCTTCAGGACTTATCCGTTTAGTTTCAATTGATAAAATTGACCCTATTTTGAAACTGGATGACATAGTCTTGGCAGTATTTCTTCCATTGTCGATTCTCCTCTTGGTTGTGTCTATAAATGGTTCAACTGGAATTGTGAAAGATTCCGAATCAGAAATTGAAGAAGAAGCTGAACTGAAAGAATCCGTAGTGAACTTATCCGATGTGAGTGGATATGCTTCGGCGTCTATTACATCGAAAGCTTTTTGGATATGGCTGAATCCATTACTACGAAAAGGTTATGCTTCCCCTCTCAAAATTGATGAAATCCCAACTCTTTCACCGGAGCACAGAGCCGAGAAAATGTCAGAGCTCTTTGAATTGAATTGGCCTAAACCTGAGGAAAAGTCAAAACACCCAGTTCGTACCGCATTACTCCGTTGCTTCTGGAAGCATATCGCTTTCACTGCTGTCCTCGCAGTAGTGAGACTCGGTGTTATGTATGTTGGGCCTTTACTGATCCAAAGATTCGTCGATTTCACTTCTGGTAAAAGAAGCTCTCCTTACGAAGGATATTACCTAGTTCTCACTCTCCTCGTTGCTAAATTCTTTGAAGTTTTAACCTCCCACCAGTTCAATTTCCATTCTCAAAAGCTTGGAATGCTTATTCGGTCAACTCTTTTGACTTCGTTGTACAAGAAGGGATTAAGGCTCTCATGTTCGGCGAGACAATCACACGGTGTTGGACAAATTGTAAACTACATGGCCGTTGATGCTCAACAGTTATCTGATATGATGCTTCAGTTACATGCCATATGGCTTATGCCGCTTCAGCTGACATTAGCATTGAGCATTCTTTATGCCTACCTCGGCCCCCCAACTTTTGTAACACTAATTGCACTTGTTGCGGTTTTATTGTTTGTAGTTTTTGGAACTAAAAGAAATAATCGATTCCAATTCAATATAATGACTCAGCGTGATTCGCGAATGAAAGCGACTAACGAGATGCTTAATTACATGCGTGTGATCAAGTTCCAGGCATGGGAAGAACACTTCAACAAGAGAATTATGTCTTTCCGGGACTCGGAATACAGTTGGCTTTGCAAGTTCATGATCTCGATTGGTGCCAATGTTATTGTCTTATGGAGCACTCCGTTATTTATATCTACACTGACGTTTGGAAGTGCAATTTTGTTGGGAATCCCACTTGATGCTGGGACAGTATTTACTGCCACCTCACTGTTCAAGAATTTGCAGGAACCAATCAGAACGTTTCCTCAATCGATGATCTCGCTTTCACAAGCAATGATCTCATTGGGGAGGTTGGATAAGTACATGATCAGTAAGGAATTGGTGGAAGACTCGGTGGAAAGAAGGGAAGGTTGTGGGGACGAGATTGCTGTCGAGATAAAAGATGGGGTTTTTAGTTGGGATGATGAAGGTAGCGAAGGCGTCATTAAAAATTTGAATTTTGAGATTAAAAAGGGGGAGCTAGCTGCTATTGTTGGAACTGTAGGGTCTGGGAAGTCTTCCCTTCTAGCATCAGTTCTTGGTGAAATGCACAAAATTTCCGGAAAGGTATGATTATGTCACTGGAGTCCTTTGTGTTTATATAATTGTTTTTTCATTTTTCTTCTAATCACTAATACTTCTTTAAAATTTTATTCAGGTGAGGGTCTGTGGGACCACGGCTTATGTGGCACAAACATCATGGATTCAAGGTGGGACCATCCAAGATAACATTCTGTTTGGATTGCCTTTGAAAGAAGAGAGATACAGGGAGGTTATTAGGACTTGCTGCTTGGTGAAAGACTTGGAAATGATGGAATTCGGAGACCAGACTGAAATTGGAGAGCGCGGCCTTAACCTCAGTGGTGGCCAGAAGCAGAGGATCCAACTTGCCAGAGCTGTTTATCAAGATTGTGATGTATATCTTCTTGACGATGTCTTCAGTGCTGTCGATGCCCACACCGGCTCCGATATATTCAAGGTGATATGATCTTCAGTGCAATCATTGCAATAATCTTGGTTCCGTGCAATTCTAAATATCATTTGTTTTATGAACAAAGTAAGGGCGAGCTTTGGGTAATAGAAAGGCTGCTCCATTGTGACCTGTTTGAACTATGAAAACAATCCCTCTCTCTCTCTCTGTGACTGAGTTGGACTAGTGCATCTTAATATTTGACTTGTAATTTATGTCTGCAGGAATGTGTAAGGGGAGCCCTTAAAGATAAGACCATCCTACTCGTAACGCACCAAGTTGACTTCCTGCATAATGTTGATCGAATCTTAGTAAGTATTGACCTTGTTTTTCAATAATCTTCATTGCTCAAAATTTTGGTTTGAGTTATTAATTCAAGCTGTTTACTGGTATTTATCAATTTTGTTCTACTCCTAACTCTCCCAGGTCATGCGAGATGGGATGGTTGTGCAATCAGGAAAGTATGATGAGCTACTTGAATCCGGCACAGACTTCCAATCGCTGGTAGCTGCCCATGAAACCTCTATGCAATTAGTAGAAACGACCACTGAGCCTGGTGAAAAATCTGCGCACCCCCCAAAATCTCCTCGAGAGGGAAACGGTGAAGAGAATTCTTTAAAACGACACGAATCTGAAGTGGGAACTTCCAAGCTGACCCAAGAAGAGGAGAGAGAAATTGGGAAAATTGGTGTGCATGTCTACAAAGTATATGCAACTGAGGCTTTTGGATGGTGGGGCGTGGTGGCTGTGATTTTATTATCACTCCTTTGGCAAGGCTCTCAAATGTCAAGTGATTACTGGCTGTCATATGAAACTGCCGCAGAGCGTGCAACATCATTCAACCCTTCTCTGTTTATTGAGGTCTATGCCATTATTGCAGCAGTTTCCTTTTTTCTGATATTGATAAGAATACTTTTCACTTCGATCATGGGGCTCAAGACTGCCCAAATTTTCTTCAAGCAAATTCTTCACAGCATCTTGCATGCTCCCATGTCATTCTTCGATACAACACCTTCCGGAAGAATCCTTAGTCGGGTAATTTTTAAATTTTTTACCAATTTGGATTTTCTTTTTAATCTTTCCGTTGAGTTGTTTTTGTAAAATGGCATTATACAAACATATCTTATTAATTATCTGCCAAATGTGTAGGCATCAAGCGATCAGACCAACATTGATGTGTTCATCCCGTTTATTATGAGCATTACAGTTGCCATGTATATGACATTGCTCAGCATCATTATCATCACATGTCAATATTCTTGGCCGACAATTTTCCTGCTGATTCCACTTGGTTGGCTGAATTTCTGGTACCGGGTATGGCACTATTCATAAATTTTAACATTTCTCTCTAATAGAAGCTTTTATTAGGATTTAAGACTATTATCTTGATCTTGTTTTGTTTAATGAAGTAAACTTAATGAATGAGTTAATAGAAGTACACTTCATGACTTTGAGTTATTTATTTGAGTAATAAAAAGTGAGTTAAAACCGGTATTGCAGCTGAAATCGGACGCCGGAAAAACCAAAACCGCCGGGTTGGTTTGATTTCGGTTTTTGGTTTAAGAGAAACCGGTCATAACGGTTTGGCAGTGGTTAAAGTCAATAGTATGGAAAGAGGTTTTTAATGTTCTGTTTCTTTTGGATTTCAGGGATACTACCTTGCAACTTCTCGTGAATTGACTCGACTTGATTCAATCACAAAAGCCCCCGTCATTCATCACTTTTCTGAGAGCATCTCTGGAGTTACGACAATACGGTGTTTCAGGAAACAACAAATGTTTTGTCAGGAAAATGTGGGCCGGGTTAATGGAAATTTGCGCATGGATTTCCATAACAATGCATCCAATGAATGGTTGGGCTTTCGACTTGAACTGCTTGGAAGCATTGTTCTCTGCATGTCCACATTGTTCATGATCATCTTACCAAGCAGTATTATTAAACCAGGTACACATCTATTGCTTTCGTAATTTGGTGATCCGTTGTATTGTAAAGCACATGTTGATCATATCTTCATGTTTATACTATCATAATCTAAACTGATTGATATAATTTTTCAACAGAAAATGTTGGCTTATCCCTCTCATACGGCTTGTCCCTTAATTCGGTGCTGTTCTGGGCAATATATATGAGCTGCTTTGTGGAAAACAGAATGGTTTCAGTTGAGAGGATAAAACAGTTCACCAACATACCTTCGGAAGCGGAATGGAGGAAAAAAGATTGTCTTCCTTCTCTGAATTGGCCTACTCATGGCAATGTGGAAATTAAGGACTTGAAGGTAACTTGGAACTTGGAGCCGAACTGTTAGCCTTGATGAGATATAGCATTTTAGGTCACGTTTGGATGGAGGGAATGAAAGGGGGAGGGGGATGGGAATCGATTAGGACCCCAAATGAGATTCCCTCAAAGAACGGGGCTTCTCTATTCTTCTCCATAGGGTGGGAATGACACCCCCTTCCCTCCTTTTTACCTCTTTTCACACCAGTTTTTCTTTTCTAGCCTTTTTCCTTGATCAACAATTTTTCATACTTAGTCGTAAACAATCAGCTTCTCATTCAAATGCTTAAATGAATAAAATATGAGGGATCTCATAAATTGCATCCCAATCGGCCTTAATAGTGGTTCAAAGAGCAAAAATCCTCTAAATGGAGCTAAACTTGGTGCCCTTCATAGAATGTTTGTACTGCATCTGAAATGAAATACTCTGACATTTGTTGGCAGGTTCGATATCGTCCTAACACACCTCTAGTTCTCAAGGGACTTACCTTCAGCATTCGAGGAGGGGAGAAGATTGGGGTAGTTGGTCGAACAGGGGGTGGAAAATCAACTTTAATCCAAGTTCTCTTTAGGTTGGTGGAGCCCTCAGGAGGAAAGATTATCATTGATGACATTGATATAACCACACTTGGGCTTCATGATCTACGTTCTCGCTTTGGGATCATTCCTCAAGAACCCATCCTTTTCGAAGGAACCGTGAGAAGCAACATTGACCCCATTGGGCAGCATTCTGATGAAGAGATATGGAAGGTAATGCCTGTTTTCACTTTCTTGGTGCCAATGACTTCAGATATTGTAATTTTTGTTTGTCCCCCATTTAAGTTTTGATTTTTTTGTTTTTAGAGCCTCGAACGCTGCCAACTTAGCGACGTGGTTTCTGCAAAACCCGGAAAGCTTGATTCTGCAGGTATGAATTACGGTTTGCTAATGCGTTTGAAAACCTTCTATTTGAAAAGAGGCAAAAAGATTATAAAAGTTCTTTTGTTTACATTTTGCATGTGTTTTCAGTTGTTGATAATGGAGACAACTGGAGCGTGGGACAGAGGCAACTGCTTTGCTTGGGAAGGGTGATGCTGAAACGAAGCAGGCTCTTGTTTATGGATGAGGCGACTGCTTCTGTTGATTCACAGACTGATGCTGTAATTCAGAGAATCATTCGTGAGGACTTTGCAGCCTGTACAATTATAAGCATTGCACACAGAATACCAACAGTCATGGACTGCGATAAGGTTCTGGTAATGGATGCAGGTATGTGCTTGTTTCGCTATGTTTTTCCTTATAAATTCGGTATCACAAAAACGGTCCTTGGTTCCAATCCCCGTACCAACAAGGGGCCACACTCACCTATCAAAATAATAATAATAAATGAGCCCACCTCGGCTCAAGTAAGTTCGATAATCATAAATATATTCAATTTTTGGTTAGTTTTACTTGTGTTAGAGTTAAGCATGTGTATAGCTCATTTTGTGAAGGAATCCAGTCAAGCTTGAACACTTGGAGCTCTGAGCTCGGCAGAGCTTGTTGACAAACAAGATATAAACATCATATTGTGAACTGCAAATATATCTCAGATGGATGAAACTCTACTATTTCTTGAATTTATCTGACGGATCAGGATCAATCTTTCTTTATCTTTGACAGGACGGGCGAAAGAATATGATACACCATCTAACCTGATCGAGAGGCCTTCACTCTTCGGGGCATTAGTTCAGGAGTATGCCAACCGGTCAACTGGTTTATAAGACAATCATTGCTTGCCGTGAGTTGGGGCATTGGTTGCTAGTTTTGATAAATCTTTGTTGATGACCGAGCAGATTGTTCCCGGGGAATCCGAAGGAGAGAAAAAAGAAAGAGTACAAGAGCGATCAAGAGCATAAGCTGCAGCTTCAGTCCCCGAGTCAGCGTCACATCGACCATAGCAAGAACGAATAATTTTCCGGTTACAATCGACCGACTGTGTGTTTAGATTTTAGTAGTTGTATTATGGTAATTGTAAAATCATTGTAACTGCAATGTTCGTTCATAGATAACAAGTACGGTTATATTTCGTTTTTATTTTTCCAGAGTCAAATATTTTAGGATTCACTCTAATTCTCCTGGATCGATGGTGAATCTCATTCATGATATTCTAAAGGTAAATGTGTATTTTCATTACAAGAAGAGACGCTCAGTTTAGGATAAAACTTTTTTTAAAAACACTCGTTAATTACAACTAGGCCCGGGCCGCCTGGCAAATGGCAATTGTAACCCATCACTCAACCCAATCTATTAATTATCTAACAAATCAAATTCATTAATATTTTTGGGTTGAAGCGTGTAACTCGTTTTGACTCAATAATATTAATAAATTGTGTTGGGTCGGATTAAAGCGGGTTAGACGCCGTTACCTATTTCGACCCGTGGTTTTTTATGTCATATTTTGATTTTTTTGGGTGGAAAATTTTGGGCTGAGGTGGGTTGACCCGCTTTAACCTGTTACCCGTTTCAATCCGACCCAATTTATTTCAACCCGTTTGATATTTGAGTTCTAATGAGTTTCGACCTATTTCAACTCATTACACATTCCAACTCAAACTCAACCTAACTCACCAAATTACCGGACCTAATTACAACTAAAGAGTCCACTATTCTATTAGAATTTCCTTAATCTTTCAACTTTATCCTTTAGATGTGGTATAAGCATATTGACAATACATTTATATCAACTCTAATTTATATAATATTTAATTAATTAGACTTTTTTTTAAACATGAATTCTTGGGGTGTAACAGTGAGAATTTATATTTCTTATTTAATATTTTTGAAATGGTAACAATTATGCTGGCTCACTTCTTACACTAAGCAATTTCTTTTGTTTTAAAATTTAACTTATTTATTAAATTATTTTTTATAGTTTATGCAATTAGGTTAAGCTTTTCCATAAAAAAACCTTCTAAAAGAGAATATTACCATATTTGATGACTGGTATTTCTAAATTAAAATATTTTTATACCCTTGGTCTTAGGAAAAAAAGTTTGAAAAAAGTTTTACTTTGAACATCAAACTTTTTAAATATAATTTTACTTTATATACATATTTTTACAAATATAAGGATAGATTTGAAGTCTAAAAAAAGAGAGGATAACTTTGAAAAATTATATACATTGTTATTTTAGTAAATTTAAAGGTGATAATCGGGTCGGTACCTTTTAGGGAAATTATAACCTTTTCAATCTACTTTCTTTTTATTCAACTAGTAAAATACATTTCTGGAGGTAAATTGTCGAAGATACTCTTAATGATAAAAGACACGCACACTCTCTCTTTCCACCTGTCATTATTACACCTTGAGAATGAAAAAAAAGTCTCAATGACTTTTTCTCTCTCTCTCACACTCTCTCTCATCAGATTTGAAAATTTCTTTGATGATGGCGGAGGCCCTCCTTCAGGAAGTGAAATGACCCAAAACCAAGAATTAAGAATCAAGAAAATGATGGGGAACTCGCGACTTCTAGCCTGAAGAGTCATGCATGAAATCATGGAGTTGGCTTATTCGTTACCTCGGGTTAGGATCTTATCCCAGATGTCTTTCGATCTTTTCAAAGAAGTGGAATTTACCACTAGCACCACCTCAGATTACAATGAAGACTCCGATGTGGGCGTCGAAAACTGTTATGAAAAGACCTCCTTTCATTTTTTGCTTCATTTTGCACTCCATTTTCACTTCTTTTTCGTCAAATTTCTCAAGGCCCGAAAAAGTAATGGGATAACCAAGGATCAAAGGCTTTGCCGATGCCTCCAGATAAGGTTCTAATCTTCGTCTATTGAGGTTGAGGAAGTGCTTTTATATCTAAGTCAAAATGACCCGTTTGTTTGGTTTTCAAAAAGGACAATCCTTTCCCCACAATCACGCTACGATTCTTGCGTCGGAGGCTACGATGCTCGCGTAGAAAAAGTAAGAGTAAAATGGTAAAAGTGTTTTCCTAAATGCGAAAGTTTTGAAAGAGGACAATTACTTAAGAACGGACGAAAAAGAAAAGGTAGACAATAATTTGAAAACTGAGGGAGTATATGTTTAACGTCCCACTCACATATGGGCATCTGTGAAAAATCCTCAACATCCTATTATATTTACACCAAACACGGGTATTTTTCAAGGAAGGAGTAGCTCTTTTGAACAGTTTTCCATTTCCATCTCTCACAATTTTCCTTTTGGCGCATATGCATGTCTTTCAGACGAATCACGAAGAGCAGCATTTAACATTGAAAGACTAAACAGTTTCAGGAGTGAATGGAGCAAATGCCCCCCGCTAACCTAGACCTTAAATTGAAGCAGATGAAGTGAGAGAGAGAGATTATTTTAAGAAATGGAATGATTGAAATCGATAGCAAAGAAAAGATGAAAAAAAAGAAAGTACAGGGAGACTGAAAAGCGATTAGGGAAGAAAAGAGTTGGAGGAAAGGGTATTATTAGAGTAAATTTATAAAAATTGACTTATACGGTTGAATAAAAAAAATAGGGGAGTGAAGCGGTTATAATTTTACAAAAATGTACCGGTAATTACTTCATTTAAATTTAAATGTGACTTTGTTCTTTTGGTTTTTGGGACTAGAAATTGCCCAAACGGTGAAACAGTCTCGTGTACAAAGTTGGCCCTTACAAGTTACAATACTCGTCTATTTCCCTTGAAATAATTACTGGTCGTTACACTTTTATGAAATTCTAACCGCTCAAGTACCATGTTTTTTTTTTCAACCGCATAAGTCTATTTTCGTTATTTTCTTCTTTAAATGCCCCTCCTCCTACCATCCTTTCTTCTCTAAAATCTCATAGCCATTCACGATCTCATTTTTCCTTTGGAGCTCTTTCTTCCTAAAATCATATATGTTAATATGTCCATCGGGAAGATGATTGGGTTAAAGTTTCAATCTACGTTATAATTTTGTAATAAAAGTGCTCATTCCATTCCACGCCTTTTCATTTTATATGGAGCAGATCCAGAACATTTGTGTTCTATCTTCGTTGTAATTTTGTAATCAAAGTGCTCGGTTTATACTAGAATCACAAAGAATGGAATCACATGGAATGGAATGGAATCACAAGTGGGTAGAAGTCGAAGAAATCACTTGCAGGTAAATCCAATTTGGGCCTCGTTGCCTATGATGTGGGCCTCGTTGCCTATGATGTGGGTCTCGTTGCCTATGATGTGGGTTTTGTTGCCTATGAATTATGATGTGGATGTCGTTGCCTATGATGTATGTGTCCAATTTTGCCTTGGTGTTTTTAATCAGACATCGTATCTTGCAATTCAGCGTCGATGTAATTTAATTAGGCAACAAATTTTTCTCTTCTGCCTCGGTTTAAAAATACGCGCGTTTAATGATTTAAAAATTAGACATCGGTTTTTCCAATCATGTCTCAGTGTTACTTAATTAGACATCATTCCTTACAATAATGCCTCAGTTTTAGTTTATTAGTCATCATTATT
This sequence comes from Codonopsis lanceolata, assembly GCA_013146195.2. NCBI lineage: Eukaryota > Viridiplantae > Streptophyta > Magnoliopsida > Asterales > Campanulaceae > Codonopsis > Codonopsis lanceolata. Next base: position 113,000,665 of record CM028382.1, on the reverse strand, counting down.
TGCAATTCTACCTCGGTGTTTCTTAATTAAGCATTATTCCTTCAAATCATGCCCCAGTGTATAAATAATTAGGCATCAATATTTCCAATCGTGTCTTGGTGTTATTCAACTAGACATTGTTCCTTACAATCATGCCTAGGTCTTACTAATTAGACGCTGTTTCTTTAATATGATGACAGACTTCAATTTATTTTTTCAATCATCCTTCAGTGTTACTTGATTAGGCATCGTTCCTTCAAATCCTGCCTCGGTGGTACTTAATTAAGCATCGTTCCATCAAATCCTGCATCGTTATATAAATAATGAGGCATCACTGTTAGTTAATTAGACATCGTTTCTTAAAATCATGCCCAAAATTGATGAACGACGCCCAAAAAATTTTAAGCGACGCCCATTTTTTTTTGCCTACGACGCCCAATTTTTTTCTTTGCGACACCCAAATTTTGGGTAGTGGCTTTTGTATAGTGACGCCCAAAATTTTTGACTGACACCCCAATTTTTTTTAGTGACGCTGGCTTTGTCAGTGCGCCTTTCCTTCATTAAGGGTATCTTCGTCATTTTCCTTCAAAAATGTACTTTAGTGGTTTAAAAAATGGGTAAAATTTTGACCGGTCCCTTTTACAAAGTTTCTAACCTAAAAAGTTCATATTCTTTTTTTTCAACCGCAAAAGACCACTTTTCGAAATATTGTTCCAAAAATGTCATCGTCTTCTTCAATAGCTCCGACAATACACTTTTGATTCGAAAATCATGATTGTGCGTAACAAAACAGGGATCGACCTGCTCAGTTAGGTCGCGTGGGTCGAGGGGCCAACACCTCCGAAAGGTAAACAAGTTTTTTTATTCATAAAATACGAAACTATAATGAATTTGTGTTGGGTTGAAGGATTTTTTAGTTGGGACGAAGGCGGAGAAGGAGGAGGAAGAAAAATGATTATGACGAAGGAGATGGAAGAAGAAGGTGGAAGACGTAAACTGGTTATTTATGCTTTTGTATTACGGTGCAAAAATGAATTAGATAATATATTTGCACTGCGGTTCAAAGTTTAATTTCCTAATCTATTTTTGAATCGCGGTTCCTAAATTTCATTGCATTAATTTTTGCACCGCTGTTCAAAGTTTAATTTCCTAGTCTATTTTTGAATCGCGGTTCATAAATTTCATTGCATTCATTTTTGCATCGCGGTTCAAAGTTTAATTTTCTAGTCTATTTTTGAATCGTGGTTCATAAATTTCATTGCATTCATTTTTGTACCGCGGTTCACAGTTTAATTTCCTAGTCTATTTCTGAATTGCAGTTCATAAATTTCATTGCATTCATTTTTGCACCGCGGTTCAATAGTTTAATTTTATAATCTAAATGCACCGCAGTTCAAAAATTTAATCTGATATTTTTAAAATGTGATACAAAAATGTAGCGCACCTTAGGCTTATTAAGGATATCATAGTTATTTCGCTCTCAAAAGTATCATTTTTCGGTTGAAAAAAAAATATTAGACTAGAGGGGTTAAAAAAGTGGGCTGATCCACAATTTTTTTTAAAAAAAATTATCGTAGACTTTTGCAATTATAATTCTATCGCATGGTACCGTTGAGTTATCCATTATCACCCATTTCCCTTTCAAGGCCTTAGAGCATCCACAATGGATACCCACTACCAACACCCTATCTCATTTTTTGAGATTTTTCCCCCTCTTGTTCCCACAACAAACACATTCTATTACTCTCTTTCCCTAAAACATTAAATTACTCTTCTAATTAGGGGAGTGATTTACCTTGAATAGTCACACACACTCTCTCTCTCTCTCTGAAAATACAAGGTTTCTAACATTTTTTAATTAATGTTTCACCATATTGAAAATGATTTTATTGAAAATTAATTATATCACATTTTGTTTCTTATTGTTTTTGTTGTTGCAAACAATTGGTATATATATTTTTTGTTATTACATCATCGTAAAACTTTATTTATCAATTATATAGATCTAAAAAAAACATATTTTATTTATATTTTATAAATTTAAAATATAAATATTACATTCAAATTGTGGTGGAAAAATAAAAATAAAAAAATAAATATATTGTTAGTTAGGTTTGTTAGTTGATATTTGAGAGATTTTAAGTTTTTAAAGGGATATATAGAGAGTTCTTATTGAAGTGAATTTTTCTTTTAAATTGTTAAAAAAAATGTAAGTAGAACAGAAAACGAGATGTTTGAAGAGTTGTTTAGTGATCCGTTGTGATGCTCTTGCGTGTGGACTGTGTAGTAGCTAAGCCAAACAGGCCGTTGGGTGATATTTTTATCCTTTTCTTCCTTAAACCCTAACGCTCCTTCGCCGCCCTCTTCTCCTTCCCCGTTCTAAACCCTAAAGAGACAGAGATGGGAGGTTCAAGGAGAAAATACAAGAAATCTAGACCGAAGGTTCAAGTCGGACTGCCGAAGAAGAACCCTAACGTATTCAAACCAGCCTTCTGTCTTCCCCCAAAGCTCCGATCACTTGTCGATTTGTCCGAAACCAAATGGGACGACCAAGGCAGTGTTCTCGAGAATTACAAGTCTTTCGGCGTCGTTTCCAACCCTAATTTTCTCGGTGTACGCTCTCGTACTGGACGCATCATGGAGTGCGATTCGCTTCAAGTTCCTCCCCCAGAGCCCGAAGGACCTGTATCGGAGTTTGATCCCATTGATTCCGGCAGCGAGCTCGAAGAAGACGGTAAGTCATCTCTTTTAATCTGAACCCTTTGTGAAATTTGTTTGCTGCTTCATAATGGTGGCGATATTGATAATCTATGCACGTACTTTCAGATTCTGCTTGCGAGTATGGACTTTGCACTTTAGAATCGAAATCGTGAAATTTACATCTTGGAATTGGGAATTTGAGCAAATTAAGTTGAAAATTTAAACTCGTGGTACTCTGGTTTATTGTTTGTTTTCTTTGATCCTGAATTACTACATACATGAACTTCAGTTTGGTTGAAACAGAACTACATTTCCAATTCTGAAGCTCAGATTGATGATCCTGCACTACATTGCCACAGTTTATATGGTGAATTTGCAGTTTTAATGTTTCACATTCTAGTGGTTTAGTGTTAGTATTGTTTGGAGATGCCGGAATAATTAGTTGAACTTAGATGTTGGCTAATATGGTTTCCAAATACTCTCATTATAAGCTAGAATATTTGTTTACTAGATTAAATTTGAAGATCTTGATTTCTTTTGGACCTTTTATGCTGTCAAATGGAGCTTGAGTATTGTCTAACTTACAAAAGTATCAAACATCAGTATTTCTGAATGTGATGGTTTGAACTCAATAAACAAATTTTCGCAATCCTGTCAGTCGAATTAGATTGAAATGTCAATAAAATTTTCAGTCCACAGAGAGAAAGGGGGATCATAAGAAGGAAATAGGAACTAGCAAATTCTATTCGAACTTGTCCGCTTTCTTTACAACAAACAAAATTTTGTTTCTGAAACTCGTAATTATCTTTTTTTATTCTTCAATTAATCTTCAAACACATGCGAATGATGGAGAATCCCTAGTTATACTTTCTTTTCCTTTTCATCTCCTTTTAAGTCCCAAATAGAGCTTAATTTAATGACCCTCATTGGCAATGGCATCTAATTGAATGAAATTTTTCTTGCATTTTTCCACTTTCTCATACATACGCATATTTAGGCTCCTTGAAAGTTTCTTTTACCAATTATTGTGTCCTTATGTTAATGTTTCGGAAATCCTTGGGAAACTTTTATTTCAACACTTATGGTTGCCATGCATTGAAATCTATCATTTCTTGTTATTCCTGGAGTCTAAGTTGGTTTTGTTAAATCATGGTATCCTCTAGAAATCTCTTAAGTGGTTTTAGAATAAGATATATTCAGAGGAGCTGTTAGCCCTTGGGAACATCAGTGTACTTTAATAGTTGTCTTCATGATTGCCCAATGATTATATCAGGGGACTTTTATGTGTATATCTGTTGCGTATGCCCTCTTTTTTCTGAGGGGTGGGGTGGATGGGGAAGTGATAGTTCTTGGTCTCAAACTCTGGATGATCCTACTCTTCACAATTTTGCTTGTGTCATGTATGCTCCTTGTCCATTGAGAGTTTGAGACTCCTTATCCTTATGTTTGCCTTTTGCACTCTATTACAACTACCTACTCTCCTTATCCTTATCCTTATGTTTGCCAAGGATACTTATCTTATTTCTATATGAAATACTCCCTTTGTTCCCAGATCTTACTTCTTCACCCCTACCTCCACCCTGTCGTTAACTTCTAAAACAGTAACATGTCCCTGGGCTTTGCAGATGTAAAATCAGCGCTTGGGAAAAAGCGCAAAGATGGGAAATCTGCCCCTTTGCAACCCTTGACAACCATGCAGCGCCGTCACATTGGATCACTTGTAGAAAAATATGGAGACAACTACAAGGTGTGGGGAAAAAATCCTTGGTACTATATTAAAGTGTTCTAGATTTCTATATTTTTCTAACAATTTTTTTGCTCTGCAGAGCATGTTCATGGATACGAAACTCAACAAGATGCAGCATTCCGTAGCAACTCTAGAGAAACTATGCAAAAGATATGACATGTATAAAGATAAAAATCCCTTGTTTGTGCCCTTCTAATTAAGAATTATATTGACGTTGGCATCTGGTTTACAGTTTGCTATTCAAGTTTTGACAGTTGTATGATGAGATGCATTTTATAGTTTGCTATTCAAGTTTTCACCTTCAAGTTGTATGATGAGATGCATTTAATAGAATACTGCTGCTTTTACTTGGCATTGTGCCCTCATCTTTTACTTTTTTTTACTTATTAATCTGAGAACAGGCCAAGGGCCAAGAAAGGTGTAGGAGAAATTGCGGGTCTGTTCCTTTTTCCAAATTTTCAACCGTATAAGTACCCCATTTTTTTTCTTCTAGAAAAGTTCACTTTTATTAAATTGTTTCAATAATACCCAATCAAATAAACGATGTAAATTTCTTCTTTTCTCTCGTGGTTGAGTTTGTCTGCCTGAAGACACGAAAAAAATGGTGGTTATGGATGAAGTAAGAAGTTGGGTGGTGAAGAAGAACGACAGTTACTACGGTAGTGTTTGGTAACATTTCTATTTTTTTTGTTTTACATGTTTTTGTTTCACTTTGTTTCTATTTCTTTTTTATTTAGGACAAGAAACAAAAACACGTTTGATAGTCGTTTTTATTTCTATTATGAAAAAGAAACAAAAGTTAATCATTTTTGACAAGCATTTTTATTTCCTTTCACCAAGTTAAATTCTTTTTCAAAAAAATTAATACATTACAACTTTTATAATAGTATATTATATCCAATTCGAACAGGTAGAATAATAATTCACATGATTTCATCTACTATTAAAAAAATTGTGGATAAGTAGTTTCTCATCCGTTGGGTCGGGTTGAGATGAGTAATGAGTTGAAACTCATTAGAACCCGAATATCAAACTGATTGAAATAGGGTGTGTTGAATCAGGTCGTGGTAGACAGGTGACATGTTAAAACTAGATGGCTCGTCTTAATCCAGATTTTCTTCCAAAATTTCATAATTTTATGGAGTAAAAGCTATCGGGTTAAAATGAGTAATGGACTCGACCCGCTTTAACCCGTCCCATTAATATTTTTGGTTCAAAACGGGTTACATGTGCAATCCAAAAAATATTAACGAGTTCAGTTGGATCGAGTAATTTTCAGGTTGGGTTGAGTGGGTTACCGAGTCCAGGATTGTACTTGCCAGTCCTACTATATATACACACACACGCATATATATATATATATATATATATATATATATATATATATATATATATATATATATATATATAATTAGAGTTGAAAATTTTCCATGTCAAAGTTCAAAGAATTGACCTCATTTAAGTTGACCAACCTTGACTCTTTCAAGTTTCGAAAAAGAATCATTTCTCTTAAAAAAGAAACTAGTTTTTTCATTTCTAAATTTTGGGAAATAATGAGAAACGTTTCTAGTTTATCAGAATTAGAAATGATTGTCAAACGTATTTCTATTTCTATTTTTCACAAAAAAATTAGAAATAGAAACAAAAATATTGGAAACGAAATGGTTACCAAACAAGCCCGTAACATAACTGTCTGTTCATCACCCTAACCTTCCAGTCTCTTCCTTCTTCATCTCTTGTTATGCTCCTTCTTCATTGTGTTTGTGTGATTTAAAATAGATTTACTTTTATTTGTATGTATTGCCGTGAATGTAAACTATTTGATGAAATATAGAATAGAAATTTGTTTCTCATTGAACACCCTTTTTGAATTTCGAATAGGTGTATTGCTTCTTTCCTTGAATTATACTCTGTAGTTTTTTAGATCTCAACAAAAATATAGCCTGTTTTAGGTTGTTTTTTTTTATATTTGAAAACGAATTGATCAAATTTTCGTTTAAAGTTTAGTTTGTTTTTCTTAGGATAATATAATTTTTTGGTCTTTGAACTATACCAATACTATGCGTTTGGTCCCTTTACTTTTTTTAAAATGTGTTTGGTCCCTCAAGTCGGTTTTTTTGGTTAATTCCCCCTACCTACCGTTACTAAAAAAATTAACATTAGCTAAGTTTTCAAAATATTCAAACTACAGGGGTTAACGCGTCAATTGAAAAATTAAACAAGGATGACATGTCAAATTGAAAGCCAGATCATTTCTCTTCTCCAAACGAATCAAATTCACGAAAAGTCGAGAACCAAATTCACGAAAAGTCAAAAACCAAATTCTCAGATCCGGTCAACCTCAAAGTCTCTCTCTCTTCCGGCCATTTCTCTCAAGCTCATCAATTTTTGGATTCCGATCGATCCAGGCTTGAATTTTAGACTCGATCGAGCCGATGACCCGAGAGATCTCGTGGGAGGAGGCACGACGGTTAGGAACGACTTGAGACCGAGCCGGCCGGAGGAGTTTTGGAAAGTGTCGATGAGTGACTGGAATTGTCTGGGTGCCGGTGATAGACTTCATCTGGGTGTGACCGAATCGGGGCGAGGAGGAGGCGACGGTGGGCAAGGCCTCGTAAGAGCCAAATTTCCTGGTGGTGTTGCCAACAAACTTGGAAACGGCGGCGTAAGTGACCATGAGGATAAGGGCAACGAACAAGACGTGGAGGACGAAGACGAGATCGAGGATGACGGCGGCCCTGAGGTTGGAGTCGTCGAGATCGCACTTGGTGGAGCCCTCGATGCCGCTAACGACGTCGAGTGGCTTGTGGCAGCCCTCGGGAATGAAAGCGTCGACGTGGAGGGAGAGGCCGGTCTGGAGGGCCCGAGTCCCCCGAGAGGCGAGGTCGGCGGCAGAGAGCCGGGTTGGCGGGCGAGGAGGAGGAGAAAAGAAGGAGAGAGCAGAGATGCGGGCGGAAACGGAGTCGCACTTGGCTTCGAGGGAGGAGATCTGGAGGGAGGCGGAGGAGGAAGAGACGGAATACTGGAGGAAGAAGATGGCAGAGGCAAGGGCAAAGAGGAGATCAGAGGGAAAGGGGAGGGAATCGGAGAGGAGGAAGAAGATGATGAGGTAGAGCTGGAGGTTGGTGATGGTGAGCCTTTGATTTTGATTTTGATTTGAGGAAGAGAGAGAAAAAAGGGGAATTGACCAAAAATAAGTTACTTTAATTGATTGTTTAATTTTTCAAATTACACATTAACACCATATGGTTTGGACATTATGAAAAGTTAGCCAATGTTAATTTTTTAATAACGGTAACGGAATGAAGGGGGAATTGACCAAAAAAATCGAATTGAGGGACCAAACACATTTCAAAAAAAGTACAGTGACCAAATGCATAGTATTGGGATAGTTCAGGGACCAAAAAATTATATTATCCTTTTTCTTATTATTATTATTATTTTTTTTTATAGAGTTTATTACGAAATTTTCAAGCTCGATACAAAGTTTCACTCATTCACATGCAAACCCTTACCAGCGTTGGAGTATAAACATGTTAAAGCTGAGATGAAGAATTCAATCTGAAATTGAGTTCAATTTGAAGTGAAATAGGCAGTAAACTTGTTTGACTACGATTGAGTTCAAATTAATAGATAGTCGAGTTTAGGAGTTCATTCTGTTCATTTCAAAAACTAAAGTTTAGAAGTGTCATTTTTTTTAAAAAAATTGATTTTTAAATGGGGACCTATGCTCGAAACGGAGGGAGTAGATAGTAAACTTGTTTGAAGAGTTCAATTTGAATGGTGGCTTAATAGAGTTCACGAAAATGAGCACAAGAGCAAGAAGGCCATATAGTTGCAATGAGGGCTTTAATATGTATAACAATGATAGAACAGAGGTATACCAAACCAAGAAAATAAACAAAGCAAGGCTGAATTAAGTTACATTTTTCTTTTCCTTTAGACATTGTAATAAGATTGGATTAGCACTCAGCTCCGAAACAATCATCATTTCAGACCTCAGACGCCCACGAAGGCCCTGCATTGGGACTCCCAGTGCTCCTTTGTCTGCCGAATCCTCTCTACTCTTTCCGTCTGAAGTCGTTCCTCCCAATATTCTGGACATCTGTTTCAATATGAAATTATGAATGCTACAGGATGAGAACAAAACTACCACCGGCGTTACCATATATATAACAGGCAACAGTTTGATTCATTCTCTAAGATTGCCAAGAAAAAGCTCACCTCCTACTTAGTAGTATATTTAGCTCTTCCAAGTGCACAGCACGATCATATACTCCTGCCTATAGTCATACCGAAACAAATAAAAAAAATGAACTTTCAAAAATGATTCCTCAAAGTCCTGGAGTTCAGAGATCACTTTAGAAGAACAAGGCATTCAAGAACTCAGAGTACATTGCCCTTGACAAAATCTTACCTCTCGACAAAGAGGACATTTTTCCTTGGAATCTGCTGCCTTAATTCCATCTACAATTGTTACGGATCCAGCCTTACAGGCGCACATGTAGCAGAAGATATGACCACATGTGAGAGATACTGGATCAAATACTGTATCCTGCTTAAACAAGTAAAATAAACAATCAAAGCAAAGGTAGGGTTTCCAGAAAACAAGCATGATGCTAGATTGTAGTAATTAGAAACACAAACAATTAGTAGAAATGTTAGGAGAGAAGAGAGCTTCTTGGAATCATGCTTACATCATACCAAGATTAAGAGAAGGAAAAGCAAGGACTAACCAAACATATGGAACAAGTCAAGTCAATGTCTATCCTGACTGAATCAGAGAGCTCACAAAGAGTGATGGTTTCCGTCATTTAATATAAGGGAGCATCCCTCAAATAATGCAGAGGCTTTTTTGATATCGGCCTTTGTTTCCCTTAAATTTATGTGGAAAGCTATAAGCTCGAATAGCCATGGTGACTGAAGAATTTCCATGTGCATGCTTTGAACTTGTGACCTAAACGCTTGCCCTTGCTTAGAGTAGTGAATCTACAATAAAAGAAAAGATTTTCATTCATCTGAACATGACAATTTAAGTGGGAAAATAACTGTGCTCAACCGTGAGGGATGTCCCACAGGTAGTGTAGATCTAAACCTTCACAAAGTGTACCTCAGCTTCGATTTCTTCCCATGCCCCCTCAGGACCAAATAAATAAATAATTGCGCTTGTTTTAATTGGTAAAAGGGGTGATATAACATACCTTGTCATATTTCTTTAGTATTTTGCGCATGGCAATAGCATGGATTATGGCATAACCGACGAGCTCCTTGCCTTCTTGAATCAAAGAACCATGGCTTCCCTGTACCTTCTCTTGGCACCAAATGAAGCACTTGCGAAAGCCGGAAGCTAGATGTATGTCGAGCAACTTTTGTGCACGCTCATTAAAGGTTCCAACTACTGCAGACATTTCCTTGAGAAGGGAAGGGAAAAAGGTTCCATCGCAGACTATAGAGTGCACAAAGTAGAATCAAGTCAGAAGTGCTAATTGGAGAGACCATATCAATTGTTCAACACAATCCCCCAATTTATGAGATGAAAGATGAGTCATTGCAACAGAAAGAAGACTCTCGAGACGTGTCTATGACAAATTGAGCTAATATGAAACTCAATTTAACTCAACTCAACTTTTATCCCAATTATTCAATCTTTAATACTCCCTCCGTTCCAAAATTATTGTCTTTCTTTCCTTTTTTTTCCCAAAAAAAATTGTCTTGTTTGTAACTTTCCTTTTGGCGACAACACTTTTACCATTATACCCTTATTTTTTCTTTCTATTTTAATCATGAGCCACATGCACATGCGCTTTAAAAGAAACTACACATTAGAGTCATTAGACCAATATTAATAATCAAGTCAATTGTTTTTCCTTAATCCGTGTGCCAGGTCAAACAAGACAATAATTTTGGGATGGACAGAGTATTATACAATTAAGCACCAACAAGAAGACTCTTTTTAACACTTCTACCAGGAAACATCCCCAAAATCTTGTTTCCAAGAATGGCTAGATGGCTAATTGGCTATAAATAAATTTTCCTGCATTCAACTTATTTCAACAACGATAAATCCCTGTTTGTGCACTCATGGTGCCATTCAGTCAAAAAAAAATCTATGAGATCTAGTAGAATTATAAAGTATCCTAAATTTTTTGGAACAAAACCTTGGTTGATAGGACACTTTTGAGTAGTACAATTTATTTCATACAAGATGATCTTTTAACAACTTTTTAGTTCGCGCGCTCACACACACACATTCCTTCCGTCAAAACCCAGATGAAAAACTGGCCCAAAAACACAAAGTTAAGAGGTTTGTGATGAAACAGCAGCTGATTTTTACTACGATTGAAGCTAATGAAAGTTATGAAACACATAGACATACAACAAGACAGAGGAAACAGAAAATTGCTTCATTTCGTTCACGTAAATACATCGACAACTTATGGCAAATGAAGAATCAGCAACGGGATAACCGAAGAACCGAAAATGCACACAAACACGCATCTCCCTTCAAAACCCAGATGAAAAACTTGCTCAAAAGCACAAGTTATGAGGTTTGTGAGGAAGCAGCTGCAGATTTTCCCTAAGATTGAAGCTAAGGAAGCACACACACACACCGAGGACACATAACACTGTTTCATCTTCTTTCTGTAAATGCATCGAACACTTTATAGACAAACGAAAAATCATCAGTCGGATAACAGAAAAACAGAAAACCCAAACACCGTTTTACACAGTACCATTCAATTGAATCAATTTTGTCAAAAAATCAAAATATTGAATACATGATCGAGTACTAACCAGGGCAATGGCTCGGGCAAGTAGAAAGATCGCGAAGGGAAGATGATCGTGATCAATGGGATTCTGCGAATAAGCATCTTTGCGACACTTCTTCAAAATCTTTTTGAGCTTCTTGAAACCAACACCAGGTAATTGTTTTTGATCTTGTCCTTGCATGAATTCCTCATACTTCTTGCAGAACTTCATTTTTCGTAAAATACCAATAAATTAATCAGCCTTTTGCTTGATAAAACCCTAATCACTTGTGAATTTGATTCCAGTCCTGAAAACCACCCTTCAGCAATGCACTCTCACTCTCTCTCAATTTCTCTCTCGTAAAAGATTTAGTTACGCGGAAGAACCTGACGGATATGAAGGATAACTTTGGAAAAAGTCAATTTCTCTAAAACTTTCTTGATAATATCACGGACACTTTACAAGTAGACCAAAACTAAATCATATAGCATTTAACCCTGAACTATTGGTTGAGTTTGAATTCCCCCCTAACTATCAATTAAAGCAATATGTCTCCCTCAAGTATAACATTTTTTAAAATTACATCTTCTGTTTTAGCACCACTGTTTGACATATAAGTGGACATCGTGTTAGCTTGTTGCGTAATCCACAACTTCATTATGGGAGCAGATCCTAGTGATATCATTATAAATGACCAAAGTCGTGAAGTGGAATCAAGAAATCAAGGTGTAAAAGTCTAACTAACACAACGACAAGAGAAGGAAGAATTTAGAAAGTGGATAGTAAAGAGGGATAACATAGCTAGGGACATGTGGAATGACTATGTTGTTACTATTTAGTTTTTTTTTTTTTTTTTTGAGATTTATTTGTATTGTCGGACTATCTTAATTGTTTTGGTGTATTTTCATTAAAGTTTATCATATATATAGATTTACTAGTGTTCAATATTTATTCATGTGGTTTGCTTTGTGTTTTTACTGTAGAAATGGGCTAGTTAACGGATAATGATAACAAGAGTATTTTTCAGTTCAGGTGGTCCGCACCAATGGATCGCGTAATGCTCGACACACTTACCGAATAAGCTCAACTTGGTTATAAACCTTCCAATACATTTAAACACTCGAGCTTTGTTCGAGTTGTTCAACTTGTAACAGAGAAGTTTGGAGTTCAATGTGTACTGAAACATGTTGAGAACCATCTAAGGACCATTTAAGGTACTTGGAATACCATTACAAAACTTTGTAACAAAAGTGGATTTGGATGGGATGATAACTTGAGAATGATCACATGTTCAAATGAAAGTTATGACAAGGAAGTAACGGTACGATTCCTTGAACTTTATAAGCTTAATAGTTAATATTTTTATAATCATTCATTAGTATACTTTATAACATTTTTTAAAGTTCTTTTGGTAATTGAAATAGACACATATATCCTACCCATTAAAAGTGTTTAAACAAGAAGATAGAAATGTATGATGAGATTTCAATCGTTGTTGGAAAGGATATGGCTACGGGATGCTTTGTAAAATCATTTGTTGATATTGATACAGAAGCTAGCCCATAATTTAATTCTATAGCTGGCATTGAAAGCAATGAGTTTAAAGAGGTCACAAAAAGCAAAGAAGCTTCAAGTGCACCGTCGTCAAAGTCAAGGTCCCATCAGAAAATGTGTTGCAAGGATGGAGATTCTACATATGACAACAAAGTATCTGTACAACTTGGAGACGTTGCGTTTGCAATCAAGAAACTTTCTGATGAGCAAGTAAACATGGAAGATCTCTACAAAGAGGTTATGAAAACTGAAGGCTTTAATGAAGTGTTTCTTGGTTCGGTGTTTGATCATCTGATTATGAACAAGGATTTGGCTAGAGGATTTATGGTAAAAAGTGAGAACCTTCGAAAGAAATGGATTGAAAAATTCATGACCCAAGAGTGACGTGAGTACTAGTTTTATGTTTTGTTGTTGAAGCACAAAAAAACTTTAGAGGTTAGTTTATTTTAAAACAATTATTAGAGTTTTGGTAATATTTTGTTATTATATGAACATGATTATCATTTGGGACAAAATGTTATGTACACATCTTAATTAGATTTTGGGTAATCATTTTTGAGTAATGTGAAATTTTATGTTATAACGTACATTCAAAAATTATCCAAGTATGCTTTCATTTTATGATTATTATTGCGTTTGTAAAGTAGCTAGTATGCATAGGTAGAGTTGATAACTCGTGTGAAAATTTATGTTTAATCCCTATTGGAGTATTATATACAAATGATATTGTAAAAAAATGATTTCTAACTCATTTTTACAAAGTTTACCAAACCGGAAAATATTTTTCGCAACATTTTCATAAGACTTACCGAACAGCAGAAAATAGAATGATTTCATTTTTCAGAAATTATTTTCCAGAAAATGTTTTCCTTGAAATAAACCGAGCCTAAGACTCACATGACCTTATTTATTAATTATTTTTTACCATAATATTCAAAATAGAGAAATAGCCAATTATTTATATTTACCATTTTTAGGTACAAAGCTGTCAAAAGGGGTTGTGCCCGTTGGGCCAACCCGTCTCGTCACCTTAAAAAAAGTGGGTTTGGTTGAAAAAAATGAGTTTACTATGAGATGAGTCAAACAGGTTGAGCCCACATGAGTTGCGAGTTGAGGCGTGTTGACCCAAAATTGTAAAATAACCAAAGAGAACCACAAGTTTGATAATTATGAGCTTAAACCCTATTGTTCAATGGGTGAGATTTTTTTTTCTAAAATCTTAAATATAAATAAATGATTATGGATTCGTTAAAACATAACACTTTTTAGAATTAGGTAGATTAACAATAATATTAACTGAAAGATAAATTACAAGAAGATACAAAAAGAATAATGATAAAATGATTTTTGATTTCCTTTTTTTCCTTTTTATACTATTAATAGTAGATAAAGTTGTTTACAAATACTATTTAGTATATAATAGTAAAAAATATAATTTTTTTGATGAATTATGATTTTTTTGTGTTATAATAATAATTTTCTTGTGATGAATCGACAATATTCAGACCCGTCACCTTCGTGAGCTAATTCGCCATGCCCTGCCAAATGACAGGTTATAGGTTGTGGGTTGACCCATCCCACGAACCCACCTTAACAGTTCTTGAAGTACAGTTTTAGAGCAAAATCATAAAATAGTTAATTGAAATACTAAAAAAGGTATTATGGTAAAACAATAATCTAAATATGGTCTCTTGAGTCTCAAATGGACATTTTACGTCGATTCAAATAGCAGTGACAAAACAAAAGTTATGATTTAAGCAAATGCTATAGTTGAGAGTGCATTCCTTCAATTGGTAGTTCATGGGGTAATTTGAACCCAAACTCTAGCTGTGGAGGTTATTTATAATTTACCCTTAATTTTATAATCGTGGCAATGTCTTTCTTACGTTTGCCATGGTGGAGTATAAAGTTTGGAGAATTTACAAAAAATTCTCCCAATTAAAAAATCGTTGACTTTTAAAATCAACTTAATTTTTCCAAATATAACATTTTAAAATACTTTACTTTAGTTATCAGATAATGCTCCTTCCGTTCCGATCAAAAATCACCATTTACAAGCTTAAATTTTTAAAGAAATTACACTTTTAGTAACTAATTAAAAATAAAATTTCACATTAATGACTTAATTTAAAAAATGGACTCTTTAAGATAATATTTCAAAATGTAATAACATTATTTACCATTTAGTATTTTACAAAAGATATACTTTT
>CM028382.1:112942828-112985625 GCA_013146195.2 Codonopsis lanceolata | reverse complement strand
TGCTGTTTTCCTGGGAGGCGAGCGAATAAGTTGACCCGTTGTTGTGGTGTTCTTGGCTGAGCGACCAGAGGGACATAGTCACGACAAAATAATTCTTGAAAGAGGAAGAGGTGGCTCAAATCAGAGCACTTTCGCAAACAGCAATAAAAGTCGAGATACCTCGCGGGTTAAGGGATAGATCGAGGATGAGCCAGGCGTCTAATAGCTCGCATATAAAAGGGTCGAGGCGGCCAGGAGCCACGCCTCGAAAGAATGAGATATAGAACCACACACCACTTGGAAGCCTCGGGCAAAGACAAGCGTATATCGAGGCATACCCCGTAAATCTTCGTAATCGTGATTAAACCGACGCTTCCAAGCCCCTACGCCCTCGTGGTCAATATGGTTACACCACCCCTTTAACCACCCGCCCTCTGCTCCACCCTCCTTCTCTAATCCTCGCTACTCTAAGTTTTCCCACCGGCTTTCTTGCTCGCTTTACTCACCCGATCATCTACCTCGGTGCCGACGAAGGGCCAACAAAGATCTTTCTTTTCTTTTTTTTTCTCTTCGCTAACTCTACGTTTGTCCATTATACGTTGCGCCCGAAGTTCGGTCAAAAGATTTGGTAAAGGTCAAAATATGCTCGCCCCTGCCTCAAAGATGCATCCGAGTCCCGAGAGGTCGGTCCTCGACTTTCCAAGACTCATCCTCGTATGAGGGAAACCCATCTAACTTATAACCGCCGCCGAATAGCCTTCGGCCTGGAAGGACGGCTTCCCGCCTCCCATCGACTGCTTGTATACCCGAAAGGCGGGGGGGGACCGAGCATAAATCACCCCTGTGATTAGCCCTTTTAGTCCGCATAATTGAAGAAAGGGCCGAGGGAGAAGGGATCCCTCTGGAGAAGATCATCATGAAGAAGACGAAGAACAAGTCTTATACGCCTTGTTGGAAGAGAATGGTCAGTGGTACGACGCGAGGACTCGCACCGTAACTCATAAAAACGCCGACGTAAACCTAAAATGGAGGTAAAACTAAAAGAAGTGTACCTTCAAAGAAAGGATGATAACAAAGCAAAGCGGCGAGGGGCGGCGAAGACAGAACCTCGAAACAAAAAGCCCGCACGGAGTTAGTAATTTAAAAACCAGAACCGTGAATCGCCGCCGAAAATGAAGAGCGACACTCCAAACCCACCGCAACAAAGTTAGAAAAGTGGAGTATAAACTAAAGAAAAGTAAGTTTGCGAAACAAGAAAACGGACCTAAAAAACCACTTTGGAAAGAAGACCGGCGACCGAAAGCGGGTCAAACGGCGAAAGGCGTGCGTGAAGAAATATCGCATCTAAAATCACTGAGCGGAAAACCGCAGAGATAGGCGTAGCATAGCAGAAGCCGGGGCTTTCTTTTATACCGACCCACGATGCATGGTCTAAGCCTAACCCAACCCAACGGCATGATCTTATTCCATTAATAGACGCCCGACACGTGGTCACAAGAGTCGAAACGACGCCGCCAATATTAAGAAATAACGGCCGCCGCTCACTTCACGAACTAAATGAAAGTCGGCTTTACGACGCCGGAACACGCCATTAATGAGACGTGACCCTAACCTGCGCCACCGGTCCGACCTTCAAGTCGAGCTCGCTCGCCCCAGAACAGTTGAAACCCGCCCCTCGGCTTATCCCCAAAATAAAAGCGTAGAAAGCATGATCGGCTCAGAGATTTCGACCAAGGACAAGTCAAGATTATACTTTCCAAGCTTGGGATGAATCCTCACTCTGAAAGTCTGGGGCAATCAAGGGACTCAACCACTCGCTTCCACGTGGCAAACACGTGGCGGCTAGAACACCGACACACCGGCGGTGCCTACGCCGATATGGCACGCCTCAAGCAAGAATCATCCTCGACACGCAGCACCACGGCCGACTGCACTGTGCCGCAGTAACACTTATTCTAGACCACCAATGGTCATCGCGACCTTGCATGATCGATCCTCGACTCCTAGCCGAACACCGTGAGAGAACGAGGACTTAAGCCCAACCGACCGAGCATAGAAACGCCAAGATAGTACAAAGTACGCCGTGGCCCAAGCTCGATTGAGAAACACCAACGTGCTCTGGGCGCCGCTCCACTCAACTCTAGCTGACCCACCCGATACTGACAAACCCGAAAAAGAGAGAACCATAGAACCACGAGTCGGCCACCTCGCCGACCGATCCCCGATCCTCGGCCTCCCACGTGCCATCCTTGCTTGTCTCGGGCAAAGCCAAACCCGAAGAGGAGTATAAAAGGGAAGTGACCAACTTCACAAGGTATGATACTGTTCACATTTGGCATACTCTCTACCTTGAGCTAAGAATTGTATACTGATTACGAGGGTGATTACTGTGGTACGCCTGCTCACTCCATTGTTGTCCCATGCATCGACTCTCACGGAGGGCTTTAGCCGGGATAACCTCCCGGCTCCCGGCCAGGTGTTCTTACTACGGGGGCTCGCTCAAGAGACAAGGAAGGCGACGGGAAACCAGCCGGCAGCGGCCAGATATCCGCTCTCACCACTCCAACACGCAGTCCTTCACCTGGAGCAGGTCCACGTATTCCACGCAGTAGTCACCCACATTTTGGCGTGATCACACCCTAACCTTCCAGTCTCTTCCTTCTTCATCTCTTGTTATGCTCCTTCTTCATTGTGTTTGTGTGATTTAAAATATATTTACTTTTATTTGTATGTATTGCTGTGAATGTAAACTATTTGATGAAATATAGAATAGAAATTTGTTTCTCATTGAACACCCTTTTTGAATTTCGAATAGGTGTATTGCTTCTTTCCTTGAATTATACTCCTAAAGTAGTTTTTAGATCTCAACAAAAATATAGCTTTGTTTTAGGTTGTTTTTTTTATTTGAAAATGAATTGATCAAATTTTCGTTTAAAGTTTAGTTTGTTTTTCTTAGGATAATATAATTTTTTGGTCCTTGAACTATACCAATACTATGCGTTTGGTCCCTGTACTTTTTTTAAAATGTGTTTGGTCCCTCAAGTCGGTTTTTTTGGTTAATTCCCCCTTCCTACCGTTACCGTTACTAAAAAATGTAACATTAGCTAAGTTTTCAAAATATTCAAACTCTGAGGGGTTAACGCGTCAATTGAAAAATTAAACAAGGATGACATGTCAAATTGAAAGCCATATCATTTCTCTTCCCAAACGAATCAAATTCACGAAAAGTCGAGAACCAAATTCACGAAAAGTCAAAAACCAAATTCTCGAGATCCGGTCAACCTCAAAGTCTCTCTCTCTTAGGCCATTTCTCTCAAGCTCATCAATTTTTGGATTCCGATCGATCCGGGCTTGAATTTTGACTCGATCGGCCGATGACCGAGAGATCTCGTGGGAGGAGGCACGGCTAGGAACGACTTGAGGCCAGCCGGCCAGGAGGAGTTTTGGAAAGTGTCGATGAGTGGCTGGAATTGTCTGGTGCCGGTGATAGACTTCATCGGGTGTGGCGGAATCGGGGCGGAGGAGGAGGCGGCGGTGGGCAAGGCCTCGTAAGAGCCAAATTTCTGGTGGTGTTGCCAACAAACTTGGAAAGCGGCGTAAGTGACCATGAGGATAAGGGCAACGAACAAGGCGTGGAGGGCGAGCGAGATCGAGGATGACGGCGGCCACGAGGTTGGAGTCGTCGAGATCGCACTTGGTGGAGCCCTCGATGCCGCTAACGTCGAGTGGCTTGTGAACCCTCGGGAAAAGCGTCGGCGTGGAGGGAGAGGCCGGAGTGAGGAGGCCCGAGTCCCTGGAGGCCGAGAGAGGCGGAGGTCGGAGGCAGCTGGGTTGGCGGGCGAGGGAGGGAAAAAGAAGGAGAAGCAGAGATGCGGGCGAAAGCAGTCGCACTTGCCAGCTCGAGGGAGGAGATCGGAGGGAGGCGGAGGAGGAAGAGACGAATCTTGGAGGAAGAAGATGGCGAGAGGCAAGGGCAAAAGAGATCGGAGGAAAGGGAGGAATCGGAGAGGAGGAAGAAGATGATGAGGTAGAGCTGGAGGTTGGTGATGGTGAGCCTTTGATTTTGATTTTGATTTGAGGAAGAGAGAGAAAAAAGGGGAATTGACCAAAAATAAGTTACTTTAATTGATTGTTTAATTTTTCAAATTACACATTAACACCATATGGTTTGGACATTATGAAAAGTTAGCCAATGTTAATTTTTTAATAACGGTAACGGTATGAAGGGGGAATTGACCAAAAAAATCGAATTGAGGGACCAAACACATTTCAAAAAAAGTACGGTGACCAAATGCATAGTATTGGGATAGTTCAGGACCAAAAATTATATTATCCTTTTTCTTATTATTATTATTATTTTTTTTATAGAGTTTATTACGAAATTTTCAAGCTCGATACAAAGTTTCACTCATTCACATGCAAACCCTTACCAGCGTTGGAGTATAAACATGTTAAAGCTGAGATGAAGAATTCAATCTGAAATTGAGTTCAATTTGAAGTGAAATAGGCAGTAAACTTGTTTGACTACGATTGAGTTCAAATTAATAGATAGTCGAGTTTAGGAGTTCATTCTGTTCATTTCAAAAACTAAAGTTTAGAAGTGTCATTTTTTAAAAAAAATTGATTTTTAAATGGGGACCCTATGCTCGAAACGGAGGGAGTAGATAGTAAACTTGTTTGAAGAGTTCAATTTGAATGGTGGCTTAATAGAGTTCACGAAAATGAGCACAAGAGCAAGAAGGCCATATAGTTGCAATGAGGGCTTTAATATGTATAACAATGATAGAACAGAGGTATACCAAACCAAGAAAATAAACAAAGCAAGGCTGAATTAAGTTACATTTTTCTTTTCCTTTTGACATTGTAATAAGATTGGATTAGCACTCAGCTCCGAAACAATCATCATTTCAGACTTCAGACGCCCACGAAGGCCCTGCATTGGGACTCCCAGTGCTCCTTTGTCTGCCGAATCCTCTCTACTCTTTCCGTCTGAAGTCGTTCCTCCCAATATTCTGGACATCTGTTTCAATATGAAATTATGAATGCTACAGGATGAGAACAAAACTATCACCGGCGTTACCATATATATAACAGGCAACAGTTTGATTCATTCTCTAAGATTGCCAAGAAAAAGCTCACCTCCTACTTAGTAGTATATTTAGCTCTTCCAAGTGCACAGCACGATCATATACTCCTGCCTATAGTCATACCGAAACAAATAAAAAAAATGAACTTTCAAAAATGATTCCTCAAAGTCCTGGAGTTCAGAGATCACTTTAGAAGAACAAGGCATTCAAGAACTCAGAGTACATTGCCCTTGACAAAATCTTACCTCTCGACAAAGAGGACATTTTTCCTTGGAATCTGCTGCCTTAATTCCATCTACAATTGTTACGGATCCAGCCTTACAGGCGCACATGTAGCAGAAGATATGACCACATGTGAGAGATACTGGATCAAATACTGTATCCTGCTTAAACAAGTAAAATAAACAATCAAAGCAAAGGTAGGGTTTCCAGAAAACAAGCATGATGCTAGATTGTAGTAATTAGAAACACAAACAATTAGTAGAAATGTTAGGAGAGAAGAGAGCTTCTTGGAATCATGCTTACATCATACCAAGATTAAGAGAAGGAAAAGCAAGGACTAACCAAACATATGGAACAAGTCAAGTCAATGTCTATCCTGACTGAATCAGAGAGCTCACAAAAGAGTGATGGTTTCCCGTCATTTAATATAAGGGAGCATCCCTCAAATAATGCAGAGGCTTTTTTGATATCGGCCTTTGTTTCCCTTAAATTTATGTGGAAAGCTATAAGCTCGAATAGCCATGGTGACTGAAGAATTTCCATGTGCATGCTTTGAACTTGTGACCTAAACGCTTGCCCTTGCTTAGAGTAGTGAATCTACAATAAAAGAAAAGATTTTCATTCATCTGAACATGACAATTTAAGTGGGAAAATAACTGTGCTCAACCGTGAGGGATGTCCCACAGGTAGTGTAGATCTAAACCTTCACAAAGTGTACCTCAGCCTTCGATTTCTTCCCATGCCCCTCAGACCAAATAAATAAATAATTGCGCTTGTTTTAATTGGTAAAAGGGGTGATATAACATACCTTGTCATATTTCTTTAGTATTTTGCGCATGGCAATAGCATGGATTATGGCATAACCGACGAGCTCCTTGCCTTCTTGAATCAAAGAACCATGGCTTCCCTGTACCTTCTCTTGGCACCAAATGAAGCACTTGCGAAAGCCGGAAGCTAGATGTATGTCGAGCAACTTTTGTGCACGCTCATTAAAGGTTCCAACTACTGCAGACATTTCCTTGAGAAGGGAAGGGAAAAAGGTTCCATCGCAGACTATAGAGTGCACAAAGTAGAATCAAGTCAGAAGTGCTAATTGGAGAGACCATATCAATTGTTCAACACAATCCCCCAATTTATGAGATGAAAGATGAGTCATTGCAACAGAAAGAAGACTCTCGAGACGTGTCTATGACAAATTGAGCTAATATGAAACTCAATTTAACTCGACTCAACTTTTATCCCAATTATTCAATCTTTAATACTCCCTCCGTTCCAAAATTATTGTCTTTCTTTCCTTTTTTTTCCCAAAAAAAATTGTCTTGTTTGTAACTTTCCTTTTGGCGACAACACTTTTACCATTATACCCTTATTTTTTCTTTCTATTTTAATCATGAGCCACATGCACATGCGCTTTAAAAGAAACTACACATTAGAGTCATTAGACCAATATTAATAATCAAGTCAATTGTTTTTCCTTAATCCGTGTGCCAGGTCAAACAAGACAATAATTTTGGGATGGACAGAGTATTATACAATTAAGCACCAACAAGAAGACTCTTTTTAACACTTCTACCAGGAAACATCCCCAAAATCTTGTTTCCAAGAATGGCTAGATGGCTAATTGGCTATAAATAAATTTTCCTGCATTCAACTTATTTCAACAACGATAAATCCCTGTTTGTGCACTCATGGTGCCATTCAGTCAAAAAAAAATCTATGAGATCTAGTAGAATTATAAAGTATCCTAAATTTTTGGAACAAAACCTTGGTTGATAGGACACTTTTGAGTAGTACAATTTATTTCATACAAGATGATCTTTTAACAACTTTTTAGTTCGCGCGCTCACACACACACATTCCTTCCGTCAAAACCCAGATGAAAAACTGGCCCAAAAACACAAAGTTAAGAGGTTTGTGATGAAACAGCAGCTGATTTTTACTACGATTGAAGCTAATGAAAGTTATGAAACACATAGACATACAACAAGACAGAGGAAACAGAAAATTGCTTCATTTCGTTCACGTAAATACATCGACAACTTATGGCAAATGAAGAATCAGCAACGGGATAACCGAAGAACCGAAAATGCACACAAACACGCATCTCCCTTCAAAACCCAGATGAAAAACTTGCTCAAAAGCACAAGTTATGAGGTTTGTGAGGAAGCAGCTGCAGATTTTCCCTAAGATTGAAGCTAAGGAAGCACACACACACACCGAGGACACATAACACTGTTTCATCTTCTTTCTGTAAATGCATCGAACACTTTATAGACAAACGAAAATCATCAGTCGGATAACAGAAAAACAGAAAACCCAAACACCGTTTTACACAGTACCATTCAATTGAATCAATTTTGTCAAAAAATCAAAATATTGAATACATGATCGAGTACTAACCAGGGCAATGGCTCGGGCAAGTAGAAAGATCGCGAAGGGGAAGATGATCGTGATCAATGGGATTCTGCGAATAAGCATCTTTGCGACACTTCTTCAAAATCTTTTTGAGCTTCTTGAAACCAACACCAGGTAATTGTTTTTGATCTTGTCCTTGCATGAATTCCTCATACTTCTTGCAGAACTTCATTTTTCGTAAAATACCAATAAATTAATCAGCCTTTTGCTTGATAAAACCCTAATCACTTGTGAATTTGATTCCAGTCCTGAAAACCACCCTTCAGCAATGCACTCTCACTCTCTCTCAATTTCTCTCTCGTAAAAGATTTAGTTACGCGGAAGAACCTGACGGATATGAAGGATAACTTTGGAAAAAGTCAATTTCTCTAAAACTTTCTTGATAATATCACGGACACTTTACAAGTAGACCAAAACTAAATCATATAGCATTTAACCCTGAACTATTGGTTGAGTTTGAATTCCCCCCTAACTATCAATTAAAGCAATATGTCTCCCTCAAGTATAACATTTTTTAAAATTACATCTTCTGTTTTAGCACCACTGTTTGACATATAAGTGGACATCGTGTTAGCTTGTTGCGTAATCCACAACTTCATTATGGGAGCAGATCCTAGTGATATCATTATAAATGACCAAAGTTGTGAAGTGGAATCAAGAAATCAAGGTGTAAAAGTCTAACTAACACAACGACAAGAGAAGGAAGAATTTAGAAAGTGGATAGTAAAGAGGGATAACATAGCTAGGGACATGTGGAATGACTATGTTGTTACTATTTAGTTTTTTTTTTTTTTTTTTGAGATTTATTTGTATTGTCGGACTATCTTAATTGTTTTGGTGTATTTTCATTAAAGTTTATCATATATATAGATTTACTAGTGTTCAATATTTATTCATGTGGTTTGCTTTGTGTTTTTACTGTAGAAATGGGCTAGTTAACGGATAATGATAACAAGAGTATTTTTCGCCTGTGGTCCGCACCAATGGATCGCGTAATGCTTGACACACTTCCGAATAAGCTCAACTTGGTTATAAACCTTCCAATACATTTAAACACTCGAGCTTTGTTCGAGTTGTTCAACTTGTAAGAGAAGTTTGGAGTTCAATGTGTACGAAACATGTTGAGAACCATCTAAGGACCATTTAAGGTACTTGGAATACCATTACAAAACTTTGTAACAAAAGTGGATTTGGATGGGATGATAACTTGAGAATGATCACATGTTCAAATGAAAGTTATGACAAGGAAGTAACGGTACGATTCCTTGAACTTTATAAGCTTAATAGTTAATATTTTTATAATCATTCATTAGTATACTTTATAACATTTTTTAAAGTTCTTTTGGTAATTGAAATAGACACATATATCCTACCCATTAAAAGTGTTTAAACAAGAAGATAGAAATGTATGATGAGATTTCAATCGTTGTTGGAAAGGATATGGCTACGGGATGCTTTGTAAAATCATTTGTTGATATTGATACAGAAGCTAGCCCATAATTTAATTCTATAGGCGGCATTGAAAGCAATGAGTTTAAAGAGGTCACAAAAGCAAAGAAGCTTCAAGTGCAGTCGTCAAAGTCAAGGTCCCATCGGAAAATGTGTTGAGAGGATGGAGATTCTACATATGACAACAAAGTATGCATACAACTTGGAGACGTAGCGTTTGCAATCAAGAAACTTTCGATGAGCAAGTAAACATGGAAGATCTCTACAAAGAGGTTATGAAAAGGCTTTGCTTTAATGAAGTGTTTCTTGGTTCGGTGTTTGATCATCGATTATGAACAAAGATTTGGCTAGAGGATTTATGGTAAAAAGTGAGAACCTTCGAAAGAAATGGATTGAAAAATTCATGACCCAAGAGTGGCGTGAATACTAGTTTTATGTTTTGTTGTTGAAGCACAAAAAAACTTTAGAGGTTAGTTTATTTTAAAACAATTATTAGAGTTTTGGTAATATTTTGTTATTATATGAACATGATTATCATTTGGGACAAAATGTTATGTACACATCTTAATTAGATTTTGGGTAATCATTTTTGAGTAATGTGAAATTTTATGTTATAACGTACATTCAAAAATTATCCAAGTATGCTTTCATTTTATGATTATTATTGTGTTTGTAAAGTAGCTAGTATACCTAGGTAGAGTTGATAACTCGTGTGAAAATTTATGTTTAGTCCCTATTGGAGTATTATATACAAATGATATTGTAAAAAAATGATTTCTAACTCATTTTTACAAAGTTTACCAAACCGGAAAATATTTTTCGCAACATTTTCATAAGACTTACCAAACAATGAGAAAATATAATTATTTCATTTTTCGAAATTATTTTCGGAAAATGTTTTCCTTGAAATAAGCAGAGCCTAAGACTCACATGACCTTATTTATTAATTATTTTTTACCATAATATTCAAAATAGAGAAATAGCCAATTATTTATATTTACCATTTTTAGGTACAAAGCTGTCAAAAGGGGTTGTGCCCGTTGGGCCAACCCGTCTCGTCACCTTAAAAAAAGTGGGTTTGGTTGAAAAAAATGAGTTTACTATGAGATGAGTCAAACAGGTTGAGCCCACATGGGTTGCAGGTTGAGGCGTGTTGACCCGCAAAATTGTAAAATAACCAAAGAGAACCACAAGTTTGATAATTATGAGCTTAAACCCTATTGTTCAATGGGTGAGATTTTTTTTTCTAAAATCTTAAATATAAATAAATGATTATGGATTCGTTAAAACATAACACTTTTTAGAATTAGGTAGATTAACAATAATATTAACTGAAAGATAAATTACAAGAAGATACAAAAAGAATAATGATAAAATGATTTTTGATTTCCTTTTTTTCCTTTTTATACTATTAATAGTAGATAAAGTTGTTTACAAATACTATTTAGTATATAATAGTAAAAAATATAATTTTTTTGATGAATTATGATTTTTTTGTGTTATAATAATAATTTTCTTGTGATGAATCGACAATATTCAGACCCGTCACCTTCGTGAGCTAATTCGCCATGCCCTGCCAAATGACAGGTTATAGGTTGTGGGTTGACCCATCCCACGAACCCACCTTAACAGTTCTTGAAGTACAGTTTTAGAGCAAAATCATAAAATAGTTAATTGAAATACTAAAAAAGGTATTATGGTAAAACAATAATCTAAATATGGTCTCTTGAGTCTCAAATGGACATTTTACGTCGATTCAAATAGCAGTGACAAAACAAAAGTTATGATTTAAGCAAATGCTATAGTTGAGGGAGTGCATTCCTTCAATTGGTAGTTCATGGGGTAATTTGAACCCAAACTCTAGCTGTGGAGGTTATTTATAATTTACCCTTAATTTTATAATCGTGGCAATGTCTTTCTTACGTTTGCCATGGTGGAGTATAAAGTTTGGAGAATTTACAAAAAAAAATTCTCCCAATTAAAAAAATCGTTGACTTTTTAAAATCAACTTAATTTTTTCCAAATATAACATTTTAAAATACTTTACTTTAGTTATCAAAGTTATAAAAAATGCTCCTTCCGTTCCGATCAAAAATCACCATTTACAAGCTAAATTTTTAAAGAAAATTACACTTTTAGTAACTAATTAAAAATAAAATTTCACATTAATGACTTAATTTTAAAAAATGGACTCTTTAAGTATAATATTTCAAAATAGAATAGTTGATTATTTACCCGAATACAGATGTAGTATTTTACAAAAGATATACTTCATTCGTTTTTAAGTAATTGTCATGTTTGATTGGACACATAAATTTAAAAAAACAAATTACCTTCCTTATAATTGATTTAATATGTAGTTACCCAAAAAGCATTATATATATATATATATATATAAGGCATAATATATATATAATATTAAAGATTGGAAAAAAATAAAAAAAATATGTAATTACCCTTAAAATTCATGTGTATGTGGTCATCATTAAAGTAACAAAAAATTTAAAAGTAAAATGATAAAAATATTTTTCTACAAAGAAAAATTTGGTAACAGATATGACAATTTTTTCAGAAACAAATAAAAAGGAAAAATGGGATAATTATTAGAGAACAGATGAAGTAGTTATACAGTATTTGTTATAATTATGTAGTAAAAAATATGTTTTATATCAATTGAAAAATTGACAAATTGACTTTAGAACGTTGAAATGCAATATAATTACTCCCTCCGTCCCTAAATTATCGTCTTTATTTCATTTTTCGTCCGTCCCAAAATAATTGTCCAGTTTGAAACTTTTCATTTTAGAACATAACTTTTACCACTTTACCCTTACTTTTTCACCCTACTTTAATTATGGGCCATATACACATGAGCTTAAAAGAAAACTACACATTAAACCAATATAAATAATCAAGTCAATTGTTTTTTTTTAAACTGTGCGCCGATTCAATCAGGACGATTATTTAGGGAGGAGGGAGTATTTTGAACAGGGAAAGTAAATGTTAGTGGGCACTTGATTAAAGTTAAATGTTAATGTCAGTGTCATCTTAATAAAAAGTGGGATAAATCATAAATGTCATGGATCGTGCGTGTATTTGTAGCATAAAAGTATCGAAGGTAGATGGGATGTTGGTTCACATCAAATGCTTGGCTAAATTTTCAAACTTGATATTAGCACAGTCATTATGCTCAAATATAGAGGTAGTTATATTCCATCCGTTCCATACATGTACTATGTTTTATTTTAAAAGTTTATTTTTAAAAATTATTTTTATAATTTTTATAACGTTTCAATCTTATCTTTTATATTTGATATAAACATATTGATTATACTTAAATATTATTATAATTATGAACAACTTTAATGTTAGTTATATATTCTTACAATTCTCATAACAGTTCAAGACTGTGTAAAATTTTACATTCTTACTTCTCACGACGGAGGATTTGAGTTGGGTCAACTCTCGACTCAAATGATATTTATTTTTTTCAAGTTATTAGAGCATCTGCAATAAGGAGAATACACATTTTAATTTTCTTCTCAATGGTTTTAATTTATTCCTCACATTTCTTAAGTGGTCTCACTGCCACCTACACATTTTTAAACATTTTCTTCCAAATGGTGGACGGAGTCGTCTGAGTTACCGTATGGCGTCAAACTGCCATGTTGTTGTCGGTGGTCGATATCTGGCTATATTATCTATAAAATAAACATTGTGAGTTGGCGGAGAGGGCCCCCGCCAAAAACCCTCCGGTGTGTTCATCAGTACACTGAGTATGAAAGAGAAGGCGCATAGCCTCCAAGTGCGTGTGTGATTCTAAATCAGAAGAAGAGAGAGCCCTCATCACTATGGACTAGTGAGGTTATTTATACCTGGATTGAATGGGCCTAGCTCGTGGACTATCTGCCCGACCCAAGCCTTCTGACATTATGTAAAATATAATGAGCCATTAGATGAGGCCCACACGCCATTGAGGCGGATCCAAAATATGCACATCAGTAGCCCTCTACTCATTATTCTTCGAGATTCATCTCGAGGGTAAGGAGTACTATTCGCTCGTAATCTTCTTTAATTTCTCGGGATGGTCGAGGCTGAATTACTTTCATCTTGGCAGACAAGATAACAGAAGTCCTGGGATGAGTCACGACTTTAGTCGTTTTTGACTGCCATTGTATATTTTAATTAACTAATACACTTTATAATTTGATTGTTTAAGTCCTTTCTATAGCGTATAAAGTGCCACTTAGGCCAAGGTCAAGTTTCAGTACTTGGCTATGCGAGAAAAACTACATTTGAAAAGCTAGCAAGCAGAACGCCACTTGGGCCAAGGTTAAGTCCCAGTACTCGATTTTGCAAGCAGGACTACCTTTAAAAAAGCTAGCCGAAACGCCACTACATTGCCGAATCGAACCGGGTCTCCCCGAGAAAGCCGATATCCTAACCATCGACGACAATGAAACCAACCGATGTATCTAAAAAAATCGGGGGTGTCGGGTGGATGTGGGTCGTTGAGCCGTCACGGGGGGTGTTCATCGTAAAATAAAATCGTGAGTCGACGGGGAGGGCCTGTCAAACCCCGTGTTCTCAAGTACATGTGTGATTTCTAAATCAGAAGAAGATATAGCCCCCATCACTATGGACTAGTGGGGTATACCTGTATGGAATGAGCCTAGCTCGTGGACTATCTGTCCGGTCCAAGCCTTTTGACATTATGTAAAATATAATGGGCCATTAGATGAGGCCCACACGCCATTGATGCAGATCCAAAATATGCACATCATTTTACATTATTCATCAATTCTTACATGGGTCCCACAACCAAATCAACCACTTTATTTTCACTATTTTTTATTTGTATACTTTTCAAACAAACTAATTAATTTGTATATTATTTTATAAATTAATTAATTGTTTTTAAAGTTTAATTAATATATGTAATTTTAAATATTATTTACTCAAAGAATTCTTAATAGTTGGAGAAGCTTGAAAATGTGATAAATTTTGTGCACCCTGAAATTTTTTCCAAAATTTGAAAACTGAGAATAATTTGGATATATGGGAACATTTGGATAGTTGGGAAATTTTGGTGGGTATTGGGGGACTAGCCGAAAACTGAATATATTGAACATTTTTCAGAATTAGAGGATTTTAGGAATTTTGATCATTATCAGAATTTCCATCCATTTGGAATTTAAAAAAATTAAAATTGTAAAGAGAATGGAAAGTGAATTTTTTAGAAGAGAGAATGAAAAGTGAATTTTTAGTTGGAAAAATGAAGAAAGATTGGAGATTAGAGGGTCATTTATAAAAAGAAGATTGGATGATTATTAATTTTTTTTAAAGTAACGGTCAAATTGAAAAGAAAAAAAGTCAGAACGGTCTCAAAACCGAAAAAAATTGGATTTTTTTTTGTTTTCTTTCTTTGAAACAAGCAATCAACGGGTATTTTTTTAAAAAAAATAAAATTAACAAACAAAACATTTCAAGAAAGTGGGGGACATGTGAGACCGGCGTTGCAAACACCCATCACACGCCTTCACCGTGCGTGAGAAGCCCGTGCCAATTGGGAGACCGCCACACTCTCTCCCTCTTCATCCCTTTATCTCTCTTGATCAGTTAATTCTTATTTTGGAATTGAGAAAGAATTTTTTGCTAAGAATTATGTCTACCATGGTTTGGGATTCTTACCCAAATAATTCTATTGGAGATGCTCTTAACATCAATTTTGACACGTCGTCTTATGTATTGGCGAGATCATAGTGCATGAATAAATTGAAGTAGTTTGATTAAAGTTTGCATGTGGCATGCGAATCCATCTTTAGACAACTTCTTGTTCTTCGTTAATAAATCGAAAGTTTAAGCAAAGTCAATCGAAGAATGAAGATGTAGATATGATGATGAGCTTCATAATATTTTTAATTTCCTAATTTAATTTAATTTAATTTTCTTCCTCCATTCGATCTTCATGTTTCAGATTGAATAATTTCGAATCTACACTAAATATTTATTGAGTAATACTATTTGAATTAATCATAAGCATATATGGGACAGGGACTCTCAATTTTATTTTATTATTAATTATCGGGTGTTCATTTGACTTTGTATTGTTATTTATTATATGAAAACTAAGATGTTATTGTTGGAAGAAAACAGGAATTGACCAAATCCTTTTTGATGTCATTTTCAATTTTCGAAAGATTATTTACAAAAGAGGTATGATATCACGAGTTATAGCTTGTGATATTATTATAAGTTTTAGTATTAGTATCATTAGATTAAATTTATTTAAATCTTTACATCGTTAGATTAAGTTTTTTCTTTTTTTTAAAAAAAATAATGATATGAATATTTCAAATCATGATCAACTTAATAATTTAACGACTCTAACACTAAAACTCGTAATAATATCAAAAGTTCTAGTTCGTAACATCATTTTTCTTTTTAAAAAAGAAAATGTAATGCAAAAATAATGAAAAAGTCAACTTTGAAGCAAAAGCCCCCCGTGGGTTGTTTGGACGGCAAAGGCTAATACTTTAGCAAAGCGCCACTAACCACACCTTTATAAGAGTTTTTAATTGTTAGTTTTTCTCCCTAAATATTGATGATTATTATTCTAAAATTTATTGCTACTTTCTTGTAGTTTGTATTTTTTTTTGAGGTGAATTAATTACTCTATTAATCAATAAATATCAACATTTTTTTTTGATCTTATAGATTTTATAATGGTAATCATCGATGATGGTTAGTACTTACTTCATCTGTTTCAAAATAAATGTCGTTTTAACAATTCACATACAGATTAAAGAAATTTATAAGAAGACTAATATACATTTATTTAAGTTCATTTAATGTAGTTAAGTTGTACAGTGTTTTCTCTTTCCTCTAAACAATCTACTCTCTAATATCATTTAATTTGAAATTAATAAATAAGGATAATTTTGACAAAATATGAACAAATATTTCTTAAAATCCTGTAATAACACTTATTTTGTAATAAACATTTTTTGTTAAAACGACACTTATTTTAAAACAGAAGGAGTAGTAAATATTGAAAATTCTTCCATATTTTTGATTTAATAAATCTCAACTACACACCCACACACATATCCATATAGGCATATAACAACATTTGAAAAGCATTACCTACTTCTATACCCCCCCCCTCTGTTTCCCAAAAAAATATAAAAAAAATGTTAAGTCTTTTTTTAAAAAAGAAAAATTATAATTTTACTTATTCAAATCTTTTTTGAATCAAAATTCGAAAATTTTCTAAAGATATTTCGTTTTCTCAATCTCACGAACAAGCTCTAAGAATCAATTTTGTTGGTGGATGAAGGGTGGGGGTAGGTTTGAGGATTAGAGTTGTCAAATTGGGCTAAATCCCGCGGGCATATCCATCTCGCTACCTAAAAAGGGTGGGTTGAACCAATGAAATGGAGGACCGTTTGGGAACGAGCTGCGGGCTTGAACGGTACGAGACGGGCTGCCCGTCATTTTCTCAGACTTAAGTTATAAATTACGGAGTATAATAATTCTCTCTTTTGCAAAATTCTCTCTTAAACTCTCGCGCTCAAATTCCATCCCCATCTCTTAAACTCTCGCGCTCAAATTCCATCCCCAGGCAGCGACAACGAATTTCCTCCTGCTCCATCTCCGACCAAACCTTCCCCCCATCTCCTATCGCCTTCACCATCCCCACCCACCTCTATTCGTAGTCCAGATATCACCATCGTTTCTAATCTTCCTCCATAGCCGTCGGTGCGCCCGTATCTACAGTCGGTTTCATCTTCAGTCAACTCCCACCAATTCAGCCTTCATCCACAGCAAAACCATTAATCTTCTCATCTAGATGTGATCGCCATCTCTTTCTTTCACTCGATATCTCAAATTCTCAGTTCAGATCTGCCGTCGCTGCTCGTTGACAAATAATTTGGGTCTCTGTTTTTTCTTTATTTGTAGAGAAGTTTCTGTCATCCGAGTGCTTAGGGCTCGAAATCTCGTAGAAGCTCCAAGACAGAAAGAGAGGCATCACGGGTACTAGTTTCATCTAGATTTGATAGGATCCTACTCTGGGCTTATTAGAGCATCCCCAATGCTACCCTTCCTATATCATCTTTTTAGTCGGGTCCCACGGTCACATACACATTTTTCTCTTCTTATTTCATTTAAGAATATATCTTCCCAATGTTAATCTTCTTATACATCTTCTTAGTTGGGTCCCACTGCCACCTTACTAACTTTACACTTAAATCTTATTTTTATATTTCTCAAACAAAAAAATTAATTAAATTATAAATAAAGACATTAATTAATTTATAAATAATACTATTACTCACAATTTAAATAATTTATAATTTAATTAATAAATTATCAATAAAATACATATTATACATGACTCGTAAAATAACATAAATAGAAAATTACATAAAACGTTAAATTTTTAAAAAAATACATAACGATAAAGTTACATAAAAGATAAATACTTAAAAATTACATAAAAACATAAATACTTAAAATTAAAATTTCAATTCAATAATTAAAATTACATAAAAACGTCACTATAACGACGCCATATATGCTCAACAAAGTTGGATCAAAGTTCATGATGTGTGTTTCTATCTCGTACATCTGAATTTCGTTGCAGATATTCTTCAAATGCTTGTGTTGACCCATTGTTTACTTGTGGAGAGTCATATACGATATCATTAGCCCAGTTCGTAATGTGATCACCCTCGGCCTCCACAATCATGTTATGTAAAATAATGCATGTGAGCATTATTTCTTTCAAGTTATCTCTATACCAAAACCTGCTAGGACCTTTGATAATTGCCCATTTTGATTGGAGTACTCCAAATGCTCGTTCGACATCTTTTCTTGCAGCCTCTTGCATCTCTTTGAATTTCTTTCGCTTAGCATCCGACGGGCACGAAAAACTCTTAACAAAAGTAGCCCAATCCGGATAAATTCCATTGGTTAGGTAGTATTCGTTTGTATACTGTTTGTCATTCACTTCAAAATTGAACGGTTGTGCATTTCCTTCGAGTACGTTATTGAACAAAGGTGATTCATATAACACATGAAGATCATTACGAGAACATGCGACCCCAAAAAATGCATGCCATATCCATAAATCTGCCGACGCAACTGCTTCGAGCACAATTGTGGGCTTCCCATCACCTCTTGAATATTGACCATGCCAAGCGACCGAACAATTTTTCCATTCCCAGTGCACACAATCAAGACTTCCTAACATACCTGGAAAGTCATGCCTTTGCTCGTGCATTTGAAGTAGACGTTGTGTATCATTAGCATTTGGTCTTCTCAAGTATTGACCTCCGAAAAATTCAATAATACATCGACAAAAGTTGAACATGCACTCGATGGCGGTTGTTTCTGCTAATCGGAGGTACTCGTCGAGATGATCGGCCGGAACTCCATAAGCCAATTGACGGATAGCTGCCGTATATTTTTGAAGTGGTGAGAGACCTACTTTTCCTCGCATCGACCTCGCTCTGTCGAAAATAACTTGAATGATTCTCCAATGCATTAACTATCTGAATGAATAAGTTTCGATGCATTCAGAAGCGTCGTCGAAATATATGATCGGGATACAATGGCTGAGATGAGAAGTAGTCATTGATAAGTTGAGTATTTTCCGCTACACGCTTTCGATCTATATACCTCATCTTTTTCCTTTGGCGACGCCTCCTGATGTTGGCTCTCTCCGTTTCTTCTATCTGTTGTTGTAATGCAATTATCTCCAAAAATATTTTTTCACCTTCAGACATGTTGGATTCGTTGGATTCTTCGGTATGACTGCTTGTGTTAGAGCTATTGGTAGAAGAAGATGAAGAATTAGACATTTTTAGTTGTATGTTGATGATTTGTAGCTATTGGTAGAAGAATATGACACCCTCTTATCTATATATACTTCTCAACAACGGCTACTTTACAACGGCTACTTTAAAACAGCTACTTTACAATGGCTAGTTTAAAACGACTACTTTAAAACAGATACTTTACAACGACTACTTTAATTAACCCAGTTAATAAGTAAAGTTACATAAAAACATTATAATATTAAAAGTTACATAAAAACATTATAATATTAAAAGTTACATAAAAACATTATAATATTAAAAGTTACATAAAAACATTAATAATTAAAGTTACATAAAAACATAAATAATTAAAGTTACATAAAAACATAAATAATTAAAGTTACATAAAAACATTAATAATTAAAGTTACATAAAAACATTAATAATTAAAGTTACATAAAAACACAATAATATTACAAGTTACATAAAAACATTAATAAATAAAGTTACAGAAAAACATTAATAATTAAAATTCATATCCTTTCTTCCTCAACTGTGCCTTTACTTGCTCACATCCGTGTTGATATATGGCAACCTGTTCTGGAGTCATCTTCAGAGAAAGCAAGCAACCTTGGAAGCTAAAACAATCATTGCAAAAGCAGGGGGACCTATTCCAGCGCTTTCTTTTAGCTTTACTTATTCAATCGCTTCCTAATATAACATTCTGGAATCACCTTTGATGGGTCCATTCTCCATCCATTTCTTATTTATCTCAATTGTTTCTCCCTAATTATCCAGCTACTGGGAAGGTCGATTACGATATGTTCAATGTTGATGATGCTATTTTCATTGTACAAGTAATGAAGACAGCATACCATAGCAATGCAACATTTTTGCGGGCTTGCCCGTTTTGCCTGCAGCCCTATGCGGGTTGGGCTGGGCCAAGACATTTAGGGACCGTCATGTTCGCGTGCTTTTCCGCCCTACCCCGTTTTATAACAGGCTTTCTAGGCCCGTGGGCAAACCCACTCCGTAAGCCCGTTTTGACAGCTCTACTGAGGAAGGACCGGTAGGGGATTCCGTTTGCCTAGAACATTTCAAAAAATTCAGCTATTTGATTGATGTGACAATTCAAGGTCTTTTTTTTTTCTTGTGTGAGCATGGCTCCGACCGTAGTGTCTGTAACTGTGAGGTACAATAGTAGGAGTTTCTGTGTATGGGGAGGAGCTAGTACTGGAGGGCTAGCTAGGTATTCTTTGACTTTCTCAAAGGCGAGCGGGCATTTTGTATCGCATACTCTGTCAGTATCTTTCTGTAGTAGTTTGAAAAGTGGTTCACGCATGGATATCAGTTGTCTGATGAAACAACTGATGTATTGTAATCTGCCAAGGAAGCCTTTGACTTCGCTCGGAGTCCTTGGTTGTGGCATATCTGTGATGGCTTTAACTTTTGCATGTTCTATCTCAATTCCCTGCTCAGTTACCATGAAACCTAGCATTATGTTGGGTTGAGTTTCATTTGGTGCTTACATAACCTTTCAAAGAATTTACGAAGGTTTCTGATATGGGCAACATCTGTTTCGTCTGACTGAATGATCATATCATCCACGTATACTTCTATCTCTTTGTGGATCATGTCATGGAATAGGACAGTAGCGGCTCTCTGATATGTAGCCCCATCGTTTTTCAGCCCAAACGGCATAACTATATAGCAGTATGTCCCCCAAAAGGTGATAAAGGATGTTTTCTCCTAATCTATTGTTGCTATTTTGATTTGGTTGTAACCAAGCATGCCATCCATAAAGGATCTTACTTTTTGGGATGCTATAACGACTACCACCATGTCAATGTTTGGTAGTAGGAAGTCATCTTTCGGAGATGCTCTGTTGAGGTCGCGAAAGTTAACACATATCCGAACCTTTCTATTGAGTTTCGGTACTGTTACAATGTTTGATAGCTAGATTGGGTATTCAACCACCTGGATAAACTTAACATGTAGTTGTTTCATGATCTCTTCTTTCACTTGGAGAGACCATTCAGGCTTGATTCTGCACAATTTCTGTTTCACTGGCTTAACATCATGGTATGTCGGAATTTTGTGTTCAACTATGGCTGGATCCAATCCTAGCATATCTTCATAGGACCATTGATGTAGTTTATTTTACCTCTCAAGTGCACAAGTCAACGGAAATATAGTTGTGCGGAAGCAATGGTTGAACCATATAGAGAAATAATAATAGTGCAAGTTTAACATGTAAAAGAAACAATTATACTAAGGGGGGGGGGGTTTGGGTTTATAAGTAATTAAAACTAATTACTGGCAATTTAAACTAATTTATAAAGAAGAATTAAATTATTGCAAATTTCATAGGATTACCGAAGATTGATTTTATGGTGAAAGTCTAGGAATTATGATTCATTTGTATATACTCTTATATTCATCTATCTTATGTATCAATCAATTAAGGGTTCGTTCACTAATGTAAAGATTGGGATGCATTGGGCACGGTTTGCAATGCTTAGTACCCCGTTTTGGCTATGCTTTCTTGATCCATCCACAAAGCAATTAAGGGTCCATTAAATACACGAAGAACACATGTGAACCTAGATCGATACCTTAGCCTGATCAGAAAATCAAAAAGATCTATTTATTACTTAGGTTGGCTAATGTATGATTTATGCATTTGGTCGTGCAGTACGTCATACCCAAGAGCCTACACATCTACAAACGCAACCATTATGCAAGAGTTTCAATGAAAGACGAGAGATAATCTAAGTAATAAACGATAATTGATTGAATAGAATTAAGTACTAGAACATATGATTCGATGCAAGTTACCTCAAATTCCTAGAGTGATGCGGTTAGTTCATCACGATGAACAAACAAAAGTGGATGAAGAGCTCATAATCGATCTTTAATAAAACAACGTCACAACTTAAAATAATATGTTTCTAGCCCAAAGGGAGACTGAAATTTGGATCCCTAAACCTAAACTACTAGGGTTGTATTTATACTAGGTTTACAAAATTGAGAAATTACAAAACTGGCCAGGCTGAAAAACGGGGCTAGGCGGTCTCTTGGTCATCGAGACTAGGCAAATTTTGCGCGAGAGCCTAGGCCTTGGGACTGGGCGAGCGCCTACTCGTTTCTTCAGCTTTTTGACACTTCAAACTTCCAGCCTTTTGCACCTTGGTCCCTGAAGTCTTCAATTGCTTGGAATAGGCCTTTAAGTCTGCCAAAATCTCCAATTAAACCTGAAACTCATAAAAGCACTACAAACCGATATTAGTAGTCTAAAACTCGTGGAAAAGCACAATCTAAGTAGGAATATATACCAAATAGATGCATATAAAACACATCTATCAAATACCCTCAAACTAATACTTTGCTCGTCCACGAGTAAACAAATAAATACAAAAGCAGTAAATAAGTATAAAAAATACAGAACGAAAATATTTTTAGAAGGTGACACTACTTACACTCCTCTAGAAACCCACAAACTCAAGGAGACTCAAAAGAGCGACTCGAACTATGTAGATAAATACAAAAACAGTAAACTAAATTCATTTAACTAATAAATCAATAAATAAACAAAATCTTTTTGGTTTATTCTCAAGTCAAGATAGTGCGGAAATCAAAAAGTGCCTCAAGGAATGCTCTACACATGTGTAAAGACTACTTCCATTACCAAATGGTTTCACTCTATCATGTAAATAGTACTATGATTTTTCAACTGTGTGAACTCCCACTCATTGAGTATCTTCCAACTTAAACAGTTTAATCAAGCTAAGCACAACATCCATTCCCAATCTTTTATTAAAAACATGTGCATCATGAAATAAGGAATTTACCATCTATGTCCGGTCACTTTGCGAACGAAAGAACACAATGGAATAAAAAATGCTTATACATCCATCTCATGCACCTTCTATGTATGAATACAATGCTCTTGTCTCCCAGTTACTTGCAATAGCTAAGATTATGCTAACATATTGAACTTTACCAAGAAGTGTATATATATGAAGCATGAATCAATTAAAGATGTATCATAATTTTAAGAAATATATAACATGAGTAAGTGGCATTGGATCAATAGGGTTTCATTAAGCTTGTAATGTAAGACCATGTTGTTAAGGGATACGATGGAAAGAGAAAGAAATTCAAAACGAGAGAGCAAGACTACCCTTTATCCCATCGTTTCTATGGCATGAACACATGATTTAGGATAAGACCTGAAAAAACAACAACCTGGGGATATTTCCCCCAAACTTGCTATTTACTATCTGATCACTAAACATGAGTGATCCCCTTTGCTTTTTTTCTTTCTTTTTGGCCATGCCTTCATTTGAATTATTTTGCACCCTTTTTCTTTTCATTTAGTTTCATCTCTTCTATCCTTTATCATTCAATTTTTTTTATTAATGGAGAATACAACGAAGAAGATGAAACTATAGGGGGAACTTTTGCACCGATGATTCCACGCAGCATCAATTCTCAACCCATGTCCTACTCTCTCGAAGGTAGGCTAAAGTGTATCCTAGTGCCAAGTCATCATGCAAAATTCCATAGAAAAGAGATACAGTTATAAATATCACATCCATTATGAAATGAAGAATAACTCCTAATGCATTTGACATAAGCATTCGTTAGAAAAGATGTAGGGAAATTCAAGACTAACATGTAATCACGATTCAAAAGTGTGCTTGAGAAATATTAGCAAGACAATTCCAAAGGTTCTAACTCTCATAAAAATGACCCTATAGTTACAAATTAATGTAACACTCACGTATAGACGGCTATTCAACATACTCAAAGGAACGAAATGTGTACTATGAACTAGATAAAAATGTCCAAAATATTCAATAATGGTGTGGTATGAGTACACAAAGGGTGAATAGTCATAGGAAATTTACACAATAGAGTAAATTCCAGAAGAATTGATGGAAGAGTCATGTGGGTCATAGCATTATATCATCATTGGCGGGGATTTCCACACCAAGACTCGAGAATAAATTATAATTTTTTTTAGAAAAATGGAATTTAACATTGACCGATCTAAGGCTGGATAAGCAGACAACTGCCAAAATAGGCAACCATCACATGTTTGGAAGAAACAAAAATGGCTTCTCCCTTTGTTTCGGTACTTGTCAACATCAATTCCTAAAATAAAAATAAGCAAAAGAAATAAAATAGATAGAAGAAGAGATATTAGGAACACTAAAGGCTCGTTTGCTGTGGCTGATGGCTTATGACTTATGGCTGATAGCTTAAGCTGGTGGCTGAATGACTTGTGGCTGATTGTATGATAGACTGTTTGTTACAGCTGTTGAAAATATGCTTATGAGTTGTTATAATTATTTGTTAAAAAAAACTTGAAAATTAGTATTCATATTTTTATGTATATTTCATAAAAGGATGAAATGAGGATAATCAAATATTTATTAATGAATAGTTGTCTTCATGTTTAAAAAAACAAAAAAAGCTTAAAATTTTGGTTTTTTGACTTTGGCTTTTCAATGCATAAAAGGGTGTTGTACCTAACTTATTGGCTTTTGGCTTATAAGTTAAAACAAACACTCTAAATATGAGTTTTCAAAAGCCAAAAGCCAAAAGTCACTCCCCATAAGTTGCAACAAACGAGCACTAATTGTCCCACATACATAGCAGGATATACGCAAAAAGTTCCCAATTCTCATTACGTTAGGGTCTGAAAAAACCCTGGACCTAGAATTCCCCCTCAAACTTGAAATGAATTTTGTCCTCAAAATTTTGGATTAGCTGATAAGGGAATTGATGGGGAAAGAGAACGGGTAACAAATTACATTTCCGTATAACGAAGGATGACACTATTTAAGCGTCGACTCATTGCGAGCCAGGACCATCTAACGAAGAAGGACGCCATTCAGGGACGGAGTCTGGAGGCATGTTAAGATGAGAAGACAAGTTTTGGAAAAAATTAACCAGACCAACCATAAAAGTAGTTATGGTCTGCCTGTATCTGCTCAATTTGCTGCTGGACCACAGCTTGGTCCATCTGCAGTTCCACTATCTGAGTGGAAAACT
The DNA here is from genome assembly GCA_013146195.2 of Codonopsis lanceolata. Classification (NCBI taxonomy): domain Eukaryota; kingdom Viridiplantae; phylum Streptophyta; class Magnoliopsida; order Asterales; family Campanulaceae; genus Codonopsis; species Codonopsis lanceolata. The sequence continues at coordinate 112,960,586 of CM028382.1, read as the reverse complement.
CCTCAAGAGGATCCACATTGGACTTCTGATCAACATCCTCACCAATATCCTCAGGGTGATGGGCATAGGGTGGCCGTGTTCTATTAGCAACACCCTTCTTGGCGACATTAGGTATCAGCCTAATTCTCTCTAAATCAGCAGTCCATTGGACTCTTGCGTTAGCACAGAGGCCAGTGATAAGTTTGGGAAAGAAATACCCAGTGTTTGAGGTCTTATCAACCATGCCTCTAAGCTGCCCATTAATCAAATCAGGAATGTTAACAGTCCCCTTGATCAAAATGGTGTAAATTAACACCGCCCTATTCCAAGTCACATCAGATTGATGCGTCGTTGGCATCACCCTGACACAAATAAACTTATAAATCCCCTTTGCCTGAGGGGTCAAACAAGACTCCCTAATAGAATGGGGACGACCAGCTGTCTCCCCATGTCCTAAGGTTGACTAAAAACCAGGTACAACGATCCTTTCGCTGACCGTGGACAAATCCAGATTATAAGACATGTAAGGCTGAAAATCATCGGTCTCCAAAATGGGCAGATCATAGTATTTGTTAATTTCCCATATGTTGAATTTCACATAAACACCCTCACCCACGACATGTCAGGGTCCTCTCCTATCACTCGTCCACTGTGAGCATAGAACTCATGGACGATGGGCACCACAGCCTCACCAGGAGGCTTACATAACTTTTCCCACCCATTAAGTATAAAATAGGCTGACAACCTATAGCTATCATAATCAAATCCCTTCTCCGTCGAAATGGTTTTAGAATTAAAACCCTCGGAATAGATTTTAAAATTTTCAGGGCCTTTGAAATGATCTATATTGTACACGGGGGCAGGGGCAGAAAACAACGAAGCCTCGCCGGCTTGGGTTTTACTTCTTGTTTTGGGTGCCATTTCTAAAGGTGCACAAAACACTCCTCTCAAAATCAGAAAATCCCAACAAAACTTGTAAATAATTAACAAATAAAATTACCATAACTAAACATTTTATGCTCAAAACTAGATTAAGCAAGCAAATTACACAATTAAGAGTTAAGGGTTGAAGATACTAGTTATAGATTCAATTTCCTCAAGCTTGATCGCCGGAATCTCCGCGGGAAAATATGGTGATTAGCCGCAATCTTCGAAGCCCAAAATCGTCTTTTCGTTCAAAAATAAAGATGGCAATGGTGATTGCTGAATGAAATGGAGGACGAATGAAGTTTTAATGGAAGGAGGATAGGGATTTTGGCTGGATTTTTAGAGAGAAGAGGGAAAGAGGCCGTTGTTTAGAGAGAGAGAGAGAGAGAGAGAGAGATGAATAGTGCTAGGGTTTATGTTTGAGCGAACTGGCAGACTTTAAATAGCAGGGTTAAGCGGTCGCTTAACCCACGGGACTAGGCGAGCGCCTAGTCTGTTTTGCAACTGCCCCACCTTCTGTAAAATGCACGGTAGCCTAGTTAGAAAGACTAGGCAAGCAGCTTATGATTCTTCAGCCCATGCCTTTAATTTTTTGTTGGAATTTTTTTTTTCTGATGGTCCGACATTATCATCCTCGTTGCTTGTAATCTCTTTTCCTACACCAAAAACAACTTACAAAAATACACTAAAAAAATAAAATTAGCATCACAAAACATATAAATAAATATTAATGACATTTTTGCCCCAAACTTGATTTATGCCATGATTAGAAAGCATTTAAAAATCTCAAAAATCAAGCAAAGGTTCCAAATACATTTATTATACAAAAACATTTAAAAATTAAAATAGATGAGTTGCCTCCAAACTAGTGTTTTGTTTAACGTCGTTCGCTCGACGCATGTCAAACCCAATTAATCTGGTTCAAATAGATCCATCAACTCAATTGTCCTCACGAGTGACAGTCCTTCATGATATGGTTTAACTCGATGCTTGTTTGCTTTGAATCTTTCATTTGATTTGTAATCTTTTAATTCAACAGCACCATGGGGAAAGACGTTCATGTTTTCAAATGGACCTGACCATTTAGATTTAAGTTTTCCTGGAAAAATGTTTAACCTAGAGTTAAATAGTAGAACTTTCATGCCATGGTACATGTCCTTAGGAATAATCTTTTTATCGTGAAATCTTTTTGTTTTTTCCTTATAAATTTTCGAACTTTCATACGACTCTAATCTATGCTCCTCCAACTCATTAAGTTGTAACATTCTTTTCTCACGAGCTAAAGTCAGATCCATGTTGAGTGTTTTGATGGCCCAAAATGCCCTATGTTCTAACTCAACAGGTAAATGACACTTTCCAAAATACAACTTTGTATGGGCTCATACCAATTGGGGTCTTATAGGCTGTCCTATATGCCCATAAAGCATCGCTCAGCTTCAATGCCCAATCCTTTCTATTGGGTTGCACATTTTTTTCTAAAACTCTTTTAATTTGTCGATTACTTACCTCCACTTGACCAGATGTCTGTGGATGATATGGAGTTGACAACTTATGCACTACCTTATAGTTCTTCAGATATGTGTTCACCAAACGATTGGTTAAATGTGTGCCTTGATCACTTATGATCGCCCTAGGCATTCCATATCTACTAAAAATAACATCGCACATAAATTTTACCACAGTTTTGGCATCATTATTCATAGTGGCTATTGCCTCCATCCATTTTGAAACATAATCGACTACCACCGAAATGTATTCAAAGCCATGTGAAATGGGAAAAGGTCCCATAAAATCTATTCCCGAAACATCCAATACTTCAACAACTAAATTTCCTATTAGAGGCATCTCATTCCTCTTACTTATTCCTCTAGTTCTTTGACATTTATCACAATTCTTACTAAACATGTATGCATACTTAAATAATGTATACCAATAAAGGTCTGATTGTGATACCTTTCGAGCAGTCTTTTCTCCACTAAAATGTCCTACACAAGTAAAACCATGACAAAATGACAACACACTTTTTTATTCTTCCTCAGGGATACATCTCCTAATAAGTAAATCAGGACCACGCTTAAACATATATGATTCATCCCAAAAGTAATGTCTTACTTAAGATAAAAAATTCTTTCTTTCATGATATCCAAAATCAGGATTTATAATGTTAGCCACTATAAAATTCACATAATCTGCATACCATGGCTTATTTTTCTAAATAGCGAACAACTGTTCGTCTGGAAAATAATCATTTAAAGGAATGTTATTTTCAAATAATTGCTTCTCAAACAAAGGCCATAGTTCTAGCCTTGATAAATGGTTAGCCAACACATTTTATGATCCTTTCTTGTCTTTTATTGTGATATCAAAATCTTGCAACAAAATCATCCACCTAATTAGTCTAGGCTTAGCATCTTTTTTTTTGTCAACAAGTATTTTAAAACAACATGATTAGAAAAAACAATCACCTTGGACCCTAGCAAGTAAGACCAGAATTTTTTAAGAGCAAATACAACAGCCAAAAATTCATTTTTAGTAGTCGTGTAATTCAATTGGGCATCATTAAGTGTTCTACTTACATAGTGAATTACTCATGGCGATTTATCTATTCTTTGACCAAGCACAACACCTATAGCGAAATCTGATGCATCGCACATGATTTCAAAAGGAAGTGACCAATTAGGGCTGGCTAAGATGGGAGCCGTGGTTAATTTTTCTTTCAAAAGGTTGAAAGCATCAAGACAATCTTTATCAAAGATGAATTTGGTGTCCTTGGCTAACATGTTGCATAAAGGCTTGCAAGTTTTTGAACAATCTTTAATAAATCGCCTATAGAAACCTACGTGACCAAGAAAACTTCTAACACCTTTCACTGAATTAGGAGGAGGTAATTTAGAAATTACTTCCACCTTGGCTTGATCAACCTCAATTCCTCTTTTTGACACAATGTGTCCTAACACAATACCCTGATTAACCATAAAATGACATTTCTCCCAACTAAGGGTTAAAATCGTTTTACATCATTGTTTAAGCACTATGGTTAAATTTTTAAGACATTTATCAAATGATTCTCCAAAGACAGAGAAATCATCCATAAGCACTTCCACACATCTTTCCACTAGGTATGAAAATATCAAGATCATGCATCTCTGAAAAGTGGATGGGGCATTACATAGACCCAAAGGCATTTTTCTATATGCAAACGTACCAAAGGGGCATGTAAATGTTGTCTTTTCTTGATCCTTAGGTGCAATGGGAATTTGGTTATATCTTGAAAATCCATGTAGGAAAAAATAATAATCATAGCCTGCTAGTCTTTCTAGAATTTGTTCCATAAAAGGTAGAGGGAAATGATTTTTTCTAGTAGTAGCATTGAGTTTCCTCAAATCAATACACATCCTATATCCTGTAATTGTTCTAGTAGGAACTAACTCATTTTTGTCATTCTTAACCACATTAATCCCTGATTTCTAAGGAACTACATGCACTGGGCTCACCCACTTACTATAAGAAATAAGGTAGATAATACCATCATCTAGAAGTTTTAAAACTTCTTTTCTCACAACTTTTTCTATGTGTGGATTTAATCTCCTTTGATATTCTCTAGAAGGTTTAGCACCTTCTTCGAGATGAATTTTATGCATACACGTGGTGGGACTTATGCCTTTCAGATCGGCTAAAGTCCATCATATAGCCTCTTTATGTTCTTTCAACACACTCATTAATTTTTCTTCTTACTTTTCAGATAGATTTGAAGCTATTATTACAGGAAAAGTGTCATTTTTACCAAGAAAAACTTACTTCAAATTAGAAGGTAAGGGTTTTAATTCCAAAGCAGGCGGTGACTCAATTGAATGGACTAACTTGTCATTAAAATGACCTAAAGGATCACGAATGACTTCCTTAGTGGTTATCTCTTCACATTCCTCAAATAATTTTGTTAATTCAATCACTTCATCATTTTTGCTATCACCTTGACCAGTCAACACTTCATCTAATTTATCGTATTTAATTTATTGGTCTAAATTCTTAGAAGTCAAATTTTCCACTTCATCAACAACAAAACAAGCATTCATATCATTTGGTCTGTTCATAGCATCAAAAACAGACATCTCAATGGTTTCACCCATAACATTCATAGACAATTTGCCATTTTTAATATTTACTAGGAAGGTTCACGTGCGTTGCACGTGGTTAACGCACTTGGTGTTAATAGTTTTTTTTTAAAGTGATTTGTCAGTTTCTTAATTTTTATGTTTACTTTTAATTATTTAATTATTTTTATGTTTTAATCTTTACAATTTTTGAGACTTATAAATTGTGTTGTTGTGTGTTTAAGTTTTTCGATATATTTTTTTCGGTCATTTATGATGTAAGCTTTTAGTCATTATATTGCAACTTATCCTACATATTTGTCTTTTTTATTAGTTATTTTTAAATCTTTTTTTTAATACGAAACATGGATTCATTCACTTTTATCGGTGTTGAAATTAAAAACAATTCAAACTTACTTTCTTAGATAAGCACATTGTTGTTGGAGACTTTGCTTATGTCGTTTCTGTAATTTATGACTCTCTTTGGAAAATAATAAATTGTGTTATAGAAATCAAACTCACAATCTCAAAGTATATACTTACACTCTAAAAGACAAAATTCACCTAGTGTATCTATAAAGTCTCACTTTACCACCTAACCTGACTTTTGTGTCATTTTCATATCTCATTGTATAAGTTTTTTTCTAGTTTTCCCCCTAGACACTACTAAAGTTACTAATATGACGTTCAAGTGCACATTGTATTTCACGAGAAGGGTATTTTGGTCATTTTTTAACAATGCTTTCTGTGATTTTATTACCCAAAAAGAAACTTCATTTTCTTATTCTCCGACAATGTTTTCTCTGCTTCTTCTCCAACAATGACATCTTATTTAAATTTTAAGTAAAATAAAACTCAAGAGTGAATAAATTTTTTATTTGAATTTTTATATAGAAAAATAAATAAAAATAGTGCAGAATCATATCATAGAGAGATAAAACACAAGAAGAAGATCACATTCAGGTGTCAAGGCCGCCATGAATAAGAACACACAAAAAATTAAACCTATCAGAGCTGCCGATGTTAAATGACCAAGCCACAAACACAATGCATAAGCATACACGATGAATTTCAAAACTCATATTTAAACTCATCACAGATGTATACGACAATGATGAGGCACGTCATGATTCAATCCGTCTTCATCATCCCTAGCTTAAACTCCAACAAATTTCTCCTTGGCACCATTGATATGATTCATGGTTTGATTGAAGCAAATTCTCGATCTTAAACATTATTCGCTACCATTTTTATCACTACGATTACCACACGTTACATCACAATCGCCAAATTTGATATGAAATATGGAAATGCTACAAGATTACGTTGATGGCCAAAGTGGATTTGGTGGATTCCTTAGGGGACAATGTGTATTTTGGACTAATTTTGATGGGGCAAACATATGATTAGCTCCCAAAATTACACACTAAATCTCACATTTGACCCCAACCTACGAAGGGTCTCACTTTTATACTTTATTTTTCTATTTGTCCCACTTTACTTCCTCCCGTCTTTGTGTGTTAAAAATAGTAACGTACGGAAAATGATATGTGCATGTCACGTGAATATTATTTTGGTCATTTTGCTTGGGGTGGAAAATGAGATTTAGTTATAACTTTATTATATAATTAACCATTTAGTATTTAAAATATGTTTTAAAATAAAAAAAATAATAAATAATTGTTTCAATAATTCAAAAATAATTATATGACCAAATTACAATTTCCCCCAAGGTATCCACCAAATCGTATAATGCACCCCAACCTAAGGTTTGTCTCATAATGATATCTGACGTTACATTTTTTTTCCATTTTCCACCTTATCCGTGATGGACGTTAAAATATTCACGTTAAATAGCACATGGTCTTCCACGTGCGGGGCAAAAATGACATTTTCATTATCTGCTTTAGGGGTAAATGTATTAAAAGTAAAAAACTCAAATCTCACACCCTCTTCTTCCCTCTTCTCCCGGTTTAAGTGCTCATCTCTCGCTCCACCATAATAGTCGCCATCTCCAACCCAAGCTCTTCCAATTTCGGTCACGCCTATCACAACTTTGGCACCGTCCTTCTTCAAATCTAGACAAACTCCATCTCTGATCTTCCTCATTCTATCCCATGCAAAAGTCGCGTCTAAAGTAGAACTCAGAGGGTATATACTATACTTACTAAAAACTTTAGTAAAAACATGTGATTAACAAAAAACAAATAACTCTTATCAACGAATTCATCAGAAAGAGAGACGGGCTTGAATGAAGAGAAATGATAAGGAAAATGATATCCTTAAAACTAATTATATTAATTTCCTTACAACTATGCTTTGAAAAAGCGCAAAGTTGTTTTGAACAAAGACATTTTTGCCCTTGAAGGCTTAGTAGTAAGGAAAATTATAAAATTAGTTGTAAGTCTAGCAATGTTGTTATTTTAATTTGTCTCATAATTAAATTTAGAATTTATTTAATTTATACACCCATCATTCATACACCCACCATCATTACCACCAATATCACCTCAAATAACACCATTAGACTATAAATCAAATTTTTTTAAAATTTTATCTTATTTATTTGTTTAATTTCTAACTCCTTTGTTTAATGTTGTATTCCACTTAAATCACCACTGTCATGCTTAAAATCGCCCCCCACCACCAGTATCCCTGCAAATGCCGCCACAACTATCACCACCACCAAGAAACGTGTCCACCTTGCCTTGCTAAAATGGAAAAATAACATATCTTTAGTTTCCATTAAGTGGAACTACTTTCTTCAAACGACTTTCCTATCAATTCTAACTTAATTTCTTCTCTAACAAAACGCACAAATTTGTCAACTAAGTTCTCAATTTTTCTTTATCTTCTTGATATTATAGCACCTTTCCTTAACACGTTTCTCTTAGTTTATTTACACGCAATTACTAAGCACGCTATAGATTTGCATAATATCTCGATACTCATTAATCAATGTATTATTATAGTTACAATTTTTCATATACTTCAAATACTGTCATTCCCAACCTATGATGTCTCACTTTCCTACATGTTTCTTCTATTTGTCCCACTTTGTCCTCTCCTGTCCATGGGCATTAAAAATAATAATGGAAAATCACGTACATGAGGATTATTTTGGTCATTTTGTTTGTGACACAAAGTTGGATTTGTTATAATTTCATCATTTAGTTTGCCATTTAATATTTAAAACATTCTTTAATTAAAAAAATTATTTAAATAATCCAAAATTAGTTATACTTTGTCTAATATTTAAATTCAAAGTTAAAAAATGCATTACTCCAAAAAAATGAAATTTAAAATTTATTTTTTAGCCCTCATTTTCGTTCATCAACCCCATCATTCATAGACTCACCACCACCACCACTACCACCTCAAATTTTACCATTAGTCCAAAATTTAATTTTTTGATTTGATTTTATTTCCTTTTCTAATTCCTTACTCCTTCCTTCAAAGTAGGGGTGTACATGGTTCAGCTTGGTTCAGTTTAGGTCAAAACCATGAACCGAACCATACCCCATCGGTTCCAAAAATCTCAAATCAAACCGAACCATCCAATGCTTGGAACCGAACCAAACCAAACCAAACCACTCGGTTTGATTTGGTTTCGTTCGGTTCGGTTTCGTGGTTTGACAAAAAATTAAATTAATCATTCGTAAAAACATTTAAAATTAGACAAATAGATTTTAATCAGTAAATTAAGCTAATTAATTAGCATCAAACATTAATAGACAAAAAATCAAACTTTTCTTACAAATATCATCAAACATGGTAATTGAAAATTTGAATCCAAGGTAATTAAAAAGTGAAAGCATTAAGAATGGAAAAATAGTAACAATATATATAATAAACTTATAAACAATTAAACAACCGGATATAAAATAAAATATTATATATATAATTAATAATCAAATAATATTCACCTCGGTTTGGTTTGATTCGACTCGACTCGATTCGGAGACAGGAACCACAAACCGAACCGAACCACTCGGTTTTTAGATTTTGGAAACCAAAACCGAACCGTCTTGTACCGAAACCGAACCAAATGGTTCGGTTTCGTTCGATGGTTTGATGGTTCGACTGTACACCCCTACTTCGAAGTAACCCATTTGGAAAACCCATCAATGATAGACACACCACCAACACAACCTTAAATTTCACTTTTTACAAACTCAAATTCAATTTTTTTTTGAATTTTCAAAATTTCAAATTGAATCTGAAACCCATATGGATATTTGAAAATTTGATGATTAGGAAATCTTACAACGATGTATTTCATCTAATCCACCACTGTCATCCCTAAAATCACTGTCACCACCGCCCCTAACACCATCATCCCTACGGTCGTAAGCATCGCCATCACCATCACCAAGAAACACATTCACCTCGCCTTGCTAAAATAGAAACATAAAATCTCTTTAGCTTCTGATTAGTCGGACTTCTTTCTTGAACGTCTCTTATTTCTTACTTCCTATTCACTTTCGGTGTCAAATTACTAAGCAAGGAGAGAATCTAATTTAGGATGGAACTATTTGAATGGATGTTGATTGGTGACAAATTCTTTCAATTAAAGGAGAGTTGTGGTAGAAGAAATGAAAGTTGATAGCCAGGGAGAGGGGAATAGAGAGATTCTCACACGTAACTACTTCAGGTTCTATGAAGAGGAGCAAGCAATTTAAGACCAAAAGAAGTTAGAGGTTTGGTGTGACGACCCGACCCGGATCCCAATGCGAGATCCCGAGTCGCGCCGTCCAAATAATCAATAACTCAAGCATGCATAGTAGGATCATAAAATTCATGTGGCGCAACATCGCATACAAACAACAACTCGGCTACACTTGGCCGGAAAAACAACCTAATTTAAACAAGTCATCGGCGACGTTACAGCCGGAACCCAACAACTACTCCTACAATTATTAACACATGCTTATAATAACCTCAACGGCCACAACATGCCGGAGACAATAACAACAACAATAAATAACGAGCTTTAGCGGAAGAAAACCGTAGTGAACCATACACATATAAACAGGCTCGACATGTAAGTCGGCTTACCAAAAGATTACAAGTTTTAAGTAGTTAAGTTACAACATCAATAAAAACAACATAACCCAAGCTAAGTCTACATGACTTGCTTCCCATCGTCCTTTCCAAAATAAAAGGTTAACTAGAAGATGTCCAAAAGATCAACCTTTATATTATAAACAACCAAACGTGGATCAAGCGAATCTATCCCGGACCGGCTCCTCGACTCGGATCTAAGGAAACAAAACAAACAAATAGGGTAAGTCGAAAGACTTAGTAAGTTACTACAATGCATGATCATGTTATAACATGGCATTTATCACAATTAGGGTTCACGTTCATCATATAGCACTTAGCACATTAATCACGTAAGTGCAAGGAAATAAATCATACAAGTAGGATATGATATAGGCACGACCGCTTCGTAGCTCCTGCAAAATAGTTTGTTAACCCAATATCGTGACTACGATGCTCGTGACGTTGCATCGATATACCGAACTCCGCCGGCTAATAGCAGCACTTATTGATACGGCAAGGGGCTACTTCCCCATTGCGCCTACAATGGAGGGTGTGTGAGGTCCCAGTGCACGGCGATCCATAGCGAGCACGAATCTCTCAATTCGTGAAGGCTATACATCGCCCTACCTCGACATAAAAATCAAACCAAATTGTGCCACTGGACTTAATGCAATGCTCAAGTAGATGTTTACTCGTAAGACCAAATAATGATCGAATTCGACAAGAGCGAACTCGACCGACCAAGTAGGGTATAATTCTCTACAATAAACCAAGTCAAGGCAATCAATTGCTCATAACCAAATAATCATAACGGGTTCAAATGTACATATATGATCTCAACTAAACATTGAGTAAACTTGACCAAACGTTGTCCAAACTTCGTAGGGATTGAAATTAGGGTTTATCAAGTTCAAATCTTCCCTAGAATCGACTCCGTTGAGTCTTTGCTCTAAATTCCCAAATTTAGGGTAGTTGAAGCTATGTGCTTCATATCTCAACCTAGTTCATTACTAAGTTCTTCAAGGTCATAAATTTACCAAGGCATAATAATATGATACATGTTCATCATAGAGTCCAAAATTGAAGATATAACACATTCAACATACCACATCTCATGTAAGCTCAATTTAGGCCATTAGCACTTAACAACATTTTCATCAACAATTACCATACATGTTTCTAACATGTTCAAAGTCCTACATAATCAAGATACAAGAGTTTTATATACTTTCATAGGCAAGAAACCTTCCTATACATGCTCCTAACAAGCTCAAAATCCCAACATACATGAAGATAGCATAGGAAGCATAACATGTGTCCTCATTGACCTCAACCACCATAGGCTTTGTTTCCTTAGGGTCAATGAGAACTAAAGAAGAAGATGAAGAAGAGAGTAACTTACTTGATACACACCAAAGAAAGAACTAGAAGAAACTATTCGGATGGAAATGCTCCCCTTGATGAGCTCTTCAACTTTAATGAATGGCTCTTGGGCAATGGATGAATGGATGAAGGTAGATGATGATGAAGACCTTAAGAAACCATGGGAGAACTTGGAGAAGATGAGAATTCGTTCTTGGAAGAGAGCTCAAAGAAATGAAGGAAGAGTAAGAGCCGATTTGTGGCTTATAAAATTTGGTCAAAGTGGTGAGTGGGACAAGTGTCAAACACTTGTGGTCCCTTTTCAAATCTGATTTGGGGGTTAATGATCAACTAATGGACCCTTAATCTAACTTAGAAATATAGTTAGGGATGTTAGGACTTAAGTAGGAAGGGTTAGGGAGGTTTAGGATAGGTTTAAGTAGGGGTTGGAAGTAAGCAATTCGTCAAATCCCGAAACAGGAACAAATCAGCCCGTAGCAGAGAAACAAGTGAGGCGGGCGCCTCACTAAGGCCATGCGGCCGCCTCAACAAGAGGCTCTCCCAAAGTTCGACCAATTCGAAATTACTCTCAAAGATTTGAGGCGGGCGCCTCACCATGCGCTCGCCGCCCCGCAACCTCTAAAACTTGATCTAAACTTGGTCTAAATGGTCCCAAACTTTTGGGCAACCATTCTAAGGTCTAACCCTACTCAAAACACGTCGGAAACGCACCGAACAACCCCGAACAAGCTAAGACAAGGCGCGAACCACGCGATTTAATGAACAACTGATTAAACTCAAATCAAACGCCAATCAAACTAGGATGTCTTGGGCATGAAATAGGTTTGTTTCAACATGAATAAGACTTGAATATAAAGCTAAGAACTCAACGAACACTTCGTACGTCGAAATAGAAGCAAATACGAGCAACGAGAGGAATCGCTAAGACCAAATTCAACGCGATTAAACCGGCGATTCTACAAACAAGTTTATATGATTCTAAACATGTTATGAACTTCTAAAATGATCTATGAATGATTCTAAACATTTATATAACAAGTAAACATGCTCACAATTCAACCAAGAAAGTAAGAAACAAGCATACAATGCACATGCAAGAATATGGGGCGTTACACTCTCCCTCACCTTTAGAATTTAGTCCCTAAATTCTTACCAAGTTCGCCAAACAAGTGTGGATGCTTCTCGCGCATCTCCGCCTGCCTCCCAAGTCGCTTCTTCAATGTTGTGGTTCCTCCAAAGAACTTTGACTAAGGGAATTCTCTTGGTTCGTAGCACTTGTTCCTTGGTGTCCAATATCTTCACGGGCTTTTCAACGTACGACATATCCGGCTCAAACGTGATCTCCTCATACTCGAGTACATGAGACTGCGCCCTTCAAATACTTTCGTAACATAGAGACATGGAATACATTATGAGTCTCCGAAAGTGAAGGTGGCAATGCTATACGATACGCTAAGGTCCCAACCCTCTCTCAAGAACCTCAAACGGACCAATGTATCTCTGTAAGCTTCCCTTTCTTGCCAAACCTCTTAGTACCTCTCCTGTTACCTTCAAGAACACGTAATCACCCACTTGGAAACTCAAGATCCCGCTCTTCGATTGTCCGCATAACTCTTTTGTCGACTTTGAGCGGCAAGCAAACGATCTCTAATCAACTTCACGCCTCAACCGATCAAGTTGCACTAACCTCGAACCCCAAAGTTTCGCTTCTCCAACTTCATCCCAACAAATTGGCGATCTACACTTACGCCCATACAAAGCTTCATACGGCGCCATCTTGATACTCGAATCGATAATTATTATACGCAAACCGGCCAAAGGTAAATGAGAATCCCAGCTTCCTTGAAATCCACGGCACAAGCTCGCAACATATCCTCCAAAATCTGAATCAAACGCTGACCGACCATCCGTTATGGATGAAAAGTCGCATCAAGTCCAATCTAGTCCCCAAAGCTTCCTCGCAATGACTTCCAAAACCTAGATGTGAACCTCTCGGTCTCTATCTGACACAATACTAACCAACGCCATGAAGTCTCACGATCTCCTCGAATATACAAAGTCGCTAACTGAAGTCAACGAATACGTGATAGCTATCTGAATGAAGTGCGTACTTAGTCAATCTGTCGACGATAACCCAAACCGCATTAAACTCTCGGCGTAACCCTGTCACAAAGTCCATGGTAATGAACTCCCATTTCCACTCGGGGAATCTCCAATGGTTGTAGAAATCCCGCAGTCTCGATGCTCACCTTAACTCCGCCGACAAGTCAAACACTTAGACACGCACTCGCAATTCTCTTCATACCTTTCCACCGAACCTGTCTTTTCAAATCCAAATACATCTTCGTGCTCCCCTGTGAATGGTGTACTTCGTCTTATGAGCTTCATCAAGAACCAACCTCTTCAATTCCGCATTACAAGGAACACAAACTCTACCTCGAAAAGTCAAGGTACCCTCGGATAACCACAAAGTCGCGATACACTCTCACCAACCCATCAATAACCCAATAATTTTCCTCAACTCCTGATCATTTCCTTGAGCTTCTCTAATTTTCCCAAATAAAATAGGTGTTAGCACCTAACGCTTAGCAAAAAATCACACCTCTATCAACAACACTAGGACTCCAATCTCGCAAATCCTCCAACATTTTCCATTCCTTCACCATCATGCAAGACATATGAACCTTTCTACTCAAGGCATCCGCTACCACATTTGCCTTCCCTGATGATACAAGATAGTACAATCATGGTCCTTTAACTTTTCCATCCATCTTGTTACGCCTCATATTCAACTCCTTTGAGAAAACAAGTATTTCAAGCTCTTATGGTCGGTGAAGATCTCAAACTTAGACCCATACAAGTAGTGTTTCCACTTATGCAACGCGAAAATAATCGCACCAACTCCATATCGTGTGTAGGGTAATTCGCTCATGAATAGATAACTTCCTCGATGCATAGGCGATCACCCTCCCATTCTCATCAAAACACAACCCAAACCTTCCTTAGAAGCATCACTATAGATCACAAAATTTTTCTCCTCCACTGGCAAAGCCAAAATAGGTGCCGATGTCAACCGCTAATTCTTAAGCTCTTGGAAACTAGACTCACATTTCTCTGCCCAAACAAACCGGCACGTTCTTCCGTGTCAACCTCGTCATAGAGTAATCCTGTGAGAAACCCTCAATAAACCTTCGGTAATAACCGCTAACCCCAAGAAACTCGAACCTCTCGAACTAGGCTTCTTCCAATTGCTCGCTCAATCTTAGACGGATACGGCTACCAAAACTATGCCCCAAGAAAGATACTTCCTCAAGCCAAAAGGCACAGCTAAACTTGGCAAAGTCGCTTCTCTCGAAGAATAGATGTTTCTCATGCTCCTCCCGAGATTTCGAATATACCAAAATATCATCAATGAAGACCACTACGAAACAATCAAGATAATCGTGAAAAAACTCCTCATCAAATCCATAAACACCGCCGGCGCATTCACAACCCAAACGGCATCACCACAAACTCAAAATGCCCATACCTAGTGCGAAAAGCCGTCTCGGAATGTCTTCCTCTCTAACCTTCAACCGGTAGTAACCCCATCTCAAATCAAGCTTAGAGTAGACAATGGACCCTTGCAACCGTCAAAAGTCATCGATGTGGGGTAGAGGATACTTATTCTTAATAGTAACCTTATTCAATTCTCGGTAGTCTATACACAACCGCAAACTCCCATCTTTCTTCCTCACAAACAAGACCGAGGCGCCCCAAGGCGACACACTTGGTTTAACAAACCAATCTCTAGAAGTTCTTGCAACCGGGTTTTCAACTCCCTAAGCCCGCTGGTGCCATCCTATATGGTGCCTTAGAAATCGGTGAAGTCCCCTAATAAGCTCAATGCAAAACTCTAGTTCTCTATCTGGCATAGCATGATCGGTAGAAAACACGCCAGAAATTCACACACACCACGACCTCTTCTAAGTTAGCGAAGACTTCTCTTATCAACTACGCATGCAAGATAACCCGTACACCCTTGAGAGACAATTTTCTAGCCCTCAATGCGTAAATAAAGTGCACGCCGTCAAGCATGATCACCACAAAAGTAAACTCAGCACACCGCATATAAAAGGTAACTCTTTCTATGGCAATAACTATAGCATGATAAGCACATAACCAGCCCATGCCAAGAATAACATCAAAGTCACGTATAGGAAGAACTACCCAAAAGTGTGGTCACCCACCAAAACATCACAAGACTTAAACACTTCAGACGCGAGCATATATTCCCCGAGCTGGGTAGACACTTCAAGCAAATATGGCAAAGGTTGAGGCAAACGCAAAGTTCTCAATAAAGTGTGAAGCAACATATGAGTGTGAAGACCCCGGATCTATGAGAACTCGAGCCTTATGATCGAATATAGAAAGAGTACCTCCAATCACCGCCGTGGACCTCGAACCTCGATCAAGCGCAAACACCCTTGAACTTTAGGTTTCCCATCATCTACACTCCTGGCTCCACTGAGCCACATTTCCTGCTGAGTTGCTCCTCAGCACTCCTTCCTAAAATGAGTACCATCTCCACAAATTGTACACTTTCCGAAGCCTAACAACACCAATCAATCACCTAGCTTCTCGACAAACCAAGTCATACTCCCACTACGCTGCCTTGTTGCCCCTTAGATGAAGTAGTATTATTACCTTGTTTCCCGTGAGGCCTACTTGGCCTCCTCCTTTCCTATCGCTCTCGATAACCCCTTCTATTACCCGATTGTTGCCCCTGACATCGTTTCCGGTAGTCCGCCGCAGCACTACTAGCATTATTCTTAACCCCTGTTCATCATCAATGTCTTGCTCCACCTCATGCCTCGATCAACCGCACTCCGAGAATCGGTGAGCTTAAGCGCTAAAATCTGCTTTCTAAACTCTGCTTAACCCCTTCACAAACTTGTGTTCTCCGTGCCTCCGTGGGAATCGATACGCACAATATCGGCTCAATTCTGTGAACTTTGCGTATACTCGCCACGCCATGCCGCCTTGCTCAAGATCATAAAACTCCTTCTTTGATTAAGAACACATCCCAAGACATCTACCATTCTTAAACTTTTGAAAGTTGGCCCATGTGATGGAACTTGTTGCATCTCCCAACTCTCAAAACACCACCAATGCTCGGCGGCTCCCTTAAACATAAAGGTTGCTAACGACCCTCTTCATCAAGACACCCCATCATGGACAATATCTTAATCATTTCCTCCATCCATAACTCGCCTGCTTTGGTTCTCCAAGAAAGAACTAGGCTTTAGCTTAAGAAACCTCTCACAAGGGTAGTGTCGCCCCGTCTCTGCAGGAGGTGGTGGTGCCTCCTCCCCGGCCCGGCTCCGCCCATGAAAAGCCAATAGTCTCGCGATGTAGCTCACCATATCCGAACTACCGATCCTCTCGGCGGCAGATCACTTCTGTTCAACCGAACTCTCCCTGGTCTACCTCCTGGATTAACCATCTGACTCCTACAAGAATTCACTCGACTAGAATCCACACACAATTAACCAACCCAACTAGGCCATGGAACCTATCTCGCCGACGCCTAACCTATAGCTCGATATACCAACCGTGACGACCCGACCTCGACCCCAATGCGAGATCCCGGCCCAAATAATAGATAATAACACAAGCATGCATAGTAGGATCACAAAAATCATGTGGCGCAACATCGCATACATACAACAATCCTGCTACACTTGGCCTGAAAAGCAACCTAATTTAAACAAGTCATCGGCGACGACAAAATGGAACCCAACAACTACTCCTACAATTATTAACACATGCTTATAATAACCTCAACGCACAACATGCCTGACAACAACAACATAAATAACGAGCTTTAGCTTAAGAAAAACCGTAGTGAACCATACACATAAAAAGTAAGTTCGACATATAAGTCGGCTTACCAAAAGATTACAAGTTTAAGTAGTTAAGTTACAACATCATTGAAAAACAACATAACCCCAAGCTAAGTCTACATGATTTGCTTCCATCGCCCTTACCAAAATAAAAGGTTAACTAGAAGATGTCCAAAAGATCAACCTTTATATTACAAACAACCAAACGTGGATCAAGCGAATCTATCCCTGACCGGCCTCGACTCTGGATCTAAGGAAACAAAACAAACAAATAGGGTAAGTCGAAAAGACTTAGTAAGTTACTACAATGCATGATCATGTTATAACATGGCATTTATCACTAGGGTTCAATGCTCATCGTATAGCACATAGCACATTTTTTAAGTGCAAGTAAATAAATCATACGGCAGTAGGATATGATAGGCACGCCGTCAGAAGCCTCGCAAA
>CM028382.1:112898082-112942728 GCA_013146195.2 Codonopsis lanceolata | reverse complement strand
CAAGTAGAAAAGAACAAGTGAGGCGGGCACTCACTAAGGCCTGCGGCCTCTAACATCGGTGGCTTCCCAAAGTTCGTAATTATTCAAAGAATTACTCCCAAATAGGCTGAGGCGCGCCTCAGCCTCCCATTGCGCGCCTCCTGCAACCCTTAAAACTTGATCTAAACTTGGTCTAAATGGTCCCAAACTGGGCAACCATTCTAAGGCCTAACCCTACTCAAAAATGAGTCGGAAACACACCAACAACCCCCGAACAAGCTAGGACAAGCGAACCACGCCACTAATGAACAAATCTGATTAAACTCAAATCAAACACCAATCAAACTAGATGTCTTGGGCATGAAAAATAGGTTTGTTTCACATGAATAAGACTTGAACATAAAGCTAAGAACTCAACGAACACTTCAGACGCCGAAATAGAAGCAAATACGAGCAACGAGAGGAATCGCTAAGACCAAATTCAACGCGATTAAACCTGGCGATTCTACAAACAAGTTTATATGATTCTAAACATGTTATGGACTTCTGAATGACTTATGAATGATTCTAAGACATATAATAACAAGTAGACATGCTCACAATCAACCAAGAAAGTAAGAAGACAAGCATACAATGCACATGCAGATTATGGGGCGTTACACTCTCCTCACCTTTTAGAATTTAGTCCCTAAATTCTACAAGTTCGTTTTCAAATAAGTGTGATGCTTCTCGCATCTCCGCTCCGCCTCCCAAGTCGCTTCTTCAATGTTGTGGTTCCTCCAAAGAACTTTGACTAAGGGAATTCTCTTGGTTCGTAGAACTTGTTCCTTGGTATCCAATATCTTCACCGGGCTTTTCAACGTATGACATATCCGGCCAAACGTGATCTCCTCATACCGAGTACATTTAGACTCGCTCCTTCAAATACTTTCGAACATGGAAACATGGAATACATTATGAGTCTCCGAAAGTGAAGGTGGCAATGCAATACGATACGCTAAGGTCCCAACTCTCTCAAGAACCTCAAATGGACCAATGTATCTCTGTGTTCTCCCTTTCTTGCCAAACCTCTTAGTACCTCTCCTCTGTTACCTTCAAGAACACGTAATCACCCACTGGAACTCAAGATCTCGTCTTCGATTGTCTGCATAACTCTTTTGTCGACTTTGAGCGTGCAAGCAAACGATCTCTAATCACTTCACGCCTCAACCGATCGTTGCACTAACTCTAACCCCAAAGTTTCGCCTCCAACTTCATCCCAACAAATTGGCGATCTACACTTACGCCCATACAAAGCTTCATACGGCGCCATCTTGATACTCGATCGATAACCGTTATTATACGCAAACTACCAAAGGTAAATGAGAATCCCAGCCTTCCTTGAAATCAACGGCACAAGCTCGCAAAGATGTCCTCCAAAATCAATCAAACGCTGACCGACCATCCGCTTCATGGATGAAAAGTCAGATCAAGTCCAACTAGTCCCCAAAGCTTCCTCGCAATGACTTCCAAAATCTTGACGTGAACTCCTGCTCTATCGACACAATACTAACAGTACGCCATGAAGTCTCACGATCTCCTCGAATATACAAAGTCGCTAACCGAGTCAACGAATACGTGATAGCTATCTGAATGTGCACTTAGTCAATCTATCGACTATAACCCAAACCGCATTAAACTCCTCCGCAAGGCGCTGTAACCCTCCCCGTCACAAAGTCCATGGTAATGAACTCCCATTTCCACTCCTGAATCTCCAATGGTTGTAGAAATCCCGCAGTCTCCGATGCTCGCTCCTTAACTCCGCCGACAAGTCAAACACTTAGACACGCATCTCGCATTTCTCTCTTCATACCTTTCCACCAAAATCGCCTTTTCAAATCCAAGTACATTCGTGCTCCCCTGTGAATGGTATACTTCGCCTTATGCTTCATCAAGAACCAACCTCTTCAATCCGCATTACAAGGAACACAAATCCTACCTCGAAAAGTCAAGGTACCTCTGTGATAACCACAAAGTCGCGATACATTCTCACCAACCCATCAATAATTTTCCTCAACTCCTGATCATTCCCTTGCGCTCTCTAATTTTCCCAAATAAAACAGTGTAGCACCTAATATTTGCAAAAAATCACCCCTCTATCAACAACACTAGGACTCCAATCTCGCAAATCCTCCAACATTTTCCATTCCTTCACCATCATACCCATATATAAACTTTTCTACTCAAGGCATCCGCTACAACATTTGCCTTCCCTGATGATACAAGATAGTACAATCATGGTCCTTTAACTTTTCCATCCATCTACGCCGCCTCTCATTCAACTCCTTTTGAGAAAACAAGTATTTCAAGCTTCCATGAGTGAAGATCTCGAACTTAGACCCATACAAGTAGTGTTTCCACTTATGCAACGCGAAAAATAATGCAGCCAATTCCATATCATGTGTCGTTTGATAATTTCGCCATGAATAGACAATGTATGCATAGCGATCACCCTTCCATTCGCATCAAAACACAACCCAAACCTTCCTTAAGCATCACTATAGATCACTAAAATTGTCTCCTCCACTAGGCAAAGCCAAATAGGTGCCGATGTCAACCGCTTTTAAGCTCTTGGAAACTAGACTCACATTTCTCGCTCCAAACAAATCCAAGACGTCTCTTTACTGTCAACCTCCTCATAGGAGTTACAATCCTAGAGAAACTCAATACCTCCCTAATAACCAGCTAAACCCAAGAACCTAACCCTTAACTCAACTCTGCCTCCATACCGCTCAATCTTAGAACGGATCATCGGCTATCCACCGAAACTATGTGCCTCAAGAAAGAGATACTTCCTCGCCAAAAGGCACATTTGCTAAACTTGGCGCAGTCGCTTCTCCCGAAGAATAGATAACACAACCTCAAATGTTTCTCGTGCCTCCCGAGATTTTCAATATACCAAAATATCATCAATGAAGAATCACTACGAAACAATCGAGATAAGCTGGAAAACTCCTGGTTCATCAAATCCATAAACACCGGCGCATTCTGCCAACCCAAAGCAGATCACCACAAACTCAAAATGACCATACCTAGCGCGAAAGCGTCTTCTGGATGTCTTCCTCTCTAACCTTCTAATTTGGTAGTAACCCCATCTCAAATCAAGCTTGGGAAGAGACAAGAGCCTTGCAACCGATCAAAAGGTCATCGATGTGGGGTGAGGATACTTATTCTTAATAGTAACCTTATTCCACTCTCTGCAGTTCATACACAACCGCAAACTCCCATCTTTCTTCCTCACAAACAAGACCTGGCGCCCAAGGCGACACACTTGGTTTAACAAACCACTCTTAGTTCTGCAGAACCGGGTTTTCAACTCCTGCTCCATGGTGCCATCCTATGGTGCCTTAGAAATCGGTGAAGTCCCCGGAATAAGCTCAATGCAAAACTCTAGTTCTCTCATCGGGTGCATAGCATGGCCGGTAGAAAACACGTCTGAAATTCACACACACCTGGGACCTCTTCTAAGTGCAGGCGAAGACTTCCTCTTATCAACTACGCATGCAAGATAAATGCACACCCTTCGAGAGACAAGTAATTTTTCAAAGCCCTCAAGAAATAAAGTGACGCCACTGCCATGATCACCCACAAGTAAACTCGCACACCCTAAGATATAAAAGGTAACTCTCTTTCTAATGGCGATAACTATAAGATGATAAGCACATAACGGTCCATGCCAAGAATAACATCAAAATCACGTATAGAAGTTAACTACCAAATCACGCAGTGTGGTCACCCACCAAAACATCACAAGACTTAAACACTTTGACGAGCATATATTCCCCGGCGGGGTAGACTTCCAAGCAAATATGGCAAGGATTGAGGCAATGCGCAAAGGTTCTCAATAAAGTGTGAAGCAACATATGAATCTTGAAGACCCCGATCTACAGAACTGAAAGCCTTATGATCGAATATAGAGTAGCATTCTCCAATCACCCGCAGCACTCCGAACTCACGATCAAGCTTAAACACCGACCTTGAACTTTAGGTTTCACTGCCCCCATCTCTTAGCTCCCATCGCTTCTGCCGAATGACTAGCCTTAAACTGACGATCCTTTCTTCAAATGAGTTCCATCGCAATAGAAACACTTTCCATTCTTTCCCCAAAGACCTGTGTGTGCCCGGACCTCCGGCGTAACGCTGAGCCATAGTTTCAATTACGCGACCCTCACGCCTCTTAGATTGTATACTATTACCTTGTTTCCCCGATTAGCCTACCTTGGCCTCCACTTCTCCGATCGCGGTGCCTCGATAACCCCTTCTATTACCCGAATTGCTCGATTATCGGGTCCGAGTAATGCTGTCGTGCACTACTAGCATTATTCTTAACCCCTCGTGTTCATCAATGTCTTGCTCTCCTCATACGCTCTATCAATTGCGGTCAGAGCAATCGGTAAGCTTAAGCGCTAAAATCTGTTTTCTAAACTCTGGTTCTTAACCCCTTCACAAACTTGTGCGTTCTCCTCGCCTCCGGGAATCGTGACACGCAATACGGCCATTCGTGAACTTTGCGTAATACCGCCACGTACCATACTACCTTGTTCAAGATCATAAACTCCTTCTCTCTCCTGACAAGGAACCACATCCCAAGACATACTCATTCTTAAACTCTCGAAATTGGCCCAAGTAATGGGAACTTGTCTGATCTCCCAACTCTCTTCAAAAAATCCACCAATGCTCTACGGCCCCTTAAACATAAAGGTTGCTAACATCACCCTCTCTTCATCTGAACACCCCATCATGGACAATATCTTAATCATTTCCTCCATCCATAACTCAAATTTCTCTGGCTTCGGTTCTCCAAGAATCGAACTAGGCTTTAGCTTAGAAACCTCTCAAAAAGTGGGTGGGCCTACCGTCTCTGGTGGAGGTGGCGGTGGTGTCGCTCCTCCCCGCCCGCTCTCCCCGGCTCGCCTAAAGCCATCAATCGATGTAGCTCGGCCATATCCGAACTACCTGATCCTCCTGCCACAGTACCTCTACTCGAGTTCAACCTAACTCTCCCCGGTCTACCTCTCCGGGATTATCCATCTGACTCTACAAGAATTCACTCGACGTTAAAATCAACACACAATAACCAACCCAACTACAGGCCATGGAACCTATCCTCGGCCGACGCCTAACCTATAGCTCGATACCAATATCGACGACTCGACCCTATCCCAATGCGAGATCCCGAGTCGCGCCGTCCAAATAATCAATAACTCAAGCATGCATAGTAGGATCATAAAATTCATGTGGCGCAACATCGCATACAAACAACAACTCGGCTACACTTGGCCGGAAAAACAACCTAATTTAAACAAGTCATCGACGACGACAATGCATATTCTAACCCAACAACTACTCCTACAATTATTAACACATGCTTATAATAACCTCAACTGCCACAACATGCCTGAGACAATAACAACAACAATAAATAACGAGCTTTAGCGAGAAGAAAACCGTAGTGAACCATACACATATAAACAGGCTCGATATGTAAGTCTAGGCTTACCAAAAGATTACAAGTTTTAAGTAGTTAAGTTACAACATCAATAAAAACAACATAACCCAAGCTAAGTCTACATGACTTGCTTCCCATCGTCCTTTCTAAAATAAAAGGTTAACTAGAAGATGTCCAAAAGATCAACCTTTATATTATAAACAACCAAACGTGGATCAAGCGAATCTATCCCGGACCGGCTCCTCGACTCGGATCTAAGGAAACAAAACAAACAAATAGGGTAAGTCGAAAGACTTAGTAAGTTACTACAATGCATGATCATGTTATAACATGGCATTTATCACAATAAGGGTTCTCGTTCATCATATAGCACTTAGCACATTAATCACATAAGTGCAAGGAAATAAATCATACAAGTAGGATATGATATAGGCACGGCCGCTTCGTAGCTCCTGCAAAATAGTTTGTTAACCCAATATCGTGACTACGATGCTCGTGACTGCATCGATACCGAACTCCGCCGGCTAATAGCCACAAATGACCAGCACTTATCGGACACGAGTGGGCTACTTCCCCATCAGTGAGGCTACAATGGAGGTGTGTGAGGTCCTGATGGAGGGTGTGAGGGTGTGGGGAGTGCGGCGATCCATAGCGAGCACGAATCTCTCAATTCGTGAAGGCTATACATCGTCCTACCCTGACATAAAAATCAAACCAAATTGTGCCAGCTGGACTTAATGCGATGCTCAAGTAGATGTTTACTCGTAAGGACCAAATAGTGATCGAATTCGACAAGAGCGAACTCGACCGAACAAGTAGGGTATAATTCTCTACAATAAACCAAGTCAAGGCAATCAATTGCTCATAACCAAATAATCATAACGGGTTCAAATGTACATATATGATCTCAACTAAACATTGAGTAAATTTGACCAAACGTTGTCCAAACTTCGTAGGGATTGAAATTAGGGTTTACCAAGTTCAAATCTTCCCTAGAATCGACTCCGTTGAGTCTTTGCTCTAAATTCCCAAATTTAGGGTAGTTGAAGCTATGTGCTTCATATCTCAACCTAGTTCATTACTAAGTTCTTCAAGGTTATAAATTTACCAAGGCATAATAATATGATACATGTTCATCATAGAGTCCAAAATTGAAGATATAACACATTCAACATACCACATCTCATGTAAGCTCAATTTAGGCCATTAGCACTTAACAACATTTTCATCAACAATTACCATACATGTTTCTAACATGTTCAAAGTCCTACATAATCATGATACAAGAGTTTTATATACTTTCATAGACAAGAAACCTTCCTATACATGCTCCTAACAAGATCAAAATCCCAACATACATGAAGATAGCATAGGAAGCATAACATGTGTCCTCATTGACCTCAACCACCATAGGCTTTGTTTCCTTAGGGTCAATGAGAACTAAAGAAGAAGATGAAGAAGAGAGTAACTTACTTGCACACACAGAAAGAACTAGAAGAAACTATTCTGATGGAAATGCTTCTCATTTGAGCTCTTCAACTTTAATGAATGGCTCTTGGGCAATGGATGAATGGATGAAGGTAGATGATGATGAAGACCTTAAGAAACCATGAGAGAACTTGGAGAAGATGAGAATTCGTTTTTGAGAGAGAGCTCAGCAAATGAGGGGGTATAGAGCTGATTTGTGGCTTTAAAAGGTCAAAGAAGTGGGACAAGTGTCAAGCACTTGTGGTCCCTTTTCAAATCAGATTTGGGGCTTAATGACCAACTAATGGACCCTTAATCTAACTTAAAAATCTAGTTAGGGATGTTAGGACTTAAATAGGAAGGGTTAGGGAGGTTTAGGATAGGTTTAAGTAGGGGTTGGAAGTGAACAATTCGTCAAATTCCGAAACAGGAGGAAATCTGCCCGTAGCAGCAAAACAAGTGAGGCGGGCGCCTCACTAAGGCCCATGCGGCCGCCTCAAGTACTGAGGCTTCCCCAAAGTTCGCACTATCTCAAGAATTACTCCCGGTTGAGGCGGGCGCCTCACCAGCCTCCCATCGGCCGCCTCGGCTCCAACTCTCTAAAACTTGATCTAAACTTGGTCTAAATGGTCCCAAACTTTTGGGCAACCATTCTAAGGCCTAACCCTACTCAAAATGAGTCGGAAACACACCGAACAACTCCCGAACAAGCTAGACAAGGCGCGAACCACGACCGATTTAATGAACAACAGATTAAACTCAAATCAACCACCAATCAAACTAGGGTGTCTTGGGCATGAAAAAGGTTTGTTTCAACATGAATAAGACTTGAACATAAAGCTAAGAACTCAACGAACACTTCGTACGTCGAAATAGAAGCAAATACGAGCAACGAGAGGAATCGCTAAGACCAAATTCAACGCGATTAAACCGGCGATTCTACAAACAAGTTTATATGATTCTAAACATGTTATGGACTTCTAGAATGACTTATGAATGATTCTAAGACATTAATATAACAAGTAGACTTGCTCAACAATCAACCAAGAAAGTAAGAAGACAAGCATACAATGCACATGCAAGATTATGGGGCGTTACATTTGGAACCCAGTTATGGGAAAGAGGAAAATATTTTAAGCCTAGTTATTTGTGATTACTAACAGTGGTTTGTTTGTAATATTTATAAGTTAGGACCAGTATGATAGTTTTTAAGGTTGCTTATAGTAGTCTGAAAATTCAAAGAAGTAAACTGTAGATTTTTGCTTTCTTTTGTAACAAAACGCACAGATTCATCAATTGATTCTTCATTTTATTCATCTTATTGACACTATGACACATTTTATTAACTCACTTCTCTTAGCTTATTCATGGATAATAGCTAAAGACACTACACATTTTTGCTTAATATCTTGATACTCACTAACAAATCTATTATAATAGTAACATTTTTTTCATTTTCTTTTATAATGTCTTTACTGAGTAAAAACATATTATTTAAGAAAGTAATATCATATTATTTTTTAGTTTCAAATAAAGTTTTAGTCTCTCGACTGATTAAGGGTATTTTTGTTATTTTAGAAAATATTGGACGACATTTGTAACGATAATGGTAGGAGGGGGAAACTGATAAGAAAGTAAAAATAGAAGACGAAATAAATAGAATTTAAAACTGTAGGACCTAACTTTAAAACATGTACAAGTCAAGGGATCAAATTATTATTTGATTATTAATGAAATTAATTAGTCTCTGATAAATTTACTTGTTTAACCTTAATTAATGGTAGATGATTTATTATATTTGAGACTATTTTTGTCCAAACATTATTTGTTGTCATGATAAATTTACTTTTTTTGTCCTTAGTTAAATGGTGGGTGGTTTATTTGGTGAAGGGTTATTTTTGTCAATCTATTAAATTGTAAAAACAAGCTTGACTTTTATAGTAAGAGAGATAACAGTATTAGCAATAGCCATGAAGGGTCGCCTAAGAATAAGGAGAACTTCATGATT
Organism: Codonopsis lanceolata; assembly: GCA_013146195.2. NCBI lineage: Eukaryota > Viridiplantae > Streptophyta > Magnoliopsida > Asterales > Campanulaceae > Codonopsis > Codonopsis lanceolata. The sequence continues at coordinate 112,933,786 of CM028382.1, read as the reverse complement.
ACTATTAACCCGTTTTTTCCATTTCAAGAACAACAAAATCAACATGCATTATTAATTTGTCTACTTGCACTAGAATATCTTCCACAATACTCAAATGATGTTTAACAGAATGATCAGCCAATTGCAAAGACATTGTGGCTGGCTTTAATTCTCCTAAACCTAAGTGTTGATATACTGAATAGAGCATTAAATTGATACTAGCACCTAAATCCAACATTGCTTTCACTTTTTTAGAATCTCTTAAGGCAATCTCAACATTAAAACTACTAGGATCCTTTAACTTAGGTGTAAGGTTCTGTTGAAGAACATCACTACGTTTCCAGAAACAATTACCTTTTCATTTTTCTCAAATCTGTGTTTCCTAGACCTAAGATCTTTGAAGAATTTTGCATAAGAAGGAATATTTTTAATCACATTAAGCAAAGGCAGATTTATATTCACTTTGGAAAGCATGTTTTAAATTTCTGCAAATTGTTTATCCATTTTATTCTTCATTAATCTGCCTGGAAACAGAATAGGATGAACATATGCCTTAGGTGCAATATAAGGTTCTTCATCAGGAGTTTCCTCCTTTTCATTTTCACCTAAGTCATGTGTTTCTTCTATCTTTTCACTATCTTTTTATTTTTCGGAATTTTTTACATGTATAGTTGAAGGAATAGGAACACTTACATCTTCGCCAATTGTTCTACAACTACGCAATGTAGTGATAGATTTGGATTGCTCGTTTTGACTGGGAAACTGCTCATAATTATGTCCCTTGAGCTCTTTCATTTCTTCAGCCATTTGCCCAATTTGGGTCATGATCTTCTTTATGTTTGCATTCATGGAGTCGATAAACTCTCGATGATTACCATTGTCTTGCACATTAACAGAAGTATTCTGATTTTCTTGACCATAAACCTGAGGCAGAGCTTGTGGATGCAAAGGCTTGTTATCTCCCTAAGAAAAGTTCGGATAATTTCTTCAACCTGGATTATACGTGTTGGAGTAAGGATCGTTCCTTTGCCTTAGTGGGTAAAAATTCATCAAATGTACCTGTTCAGAGAAAACATACATTTGTGCACTAGAATGGCAAACATTAGTAGCATGAGAATTATTTCCACAAGTATCACAAACTTTATACACATTATTTATATTAGCCTTGGCTATTTGTGCTTGCAAAGCTTCAATTGTAGCATTAGTAGCAGCTAACGCACTATATTCATTTGGATTGAAATTATTCTGAATCTCATATAAATTTTTAGGTTTTCCCCTAACACTCTTTTGCTGAGAATTAGAACCTAACATTTCAAACAAATCATTTGGTTGCGCTAGGGTCCAGTAGGACTGTCGACCATGATTTGGAGATGAGGAGGGAGTGAGTCATAAAACTGATTAATAATCACATCTTGTGAGAGATTATGGTGTGGACATGCTAAATGGAGTGATTTTAATCTATCACATGCCTCAGATTCTGCTCGCGCCTCAGATTATGCTCGCACTGCCGAGCTCCATGCTATTATTATTTACGTGCCCGTGCACGCCACGCTCGCGCCACAGATTATGCTCGTGCTGCCGAGCTTTAGATCATTATTATTCACGTGCTCGTGAACGCCACGCTCACACCAAAGCTCGAGCTTCAGATTATGCTCGTGCTAAAGCCTGAGCCTCAGATTATCATTTCTTGCGTCCGAGCACACTTCACTCGCGCCTATGCCTGAGCTGCGGATTATATTTCATACATGTGCACGTCAAGCTTTACATTATGCTCCCCACTCGAGTTTACTCAGTGTTGAGCTCTACCTTGTCCTCCCGCTCGAGTCTACTCGCGCCGAAGTTGACACCGCGCCTACCTCGCGCTTATGCTCCCCACTCGAAGTTTACTCTTGCCGAGCTCTACCTTGTCCTCCCCGCTCGAGTCTACTCGCGATCGAGTTGTACATCGCGCACCACGCTTAGGCTCCCTCCCGCCCTAAGATATTGTCCCGGCCTGCTAAGCATCACGCTTACTCTCAAGACGAGCTCTACGAGTGTTTAGCACGTTACGCCCCCTAGCGTCCATCATGCTTTCATCAGCATTTGCGGCTACACTCGGCATGAGCTTCATATTGTGCTCCAGCTCGGCATCACAGTTACTCTCGGCACGAGCTTCTACGAGTGTTTAGCACGTTACGCTCCCCTAGCGTCCATCATGCTTTCATCAGCATTTGCGGCTACACTCGGCATGAGCTTCATATTGTGCTCCAGCTTAGCATCAGAGTTACTCTCGGCACGAGCTTCTACGAGTGTTTGGCACGTTACGCTCCATTAGCGTCCATCATGCTTTCATCAGCATTTGCGGCTACGCTCGACATGAGCTGTATATCTCGCTCCCGCCGGGCACAGACATTTCTCTTGGTACCTTGCAGTTCAAGGTCACTTTATTTGGGGTCTCTAATGCCTCATACCTATTTACCTCCTCGCCAAGCCGAGGAGAGGCCAGGCTCTAATGCCTCATACCTATCCTCCTTGAAAGGCCAGGCTCTAATGCCTCATACCTATTTCCCTCCTCGGGACGCCGAGGAGAGGCCAGGCTCCTAGCGCCTCATGCATATCCTCCTTGAGAGGCCAGGCTCTAATGCCCCTAAATACCTATTGCATCCACATGAGCATTTCATACATATTTACAAGTTACTGAACACATGCATCCTCCATTCATCATTTCATAAACATAAAAACATGCTCCTATTTCCTCTCTCAGTACCTTGCGGTTCAAGGCCACTTTCTTACAGTGACTTGCGGTTTATGGCCTTATGGCTTGATTCTCTGGAAGGTCCCCGCCACGCCGAGGATAAATCTTATTATGGCCTTATGGCTCGATTCTCTGGAAGGTCCTCGCCACGCCGAGGATAAATCTTATTATGGTCTTATGGCTCAATTCTCTGGAATGTCCTCACCACGCTGATGATAAATATTATTATGGCTTTATGCTGAAGACTACATATCTTATCTTCATACCTATACTTGCCGATCGAGGTCTAATTCGCCAATCCATGATCAATTATACACAAAGTTTACTCGCCAAGACTCAAAAGTCAGCTACATAAACTCTTCTGGAATTCAAAGCAAAATCTCAAAACCCTCAGCATCACAAGAAGCAACTACAAACAGATTATACTCCTTACCCTCGATGTTAGCCTCGAGGGCTAAGGAGTAGGGGGCTACTGAAGTGCACCAAAATATCAGGCCAAAACAGGTAAAAGTGTACTCCGAAATTGTACTTAGAAGATTGGGCCGGAAGAAGGGCCCAAGCCCAATCACATACTAAAGCCTAGGAGGCCCAAAACCATATTTCTATAAATAGTAGGACAACATCACTATGAAAGGAGAGTGACTATTTTTCCCCCTCTATTTTATTGATTATTAAGATCACACATTACAAATATTGATTATCACACCTGAGGGTTTGTGGGGACACCCCCACCCACTCATGGTGCTCTATTTTGCAGGTAAAAACATGCCAGATATCCTACCGCGACAACCACCGTCGGACAACGACGCCGGCAATCCCAAGCTCACGTTACTTTCGGCACCCCGGACACCGCACGACAAGATCACCACATTTTTGGCGTGATCATATATATATATATATATATATATATATATAATTTTAGAAAGTGATCTCTTAACGTGAAACATTTCAAATTGTATAATAGATTTTTTGTTTGGAACGGATGGAGTAATTGTTTTGAACACACGAATTAAGAAAAAGTAATTGAATCTATTATAAATATTGACATAATATGTAATTTCCTTTAAAACCAAGTGCATGTGATTTTATCATTAAATTAACAAAAAAAATTAAAGATAAAATAATAAAAACAGTCATGGTTCATTTTGAAATTTTAACAATTGTATGAGGTTTGTACTGCATTCAAATTTGTGAAAAATATTGTCACTACCCGACCCGACCTGAATCTCTATATGAAATCCTAAGGTCGCGCCGTGAAAGCAATCTAGAAAGATGGAGAAGCACCTGCTAAGCATAATGGCGTGAGTTCACTGTTGAGCCAACAAGCTCTAAACAAAAAAGTAAAGCCTTAACGACCATACAGGAAAATAAAAACCAAGATCAGCAAAAGTAATTTGTAAGTGGAACCCAAACCTTTGATTCCAAACAATGAAATGCAAAGCTAAGAGACAACTATCTCTTGACGAATTTACGACGCGCGTGACGCAACTTTGCGCACATGCAACAAACCATGGGCAAACCTAAGGCCGGCGAAACAACAAGATCCCAACCTGATTAACAACCACTCGACGGCTATAACATGCCAGAGGGAAAAACCAACTAAAAGAATAAGATTTTAGTACTTAACAACTAAACCAAAATCTCACGACTAAACATACCGGAGATAACAACGACTAAAACAAAAATACTAGAACCCGCAAGCTAAAGTCTTGCTCGGGGAGACAACATGGATAACTTCTAAATAGATACAATGGCTCGATTATACTAGTTGACTCCAAAATAATTCAACAACATAAATACTATCACAATCTACCCTAGTAAAGTTTATATAACTTTACATCTGTGTCTCGCAAGATTAATAAATACATAATATGAATAACTCCAAGATATTGTCTGAAACACCACCTGCTATCAATCATGAACTCGCAACCGCATCACGTACTAACAAGCTCACTGCACACACTAAGGAAAACAAGATGTGGGATGAGTCATAAAGACGCAGTAAGCTTACTACATGCAACTATGACATGGCATAATGCTCAAACATATATATAAATCATGGCATCATAATAGTATACCAATAATAAAACATGTACCAAGTCATCAAGGCACATAATCTTTTTTTTTCTTTTTTTTTTTAAAGAAGCAGGGCGGCACCTGCGCAAATATTATAAATATAAAAAAAGGTACAAACAAGAGGGGGACAACTAGCCTTACCCAACAATGGGGGGGACAAAGGAGCCTAACCTCAGGAAAACAGGCAAAAGCTGACACCAACTATTTTCGAAAAGAAAATAAACCTTTGTCATCAAGAATCATTGCCTTGCGAGCTTGAACGGGAAGATCGGCTCTAGAGTGATAAACAACAAGCCCCAAATGAGTTGATCCACAAAATGCAAGTCTATCAGCCACTTTGTTTTGTTCACGGAAAACATGAGATAAGCCAAAATTGCCGAGTAAAGACCGACACTCTCGAATCTCGTAGACATAACTCCACGGCACCTGATGCATACCGGATATACCATTAACTGCCACCAAAGAATCCGAATCAACTAAAACATTATTCAGCCCTAAATACCTACATAACCGAAGACCATCCCGAAGAGCCAAGATCTCTGCAAGCATGTTAGTACCAACACCATAATTACTAGAAAAAGCAGCCACCATAGAACCATCATGTCGGCGAATGACGCCGCCTCCAGAGCATCTACCTTGTATAGTCGAACCATCAGTATTTAATTTAAGAAAATCCTTCAGAGGAGCCTCCCAATGCAACCACTGCCCACGCCTAACTCTAGCATTTTTAATTTCAAGATGCAAGCCTTGCACATCATGTTTACCAATATGAGACATATTAACCTTCGGATGAAACAAAATCATCATCTCTTGGATCCCTTTCATAATCCGATCACTAATGGTCTCAAAAGACATAACGACACTATCAAAGGTCGCCAAACAACGCGCCTTCCAAATCTCCCAACACGTAAGAATACACATACCAATTTTGCAATCCCCAAGCTGACTGCGAACCGAAGCAGAAGAAATCCATGAATCAATTAAGTGGGGAATAGACGAGTAGTGATCTATCATGTTAAAAGGCTGAGCAAAACGACCCCATAGACATCTAGCAATCTCAGAATGAAGAAGAAGGTGTTCCAAAGACTCTTGCTCAGGCCGAAGACAACACCTACATTTAGAAACAATCTGAATTGTGTATCTATGAAGAGCAAGATCCACCGGAAGAGCACGATGCATCAACTTCCACATAAAACCACTCATACGCATCGGAATCCACGGCTGCCAAACTTTAACAGCCCACGAGATCTTAGGCCACGGTTGACGAAACGCCTTCCAGTACATAGAAGCTGAGAACATGCCTTCTTTGGAGAGCATGAAAATCTGCTTATCATCTATATTACAATCCAACTTCACACTACACACAGCCGTATGCAGTCTAGGCGGGATCATCGGCAGCAAATCCTGAATAATAGGAACAACATCTCTTACTTTAAGATGAGGATCAATAGGTCTCGGACCAAGCAGAACAGTGCCACACCAATTTGCATTCCAGAAAGAAATGTCACCACGACCCACAAGCCATCTACTATGCTCCATAATCCTAGGCATATGATCCATGATAGCTCTCCAGACATGTGAAGAAAACGCAGGAAGACCGAACTCACTATCAGTCCCATATTTAGCACGAACAAAATGAGCCCAAAGACTCTTACCTTGGAGAGCATTCCAGGCTAGCTTGGCATGAAAATAGCCCATAACTTGATTAATCGAACAAATACCTAACCCCCCTTCGTTAATAGGTCGACAAACATGCTCCCAACAAATCCAGTGGGCACGATCTTCCCCCGTTGAACTCCACAGAAAATTAGCCATGTAACGTTCCATTCGAAGGATAAACTGTTTTGGAAGTTTTAGACCAGCCAAAGAATAAATCGGAAGGCTACATAAAACCAATTTAAGAAGCACAATCTTAGCACCAAAATATAACAGTCTAGCCTTCCATCCACTAATCCGAGAAAGAATTATTTTCTCAACATATAACACATTATTTTTCACATAAGTGCTCGAAGGTAAACACGTATAACAAGATATGGATATTTGACTATCTGTCTGTGTCGTTGTAGCTGTACACATGTTGAACTACAACCGAACCGGATCTCATGCTCGGGTCAATAAATGGATCAAGTCTCATGTTCAATATCTTCTCACTGGTTTTCCCTAGTAAGTAATCAATTCTCATCTATTTTCCGTAATGAGTACATGTTACCTTTCACCCAGCCTAGGATGAAGAAATGGGAGCTCGCTATCAGGATATGTGCCACTAATATGAGGACCACATCCCATTATTGGCCAAATAGTGAGGAGAAAGGGAACCAATACAGCGACTCATAGCGATTGCCTACCCAAAGGCCATGAGTCGTCCCTGCTAAGTGTTAAACTTAGTGTCTCAAATCCTTTTGGGATTAGGATTGATAAATTGTTAAAGGAATAGGAGTATGTTAATCCTAATTAGTAAAGGATAATGTTTATGAACATGGCCTATATAAAGGCATGTATATGTCGCATAGATAGAGTGCCAACGACGAGTTTGTGATACAAAGTGGAGACGGATGACAACAATACAATTGGTGGTTGAGGGTCTCGAGGTCTTGGCGTTGTTAGACAAAATAGTGCATGGCTATTTTGGGCTGTGAGAGGTGTGGTACTCTGTGGGATCGTATCAATCCTTGTAACCCTTGTCCTATGTAGGGTGAGTACATTGAAAACTCTCTATTGTAATTCCTCATTGTTTATAGTGAAGTTGTTGCTTGCCTTGGAGTGGATTAAACCACGTAAAATCATTTGTTCCCTTTTACGTTATTCCGTTATATTTTCTATTATCTAGGCATTATTCGTCCAAATACTTGGTACTAGTATTTTCCACTTATTCGCTTCCGTATTGATGATAGAAACTTGGAATTCTTAATCCAAGAATTTCTCCGTTTTTATAACAAACATGTATCAGAGCTTTGGGCTAGTCGAAATTTTGAGATCAAGAGATTGGAGTTTTTTAAGATGGCAAAATTTGAAAATTTTACGCAATTCCAATTGGTAAAATTTAATGGAAGTAATAAATTTAGCTTGTGGCAAGTTAAAGTTAGGGATGTGTTGATCCAAGCAGATCAAGAGATTGCTTTGGAAGGAAAGGAAGCAAAACCCGACGATATGAAAGATGAGGTATGGAAGAGAATTGATCAAAAGGCGGCTACCAATATCCGACGAAGTTGCGTGGATAATGTTCTCTACAATGTTATCTCCAAAAAATCCGCGAAGGCGTTATGGGAGAAGTTGGAGAGTCTCTACATGGGGAAATCAATGTCAACCCGATTGTACCTGAAGAAGGAATTGTTCAATTTCACGATGTCCGAAGGTAAGAATATTCATGATCACTTGAATGCTTTTAACAAGATACTTGAGGATGAAGATCAAAGTTTAATTTTGTTGAATTATTTGCCACCATCTTACAAGTATTTAGTTACTACTATTATGCATGGTAAAGACACGCTTACTTTGGGTGAGGTACAAACTTCATTATTAACGGATGATTCTATGAACAAAGGTTCTAGGAATAATAATAATGATGATGCTTTGTATGTGGGAAGCAAATTTAAACATGTTGGTGATTCGTCCGATCAAAGTTCAAGTGGTGGTAAGAAGAATAAGAAGACTTTCAAACAAAATTGTTGGCATTGTAATGATATGAGTCATGTTATTCGTAATTGTCAAAATCTCAAGGATGAAGTAAGGAACGAATTAAATTCTAATGTTAATATTGTCACCTTTGATGAGGGTGGTACTAGCAATGACGAGGATAGTGGTGATGTACTCAATGTGATCGTAGGTGATAATCTACGGAATGAATGGGTCTTTGATTCCAGTTGTTCTTCTTGCAAGATTGAAGGTGTTGGAACAATAAAATTCAAGACTCAAGGTGGAGTGAAAACATTAACTGAAATTCGTCATGTTCCTAGCTAACTTGAGGAGGAATTCAATTTCTCTGGGTTACGTGGATTCGAAAGGGTGCAATTACAATGTTTGTGATGGAAAGATGAAAATCTTTCGTGGTGGTCGTTTTCTCATAGGTAGAAACAAAAGGGGCAACTTGTATTTACTACAAGAGAGTATCATTCAAGGTGGAGCTCATATTATGTTTCAAAGTGAAGATATCAAATATGAAGAATTTGGAAGTATCCGATTAAGTAGTATTTCATGGAGCGAATTCAAGGGCTGCTTGGATTCGTGTCTTCGAGATCAATTCTAGACACCCATGGTGGGGTGCATGATGGGCAAGCAATAATGGGGATAAACGATTGATGGAATTTGAGCCAAGGTGGAGATTTGTTAAAATTGGTGTCTCAAATCCTTTTGGGATTAGGATTGATAAATTGCTAAAGGATTAGGAGTATGTTAATCCTAATTAGTGAAGGATAATGCTTATGAACATGGCCTATATAAGGGCATGTATATGCCACATAGATAGAGTGCCAAAGACGAGTTTGTGATACAAAGTGGAGAAGGATGACAACGATACAATTGCTGGTCGAGGGTCTCGAGGTCTTGGCGTTGTTAGACAAAATAGTGCATGGCTATTTTGGGCTGTGAGAGGTGTGGTACTTTGTGAGATCGTATCATCAATCCTTGTAACCCTTGTCCTAGGTAGGGTTAGTACATTGAAAACTCTCTATTGTAACTCCCCATCGAAGTTGTTTCTTGCCTTTGAGTGGATTAAACCACGTACAATCATTTGTTCCATTTAACTTTATTCTGTTATATTTTCTATTATCTAGCCATTATTCGCCCAAATAATTGGTGCTATTATTTTCGACTGATTCGCTTCCGTATTGAAGATAGAAACTTGGAATTCTTAATCCAAGAATTTTCACGTTTTTATAACAGTAAGCAATTGCTATGAGTCATCGCATTGGTTCCCTTTCTCCTCACTATTTGGCCAATAGTGCCACATAGCCTGATAGCGAGCTCACATTTCTTCATCCTAGGTTGGGTGAAAGGTAACGTGTACTCATTACGGAAAACATATGAGAATTGATTATTCGCTAGGGAAAACCAGTGAGAAGATATTGAACATGAGACTTGATCCAGTTATTGGCCTAAGCATGAGATCCGGTTTGGTTGCAGTTCAACATGTGTACAGCTACAGCGACACAGATAGACAGATAGTCAGATATCCATATCTTGTTATACGTGTTTACCTTCGAGCAGTTATGTGAAAAACAATATGCTATATGGTTTATATGAGATTATGTGCCTTGATGACTTGGTACATGTTTTATTATTGGTATACTATTATGATGCCATGATTTATATATATATGCTTGAGTATTATGATGCGGGTTCGTGAATGATAGCAGGTGGTCTTCCTGGCAATAAATCGGAGTTATTCATATTATGTATTTATTAATCTTGCGAGACACGGATGTAAAGTTATATAAACTTTACTTGGTTAGATTGTGATAGTATTTATGTTGTTGTATTATTTTGGAGCCGACTAGTACAATCGAACCATTGTATCTATTTAGAAGTTATCCCCGTTGTCTCCCAGAGCAAGACTTTAGCTTATGGATTCTAGTATTCTTGTTTTATTCGATGTTATCTCCGACAAGTTTAATCGTGATATTTTGGTTTAGTTGTTGAGTACTAAAATCTTATTCTTTTAGTTGATTTTTCCCTCTGGCATGTTATAGTCGTTGAGTGGTTATTAATCAGGTTGGGATCTTGTTGTTTCGCCGGCCTTAGGTTTGTCGATGGTTTGTTGCACGTGCGCAAAGTTGCATCACACGCGTCGTAGATTCGTCAAAAGATAGTTGTCTCTTAGCCTTGCATTCCGTTGTTTGGAATCAAAAGTTTGGGTTCCACTTACAAATTGCTTCTGTGGAGATCTTGGTTTTTATTTTCCTGTATCGCCGTTAAGGCTTTACTTTTCTGTTTAGAGCTTGTTGACTCAACTGTGGACTCGCGCCATTATGCTTAACAGGTGCTTGTCCGTCTTTCTAGGTTGTTTTCATGGCGTGGCCTTAGGATTTCGTATAGAGATTCAGGTCAGGTCGTGACAAATCTGGTCAAAGATGTTTTTAAATTTAAAAATAGGATAAGGTTTATAACAAAAAAATGGCATGAAGAATGACGTGGACATGAGCTCTCCCGCCCAGTCCACGTAGGCTGCCACTGGGATGTCTAGGCACCTTCCCATTACAAAAACTAACCAGTTTTTGACTTAAGGTTTTAATTGGAAAAAAAAGGTTGGGTTGAGGTTTTACAATACACAAAAAACAACACATGGTTAAAAATGGAAAAAAGTAAAATAGGTCAGGGTTTTTTATGCAATTAATCCTTTTGTTTCTTTGGGCAGTACTTAATACCAGTCGGCAGGACTCTAGTTACTAGGAAATTAACTATATCTGCAAACCAAGGCTCCTTACCTTCCTTACCTGGCAACGCTAGAAATTTCTCATCTAGGAACATTTCAGATATGGGCACATGGTCTTCATCACTGACCAGTCTGCTTAAATGATCAGCCACCGAATTGTCAACTCCCTTACGATCTTTAATTTCCCCAATCAAATTCATGTAGCAAAAGAATCCAACAAATCAGCCTTGGCTTTGATTCCTTCTTCGCTATAAGATATTTGAGATCTGCATGGTCAGAGTAGACAATAACTTTAGATCCCAATAAATAAGATTTGAATTTCTCAAAAGCAAAAACAATGGATAAAAGCTCTTTTTCCATGGTGGTGTAATTGCATTGAGCAGAAATTAAGTGATTTGGAGGCATAATAAATAACATGACGTTGTTTCCCATTTCTTTGCCCCAATTGAAACAACTCCAACAACGTAATGGCTTGCATTGCATATTATTTCAAATGGCAAGTCCCAATCAGGCGGTTGAATGATCGAAGCGGAAGTGAGTTTCTCCTTCAATTCAACAATTCAAATGCTTTCTTATAGTCACGACTGAACTCAAAAGGAACATCTTGTTGCAGAATCTTGACAATGGTTTTTCAATCTTTGAGAAGTCCTCTATAAACCTCTTGTAAAACCTTGCATGGCCAAGAAAACTACAAATTTTTCTCGCAGTAGTTGGATTTGGCAATTTTGCAATCAAAACTACCTTAGCCTTATCTACTTCAATGCCCCTAAATGAAACTACATGACCCAAAACTATTCCTTCCTTAACCATGAAATGACATTTTTCATAATTAAGCACCAGATTAGTGTCAATGCAACGCTTCATGACTTTAGACAGATTATCCAAACATTGATTGAAAGAATCATCATAATCAGTAAAATCATCTATGAAAATTTCCATGCAATCCTCAATCAAGTCAGAAAGAATACTCATCATGCATCTTTGAAAGCTCCAGGGGCATTACATAGACCAAAGGGCATACGACGAAAGGCAAAAGTTCCAAATGGGAAAGTAAAATGTGTTTTCTCCTGATCTTCTTGGGCCATAACAATTTGATAATAACCTGAGAAACCATCCAAGAAACAGAAAAACAACTTACTTGCCAATCTTTCAAGCACTTGGTCAATGAATGGTAATGGAAAATGATATTTTTTTGTAGCTGCATTTAAGTTTCGAAAATCTATGCACATTCTCCACCCAGTTTGTAACCTCATGGGGACCAATTCATTTTTCTCATTTTCAACTAAAGTAAAACCAGACTCTTTAGGGACAAAATGAACTGGGCTTACCCATTGGCTATCAGATATTGGGTAAATTATCCCTAACTCGAGCAATTTCAGAATTTCTTTCATACCCATATCTTTCATGGTAGGATTTAACTTGCGTTGAGGATCTCTTACCGGTTTTGAGTCTGACTCAAGTAGAATTCGATGCATGTAGACCGATGGACTAATACCTTATATGTCTGCCATGGTCCAGTCAATTGCTTGCTTAAATTCCTTCAAGACCCGCAATAAGCTATCTTCTTGACTTTCGGTTAAGTCCTTGGCGATGATGACTAGTAAAGTCTCTTGCTACTCCAAATACACGTACTTGAGATGTTCCGAAAAAGCCTTCAATTCTAACTTGGGGGCCCGTAAAATGGAGGGAAGTATTCTCTCTTGCGTGGGTGTCAATGGCACAACATTATTGACTGACTTTTGGGCAGGGCCGGTCTTGACATTTTGTGGGCCCTGTCTTTAATTTAATATTAGGCCCTAAATTGATAAAAGATAATTACCAAAAACTAAAAATAAATTGCATATTTCATAATATTATAATATTCAAGGTATTTTTTGTTACAAATAAGTGTATAAAAAAACTAATTTTCCAAAATACAACCAATCTTTTTATCTAAAAAGTATCATCCTTCTAATATTTTTTGATGTAAAATCTTCAATTAGATCTTCATAATCAATCTTTTCCAGAAAATCACCCTCAATTGCGATCAACGCTAATCCATTAAGTCTTTCTTGTGTCATTGTCAAACGCAAGTAGGACTTTAATAACTTCAATTTTGAAAAGCTTCTTTCTGCAGATGCAACAAGCATTCTGTGAAGAGTCAACAAAATTCTATATGCAATAATTGTATTAGGAAAACAATCAACACGTTTCAAAAATTTTAAAATATCAACAGGTCCCATCTTTTCCTTAGGCAAGAATGCTTGGAGTAACTTTAATTCCAAATATAATTCATTCCCATCAATGTGAGATTGTTCACCTTTCTTAAGTGCAGCTTCAAAACGACTACAACAAGACTTTAAGCTCATATCATTTAATGAATGCAACTTATCAGAAGTAAACAAGAAGCCAAAAATATTTTCATATTCTTGATATTGTTCAAATCTTTTAGTTAGTGAAGCAATCGATTGATCAACAATGCATAAGAAATAATTTACCCTAAATGATTCCTCTTCAGATTGTGAATCAATTGAAGATGTATCGGTTGCAGTTTCATCAAAATGTTTTTTTTCTTCGAATTGGACGCTTTTTGGGGAACACCGGATCAATATTCATTTCAATTGCAATTTCCTTCGTAGTTTTTAACGCATTCAAAAAACCAGTTTCTCTATATTCCTTAAAAAAAGATATCAACCTTTTTTGCTTTTCAATGGCAACATCAATAAGCATATCCCTTGATTGTAAATGATTACTAACCAAATTAACTACATATAATATTTCATACCAAATGACTAATGCAAGTAAAAACTCAAAATCACCAAGCTCATTTTTCGCTAAGGATTTAGCTTCACTTCTTTTTTTTTGAATCATTATCACTTTCTGCTACATCAAGTAAAGCTTCTTGTATTTCAAAAATTTGAAATCTTATAGCTTTAACACTATCAATACGACTCTCCCAACGAGTGGATGCTAATGATTTAAGAGTCAAACCTTTTACATTATCTTTCAAAATCTGCCATCTCTTGGAAGAATTTGCAAATATTGTGTAGATACGTTGTACGACTCCAAAAAAATCTCTAGCTTTACCACTAGTGTTGGCCATGTCACATAATGCCAAATTTAGACTATGACAACCACAAGGAGTATAAAAAGCTCTAGGATTTATATCTAAAAGTTTTTTTTTGCACTCCTTGATGTTTTCCTTTCATATTTGACCAATTATCATAGCCTTGCCCTCGCACATTATCTATATCAAGATCAAGAGACTTCAATTGATTTTGTAAAACATCAAAAAGCCCTTGGCCAGTTGTAACATTCACATCCAAGAAACCTAAAAATGATTCTTCAACGCTAACAGAATTTGAAGAGACGTCCAAATATCTTATTATCAAAGTCATTTGTTCTTGATGGCTTATATCAGGAGTACAATCAAATATGACTGAGAAATATTTTGCTTGTTTTATTTTCTTAATAATTTCATATTTAATGGCAGAAGCAAGCAAAAGTATTAACTCATTTTGGATTTTATGACCAATATAGTTATAATGAATTTTATCATTTGTAATACGTCGAACATGCTCTTGAACAATAGGGTCAAACTCAGCCAACATTTCAATCAAGCCTAAGAAATTACCGTTGTTGCTTTGATAAATTTTCTCATTTGAACCACGAAATGCTAGATTTTGTTTAGCAAGAAATTTCACAATTGAAATAATTCTAAACAAGACATTTTTCCAGTGATCTTTTTCTATCTCAAGTTGTTTTTTAACCACTTTATCAATAGTTTCATTCTTTTGGAGTCTCAAACGCAAATCATACCAACTAACCATATTCTTAACATGTTCTACACCTGTTTCATGTTCTTTAAGCCTAATACTTAGAAGTGACCAATCTCCGAAACCCTCATTTGCTAATTGACCTCTTCCACATCATTTTTTAAATATTTTACTACAAAAACAAAATATTTTATCAAGCTCTTTCGAATACACAAGCCAATCTCTATCGAAAATCTCTCCATTTGACAAAACTTTAGTATAACACGTTGAAGAAAATCGTCTAGAAAGTTTATCTTTAGGCCCTTTTCAAATAGACAAATCTCTTTTAGAACCCTTTACCACTAAAATATCAATCATTTTAGAATCGAGAGCATCTCAATTTCTTGGGTCAAATATATCAATCGTATAGAAGGCATCACCAACATTAGCATCCACATTATCAAAATTCTCAACATTATTACTTCGAATATCAGGTGAATTGTATAAGGGCAAATAACTGAATGATGTTTACTGAATAATGATTTTTCTATATCTTTACAGAACTATTACAGTAGCTATATAAAGAGGCTATACAATCTTCTAACTATGGAAGGAATAGCAATTGATGTGTGATTGCATGATTACAGGGATGCAGCAAATCTTTCCAAACTTAGTGGCTTGAATTACTTGACTGTTGAGCCATGGATTGTGTTGATTCTATCAATTAGGAGCTGAAGTAGCTAACGGTCTAACACGCCCCCGCAAGACGGAGGCTCCATCGGAGAGTCCGATCTTGGACCGAATATTCAGAAAAGGTTGTCGAGAAAGGGCTTTGTAAAAATGTCAGCCGATCCTTGGTATGAATGTGATGAACTTCGCGAGATCACAGCAGTGACTTTTCTCGGACAAAGTGGTAATCGAGAGCAATGTGTTTCATCACAGGTGAAAGATGGGATTGGAGGAAAGATAAGTAGCTCGGTGTTGTCCTCACGGAAACGGGAAGGAGGCTGGGATATTCGAACATCAAGTTCATGAAGAAGATTTTGCACCACAAAATTTGTTCATTGGCAAGGGCTTTATACTCGGCGAGGAGGAAGATCGTGAGGCAGTTTTTGCCGCGATGATTTCGGGATATAGGATTGAACCAAGAACACGATGTAGCCGATGTAGCCGGTGGTAGCGATAGCTATCCGGTGGCTTTGCCAATCGGAATCAGCAGCGAGAGATTCAACATAGATTTTCGATTTAGGTGCAGACCATGATCTGGCGTTCCTTTGAGATACACGAGAACTTCGTTTGAGAGGCGTCCGATGATTTTCGGTCGGTGGTGCATGAGCTGGGATAAGCGATTAAGCAAAACTAACATCGGGGCAGTGATGGATAGATATTGAAGGCCGCCAACTAATTGGCGGTAGGGAGTAGGATCAACAGATGGCGGCGGCATCGGGGAGGCGGCATCATTAGAGCACATGGGAGATGTTGTTTCTTTGGCACCGGACATGGAGAACTTGTTAAAAAGATCGAGTTATGTGTTTATGTTGAGACAAAAAAGTCCATGGCGGTATGAACAACATCAACGCCAGAAAATGATGGAGCGGTCCCAAGTCTTTGAGAGAAAATTTGTTGTCGGCGAGACAAACTTGTGAAACACTTGATCATTTCTGTTAAAATTATATCATCCACATACGAGAAAATACAAGATAATTCCCTTGTGTTTGTAAATGAATAGCGATGCATCGGAGATGGACAGGTGAAGCCAAAGCCGACAAAGAAAGAGCGAAGCTCTTGATCTGAGGGTGCTTGGCGCAACCATAGATTGCTTTTCTTAATCGACACACATGATCGGATACCTGGATGGGAGAAGCCGAGGAGGTTGTAGCATATATACCTCATCATCAAGAGAACCATTGAGAAATGCATTGTTGATGTCAAGTTGCCGAAGTGACCGGTGATTCGAAAGAGCAAGGCGAGAATTATTCGAATAATGCTTGGCTTAGTCACGGGGTGAGCGTATCAACAAAGTCGATGCGGACTGCTTTGAAACCCTTTTGCTACAAGGCGGCGCTTTGTATTCTTTGAATCGAACCATCATTGTGTCGCGAGTCGAAAGACCCATTTGCGGGACACTAGATTACGATTGGACCGTGGAACAAGATCCCATGTCCGTTGCTAAGGAGAGCATCAAACTCCTTAGACATGGCGGCCGCCAATTTGGGTCCTTGATAGCGACTTACAGGTGGGTTCGAGAGGCAAAGGAAGGGGATGGGCGGTGGTATGATTTATGAAGGCATTATTGAAGTATTTAGGATTGGGTTTGCGATTTGCTAGCGGATCGAAGGCGGGGTGGAGGTCTTTGGAGGTGGGGAGGTAACGGGTTCGGGGGTGGTAGGGTGAGAGGAAGGTGAAGATATAGGAGTGGTAATGGGTTCGGAGAGAATGGTGTGGTAGTCTTTGGAAGCTGATTATCATGAGAGGAAATGATAGTGCGAGCGGGTTAGTGGCGCAAGTAATGTAGCTTGAGACCATGAGTCACGCGGGTGACCACTCGTGAACTGAACCGAAGGTTGTGCACCACATGCGTCACGGAAGTCGTGTTCAACAAACTGGACATGACACGAGAGATGAAGCTTACCAGATCTAGGATCAAGACATTTATAAGCAGACTTAGATGTGGAATAACCTAGAAAAATGCAAGGGGTAGACTTGGGATGTAGTTTTGTGGGAGCATATGGCTTAAGCCACGGATAACAAAGACAACCAAAGACCTTGAGTCGTCGATAATTGGGCTTTCACCTAAACAAAAGCTCAAGAGGGGATTGATGACTAGTGACTTTGGACGGAAGGCGATTGATGAGATAGGCGGCGGCCGACGCATGAGACCAATAAGTGAGGGAAGAGAAGCATGATGGAGTAAGGAAAGACTGTCTCAACAACATGCCGATGCCTTAGGGTTCGAGAGGTGCCATTATGTTCTGGGGTGTGTACAGGGGTAGTAAAGTGAGAAACACCAAGTGATTGAAGGAGAGATTCCAGTTTTTGATACTCACCTCCATTATCCGAATAAAGAGAAATGAGAGGAAGTTGAAAAAAGTTTTCAACCAATGTTTTAAACTTAGGGAACAGACTATTAACATCAGATTTTCGTTGCATCGGAAAAAACCAAATATATTTAAGTGAAATGATCAACAAAGATGACATAATAACGAAAACCATCAACAGTAGTCGTGGGACCCCACACATCGGTGTATATAAGCTCAGCGGTTTAGTACTAACAAGTGAGTTTGATCCGAAAGGAGTTTTATGACTCTTATTACACAGGCACGAGTCACAGAAAAAAATTAACACTAGAGCTAAAATTGGGAACTAAACCATTTGACTTGACGACAGACGCAAGAGTTCTAGAAGATGGATGGCCTAACTTCTTGTGCGAGACCAATTTGAGAGTGAGCAGGCGATATTTATTTGAGGAGGCGGATTGTGGTGTGGTGTAAGGCGGAGACATCATTTTGGTTCGATCCAGTAGTAGGGCGCCCGTGTTCGAGATCCTTCACAACAAAGAAGGAGGGAAAAAGTTCAATAGATGTGTTATTTGAAGAGCGCATTTGGCAAGCGAGATTAAATTCGATTTATTGCGAGGAACATGTAAGGTGTGTGCTAATGTAAATTTGTGATGCGGTGTATGTAAAACTCTGTGCCGGTGTGAGCAATAGATAAACCTATACCGTTACCCATTTGAACTTCATCAGGACCACCATACTCGGAGAAGTTCTTTGAAGTTGCCTATATCGGGAGTAACATGGTGAGATGCACCCGTATCAAACATCGAGATTGAGAAGGAGATGGGGTGAACCGAGTGTTGTTCTAGCGGGTGGTACATTATTTTCACGAAGAAACGTTGTAGTTCACGACAATCGTGATATTATGGCCTTGACGATCACGAACCTACAAAGCGGTTGTCTCGATTTCCACGAAAAGGAGAAGCCTGCCACTGATTCCGATTATTGAAATTATTGGAGAAATTTGTGTTACCTCGATTCTGATTTACTTGCTGCAAAGAAGAGGGATTCCTGGACTGATTTGCTGAATTGCGAAAGGATCCAGATGGTCGATTATGGCCCTGACGAGCGATTGTAATTTGCGATGTGGGCCGGAGGAGCAGAACCGCCGACACTTCCTCTTGTTTCAAATGAGCTGCAAAGTCAAGAAGCTTATCATGGAGTTCTGAAAAGGTAATGGCTGATTCACGAGCACGAAGAGCAGCCCCAAATTCCTTGTATTCGGGACCGAGATTATTAAGAACATGTATAATCAGGTCATCATTCGAGACAGACAATCGATCATAGCGGTGTGTCGGCGGTAATCTTCATGTCCTGTAAAAATACAGTGAGAGAACGAGATCCGCACGGATTCCTCATGAGTTTCTCCTTAAGACTCATAACACGGGAGCGGGATTTGTTGCCAAAGGTCTGGACGAGAGTGTCCCATGCTTCCCTGGACGAAGCTGCGGTAGAAAGAAATTTGAATCGGTGGGTCACAACGCCAATCATGGCATTATAGATCGCGAGTTGATCTTGTCGGCTTGAGTGTATAGGCGGGATTTTGTTTATCATCAAGTTTAGGAAGTGGAGGCTGGGCAGGCAACGTCGATAAAAGCCATCAACTCATAACCTTCAAGTGCTGAGTATAGCTGAGACCACCAAACAATAAAATTATTATTGTTAAGCTTGGTTGGAAGGTGAGTTATGGAGTTGAATTGGACAATAGCCGGAGAAGACGATGAACTAGAGTTAGCCATGGATCTTGAGCTGTTAAGCCGTAGGAGGCTCTGATACCATATAAGGGCAAATAACTGAATGATGTTTACTGAATAATGATTTTTCTATATCTTTACAGAACTATTACAGTAGCTATATAAAGAGGCTATACAATCTTCTAACTATGGAAGGAATAGCAATTGATGTGTGATTGCATGATTACAGGGATGCAGCAAATCTTTCCAAACTTAGTGGCTTGAATTACTTGACTGTTGAGCCATGGATTGTGCTGATTCTATCAATTAGGAGCTGAAGTAGCTAACGGTCTAACAAATTGATTATATTAGTATCAACATTAGCATCTTCAACATTGACATTAACGCCATCATTAAAATTAGCATCCAAATTATCAAAATTTTCAACACCATCATTAAAATTAGCATCCAAATTATCAAAATTTTCAACATCATTATCCTGAATATTAGGTGAATTGATTGTATTAGAACAATCAACATTAACATCCACATTAGCACGATTTTCATTTTCAGACGAAACATGTGGGTCTTTTATAATAAACTTTTCAAGAGCTCCTCTTTGAGACTGTTTCAACTGCTCAATTCTTTTTTGTTTTTGACGTTTTTCATGTCCACATTCATATTTCCTTTTCGGAGGCATAACTAAAAAAAATTGTACTAACAAAAAATCACAAACACAATTGCCTCAAATGTAGAGAAGACTGAAAAATGACAACATTAAAATTTAAAATACACTAACATGCCGCAATCAAATTTAAAGTAGCTATGAAAGGAGCGAAAGAACCTAGTTTATCAATTCTATCGAGTTCCAAATTCCTCCCAAATGGCCAAATCACAATTAAAAAAAATTATCCACCTACACGGAAATAATGAAATACCAAATATAAGCTTGAATCTGTGAATTAAATATAAAAATATAACTATATAAAGAGTTAAAATGTTGAATCAGTGAATTGTGAATCAAATCAAATGGACCCCCAAAATTGTCGAATTGAAAATTATAAAACTAAAAGTCTAACTGTCTAAAACACTAAAAGTCTCAAATTGTCAAACTGGATATAGACATATAGTTACTCTAAAAACTAATACAATCAATTCACACTAAAAACTATTAAACTAAAAGGGTTGAAATAATATCAATTATTCAATTGATATTATCATTTATCAAATCACTTCACCGATCGGTCCGAAGACTCGAACACAACAATACAACATAAAATGAATTATGAATACAGAATAGTGAGAATACTAACTGAGACTGTGAGACAACATAACCAAAAAAATACCAAATTATTAACTAATGAGTAAGAGTAATGAACTATGAAATTAGATTTAGATGTAGAAATTGAAGTGAACAAATTACCCGGTTACTCGAAGTCTCGAAGCCTCGAACTGTCGAACAAAATCAACAAATGAACAATTGTCAATTGAAGTTCGAAATTGACAATTTCGTTCAAATACTCTTCGTCAAAGTGAGAAGTATTTGAACAATAATCTTCTTCTCCGTCGAAATTGCCTAAGTCGCGCCTTAGTCAAGAAAAAATTTGGGAAAAGCTTCGTTGTCGTTGGGCTCGGGCTCGGAAATAAAATGATTTGAAGAAAAATTAGAAAATTAAGTCGTTGATGTTTCATTATTTAGGGAAGAATGGAAGATGGCGAGTCGGAGTAGTAGGCAGACAAGGCGGCGATTCCGTTTTTCGGTGGGGATTGAGAGAAACGAGAGAGAGAGAGGGAGAGAGAGTTACGGAAATCAGAAACAGACTAAGTCAACAGTTACAGAATACAGAGTTATTACTGTTGTTGTGCTGCACTTAGTCTACTTAGACTTGGTCAGTTTGGTCACTCATTTAGCCGAATAGCCGGTTAGTTTGGTAGAGTGGTAGACTTAGACTAGTGGGTCTTGTCGATTACGTTATCGTGTGGCGGGCGGCTACGGCTGGGCCTTTCTTGATTTCTTCAGCTTCTGGTATGGGCTCAAGTCTCAAGACATATACACAAGCTAGTTTTAAAAAAATTGGGGCCCTGTTCGGTTGGGCAGCCTGAACCCCTCCAGGGCCGGCCCTGCTTTTGGGGTAATTTTGTTGCAGAATAAAATACAATAATTACATCTTTAATCCCTTCATTTTTCATCCATTGTGCATCCTTATCTGTCAAACTCTGGTTGAGTACTAACTCCAATTCATCATGCATAGAGCTGGCAATTTGTGTCCATGCCCATATACCCGCCCAGACCGCCTGTTAATTAACGGGTATGGGCGCATGAAAAATTGGAAGTGGGCGAACGACAAATATGGGCCACAGTGGGGGGATAGATGAAGATACGGCTTGAATTAATATTTGTGAAGAAGTTGAAGATGCAACACTTATATATTAGTTCCAGCTAGGCATCCCACAAACCATTCCACATGTTTTCCCGCCAAAATAATTCTCGATACACATCCTACTCGGCATTAAGTAAGGGCAAAATTGTCTTTTCATAAAAAAATTAACGTCCTTTCCAAAGATAACGTCACGAGGGACTAACATGAAGCTCAAAGTTTGGTTGAAAAGTCACCATAAGAAAGTTGCAACATCGGTTATCATATAAATCGGAAATGGCAACTTCAAGGACCAAATTATATATTAATCCTATAAAAATCAACTGGGAAAATAAGATCATTCACTTTAACTAAAACATCTTCAATAATGCCTTGAGGATATATGAATTGGACCTATCAGCTAACTGAATTATTAGCTTTGTTTCTTTCAAAGGTCCTAAATTCAATCTTTTATAAATGGACAGTGGCATAACATTGATAGATGCTCCTAAGTTAAGCATCGCCTTTTCTACCCATTTATTTCCAATAACACAAGGTCTAGTGAACATACCAGGGTCCTTGCATTTTTGTGGCAATTTTCGTTGAATGATAGCTGACACATTCTCCCCAACCAAGATTTTATCATCGGATTTCAATTTCACTTTTGGGTGCACAATTCTTTAAGAAATTTGGCATACCTTGGTACTTGCCTTGTAGCTTCCAAGAGAGGGATATTTATTTCAACTTAGCCAAAAGTCTCCAAAATATCTCTATCTTCCTCTTCTTTCTTTGCTCGTGGGAAAGGTGGTGGAATCACAATTTTAGGTTCATGTTCCTTACTTACTACCTCGGAGGGAGCTTCCGTATATGTTGGTTTTTCTTCTCTTTTGGGCTCTTCCACCTTGGATCAAGTATCCTGCACTTCCTTTTCGCTTCTCAGAATCATAGCACTAACATTTTCCTTTGGGTTAATCTCCACTTGCGATGGCAACTTCCCTTGATTTGCTTCCATTTTAACATTGTCTTCCAAAGATATACCTGAATTAGCTGGAGCTCGAGGTTGCTATTGAAATCCTCCATAACTAAAATTGGGATGATTCCTCTGACCCGGATTGTAAGTATTTGAAAAAGGATCATTTCTCCTTTTTTTGGGGTTGACCTGGGAATCCACCAACAACATTGACTTGTGCACTTATGTCTTGTTCAAGGGTGGGGCAAATATCAGTTGGATGCTGTAGCCATCTTTTCTACAAGACATGTTAATGCATCTAACCGTTGATCAAATGAAGAAACATTTACCTCGTTGACACTCTTGTCAAGTCCCAAATTGTTGTCTGTTGGCAGCCATCGTTTTGTTTACCAATGCAACTCCACTTGCCTCATCAACCATGCTCCTTTCCATAGGTAGAAGACCTTCATAAAAATATAGAATAAGCAATTGGTCAGGAATTTGGTGTTGAGGACATCTAGCACATAATTGCTTAAATCTTTCCCAATATCATACAAAGATTCCCCATTAAATTGCCTTACCCCACAAATTTATTTTCTTATGTCAGCTGCACGAGCGGCTGGGAAAAGCTTTTCTAAAAATTGCTTTTTCAACTCATTCCAATTAGTGATAGAACCAGAAGGTAAATAATAAAGCCAATCTTTAGCTTTATCGGCTAACGAAAAAGGAAAACCTCTTAATTTAATTTGCTCTTCTGACATCCCTTTGGGTCGCATGGTGGAACATACAACATGAAATTCTTTTAAGTGCTTATAGGGATCCTCACCTGTGTGACCATGAAAAGAAGGCAACAAATGGATCAAACCTTATTTCAACCCCCAATTGGCTCTTCAATGTTAGGAAAAGCAATGCAAAGCTGTTGTTGGTTAACATCGGGAGTTGCCAATTCCCTCAACGTTTGTTGCGCAGCCATTGTCACTTATTGGATTTCTTCTTCGCTTTCACTAATGGTTTCAAATAAGAGTGCTAAATTCAAACCTGGGGGAGATGAAGATGACTTGGCTAGATGTATCTCCTTCGTCAACCGCGAGTTGTCTTTTCAGTCTCCAAATCAAAAAGTAGTTCGCATGTACGAGAAGAATGAGGCATAAACCGAAAACAAAGAGAGTAATAAAAAAAACATTAAAAACAATTAAATTACTTAGAACCGTTTCCCCGACAACAGCATCAAAATTTGGTAGATGTCAAACCAACCAAAATTAAATAAACTACCTCACTAAAAATTAGTAGGGGCAGGCTAACCACACACCACCATCTTCTCCCTACACCCCAAGTTTTAAAATTGCAAAAATGACATTGTGTGAAATGACAAAATAAACCCTCCAACCTAAAATAACACCCCACAACTTAATTACAGTAATGTCATTCTATAATATTTAAACATTCTACCTGCACCCCAAATTTGATACTTACTGTAGCTACGTCTTCCTTTCCCACCATTCTTCCTTTTGTTTAGTTCCTCCACAACCCTACACTACATCATATTGTTAAAAAATATCAAACATGGAGCCTAAAGAAGTAATCGAAACAAATAATGTAAGTATTACTTCCATTTTATTCTATTAAAACTTAATTTTTCATTAAATTTTGTCTAAATTCCAAAAACTGCATTTTCGTCGTGTGCGGTTATGGTTTGCCGCACACTTCTCCTTGTGTGCACAAGACATTCTCCGCACACATCTCTTAATGTGCACCAAATGTTTACCGCACAATCCTTCTTTTGTGCGACAGTCAGTAACCGCACGAACAACTTTGTGTGCACTGAACCAGGGTCGCACATTGTGTATCGATTTTTGAATTTATATGCTTGTAATGATCGAAGAAAATAAATAATAAAAAGATATTGAGAAGTTGGTTGACCCCAAAGAGAGAAAATGACAATTTAAAGACCAAATTTCTAAAAGCTTAATTGCTTGGAAAACAAAGCCCGTAAATTCTTGGTTAAAGCATTATTAAGTTAACAAAAAATTAAAGTTAAACTATTTTTTTAGAACGAATGAAGTAATAGCATTAAAGAACATAATTTATAGCCAATTGTGAACAAGGTTTTGTTCTTCCCGTAGCAGACCACCTGTGCGAGGAATGCTTGTGCGTTTTGGCCAGGTTGGGGGATT
Organism: Codonopsis lanceolata; assembly: GCA_013146195.2. Taxonomy (NCBI): domain Eukaryota; kingdom Viridiplantae; phylum Streptophyta; class Magnoliopsida; order Asterales; family Campanulaceae; genus Codonopsis; species Codonopsis lanceolata. The sequence goes on along the minus strand of CM028382.1, from coordinate 112,908,687 downwards.
TCCGTTGTGGGGGTTTTGGGGTGTTGGGTATTTGTTGTTTTGGAAATTAAATGTGGGGTGTAGATAGAATAGGATGTGTTAGATTGAAAAATTAAATGATGGGTAAAATAGGAAGTTAGGGTGGGGGGTAAAGAGTAAATTTTAAAAATTGATTAAATATGTGGGGTGTAGATAGAATTGGGGTGTAGAGAGAAGATGTTGGTGTGTGGTTAGCCTGACCCTGTAAGTAAGATCGTCTCCACATGGAACGGTGTATTAATTAATTCTATAAAGTTACCTGATGGGGGGGTTGGATTTTAGAACTAATTATCGATTGCACTAAAATTCAAATAAAACAAAATGAATGAGATAAAATCAAATATGACGACTCTAGCCAAAGAAATTGCTTCCACTTTGATTCGTTCAAGTGATCATTGTTGCAAAGATATGCTCAATAGTTTGCAAATAAATTGGTTATAATCATCAAACGAGCGTTGGACAATACAAATCTCTCTTTACGGTTTCAGTGATTAAGAGAAGCTTATTAATCACTACTCTAATCAAAAGACAACGCTAGAGACGCTCGTAGGATTTAGTGTAACTAAGAACTAACGAGACTCAATTCTAATTAAGAAACACACAAGCGGGTTCATTTAAATTAGATTATTTACTTTCATGTCATAGATTAGAATGCTTGCGAAGCTAATTAAAATCATGTCATTTGCCACTTTACTAAAACAAATAAACAATTACGGATTTGCCGTTTTAATTGGCGGCAGATTACTAAGTCTAATCAAACAACGGGCCCATCACTTAATCATACAAAATAATCATAAACTAGAAATATATAAAATAAACAAATTCTTACGAACAATTGAGTAGAGACAAGCAATTATAACTCACAATTGTATTGAATCAAAGCTTCAACAACCCTTGAAGTAGAAATGGAAATTTAGAAACAGAACATGTGGGTGATGTATACTTGATATGAAGTGGGAGTTGGAGTGAATTTTTGCTAAGAATTGTCTGTCATCCCTTGAAGATTTTCCCGCTATTTATAGGGGAAATTCTGGAGAAAGTTTCTACCCACTATTACCTCTACTCCATGATCTAGGCCACTTCCCCATGTTCCTAAATACTAGGGTCTCAAGCAACTATACAAAGAGTGCCTAAAAAGAAAGAAATAAAATAATAAAATCCTAACATAATAAAACCAAAATATTATATGGTCTTAAGCTCACAAAAACATAAATCCTAAAGATATAAAGGTTTGAGCTTGAAAATTTTCAGCACAACATTTTGGCCTTTTGCGTGCCCAAGTGCTATCTATCGTGCCAATTTTGCTCTTTTCTTCAATTTCTTCCATTGTACCTTGAATCATCAAATGTCAGGAAAACACCACTGTTATAGTAATATTTATCCCAATATTTAGCAATAATCCATATGAAATATTACACTAAAATTACTCCTATCAATGTCTCACACTTCTTAAAGACTAGGGAAATATTAAGTGATCAAGAGAAGGTGGAAAGTTGGGTTAGAGGCATAGGACATAGTTAAAAATGTATTTTGTTGTTAAAAGACTTAAAGTTTACGATGATGGATTGTGTATAGTGTGGTTGGTCGTAAAAAAGAGAAGGATATAAAAAAGAGTGGTACGAGACTACGAGAAGAGAATAATGCAAGTGCGAAGTTTACTTGGTGGAAATAAAATTTGTTGGGTGGAAAGTGAAGGTTAGATAGTCGAATAATAGACACAAGCATGGACCCATTGACCAGTTGGCAGTGGGGGAAATTGATTGGGTTGATCAGTTATACAATGCTAATGTCAAGCCAAAGCATATATTGAATCTATTGAAGAAAGGAAATCCCAAAAACATTAGCTGAATAAAGCATGTAGATAACACCTTGGTAAAGATAAGAAATGCTTAAATGAGATTATAATATAAAAAAATGACTGTATTTTTTGAAGGAACATAGATATCTTTCTTGACATAGGTATGAGGAAGGTAGTAGAAAATTGACATATGATATGTTTGCACATCCGAAGGCCATGAAGTTGTTGATATTATTTTCATATGACCTCTTTATGGATGGAACATATAAGACCAATAAGTGTGACATGTCTTTATTGGAAATTATTTGAGTGACATCAACTGGGAAAAAATTTCATGTTGCATTCGCATTCTTAAAGAATGAAAGATGTGAGATATTCAGTTGGGCATTACAAAGGCTGAGGATTTGGTTCTACCATGCTGCAGTTCTGGATGTTATCATCATCGATAGGGAGTTGGATTTAATAAATATTGTTTAACGACACTTTCTAGAGTCTCACCTATAAGTGTAGGCAAGGCCCCAAAATGGGCAGCCCACTTCCAAACCCAAAGACCCAGCAACCCAAGAGACCCAACCCACTTACCTCCCTCCCGGTTTGACTTTCAGCATGGTGAGTTTGTTTTGGTAAATCTTTGATTTTCCCAATCAACAGCCCCTTCCTTTTTTCCCTTTCAATCAGCCGCCTCCTTCCATTCCTTGGTCCATAATCTTTGGTGATTGATTGGCTCTTGAGTACTATATATTCTCCCCTTCATTCTACCGTCTTAAAGCAATGTGTATGCGAGCACAGTGACAACCAAATACATCACAGTGGCCATTATATCTCTCTCTCTCTCTCTTTGCGTCTCTGGTTTGAGCCGGTACATTGGGTATACACTTTGTGTGTGTGTGTGAGCTTGAGATTACTGTGATTGAGAGTTCTGTGAGGGGGGGTTTTTGGGTTGTGGGATTTCTTGTTGGAAGGCTGGGTGGTATACACAGTTGGGTGAAATCCTTGGAACATTGTCCCTTCGGTAGTGAACACTTGGGTTGGACTGATATACTTTGTGTATAGGCAGTGGGGATCTGAGCCTAGGCAACCATAAGCCCTAGACAGATCGAGTGAGGCTTCGGCCAAGGATACTCAGTTACTTCTGTTTGTTTACGAAAGATGAACTGATATCTTGAATATTTTCATTCTGTATTTCTTTGGTTTCTAACATTATTCTGCAGGCCAGAAGGATTATTGAGTTAGACTAGGAACTCAATTGCCATCCTAGATAAATACATCCTGCTGTTTTACATAGGATTGTTAGGCTAAGTTTGCTCCTTTTTTTTTTTTTTTTTTTTGTATTGGTAAATGGTATAAAAACATAACATCACCATTTGTTGTGTAAGAGACACAAAGCAAAAAGATATCCAAAAGTATATGATGAATCTAACTAATAAAATATTTGCGGCTTGATTTATGAAGTGGTGGAACGAATGCAGTAGACTCCAAAACTGAGGCTGATTACATTCGGTATGTGGAAGCAATGCAATGGAGGATAAATTGAAAAACTTCCCAGCGATACTTTGATATATTACGTTTGAGTGGTTGGAGGGATAGATTTGTTTGTACTTCCCAGCGATACTTTGACCAAAAACTAGGGGGAATTTCAAGTGGGTACAATTTTGAAAACATGTTTTCATCTAGGACCACTAATTTTTTGTACATTTCATAAAACTACAAATTGCTTGCCAAATGACAAAAATGTCATTAATGAAAACTCTGATGCCAAAAAATCAATCTGATGCCAGGCATCAGAAATCAACCTGATGCCAAAATCAATCTGATGCCAGGCATCAGAAATCAACATAATGTCAAAATCAACCTGATGCACAAAATCAACCTGATGCCAAAAATCAACCTGATGTCAGGCATCAGAAATCAACCTGATGCCAAAAATCAACCTGATGCCTGGCATCAGAACCTTCAAAATTTAAAATCAAAACTCAAAACTCAAAATCAATAACTTCGTCATCCGTCGTCTTCGTCCGCCAGCAACCGTCTCATTTTTTTCAGTGTTAAATTAAATTAAAAAGTCTAAACAAACCTGCACGCGGTCCGCGGACCAATCGCCTGCAACTTCCGGAATCGACAACCAATGGGATACTAGAACCTTCCGATCAAAATCGACGGTCACCTAGTCTTAAAAACAAACAACCGCAGCCCCGGGTGTTACCAATGAATAATCAAACCCCACTCACAACTGTTGCCTTCATCTCTCCTGTTTCGTACTTAACCTCAAGCACACTTCTTCCTCGAAAGTTGACACCCTGCGATCCAAAAATTCTTAGCTTCCATTTAACTTTCTCTCTCTGTACTGATTATAGTTCTAGAGAGAGAAGGACGATTTGAAACGTAGATTATACATAGAAAAGCCCAAAAGCTCCATAAATATCCCGTCATACATACATACATACATATATTTAGAGAGAGAGAGGTAGAGAAGAGAAGAGAGAGAGAATGTCGAAGGATGTAGCTTCGGCGGCCAAACACAGTCTTGCGATCTTCACAAAAATCATTAGATCTGGTTGATTTAGAAGAGAGAGAGTGAGTGTTGGGGGCAGTGATGTACATTTATCCTAAAAATGTACCTAAAAGATATGTCTAAAAAATTGATGGATTGATTTAAAAAAATGTTTTAGAAAATGTACCGGCTTGTAATTATTCCCAAAAACTACTTGCATTTCGGTCATCTTGGGCTTTTGATCACATGTTCAAGTAAATCCATGACATGATGAGAGAGATTTGCCATTTTAGCCTAATGTGTTTTCCTTAGTTTGATAATTTATTGTGGCATTATTGACTTTACACGTCACGTGTAGGGACCTAATTAACTTAAGAGGCCAAAGGTAAAGAACATTTTTGTCATTTTGAACATAATTTTCATCTAACTTAACTAATAAAAATTACTCTGAATGACCTAATTATCACCAAATGTCAAGTATAATGACTAAGCTAAGAAAAAAAATATAGAGTTACCTTAATGCAAAAACCCGTGACAGTAGAATGACCGAATTGTGATTTAAGACTAACTTATTTTCATATCACATATACACAAAATATCTTGTTGTGTCTTATAAAATTACAAGTGAATATTGGTACACGATACTCCCTCAGTTTCACCCAAAGAACATATGTTTAAAATGTCCAATAATTAAGGGTTATATAACTAGCATTATAGTTGGTCATGATTACAATAATAAATGTGGAGGGTAAAATTGAAACATTTTGGAGATTGTAAACATAATTTTTGAAAGGGTACGGCTATTCACAACCCCAATAATGTTCCATATACCCTCCAAAAAATACAAAAATACCATGGAATGAAAGACTAATAACCATTTCTTTCTCCTACTATTTCCCCTTAATGCGCCACCATCTAATTTTCTTTTCCCATAAACCCTAATTCTTAGACGATCTTGTTCCTTAGACCCTAGACCTACAGTCATGCTAATATGACGGATGGAAATATTGAAGTTATTGAAGCAGAATTGTGACATCTTGGGCATCCATGTCATTCAGAAACCTGAAAAATGAAAATTCCCGGAATAAGCACTATTTTCCCTAATGGAAAAACTAAAGATAGATACGGCATCGCGTCAAGAAGAGAGTCTAAGAAAACGAGGAAAGGAAACACAATGAAAGATGTCCCAACCTAGTGCTCCTCCTAAAACCAATTTCCAATCTGACTCCCAAAAATAGGCTATGGCAGATATCACTAAAAAGGTTTTAAGTACCTCGGTCATAATAAATAATAAACCATATAAACGTGCATGTTTGGCGCATTAGAGAATCCAAGTGGCACAACATAATGTACCAACCATTCAGACAGTCCATTTAATTTGCCTAAAGTTCAATTTTTCTTGAAAATGTCTATTAATCATTTGAGCTATAACCTGCAATTTAACTGTTCCGTAGTTTGCATTGCTTTGATATACCTTTTTTGAAATAGAACACCAAAACTAACACAATTTCTGACAATCATCAGTCCACATTTTCATCATATCATATAATGTGATTGACTGACTTAAACAACTACTACACCAAAAGAATTTTCATGTTGTTGGTCATGACAATTTGGTGATAAAAAGAATAACACAAAGGATTAAGCTTGGTTATCATGACATGATTAGCAGTGAAAATATAAGCAGAGAGAATAGAAAGACAGAGAAGATAAATATGAACTGTACCACAGAAACTTGATGGAAACTTAAGTTTCAACAAAAAAAAAACTATTATTAATCGAAAAAACCTGTAAGGATCTTACATAGGTGATAAGCATTGTGTCTCAATAGAAGAATAAGCTACTCTCACTATAATCTTCGAACAAATTGATTCAACATGAACACTAATTCAATCCAAATCAGTGCAATCCAAGGACACCTTTATTCTCTGAATGGTCGAGGTTATAAAAGTATTTAAGGTGGTGATCGACTCCATGACAAACTGCCTTGGTGAATCACTTTGTACTAGTATCTGGTAGGCGAATGTAAGAAGTGAACCAACTTGCCTGCTTACAGTACTTGTGCTGGTAGAAGCTCCACTAATTCCTTTGCCGTTTGAGCGGCCGTCACTGGAGATTAAGAACCCAGATGGGAGTAGAGGTATTTTCATTGCGTCCTCACAATTCAAACTTGCTCTGATGGCTGGTAGGTCGATGGGTGCAAAAATTACGAGGGCTCCTAAAGAGTCGATGCTGTTCTCTTGAAGTAGCCCCATGCTGCTCTGATTGGACATAGAAGGCTGGTTTGCATTTAGAAACAAACAGCGATTTGAGTTTAGATGAACTGAACTGACCATGCCTAGAATGGCTATATGAATATAAAGCCCCTCTCGCAATTTGTGTATGAGTAATCATTTGACATGTGTTCTTTTTCTTGAAACCACGTTAGGAATTCAAATTAAAATTCAATTTCTTCTCCACTTTTTTAATAAATCAATTAGATCCTAAAGGAAAAAAGACAAACTTCAAGTATGTAATAAATGCAGATATGCACTTTGAAAGTAGTGTGTGTGTGTGTGTGTGAGAGAGAGAGAGAGAGAGAGGGGAAGAACATAAGAACAGCAAAAAGACCCACATCTTTGTTCTCTTCTCGACTGATATGCACTTTCTTTTTCCTTTCTAATCAATCCATTTTTGAAGCCCATGTAACCAGTGGCGGACGCAGGAATTTTCTCAACCGGGTGCACAAATTTAATAAAGTTACAAATCATAATTGTCCCCTACGCGTTTTCATACTTTGAAAACGTTTAATTACATCATCATTTGTAACGTTCCTAAACAAATATTTTTCAATAAAACATACAAGACAATCATTTATAAATTGATCACAAATTTGGTTTCCGTTTAAAAATTTTCTCCATAATCACTAAAACCAAATTCCTTCAAATCAACCACAATTTGGAAATCTACACAAATAAAAAAAAAATCTCATAAATCAACTACTTCAACCCCCAAATTAAAATGCTCTAATTTCAGATTAAATAAATATACATTTCCTACCAAGATATTGAACACACAAATTTAGGAAATAAAACAATATTATCATAATATCAATATATCATCTATCACAAATTCATAAATCACAATTCACAACAATTACATAAATTAAATACTCAATTAGGGGCTATTTCAAAATTATGATTATTTCAAATTAGGGCTATTTTAAAATAAGGGTTATTAATTTTTTAAAAATTTAAATCACAATTATAATTTGTTTTTTATTTAGGTGGGGGCAAAATGTACAATATAACATATTATTATTTTTTTAAAAAAATTTCCTTCACAGAAAGCAACTGCCCCCATACCATTTGCCATGTGTCCTCCACTGCATGTAACCCACATTAAAAGCGGTGGCTCCTAAGTAGGTCTTAACTTATACTGACCAATTAACTCTTACAGTGAAACCTATACATTGTAGACGTTTGTTTTAAGGAGAATTGGACGTTTGTTTTAAGAAGAATGACTTTCTAACAATGATTTCCTGAAACAATTACGAAAAATGAGGGCCTCTATTTTCAGTTGTTTAGTTCACCTACTGAAAACTTGCCAGAAAATATTTTCAGATGCTTGTTAAACACAATAAAATACAACAAAAGACTGATTAGATATATATATATATATATATATATATATATATATATATATATATATATATATATATATATATATATATATATATATTTGAAAAGGAGCATTCAAAACAAAAAATTAAGAATTTTAGTCAACACTATATCATTGTACTTGCTTTTTATAAATAGAGAAATATGCATTATAAGAGAGAGAGAGAGAGAGAGAGAGTGGTCATGGATTTCAAAAGAGAGGGTAAGGAAGGCTTTTCTTCTTGCATGCAAAAGAATAAGACTCCCTTCAAGTCATTTACAGAAAATTATTCATAAGGACTCCTCGTTAAGTCATTTTCTATAGAAAATGGGCACTCTTCCAGTTGAAAGTAAAATGTTTTACGATGGACTTATTTCCCATACATTACTATACGACAAAAAATGTAGAATACGTTTTTGTCGAAATACATGGAGCCCTAGAGCGAGGTCAGACCAAACTCATTGAGTATGACATTTAGCAAGATTTGCTAGCTATGTACAAGCATTTATTTGATATCCTTTCATATAAATTCTGACAGTGTTAACTCACGTAAATAGTTGCTTAATCATTCATTAACTGTATAATCCATTTATTTATTTTATTTTTATTACCTTTTTTTTGGAAGGGGGTGAGGCAATGATAACACCATTCAGTGTAATGGCATCAATGTATTAAACAGTCTGCCTGGATCCCTCAAATGCACATGGAACATGGCCATGATGTCAATATGATGATCAAATAGATAACTTCTCGAAATGATTCATAAGCTAATGAAATATAAAATTAAAGGAGTTACCTGGATAAGAGAAACATAATTTCCAGGATGATTTCCAGTTGATATATGTGCAATCTCATGTACTGGGCCGCTACTGGACATCATATCCCACTTTTACACCAAAGGAAGAAAATTACAACAGTACGTTAGCACTGCTAAATGTTCAGGATTGTTTTCTAAAAAGTCTCAATTATGAAAATCAAATCGAGGTTGATTAAGTTTATAAAACCTGAGGTCGCTTGTTCTCATCTCTTAAGAAATTAAAGAGAGCTTCAAATGGAAGAGGAAGCCATTGAGAGGTTGCTGCAGCAATAATCATGCCATGAGGTTGGCATGGTTCACTGTTATTGTTGATCGAAATTCTGATTCCACTGTTGGTTAATTCTGAATAATGAGGAAAATCTGGTCTATCTGGCATGCTTAAGATTGCACAAAGATTCTTAACCATCGTGTGGGAAAGCTTCATTATGTTTCTCCTGCCTCTGGGGAGATTTATCACTGCACAACAAATAACATCAAAATACCACCTTAATAAAAAAAAATGAATGAATAAATAAATAAATAAAAGAAAACCTATCAAAGCAAGGGCTTAGTTGAAGGATCAAGAATATGTACCTCCTTCAAGTTCATGCAAAGTTGTACTTGATATCACTGAATACATGGATCTCTCACAGAACCTTTGGAGAGTGGATACCCATCGTGCCGCTCCATATGCTTGAGTTCCAGACATCAAATCCCTAAAAAGCGAATGATTTAGGGATTTGTCATATACCTCTACATGCTCTACCCAACTAACCTGAAAAAAGAAGTGGGTATAGATGTCAAACACAATCTGATCTTGCGGGGTTAAGTTTATACTGTTAATTTCCTAAGAGTAATTGGCACAATCTGATCTTCTTGGGTAAAACAGGCATAATAGCATATAACATAATGGCCTATCACTTGAATGATTAAAGTAATTGAGATGGTTTTCTTAAAAGTATTTCCAGGCATACACATTTAAATCCAGTACTAGTTCGTGAGACAATTTATATAATCCTCTTTCTGAAATATAACTACTTTACCAAATGATCTTATGAAAAAGGAACCAAAATAAATGTTTCTTGAATTGGATTCAAAGAATCATAAATATGTTTAAGAATCTCTATAGTAATGCAAAACTCATGTAAAAGTAATATGCTATAGGCAGGTTATTAATGCAATAATGAGAGAGCATATATAAGTTGCATGCTGAGCCAACTATTGAACGGTAAACATACACGGCCAAAAGAAGCCATCCTAATTACAAGGAAGACCCTTTCATTCACAAGCAATGCTAGAGATCCCAACTTTTCCATCACAATCCATGTGTCAAGCTCAGGCAAGTGATTGCCATATGGATTGTGATGGAAAATCAGGATGTGTTTTTGGGTCCTCTAGTGTTTCCCTTTGTTTATTTATACGGAAGATGTAATCTCTGTTGATAGTTTAAAATTAGTAATGTTTCTATTAAGTAGATTGTTTCTTATGTAAGCTGGCCACTAATCATATAATCAAAATATATATTAAGTAGTTTGATTAATGTAAGTTTCCCTCTTCAACAGACTTTTAGACATAGAAAAAATTAAAAAAATTAAGTTGGTCGACTGAACCTGAGTCAAAAAACCAAACTTACAATGTACCACAGGGATACATTCCAAATTATCAACCTTTGAGTTGTAATATGGGCAAGAAATACACAAAAATTATAAGTGACAAGTCACATGGGCAGTTAAAAGTAGCATTTTGATCATGAAGACTTTCTTAAAGTGATTAACTGAAGTTCTTCGATAAATTTACAAAGCTTACCTTGGAATTTCCATTGGGAAGGCTTTGAATCATGGACCAGAAGGGCGCCCAAGAGCG
>CM028382.1:112339616-112897982 GCA_013146195.2 Codonopsis lanceolata | reverse complement strand
TAATAAAGAAATTGCTTCCACTTTGATTCGTTCAAGTGATCATTTGTTGCAAAAGATATGCTCAATAGTTTGTAAATAAATTGGTTATAATCATCAACGGCGTTGGACAACAAATCTCTCTTTACGGTTTCAATGATTAAGCTCATTAATCACTACTCTAATCAAAGACAACGCTAGAGCGGCTCGTAGGATTTAGTGTAACTAAGAACTACGAGACTCAATTCTAACTAACAAACACACAAGCGGGTTCATTTAAATTAGATTATTTACTTTCATATCATAGATTAGAATGCTTGCGAAAGCTAATTAAAACCATATCATTTGCCACTTTACTAAAACAAATAAACAATTCGCAGTTTGCCGTTTTAATTGGCGGTGGAATCAAACAATGGGCCCATCACTTAATCATACAAAATAATCATAAACTAGAAATATATAAAATAAACAAATTCTTACTAACAATTGAGTAGAGACAAGCAATTAGAACTCACAATTGTATAGAATCAAAAGCTTCAACAACCCTTCAACTAGAAATGGAAATTTAGAAACAGAACATGTGGGTGATGTATACTTGATATGAAGTGGGAGTTGGAGTGAATTTTTGCTAAAATTGTCTGTCATCCCTTGAAGATTTTCCCGCTATTTATAGGGAAATTCGGGAGAAGTTTCTACCCACTACTACCACTACTTCATGATCTAGACTTCATGTTTCTAAATACTAGGGTCTCAAGCAACTATACAAAGAGTGCCCAAAAAAAGAAAAAAATAATAAAATCCTAACATAATAAAACCAAAATATTATATGAGTCTTGAGCTCACAAAAACGTAAATCTCTAAAGATATAAAGGTTTGAGCTTGAAAATTTTCAACACAACTTTTGCCTGCCCCCACGTGCTATCTATCATGCCAATTTTGCTCTTTTCTTCAATTTCTTCCATTGTACCTTGAATCATCAAATGTCGAGGAAAACACCACTATTAGAGTAATATTTATCCCAATATTTAGCAATAATCCATATGAAATATTACACCTGAAATTACTCTATCAATGTCTCACACTTCTTCAAGACTAGGGAAATATTAAGTGATCAAGAGAAGGTGGAAAGTTGGGTTAGAGGCATAGGACATAGTTAAAAATGTATTTTGTTGTTAAAAGACTTAAAGTTTACACGATGATGGATTATGTATAGTGTGGTTGGTCACAAAAAAGAGAAGGATATAAAAAAGGGTGAGTGCGAGACTACGAGAAGAGAAGAATGTAAGTGTGAAGTTTACTTGGTGGAAATAAAATTTGTTGGGTGGAAAGTGAAGGTTAGATAGTCGAATAATAGACACAACCATGGACCCATTGACCAGCTGGCAGTGGGGGAAATTGATTGGGTTGATCAGTTATACAATGCTAATGTCAAACCAAAGCATACATTGAATCTATTGAAGAAGGAAAATCCCGAAAACATTAGCTGAATAAAGCATGTAGATAGCACCTTGGTAAAGATAAGAAATGCTTAAATGAGATTATAATATAAAAAAATGACTGTATTTTTTGAAGGAACTTAGATTTCTTTCTTGACATAGGTATGAGGAAGGTAGTAGAAAATTGACATATGGTATGTTTGCACATCCGAAGGCCATGAAGTTGTTGATATTATTTCCATATGACCTCTTTATGGATGGAACAAATAAGACCAATAAGTGTGACATGTCTTTATTGGAAATTATTTGAGTGACATCAACCGGGAAAAAATTTCATGTTGCATATTCGCATTCTTGAAGAATGAGAGATGTGAAACATTGATTGGGCATTACAAAGTGAGGATTTGGTTCTACCATGCTGAGTTCGGATGTTATCATCATCGATAGGGAGTTGGCTTTAATAAATATTGTTTAACGACACTTTCTAGAGTCTCACCATTTGTTGTGAAAGAGACAAAGCAAAAAAGATATCCAAAAGTATATGATGAATCTGACTAATAAAATATTTGCGGCTTGATTTATGAAGTGGTGGAGCGAATGCGATGAGACTCCAAAGCGAGGCGATTACATTCGGTATGTGGAAGCAATGGAGGATAAATTGAAAAACTTCCCAGCGATACTTTGATATGTTACGTTAGAGTGGTTGGAGGAATAGATTTGTTTGTACTTTGACCAAACACTACTTGCATTTCGGTCATCTTGGGCTTTGATCACATGTTCAAGTAAATCCATGAGATGATGAGAGAGATTTGCGATTTTAACCTAATGTGTTTTCCTTAGTTTGATAATTTATTGTGGCATTATTGACTTTACACGTCACGTGTAGGGACCTAATTAACTTAAGAGGCCAAAGGTAAAGAACATTTTTGTCTTTTTGAACATAATTTTCATCTAACTTAACTAATAAAAATGACTCTGAATGACCTAATTATCACCAAATGTCAAGTATAATGACTAAGCTGAGAAAAAAAAATAAAGTTACCTTAATGCAAAAACCCGTGAAAGTAGAATGACCGAATTGCGATTTAAGACTAACTTATTTTCATATCACATATACACAAAATATCTTATGTGTCTTATAAAATTACAAGTGAATATTGGTACACGATACTCCCTCAGTTTCACCCAAAGAGCATATGTTTGAAAGGTCCAATAATTAAGGGTTATATAACTAGCATTATAGTTGGTCATGATTACAATAATAAATGTGGAGGTTAAAATTGAAACATTTTGGAGATTGTAAACATAATTTTTGAAAGGGTACGGCTATTCACACCCCCAATAATGTTCCATACACCCTCCAAAAAATACAAAAATACCATGTAATGAAAGACTAATAACCATTTCTTTCTCCTTCTATTTCCCCTTAATGCGCCACCGTCTACTTTTTTTTCCCATAAACCCTAATTCTTAGACGATCTTGTTCCTTAGACCCTAGACCTACGGTCATGCTAATACGACGGATGGAAATATTGAAGTATTGAAGCAGAATTGTGACATCTTGGGCATCCCTGTCATTCAGAAACCTGAAAAATGAAAATTCCCAGAATAAGCACTATTTTCCCTAATGGAAAAACTAAAGATAGATAGGGCATCACGTCAAGAAGAGAGCCTAAGAAAACGAGGAAAGGAAACACAATGAAAGATGTCCCAACCTAGTGCTCCTCCTAAAACCAATTTCCAATCTGACTCCCAAAAATAGGCTATGGCAGATATCATTAAAAAGGTTTTAAGTACATCGGTCATAAACATAATAAATAATAATAATAAACCATATAAACGTGCATGTTTGGCGCATTAGAGAATCCAAGTGGCACAACATAATGTACCAACCATTCAGACAGTCCATTTAATTTGCCTAAAGTTCAATTTTTCTTGAAAATGTCTATTAATCATTTGAGCTATAACCTGCAATTTAACTGTTCCGTAGTTTGCATTGCTTTGATATACCTTTTTTGAAATAGAACACCAAAACTAACACAATTTCTGACAATCATCAGTCCACATTTTCATCATATCATATAATGTGACTGACTGACTTAAACAACTACTACACCAAAAGAATTTTCATGTTGTTGGTCATGACAATTTGGTGATAAAAGAATAACACAAAGGATTAAGCTTGGTTATCATGACATGATTAGCAGTGAAAATATAAGCAGAGAGAATAGAAAGACAGAGAGGATAAATATGAACTGTACCACAGAAACTTGATGGAAACTTAAGTTTCAACAAAATAAAAAACTATTATTAATCGAAAAAACCTGTAAGGATCTTACATAGGTGATAAGCATTGTGTCTCAATAGAAGAATAAGCTACTCTCACTATAATCTTCGAACAAATTGATTCAACATGAACACTAATTCAATCCAAATCAGTGCAATCCAAGGACACCTTTATTCTCTGAATGGTCGAGGTTATAAAAGTATTTAAGGTGGTGATCGACTCCATGACAAACTGCCTTGGTGAATCACTTTGTACTAGTATCTGGTAGGCGAATGTAAGAAGTGAACCAACTTGCCTGCTTACAGTACTTGTGCTGGTAGAAGCTCCACTAATTCCTTTGCCGTTTGAGCGGCCGTCACTGGAGATTAAGAACCCAGATGGGAGTAGAGGTATTTTCATTGCGTCCTCACAATTCAAACTTGCTCTGATGGCTGGTAGGTCGATGGGTGCAAAAATTACGAGGGCTCCTAAAGAGTCGATGCTGTTCTCTTGAAGTAGCCCCATGCTGCTCTGATTGGACATAGAAGGCTGGTTTGCATTTAGAAACAAACAGCGATTTGAGTTTAGATGAACTGAACTGAACTGAACTGACCATGCCTAGAATGGCTATATGAATATAAAGCCCCTCTCGCAATTTGTGTATGAGTAATCATTTGACATGTGTTCTTTTTCTTGAAACCACGTTAGGAATTCAAATTAAAATTCAATTTCTTCTCCACTTTTTTAATAAATCAATTAGATCCTAAAGGAAAAAAGACAAACTTCAAGTATGTAATAAATGCAGATATGCACTTTGAAAGTAGTGTGTGTGTGTGTGAGAGAGAGAGAGAGAGAGAGAGAGGGGAAGAACATAAGAACAACAGCAAAAAGACCCACATCTTTGTTCTCTTCTCGACTGATATGCACTTTCTTTTTCCTTTCTAATCAATCCATTTTTGAAGCCCATGTAACCAGTGGCGGGGCGAATTTTCTCAACCAACCGTGCACAAATTTAATAAAGTTACAAATCATAATTGTCCCTCTGGCGTTTTCATACTTTGAAAAGCGTTTAATTACATCATCATTTGTAACGTTCCTAAACAAATATTTTTCAATAAAACATACAAGACAATCATTTATAAATTGATCACAAATTTGGTTTCCGTTTAAAAATTTTCTCCATAATCACTAAAACCAAATTCCTTCAAATCAACCACAATTTGGAAATCTACACAAATAAAAAAAAAATCTCATAAATCAACTACTTCAACCCCCAAATTAAAATGCTCTAATTTCAGATTAAATAAATATACATTTCCTACCAAGATATTGAACACACAAATTTAGGAAATAAAACAATATTATCATAATATCAATATATCATCTATCACAAATTCATAAATCACAATTCACAACAATTACATAAATTAAATACTCAATTAGGGGCTATTTCAAAATTATGATTATTTCAAATTAGGGCTATTTTAAAATAAGGGTTATTAATTTTTTAAAAATTTAAATCACAATTATAATTTGTTTTTTATTTAGGTGGGGGCAAAATGTACAATATAACATATTATTATTTTTTTTAAAAAAAATTTCCTTCACAGAAAAATCCCCAAGTGGGGGCAACTGCCCCCATACCATTTGCCATGTGTCCACCACTGCATGTAACCCACATTAAAAGCGGTGGCTCCTAAGTAGGTCTTAACTTATACTGACCAATTAACTCTTACAGTGAAACCTATACATTGTAGACGTTTGTTTTAAGGAGAATTGGACGTTTGTTTTAAGAAGAATGACTTTCTAACAATGATTTCCTGAAACAATTACGAAAAATGAGGGCCTCTATTTTCAGTTGTTTAGTTCACCTACTGAAAACTTGCCAGAAAATATTTTCAGATGCTTGTTAAACACAATAAAATACAACAAAAGACTGATTGATATATATATATATATATATATATATATATATATATATATATATATATATATATATATATATATATATATATATATATATTTGAAAAGGAGCATTCAAAACAAAAAATTAAGAATTTTAGTCAACACTATATCATTGTACTTGCTTTTTATAAATAGAGAAATATGCATTATAAGAGAGAGAGAGAGTGGTCATGGATTTCAAAAGAGAGGGTAAGGAAGGCTTTTCTTCTTGCATGCAAAAGAATAAGACTCCCTTCAAGTCATTTACAGAAAATTATTCATAAGGACTCCTCGTTAAGTCATTTTCTATAGAAAATGGGCACTCTTCCAGTTGAAAGTAAAATGTTTTACGATGGACTTATTTCCTATACATTACTATACGACAAAAATGTAGAATACGTTTTTGTCGAAATACATGGAGCCCTAGAGCGAGGTCAGACCAAACTCATTGAGTATGACATTTAGCAAGATTTGCTAGCTATGTACAAGCATTTATTTGATATCCTTTCATATAAATTCTGACAGTGTTAACTCACGTAAATAGTTGCTTAATCATTCATTAACTGTATAATCCATTTATTTATTTTATTTTTATTACCTTTTTTTTTGGAAGGGGTGAGGCAATGATAACACCATTCAGTGTAATGGCATCAATGTATTAAACAGTCTGCCTGGATCCCTCAAATGCACATGGAACATGGCCAT
The DNA here is from genome assembly GCA_013146195.2 of Codonopsis lanceolata. NCBI lineage: Eukaryota > Viridiplantae > Streptophyta > Magnoliopsida > Asterales > Campanulaceae > Codonopsis > Codonopsis lanceolata. Next base: position 112,891,655 of record CM028382.1, on the reverse strand, counting down.
GATGTCAATATGATGATCAAATAGATAACTTCTCGAAATGATTCATAAGCTAATGAAATATAAAATTAAAGGAGTTACCTGGATAAGAGAAACATAATTTCCAGGATGATTTCCAGTTGATATATGTGCAATCTCATGTACTGGGCCGCTACTGGACATCATATCCCACTTTTACACCAAAGGAAGAAAATTACAACAGTGTACGTTAGCACTGCTAAATGTTCAGGATTGTTTTCTAAAAGTCTCAATTATGAAAATCAAATCGAGGTTGATTAAGTTTATAAAACCTGAGGTCGCTTGTTCTCATCTCTTAAGAAATTAAAGAGAGCTTCAAATGGAAGAGGAAGCCATTGAGAGGTTGCTGCAGCAATAATCATGCCATGAGGTTGGCATGGTTCACTGTTATTGCGAATCGAAATTCTGATTCCACTGTTGGTTAATTCTGAATAATGAGGAAAATCTGGTCTATCTGGCATGCTTAAGATTGCACAAAGATTCTTAACCATCGTGTGGGAAAGCTTCATTATGTTTCTCCTGCCTCTGGGGAGATTTATCACTGCACAACAAATAACATCAAAATACCACCTTAATAAAAAAAATGAATGAATAAATAAATAAATAAAAGAAAACCTATCAAAGCAAGGGCTTAGTTGAAGGATCAAGAATATGTACCTCCTTCAAGTTCATGCAAAGTTGTACTTGATATCACTGAATACATGGATCTCTCACAGAACCTTTGGAGAGTGGATACCCATCGTGCCGCTCCATATGCTTGAGTTCAGACATCAAATCCCTAAAAGCGAATGATTTAGGGATTTGTCATATACCTCTACATGCTCTACCCAACTAACCTGAAAAAAGAAGTGGGTATAGATGTCAAACACAATCTGATCTTGCGGGGTTAAGTTTATACTGTTAATTTCCTAAGAGTAATTGGCACAATCTGATCTTGCGGGGTAAAACAGGCATAATAGCATATAACATAATGGCCTATCACTTGAATGATTAAAGTAATTGAGATGGTTTTCTTAAAAGTATTTCCAGGCATACACATTTAAATCCAGTACTAGTTCGTGAGACAATTTATATAATCCTCTTTCTGAAATATAACTACTTTACCAAATGATCTTATGAAAAAGGAACCAAAATAAATGTTTCTTGAATTGGATTCAAAGAATCATAAATATGTTTAAGAATCTCTATAGTAATGCAAAACTCATGTAAAAGTAATATGCTATAGGCAGGTTATTAATGCAATAATGAGAGAGCATATATAAGTTGCATGCTGAGCCAACTATTGGAACGGTAAACATACACGGCCAAAAGAAGCCATCCTAATTACAAGGAAGACCCTTTCATTCACAAGCAATGCTAGAGATCCCAACTTTTCCATCACAATCCATGTGTCAAGCTCAGGCAAGTGATTGCCATATGGATTGTGATGGAAAATCAGATGTGTTTTTGGGTCCTCTAGTGTTTCCCTTTGTTTATTTATACGGAAGATGTAATCTCTGTTGATAGTTTAAAATTAGTAATGTTTCTATTAAGTAGATTGCTTTCTCCTATTTTCTTTTTCTTAGCCATGTAGAAGCTGGCCACTAATCATATAATGGAACCTAAAAATATATATTAAGCCACAACACTCAAAAATCTTTAGTTTGATTAATGTAAGTTTCCCTCTTCAACAGACTTTTAGACATAGAAAAAATTAAAAAAATTAAGTTGGTCGACTGAACCTGAGTCAAAAAACCAAACTTACAATGTACCACAGGGATACATTCCAAATTATCAACCTTTGAGTTGTAATATGGGCAAGAAATACACAAAAATTATAAGTGACAAGTCACATGGGCAGTTAAAAGTAGCATTTTGATCATGAAGACTTTCTTAAAGTGATTAACTGAAGTTCTTCGATAAATTTACAAAGCTTACCTTGGAATTTCCATTGGGAAGGCTTTGAATCATGGACCCAGAAGGGCGCCTCCAAGAGCGAGTATAAGGAGTATCTTGGATCTCTCTAACGCAATCGACTGATGCATCCACTATTACCCAAGTGCTTGGATCTACTTGTTGACAATAACGAAGAAACAAGAACTCTCGAGGTGCCACAAGAGGTGACAGAATATGCATTTTTTCATACATCTGGGTAGGTGCAATTCAAGTTAGCCAACTCAATTCACAACTAATTCTATGAAGCAAGCATAAAATTTTTGGTTTAAGGTTATTCACCAAATGCAAAGATCCACCAAGGCTCCTAGTATGTTGCGTTTCCACTATCCTTGCTTTCGTGACTATTGTTGGAAAAAGATCTACCCACTTATTCTGCAGATTGTTGTAATCAACATGAACAATGCATTAGGAGGAAAACAAGAACTTAAAAGTAAGAAAAATGGGGGGGGGGGGGAAATATTCGCCATAAGTGAAACAAAGAGTTAACTGTTCACCATATCCATAAACATTTCAACTAAGTCTAAAGTATTCACTGGCACCACAATCGAGTCTTTTGATGATTCCACATGAGCACTGGACCTCATCAAGCAGCTAGACTTGGGAAACATCTTGTTGTATATTTCATGATTAAGAACATATTTCCCATCGGTCTGGGACTTGACCCAAAGAGGCTCATTGACTTGCAATAGCTCTACCAGTTCATATAGAGCTCGGCTGGCAGTCCCCGCAAGGATTGATTTATCCATTTCCCCAATCCCGTTTGATCCATAAGGTGATGTTAGGTTTCGATGATTTCTGAACACAGTGTCAGGATCAACGAAAGGACTGCTTCCCTTTCCTTGAGAAAAGAGGTTCTCTGCTGGTGAATGCGAAGAATATCCAAGAGATTCAAGCAGAAGTGAAATTGGTTTTCCAGTTTTACTTGTAACCAAGTTTGAAAGCTTCTCACGCTGCAGAGAGATCAATATTTAGCATCAACGAAATAAAGATACCAATATACCATCAAAAGAGAAAATGCCAAGAATTAAATAACCTTAACCAAAAAATTATATCCTTAAACTTTTATATCTAACCTGTTCTTTTAGTCGGAAATTTTCCATCCGAAGTTTCTGCAGATTGAGTTGTTTCTCTTCTTCCCCCAATGGTGGATGAGCACCACAGGGTGGGCAAATCACATTCTTCAACACCTCTCCAAATGCCAGGTTTTCACAATAAATTCTTTCATTCTCTGCCCGAAGAGTATTATTATCTGCACGCTCATTTTGAACCTAAAACATATTCCACGTGTGCAAGAAATCACGTGCCATGAATGAGGCAAGAAAATGACCTTACTTATAAAGAGTTTATAAGAAACAAAATTAGAAGTGAGAGACGTAGAGCACCTTTCTTTGAATCCTCTTGTTTTGAAACCAAGAATTGATCTGCTTTGCCTCGAGCCCTAATTCCCTGCCAAGTAGCCGGCGTTGGTTCTCGTCTGGATGGGGGCATTCCTTGAAAAACCTACAGTTGTCATCAGGAAAACTCCATTGCAATCAAACACAAGAAAGAACAAAAAAGTATTTACGAAGAAAAAGAAACACCATATGTTTACAGCAGAAAAGGCAATCATACTGCTGAAATCACTTGAGAGAAGCTAGGGCAAAGTCAAACACATAAGATAAATCAAATTTCAGATAAAGAATCATCATTCAAGTATACTAAGGAACCTAGCCATATATGTAATGGTGCCATTCGGTAACCTTCAACACAGCCAATAAAGATCTACAAAATCATTAGTTAAGTTCATACCATGTTTTTTCATTTTTTAAAAAGAATCTGGAATGGCAATGGCCATTACACAATGAAAGCAGAATATATATCACAGTGAAACAAAGTTTCCAAGCCATCATAATATTAATAATAGGTGCTAAAGAAACTAAAATGAAAACCCAAAAAGAAGAAGGGAACAATGGTTGAAATGCAAAGTTGTTCATACACTTCAAGCTGTTGAATTTGCTCAGAAGTATGACGATGGCATGACTTCTTGCCCTTTCCAGAATCTGAAAATTCTTCATGGTCATCACTAGACCCATTCCCTCCATACCCAAAGTCCATATTTTTCATGGTCCAAATGAGAAGATATATTTTCTCAAAAGAAGATAAACAAAGAAAACTGACACAAGGAAATGGCTGATTGACAAGTGAGCAATTGCTATTCGTCTCTTTCAGCAAATAACTCTTTCTTTTTGTTAAACGAGAAATATGGATGCTCAGTTTACTCAAGTGAACAGGTATGGTTTCTCGGTTCCCAATGCCAGATGGTGGTATAGAACATCAAACTTGTTGGTATTTAAACTGGTTTCTCATGCACGTGCATTTATAACGAAGGTCAATTTCCGAATTCCGAAAGGAGACATTTTTTTAATAGAACATCTAGAAAAGGAAGGATAGCTCGTTGAGTGGAGCGGAGGGAGTACTATATTTCCTATAAAGGACACGACACAAAAGAGTATTTAAATTTGAATTTCGGTTTGGTCGTATTTTAAATTTTGTAGGCATTAGGGTAATAAGATTTACCGTATATAAACCAAACAAATATGGAAATTATTAATACGGTTCAACCAGCCAGTCTTCATTATTATTGCAATTAATGACCAGAGTCACGATTCTTCTCGTGTGAAGTTTGACCTGCTCGGCTATGTACATCAAGCCAAAACATGAAGGCGAAAATGGTTATCAACCATCATCCCCTACTTCAAGATAAGATCTAATGACGAATAAATTCAAACAAAGGGAAGCTGTCTCCTTAAAAGGAAAAAAAACAGAGAGAACACGTAAGAACGTTTGTATTTAAGGACATAGCATGCTTAAGCATCAAGAAATAACTAAAGCTCTTTATTAAATGGTTCTAAATGAAAATAGCATCGGTTGCTTTTGCAGAGTATCTAAAAAAATCTGAGAGGAAATTAACGTCCGCACTTTGTATAGTTTTGGTAGGGAGTTGATAATTCTGATTATATGCATTTATTGCCCATCAAATGTTCTGCCTCTTAATGAATTAAAAAATCAGATTGCAGATGATGAGCAGAAGCCCGAAACGAAATCGCATTTACATGGATATGGTACTTTCTTTTCCTAAAATTCTTTTTCCTCTATTAAAAAAGAGAACAAAAGATTTATACAGACTATATAGCCATCATTTGTTAGGTAAGTTTAGACATCGGTTTAGTTTGCACATTAATTATGTAATTGCACACTTTTTTCTTTTCTGGTTTGACTTGTTTTTTGGTGCATAACTTCTCCTGCGTGACTGCAGAAAACTAAGAAGTAGATGAATAAAGTGAAAGAGGAAAAAAGAAATCAACTTCAAGTAAATGCAAGTCTTCACACAGATTTTACTGAAAGTTAATGATAATCGCTTGGTATAAAGTGAAATGATACCATATCGTTTTTCCGTCATCTCCATCACTCACTAGTCACTAGCCTGAAAATAATTGTTGAACAGATTAGATTAGAAGGAAACTGTGCATATAGAAATAAGATTATGAATCTGTGTTTGGTTGATGTCAATATTCAGTAAGAAAAATATAATCTAGAGCCTACATAATTTGCAAGTACAGAGTGTTCCAGTTTGATATTGGGTGATTCTCACTTTGGTCCCTCGCGTTGTAATGGGGCAACTGGCAACTACAGACAGCAGCAAGCACTCAAACACAGCAAGCAACGAGCCCTATCCCACATATATAGAGCATCATGTCTTTGAAACTCATCTTACCTCCCCCATAGACCATCATGTCTTTGAAACTCCGTCAAGCCAAAGACATACAAGGAAGGCATCACGGTAGGGATAGGCCGATAGCTATCCCTCTCCCTGTCACCTTATTCCTTCATCTCCAGTCCCACTAGATTCCACGCAACATGAGATATTAAAAAAAAAAAAAAAATTAAAGAATGGACAAAGATAAATTCTGGAGAAAATTACTTCAAATTTGAAGTTGTTGTTGTTCAGGAATTGCAATGGGCGGTTCTTTGATGCCCATGACCGCCTCATTTTCAGCCGGTCGTTCAATTTGTCCACCCATATTATTCCCCACGGCTGACGGATAATCGGGGATTAACACGGGGAACCGGTGAAGTTAACAATTTAGTTTTAAACACTGATGATCATAAAAAACTTTCAAAAAAAATTTCAAAAAACATAGTTAAGTCAATAAAACTTGATAAATGATTTCGAGCAAATAGTTCACTATTTTATTTTAAAATATTTCACTTAAATAGTTTATTTTTAAAAATTATGGCATAAAAGTATCATTTTATTATTAATTAGGTTATTACCTGTGCGATGCTCGGTTAATTTAATGTTGTTTCTAAAACATAATTTTGTACATAAAATCTGCAAGCTATTTGAATGAACCAACAACGGCAAGATGTTCACATAGTTAATAAATTTAAAAAAAATGAGATCACACCGAATATTCAAAACGAAAATTCTTGTGAATTATAAAATGGAACAAATATTCTTAGGAAGAGGAGGGGAAGTACCACGAAGACAGACCCGTATTTTATGGAGGGAAAATATGTCACATTGATTGTTTTTTTGTTTTGATGGAACTCGTTTAATCAAATTGGATAAAATCTATTTTAAATTGACCGAGCTTTGGTAAAATAATAAAAATTAAAAAACTTCTACCATGACAATTAAGGAGTACTCCTAATCAAATGAAACTTGTCTAAGTCAAATGTGATAAAATATATCTGGTACAAACCGATTTTGGCAACAAAAAGTTGTAAAAAACAAATTACCATGAGAATTGAAAAGTTTTAATAAATTGAAGCACGACTAAATCAAATGTATTAACTGATTTTAACAGCAAAAAATTGTAAAAAAAAAAAAATTTATCATGTATAAAGGAGACATCAGTTTCAAAATCTATCTAATTTTGATTTTTTTTGAAATAAAAAAAATAATATATATATATATATATTAAAATTTTTAATTATTTGTTACAAGTTTAGAAAATCATCTTATTATAAACAACTTTTGAAAAGAAAAAAAAAACTATTAAAACTGTGCATACAGTACTATATATAATGTATGCACATTTTTAATAGTTTTTTTTTTACAAAAGTTGTTTATAATAAGATGATTTTCTAAACTTGTAACAAATAATTAAATTTTTTAATTAGAATAATTTGGAAAAAAAAATAAGTTCAAATTTGATCATATGAATATGTAATTGAAATATTAAAACCTATGAGAATTGATAAAATCTACCCGCAAGAAAACTTTTACCATGAAAATTTGGAGTAGTAATCAGGTGAAACTCGTTTAAATAAAATGGTATAAAATATATCAGGTATTAATTGATTTTGAAAGTAAAAAATGGTAAAAAAAAAACTTTTACCATGTATAAATGAGGCACCAGTTTTAAAATTTATCTGATTTTAATTTTCGGTAGGAAAAAAAATTATATATATAGTACCGTATGCACGGTTTTAATATTTTTTTCCTGTGCAAAAGTTGTTTATAATGAGATGATTTTATAAACTTGTAATAAATAATTAAAATTTTTAATTAGAATAATTTGAAGGGAACGAAAAATAAGGTAAATATTCAAAATTGATCATATGAATATGTGATTGAAATATTAAAATCTATGAGAATTGATAAAATATATCTGCAAAAAAACACTTTTACCATGAAAATTTGGAGTCCTAATAAAATGAAACGCGTCTAAATCAAATGTAATAAAATCTATCTCGTACTAACCGATTTGGCCACAAAAAATAATTAAAAAAAACTTTTACCATATATAAAGGAGGTACCGGTTTTAAAAACTATATGGTTTTAATTTTTGGTACAAAAAAAAAAGAAAAAAAATTATAACTTCACAAGAAGGTGTGCGTCAAAAGCACATAAATCTTTTAAAACTTTAAGCATTTAATAAAAAGTCATCATGTGACAGCAACGACTTCTGTTTTAATAATAGTTAGTGGATAAATAATAGATTATTAATTAATGATTAATAAATATAAATTAGTAGAAGAACAAATAACATAAAATTGTCCCATGGATAATTTGTATAAATTAAATAGTAGGAACATAACTAAAATTTAGAATTGAAACATAATTATTAAACATAATTTTTTTAAATTATACTAATACTAAATATCACCTAATAATTTAAAAGTAATAATTACATTATGGTGTTAAATTTTAAAGGTAAAACTAGAAATTTAATATCATCTACGGTTCAAAATATTACAAAAATAGTCAACAGTTCAATTATCCATAGGTCCGTTGACAATTACAAATTTACAAAAATAATTTAATAATTTTAAATTGATATTTATTATTATTATTATTTTAAAAACCCAAAATGACATTATTTAGGGCCAAAATTTAAAAAAAAAACTAAAAAAATAGGAAAAATCAGCAGTTGGCCGCCTAGCCCGCCTAGAGCGCCTAGGCGGCGCCTAGCCGATTTTTTCGCCAATTTGCCAAATTTCTAGGCGTCGGGGTGGCGCCCGCCTAGGCCGATTTTTAGAACACTGATTCTAATTCCAAGCTATGGAATTGGGGTATCTAAGCATACCCTCAATATATCAATATATAAGTGAGTATTAATAACGAGGACACCAATAGTACTACGATTAATAATATTATTTATCACTGTCCGACTACCAAACAAGTCCTACTAAAAATATCATATTAAAAAAAATTAACTTTCAAACGGGGACTATTTGCCCAGAACAGATGAAGTAGTATTTTTACTTAAAATTCATCATAATCTCGTCTATAAAAATTAAATAGTCTAAATATATTGTGCATGCCATAAATTCACCAAATATTTTAAAAAAAATTATTAAGTTGCAATAATAAAATAATAGGTAACAATTTAACATCTAAAAAACCTTTAAGTTTAAATTTATTCAATACCTTCAAAATTACACATATAAGTATCTATTACATGTAATATTACTTGCATAAATAGTATCACGGGTGGTTCCGAAAATCACAAAAAGGGTTAGTTAACAAGAAAGCATTCACCTTAAGGATGTAATCACAATTTTATAATAAAATGTAATATTAGTAGTAAATATTGATGCGAATGAAAATTTCTTTGCCTCAACATTTTTAATGTATATAAGTATGCCGAGAGAAAATATGAAAATTTGTATATTACATATTTTAATTTCATAATAAAAGAAGAATCATGAAACGCTGGTTAGTGTTTGAAATGAAAAATGTATTAGACATATATAAATTTAAAGATATTTGCCTACTTGAGAAAAGTAATGAATATAATGCAATCAATTTGACTGAACTTGATCAATTCAAAACATGAGACAATGTTACTAAAATACAATTTTTCATGGTAGATGAGAAATAAACTCATTCCATGGAATGATCGAAGTATCTATTAAACCATGCGATTTTAACCCTAAACTTGTTTGCCGACATAATAGACATTGGGAAAGAGAGAGAAGCGAACATTATTAAGATGTCAGGAGTGTTTTTTTGATCAATTGTGATAGATATCTATAATAGGTTTGATTGATGAAAACTCTCCTATCGATTGTCGGAGATGTAGGTTTTGAAGTGATAAAAAAAAGTGAGCGATTAAGCGCACTGAGTGGCAAATTCGCGAGATTGAGAATAATGTTAAGGGTTTTCTGTTTACCACATACATACATACACATTGGGAGAGGGAGAAAGAAGCGAACATTATTAAGATGTCAGGAGTGTTTTGTGAGTCCGGATCCTCTATTCCAAAATTGTATTCCATCTCCTATTCCACCGTCGGATTCTTGTCACGTGTCAATCGTAAATAAACAAAATCAATTACTAAGCTGATTGTGTTTCCATAACAATAAAAATCCGTGAAATCTAGCTCAATATTTCCTTTTGTGAAGATTTCTTATTGACACGTGGCAAGAATCCAACGGTAGAATAGGAGATGGAATACAATTTTGGAATAGAGGATCCGGACTCGTGTTTTGTTGATTAATTGTTATAGATATCTATAATAAGTTTGATTGATGAACACTTTCCTATCGATTGTCGGAGATGCAGGTTTTTGAAGTGATAAAAAAGAGTGAGCGACTAAGCACACAGAGTGACGAATTCGCGAGATCGAGAATAATGTTAAAGATTTTCTGTTTACATACATATTTATGGTAGAGGGGGTGGTAGGAATTATGGTTCCTATTATGATTCATCCTCCAACCCTAATCCTTATTCTTCATGATCATCTTACAAACAAACATTAATTGAAGGAGAAGAATTTACTCAGAAATTACTGGAAAATCCGATAACATAACCAGTTTTTACATTGAAATTAACTGACCTTAAATGGTCTACAGATCCTTATTATTTGGCCCAAAAATATTTTGAGCAAAGATCTCACATTCCTATAAAAGGAAACAAAAATAGAGCAAGCTACGAGGTAATTCTTAAAGATACAGGATCGGTCCTTTTTTATCACAAGTTTAGAAACGCTGAAGTTGCTCAAAGCGTCTATGCCTTTTCAAAAGCTAAAATTCTTAAAGTTATAACCGCCTCTGAATGGGGGACGAATATTAATCAGCTTAGACACTATTTTGCTAATCCCGAGCACCAATTTTATTATAACTATTGGGATTATCAAGATGTCTGGATGAATGCCTTCATTTACCAGAATTCTCAAATAAAACATATATGGTTCTTCTAGACTGGGATTTCGAATAGGCACAGATGTTGGAAAACTAGTGTTTTTAAGTGAAGTAAATTGAGGCTTTGAGGCACTAATTTATTTGTGAATCATTCATGTAATGACTATGATAATTGTGGAATTATGTTCTTCTCCGTGAGTACATAAGAATACTATATTTATTTGTCCAATTCGGATATCGGATAAATAAGTTATAAAGGTTTAAAGTAGGACATTGGAAGTGTTGGAAGTGGGTTATCCCACATTGGAAAAATATGAAAGGCTTGAAAGGTTTATATACAAAGGCTCTCCTGTGTTGGGTAAGCTTGTATAGAAAGAACTATCCCTCCCGCGCCCGCAGGGGGGTGCAAATCAAGGTCCAATTTGGCTTGGACCGACGTACTCGTGTGCCCGCACATGCGGACACGAATATCGGACCACGTTGTGCTTCCTAGACAAACCCACCTTTTGCTTATTTTTCTTTTGAATTTTTAAATGCAGTTTTCGTAACTCCAACATTAAAGAGCGGATTAATTATGTTTTAATGGACAGATTAATTCTGTCTTAATGTCTGCTTTAATTGAGTGGTTAATGGCCATAATCAAAACGGTTTTAGTAATTAAAACGTGTTGATTTTCTGGCCTATATAATGGAACCATTCTCCACAACAGAAAACACACTTACAGAGAACACGAAATTCCTCTTCCTCTTATACACATCCATTTGTATTTCATATTGAGTATCTTTTTCCTTGGCCTCCTGCTTGGTGATAGATTTCTGGCACTTACTCAGTTCGCCGGAACTTCCAATGCATAAGTCATCTGGTACCACCGTTGTATCCTGGGAAACGATCGTCCCGTGTAAGAACTCCACGCACTTACAGGGAGTGGGACGAATAACGTTTCAAGGAAACTTTGTGTTACACAGGACTTAGTTCGCAGACTTCAAGAGCAGTCTTGCTTTCTTCCATTAGCATACTTCAAGAGCATCATTGTTTCCTTCCATTAGCAGACTTTAAGAGCAGCCTTGCTTCCTTCCGCTAGAAGACTTCGAGAGCAGACTTGTTTCCTTCCACCAGCAGACTTGAAGAGCAGACTTCTCAAGTCTTCTCTCCAGCAGACTTCTCAAGTCTTCTGACCAGCAGACTTCTCAAGTCTTCTCACCAGCAGACTTTACAAGTCTTCTTCAGTAGCAGACTTTACAAGTCTTCTCACCAGTAAACTTTTAAAGTCTTCTTCAGCAGCAGACTTTACAAGTCTTCTCACCAATAAACTTCTAAAGTCTTCTTCAGCAGCAGATTTCACAAGTCTTCTTCAGCAGCAGTCTTAAGAAGACTTAACAGTAGCAGTTCTACTCAAGAGCAACGGTTTTGTTTTCTATTTTAATTATTCTGCTTATATTCTGTAAGATTGTAATAGGGATATTTCCCAACAACAGATTCCAAATTGGTTCCTTTACAATTGGGAGAAAATTGGTCCAAGAACATATTATCTCCCAAAAGATTTATATTCTTTATTTAAAGATTATTCGGATACCCATCCTCAATTTAGAGATGTGGAGGTTATAACTCATGGCTTAAATAGCAAATCTCTATTCTATTATCTAGCTCAATTCAAACTTCCCTAGATTTGGGCTTGGTCCTACAAATGCTCAACGGATGAATTTGATCTACCATGTTTGTGTAGAACATACTTATACATATGGTGCAACAAATTTGAGATATCTGAAATTCATAAAGAAGTAACCAAAGTTTGTAATTCTTATAAAAAAAGAGGTGGAGGCTGCTCAGAAACTTACAAGAAAAGAGAAAATTCAAGAGGATCCCATGGATTTAATTAGATCCCAAATTCTTAAAGAAAACCCTGAGATATCTTTAGATATGTTACATGTGATTTTTCAAGAAAAATTAATAGAATATATTAGAAAAGCTCTAAAAAGACGAATCTATGTCCTTTGCTAAAAGTTAAGATAATACATCTCTCCAAGATCCTCAAGATTTAAAGGATGAAAGTCGAATGGAGATAATTCCATACTCCACACCAAATTATTCTTAAGATGCATGGGATGATAATTGTTCCTTGGAGGATGAGCATGTTTACTCTCAGGAGGAATTCAATTGAGACAAATTGAGAGATATGAGAAGAGCTAAAGCAGATTCTCCAAAATCTTGTGTCAGCAAAAGTGGCCGACAAAAGTATGTGGAGGAGAGAAAAATCTAAGGAAAAGACAAACAAGTATCTTTTAGTGGACACCGAAAGTGATAAGTGTCAGAAGCTCAAAGTCAAAAGCGTACAAATCTAAAAATCTTAAACTCAAAAGCCTATATCTAGGAGACACCAAGTCTATTGTCTCTTTGTAATAGGAAGGATGAAAGGAGGCTATAAAAGGGGACCTTCTTCTTCCGTGGAAGGCATTCGAAAACACTCTCTCTCTCTCTCTCTCTCTCTCTCTCCCTCTCTAGCTCATGTGTTGAGCATTGCTTCCTCAATTCCTCTCTTGTATTAGTTAGTTTATAATCAGTAGCTTTTAAGCTAGAAGTGTGAATAAGGAAAAAAAAATACTATTCAAAAAAGTTACTACTCACGTTTATTCATTTTACTATTCATGTTTTATTATAAGTCTTGAAAGAAAATTTTGAATTTACTCATGTTTTAAGTTAAGACTATCTCTTAAAAGATATTTATATAACCTAGGTAAAGTGGTATCAGATCCAATTTGGTGGTAGTAATTAAGGGATAAATAGTGTTTCTAAAGAAATTTTGAAGTCAGGTGGAATAGAGGCTTCCTCAGTATAAGGATCTTTATCCTTTTTTTATCATAAATCCTTGACTAAAATGCATTAAGAAATAATTTTATCAATTACTTTTCCTAAAATTGGCATGGTGTTTAAAAATTTAGGAATTGGACATAGTAAAAAAGATGCTAAAAAATATATTAAAAATATAGTTGAGGCAGAATCAACAGAAATGGAAGAAAAACTTCTAGCATGGAAAATGTCAAGCTTACCAACATATAGTATTTATCAAATAAATACTTTTGACTTCCATTCTAAAAAGGTTATTAAAACAGTTGAACAAACTATTCCGATAAAAGATTATTATGATTCTATTCATCTCTTAGATACAAACATTTACAAATTTAAAGAAAAATTTAATTTTTTCCATATCGGACTAGTCCAAGTCGAGGTTAAACCCATGACTAGAGAAGGACTTAATGTGTGTTTAATGATAGCCTTAAGGGATTGTATGCATATCGAATTTAATGCTTCCTTATTAGGGTTAGTATAAACCAGTCTTTGTAATGGCCCAGTTTATTTTAACTGTTTTCCAAAATTTTCAATCTTATTAACAGATAAAAATTTATTAGATGTTCTTACTCTTAATATAGAATCAAAAGGTTATAATATGATGGAGGACAGTGGAGATAGTCTTTTAAGAGATAGTCTTAACTTAAAACATGAGTAAATTCAACATTTTCTTTTAAGACTTATTGACACGCCTGTAAGAACCCCGTTTCGAGACGCATCCCACCATTGAAAGGCGGGTGGTTTCAAAACATTAGAGCGCGTGGAATACGCTTGGATCTCATCGTAGACTCTAAAAAATGTTATTACATAGTCGTCACCTCTATTTTATGGTTAAACAGAGCAAATCTAAAATTATCGAAAAGCATATAGGTCGGGGGCTAAGTACCGAGTTGGGAAGGGGTTGGACATCAAACTCGTTCTTTTGGTCTCATTTGGGTTTTGCTAAGATAACATGCTTAGTTCATTTAGTTTAGAAAATTGTTTATATATATATATATATTGGCAAAGCGGAGTATTGTTTGGATATAATAACGGATATTTTGTCATTTTAGCATTTAAGGTGTGCTAGCCGTTATTTAAGCATGTTATTAACTACTTTAATATTTTATGTACATTTATATACAATACTACTTTATTTACTACATTATTTACACGTAATATTTACAAACATAATAACATAATTATTATCTACATTTATTCTATATAAACAAAATATAAATTAATTATCACTTTACTTATAAATGGCGTAATAATATAATTTATCTATTATTGTTAACTATTTTAATTAACTACGAGACAAAACAATAAACGGATACCTACATCTTGTAGCGTAAAATTTTGATCCCGGTATATACGCTTAGGCTTTACCCCACTGGGCGCTCGTAGTTTCTGGTGTGCTTTCCATGTCTTCTCCTCGAAAGAGAAAGTCTCTTTTTTTGTTATTGTTATCGTTGTTTTATCGTTGTCTTTTTATCCGGGCAACGTGACTGCGCCTTGATTGCTCAGGCAAGGCTCAAGGGCTCGCTTGCACAAGGCAAGGGAAGAGGAGGCTGGGAGCCTTGATTGCTTGCGCAGAGGCAAAGGAGAAGATGGAGAGATGGAAGTCGTGGGAGAAGGCTGGGGTGTCTGAATGTGAAGGATGAAGCCTTGTATTTATAGGAGAAAAACCAGCCAGGCAACCGGTGGGAACATGCATGGGTGGCTTATATACTGCACAAGGTTCTTGATCCATGTAGCTGGGAGAAGGAAGAAACAGGAGAAGGCGAAAGTAAAACAGGGCGCGACACATGCAAGATTGGGCGCCACGCCCCGACTTGCATTCCTTTACATATCTCTAACTTTTTCCACTCCACTCCCCTGTCAAATCATCTTATCATTTTATCCTTCTGCCCCCCCCCCCCTCGAAAGGTTAACTGAAAGTAACGTTCGTTAGTCCTTTCATATAACAAGTATATATTTGGACATTTTAGGAAATGGAGGTACGAAATTGGGGTGTCTACAACATCCCGACCCCTAACTCTATACGAGCCTCGGGTCGAGCGTCTAATAAACACTTAAAACACATGCAAAGCCCCTACTAATTATGGGCTAAACAACAGTCGACTGATAAAACATAATAATTCCTGTGAATAATATAAACACCACAGCTTCTGAAAAGCTGGGAAAACAAAAACTCACAAGCTATTACTCGTGAACTAAACACAATGGCTCCAGGCCAACCAACTAGTGAAATATAATACACTAGTAACCATTAAAACTCAAAATATAGTCTATATAACTCTATAAATAATACATTCTTGTCCTCACAACTATACAAAACAAGCCTTCTATGAGTCACAACTTAATACAACATGTTATGGCTCGCGTGTCTCGCCGATCACACGGGAACTCCCGATCTCATTGGATCAAATTCCTGGATAACTGTACACTAAAGTAAACAAACATGAGATGGGGATAACTCAGTAAGTTACTACATACAACTACATGGCATGTTGTTATGCACAAGTAAACATCATATCAATCAATAAAGTATATATGTACATATATTTGCACACATCACGTTGATCATGTTATAGTGCACTTTGACTCACATAATTAAACACATAAACAAGAATATACAACTGCATGAGAGCTTTATGTCTTGTCATGCCTTTCAATTACCATAGTTGTGTTGTTGCTGCATTACACACGCGGAACCATGTCTGTACACATGCTGAACCAATGTCTGAACCCTTTAGTATCAAGAACCAGTATCCATGTTTGAACTTAATAGTATCCAGAACCAATGACCTTGGGACTTAACCAGGAGTCTCATTACCCTGAGTTTTACCCAAAAGTCTAGCCTTCTGTCTGTCATGCGAATTGCTCTAACAAAGGCTAAATCCTTGTTACGACCAATAACAAGGGAGAGACCCATGCAACGACCTGTAGCGATCACGAGATTTAACTCTCGTAAAGACTAATGTCGTCCCATTCGACACAACCTCAAATTCCAGCTGAACTCAATGTGATGCACAAGTAGATGTTTACTTGTAATAAACACAACTGTTAAGTTCCAAGTACGGGAACCCAACACACAAACCAAGCATGAATGTTTGCTTGTAAATAAATACAGTTGCTGAGTTCCAAGTATGGGAGCTCAACACACACATCAAGCATGTATTTACTTAAAACCAACATTATAGCTAAATCATCTCAACGATAACAAATGCAACATTTGTAAGTACTAAACGCTCAACAACACAAGAATATGTCAGTGGTCTTACCACAAACACCCACTATAAAAGACAAGTCTATAAATACTAGACTTTCTTATGACAATCTCAAGTAGACCGTTGAATCCATATTATTCATCAAACACACAAGTAACCACATATTACCTTAGAATCGTAATTGTGTTCGTAGCTACTGGACACTAATATCAACACAGGGGTAGTCCTCTAGTCCTTTTTTTTTTCTCTAGAAAAACAAATACAAGGTACAAGCTAAAACTATCTAAAAAACTAGATAAGCCCTTAACGAAAATTATAAAAGCCATGAGAGTCCATCTGCAACAAATGTTTCGAATCCCTAGAAAGAGAAACAAACTGATCGAAATTTTTAAAAGTCCGATGAGTATGAGCTTCTGTAGCAAGCTGATCAGCCACTTTATTCTGTTCGCGAAAAACATGACATAAAGCATATCCAGATAGCAAAGCACGACACATACGGAGCTCATAAGTGTATTCCCAAGGATCCGAATGATTATGTACTAGCACTTCAACTGCTACTTTAGAATCATATTCCACATTCACGTTTTCCAGACCCAAACGACGACATAAGACCAAACCATCTCGAAGAGCCAAAATTTTTGCCTTCATATTAGATCCCACTCCATAATAATTGGAAAAAGCTGAGATAAAAGCTCCATGCGAATCTCGAACAACCCCACCACCTGAACATAAACCATTCCTCGATGACCCATCTATATTAAGTTTATAACCATTTGCAACCGGAAGGAACCACCTAATCCATTTACCTGTTTGATGAGGAGGTTGTAAAATATTAATCCGGAGAGATTCCATCGCCAAACATGCTCTTGGGCCACTAGCAATCATAGGCCGAAACACCATACCCATGTTTCTCAAACTCACTAAAACCTGATTATATATGAAGTTCACATTCATGGGAATACCATCAAAATGGGCGCGACATCTGGCTTTCCATAGCTCCCAGCAAGAAAACATGAAAACCCCCAGAAGACAAGCCCCTAGCTGACTTCGAGTAGATCCTTTAGCCCAGGTTTCGAACAGATGCGACAGAGAGTTGTATGAAGAGCCCTTCTGAAAAACCGCGGCAAACTTGGACCAAACTTCCTTAGCGATAGCTGAATGAACAAAGAGATGTATTACTGACTCGCAACACGGGTTGGACGGGCAGCAAACACATTTTGAGGCCAAAGCTATCATCCTTGATTGAATCTTGGCGTCAACAGGAACAACATCGTGAAACAGACACCATACAAAACCACTGACCTTCAGCGGAATCCACGGATGCCATATCTTTTTAGCCCATCTTAAAACAGGATCGCGATTCCATCTGAAACTCCAGTAGGCTGTTACCTGAAACTCGCCGAACGGAGTCAACGTGCTGACCAGATTATCCTGAACATCGTCACAGCACCTCACCCGACTCACTGAATCATGAAGAGCCGAATCAATGAGACTGTAAAAATCTTCTATGTGATTCAATGCACTCCGGACCGATAAATTTATATCCATAGGAAATGGACCCTCTAGACGAACTCTGCACCAATTCGTATCCCAAAAGGAAATATTGCCACATCCAACTACACATCGGCTGCATTGTAAAACCTGAGGAATATGATTAAAAATGGCCTTCCATGCAACTGTGGCCGTTTGCATTCGGAACAGCCCCTGAGATATACCATACTTGGCATTACAAAACTTTGCCCATAGGCTTTGATTCTGAATAGCACGCCATGCAAGCTTAGCATGCATCGATTGCATGACCTGAGCAAAGGATCGAATTCCCAAACCTCCCTCATCTGTAGGTCTACAAACTTTATGCCATGCCACCCAGTGAGTTCTTTGTTCCCCCCTCGAGCTCCAAAGGAAGTCTGCCATCATTCTCTCTAGGCGAGATAAAATGCGATAAGGAATTGTGAGCGCAGCCATAGCGTACACTGGAATACTACAAAGAATGGATTTAATCAAAGTGAGCTTTGCTCCAAACGATAACATCTTCGCACTCCAGCCATTTATCCTTTTAGCCAACCGAGCCACAAGATCCTCGAAATAAATACACTTCATCCACCCCACATAAATCGGCAACCCCAAATATTTCATAGGCCAAGCACGATTAGAACAACCTGTCCATTGAGCAATACGTTGACTGGACCTGTATGATCTGTGGTTTGAGACATAAAATCCACTCTTCTGCATGTTGATAAATTGACCGGAACTTTGCTCATAAGCAGCGAGGACTTTTCGAAGACCCATGATAGAAGATTTACTACCGTTGCAAAACAAAAGCATGTCGTCTGTGTACAGCAAATGAGAAATCATCAAACCACCCCTTCCGTGTTGAAAAGGTTGAACCAAGCCATCCCTTATAACTCTGTTTATGTTTATAGAGAGAATTTCCTGAGCCAGAATGAAAAGTAAAGGAGAAAGCGGATCACCTTGCCTCACCCCCTCGTGGAATGAAAAAAACCATTAGAATTGCCATTGATACGGAGGGAATACCAAATATTGCCGATAAGCTGTTGAATAACATTACAAAAAGTTACACTGAAACCAAAAGCTTGTAACGTGCGAAGGAGGAAGTCCCATTCCAACCTGTCATAGGCTTTCGACATGTCCAATTTAAAAATGACATTCCCTCCCTTCACTTTTTTGTTGATTCGTTGGACAAGCTCGTTTGCCAATAAAATATTTTCCTGGATACTACGACCATGCACAAAACCCGATTGCTCCGGGGAAATAAGAACTGGGAGCTTGTTGGCAAGACGGGTGGCAATAATCCTGGAAATAATCTTGCAACAGAAGTTACAAAGACTGATAGGACGGAGATCGCTGAGAGTCTCTGGATTATCAATCTTAGGAATTAACACAAGAGTGGTAGCCGTCATACCTCTATGCAGAGGCTGCCCATCAAAGAACTCTCTCACTGCGGCAATAACATCATGCTTAACTATGTGCCAACAACTTTGATAAAACCAACCAGTGTACCCATCCGCGCCAGGAGCACTATCAGGATTCAAAACTTTAATGGCATTCCAGATCTCCTCCTCCGAAGGGCTGTTAACTAAATACTCATTATCTGCTACGGAAACTTTCTGTTGAATATTGCTAAAAAGAGTCTCATCCACCGAATGAGATTTAGAAGTAAAGAGATCCATAAAATAATGTAAGGCCAACTTACCAATTTGATTTGCATCTGTACTTAAAGATTCATCCTCTAATCTAAGACGAACAAGTTTACGACGAGATCTATCCTTCATGCATGCGTGGAAATACGTTGTGTTCTTGTCGCCATCTCGTAACCAAAGTTGCCTAGAATTCATAGCAGCGAGCTCCTCTTCTCATTTTAGAAGCTGGTCCAAGTTTTTCCTTGCTCCCACCAACTGTTCAATATGTCTTGAATTCCCACTCTGCTGTACTAAAATATCTAATCGCAGAACCTCATCCTGACAGGCCTCTAGCTTACGTTGCACGTGCCCAAATACCTCCCAATTCCAATGCTTCAACGCTGAACGTAAAAGCTGAAGCTTTTTGAACAGAACGTCCATCGCAGTACCATAAACAGGCCGACACCATTGGCTCTCCACAAATGAGAGGAAAGAAAGGTGATCCACCCATATACGAAGAAATTTAAAACTGCTTTTAGGCTTATCCCTAGCTGGTAATTCCACCAGTAACGGCGCATGATCCGAATCCACAGTTGCTAGATGTTTCACCCGTAACCAAGGATATTTAATTTTGAAAGTCCCATTAGCCAAAACTCGATCCAACCTTTTCCAAATATGGTGAATACCTTCCTGATTATTACACCAAGTGTAACGACTTCCTTCGTAGCCCAAATCATCCAGACCTGCATGGGCAATAAAATTATTGAAGCCATATAATTCGCATAGGTCGCTCGGGGCTCCTCCGAGCTTCTCATCAGAATGTGCTATGACATTAAAATCACCACCTACCAACCAAGGATCTGTACACTGATTTGAAAAATTAATTAAATCTGCCCACAACTCCCTTCTTTCCTCCTTTGTGCACTTGGCATAAATGAAAATCACATTAGCCTCAAAAAGTTGCTCTACTTTAACATGCACAGTAATGAATTGATTGGAGCTGGCAAGAAGATTAACCTCCACACTATCATTCCATAACAACCAAATGTGTTGATTAACGGGATTAACATGTAAGCTATCTGAGAAACGCAGTCGTCTACAAAGCAAAGCCAAACGATCCCCTGATGTTTTAGGTTCCAGAAGTGCACACAGAAAGGGGTTATGCTGTCTCTTAATCATACGAATATAATTCCTCGTGCATCTATTACACACACCTCTAGCATTCCAGATGAACATCGTCATTAAAAAATTATTGCGAGGGTCTGATCTGGGCTTTTGCAGCAGCCCTAGTCAATCGAACATTTTGTTTCGCGAAAGATACTTTCTTCCGGTGTTTATGCAAGTTCTCACAAAACTGAATGAAAGAAGGTCGGATCTTGACCACAGACATGTCCCAGTCCGTCATTGAAGTTGTTAGGTCTACTGCATTTGGTTCTTTATCTCCATTAACTGATAAGGCCCGTCTATCTAATCCTGGGGAGCGATGTGGAACATCCTTCCAAACAGTATGCCATTCATGACTACTGTCATTCTTATTCCTATAACCGTCTGCTTCCTGCGCAGAAGTAGTCTCCATATCATCATCTAAATCCATTAAAACCTCATAAGAATTTCGAACTGTAACACCACATGTTATCGGGATCCCCGATTCTTCACCTTTCCTACTTCTCGTATGTGCTACGTGATGAGGACTATTCTCACAAACCTGCCCCCCTATGTTATGTTCCTGTGAAACTGTGACCATCGAGAGAGTGGCTCCCTTCTTCTTCTTATCATCCTTTGCTACCGGAACCCATTTTTTATCCTTCACCACAGCTGTCCCATTCAAGCTAGGAGAATCCTTGGGGGTAGAATCTACCAAAACCTCTTTTCCTTTAGAAGCATTCCGCGACTGCATAACACCACCATTCCGAGGACAATTAACACCAACAGGTTGTTCAGATTGTAACTTAGTAGCCCTTTTAAAACCTTTACAACAAAACTCCTTTGTATGACCAAGGAGACCACATCCAACACAAAAATTAATATTCCCTTCAAATTCTAATGATTGCCAAAAGCCATCATCTTTACTTGTGCCAATCCAGAATCGAGACGGAAGTTTCTCCGACACATCCATATCTACACATATACGAGCGAACATAGGCCGTACTAAAGCAAGTGTTTTATCATCCGCCCTCAGAAACTTTCCTAGGGAATTGCCTATACACTGTAGGAAAGACGGATTAAAATATGTCAAGGGGAGTTGATGGAGCCTCACCCACACTGCCACCTCCGTGGAGTCCTTACGAAAGGAGAAATCTGACGACCAACGGAATGAACGAAACATGCACGACTGAATCATATGCGACTCTTTGGAAAGGGCTAATACAAGATCCTCTGATGAAGATAGGTGAACCATTACATGACGCGGATCTAACATACCGACAACAAAAGGGACCATTTAACTTCCACGATTTAGCTATATCCTCTTGTATTGCATGGACCGAAGGACGTCCAGCCGAGAACTTTAAGACCATGGTATTGGAGAATTGCTTGTCGGCTGTTTCCACCTCCAACGGGGTAAAGATACACCCTGGCTCACCGTTGAAAGAAGTCTGGTTTCTTGGAGCCAAGGGTATGGCCTGTAAGACATGCGCATCCTTCCCCACAAAAGGCTTAGGGTTTCCAACAATGTTGGCGTAAGAAGTGGGAATGGGGGCTATTGGATGAGTTGGAGTAGATGTCGAAGGAGCCAAAGGGACACTGGCCGAAGGTATTGAGGGTCCAGCCGGAGGGGGATCCCCCATGCCTACTCTGCCCGGTGGCATGTAGGCTAAACCCTAATTAGGGCATCAATTCCTTAGAGCGACTTTAGAGAGAGAGTTTTATGGCTTTACTTTTTGTTGGAGCTTATTTAGCTCATTCGTTACCACCCAAACCAAAAGACAATTGTTGAGTCCATAAAATGCTCAATCATCAACATAGGTCAATAGTACCTATTACATCATAAAATACTACGTGACTGCTAGTGAGTATTTGAACACTATGTCTTATAACATGCAATGTTGTCACTGGCTATCTGTGAGTATCAAACACTAGATAGCCGAAAAGCAGGTCAATGACTCTACTACATACAATACACTAACTTGTTGCCAATAGAAATCTATATCATTCATAAAATTTATATTTTAGTTCATGACTATCCAATACCCAAATGGTGTGCATATGATGATAAAAGCAGGTTCTCGATCCCGCTATTTATAACTATGTCAAACAATACATACGAGCACTTTAACTCTTTATATAAGTCTCGTAACATACTCAAGATTAACCTCATCTAAGTTAATCACTCTCCACCAATACTACACCCAAGCTTACAAGTCCTTAGTTTCAAATCAATCATAGGAGCAGGCCATAAATATCTACTACCCAACAGAGTACCATGCACAATTTACAATTACCTTGATCCACATAATATTATCTTGTAACTGACTTGCAGTTACAAAATCTTGTAACAGTTCCACAATGAAACCTAGTCACTTCTCTGTAAGTGTAGGAATCAATTACTTAATTCAGATAACTTAGTTATCTTAAATATTGACTCTGCTGAGTCACAAACCCAAAAGTTATTTGCTATTAAATAGTTGTAGTATCAATCCATTGTCATATAATTATTTATACTCATAACCAGTATAAATTTATTTGTCAGTCAATACATGCATACAAACATCTATTAATTGTTACAACTTTACGTAACTAAATTTTAGATACTATTTTCATATATTATAGCTTCTATTTAATTCTCAACTTATTCGCTGCTAATTATTTCCATAATGTAATAAGTTTAGCATATGAATAATATTATTTAAAACACTCTAATTCTCAGTCAAAACTAAAGTACTCAGTTGACTTAATTATTAGTCAACTATAATTTGACTTCGTAAAGTCAATTACAATACCACAATAATATTCTTAACACGTATGAAGTAATATTTTATTCATTTTATTAATACTTTACTGTCATACAAATTAATCCAGTAGTGTCAATTATAATACTGTAACACTTTTGTACCACAATCGCAAATTATTAATTAGCCCACAACTACTAAATAACAATTATTTATTACTGCATCATAATTTTTAAAGGGTATAATCACCCCCTAAATAAATTACAAACATCAAAGGAGTTAGTTACACTACTCCATATAATTTATTTCACTCAATTTGACTCCATAAATTCAATTATAAAACTAATCAGATCTCGGAGCATTAATAATTACAACTCCATAATTTTTGGGTCATAATTGTCATTTTGCAGTATCATCCTATTTAATTCCTATCGGCTATTTTACCGATTAAACGGAGTAATTATTTACTACGAACATGTATACTAAATCCAAGCCCAAAACAATTAACAAGTAATTTATTTTCTACCCGTTAATTAATATAATCCCACATAAACATTCTATATAGCAGATATTATTGCATACACGAGCAAACAAGGGGATTAGTAACTTACCTCATTCGAAAAATATCGGTAAAAACATAAAATATTCAGGTACAAATATAGCCCTCAACACGTACAACGTCCCTACAGAGTCGAAATTGAAAACAGATAAATTTTCGTTAACGAATCGAGCATAGAAGATCAAAACTCCAAAACCCCAACAATAAGGTTGACGACTAATTTGGGGGAAGAAGAAGATATGATTTGATCATCTTTCACGGCTGAAAATCACATATAAGGGGCAAGGTGGGCTCAAAGCCCATTAGGCCCAATAGCCCAATTCTGTCCAAATAATTTCAATCATTTCAAAGACGTTTCTGGACTGATCTATTAGTTCAAAAATTACAAATAAGATATGGTTAGAAAGCTCTTGAAGTCTAGTTTCTAACGCACCAAACGGATCTCAATTCTGAGCTTTTTACACAAAACAATGGTCATTTTACTACGGGCTGTTTTTGGCCTGCAAGAATACGCGGCCCGAACTAAAATTCGGACTCGAGCACTTGTAATGTCACACAAAACTCATTCTAAAACAATTCCAAGTTAATCTTATAGGTCCCTTAGTCATTAAGGGTTGAACTTAGGGTCAACTTAGCTGAAAATAAATATTTTATAGTTTAACGTGTCATTTTTTATTCCACAGTGGTTATAAATCATAACCAACAAAACCAAAATCTCACTGTTGACTTTAAACACTTCACACATTAAGTCCAACATATTTTGAGCCCAATTGGACTCTCAAAACGTAATAATCTAAGTCCAACATAAAACATATTGATCATAACACATAGTACGTAATTAATCATGATAATACACTATAATGCACAATTAATTAAATATGCAATTCCCGGGTGTTATACTTATAATAAAACGTGAATAGTAAAATGAATAATGACTTTTTTTAATAATAATTTTTTTAATTAAAACATATGATAGATTTAACAAATATGATAATAATTTTAACAAATGTCTATAAGACTTGTAATAACATTAAATAAGAACATATTTTTATAATTAAGACTTATAATAACATTAAGTCTAAATATTTACAGGGAGAATCCTGGATTCTTTATTCACACTTTTCCAAAGCTACTGATTATAAACTAACTATTAATAAAATAAATTTTATTAATAAAATTAAATAACTGTAATTCTAGATTTTATCATATTTGGTTTACACGATTTATACATATTTATTGATGAAATTACAAAATAGAATAGAAGAATTCAATACTTCTGTAATTGTAGTAATTGTGGGGAAATGAAAAGGATGAGGTAGTAACTGAGAGAAAAATAAATTAATGTCAAAAAATTGGCAACAAAAAATTGTAAAAAAAAAATTTACCATAAGAATTAATAAGTCATAATCAAGTGAAACACGTCTAAAAAATATGATAAAATCAATCAGGGACTAACATTTATTAAGAATGTGAATGAAAATAGTTGACACGTCATATCCATAATCCTTATCTACAATTGGATTAAAGTATTTTTTTTTCTCCAAAAAAATGTATAAATTCTAGGTGGCACCCTTTTTTTTTTTTTTATCTACATTTACATTTACATTTGTGATGCTCTTAATTTCCCTTCGCGGTTTAAGATGTTACTTTTAGAGTTATGCTTATTCTTGTAATGATGAAAAAAATGAAAAGAGATACATAGAGAAATTAGTTGTTAGACCAAATAGAGAAAGCAAAAATCAAAACCATCAATTTAGGGATAATTCAGGTCGGTCTCGTCTAATTATCAATCGTTTTACACCCTTATGTTTTTTTGTTACCGAAAAATGGTCATGCAATCATGCATTGCAATGCACAAAATCATGCCCTTTCACCCATCACAAATTCACAATATACAAATGATGCATCGCAATGCATGATTTTATACATCGCAACACATGAAGTGCCTTTTTTAATTAAAAAAATAAAATGACGTAAAACGATTGAAAACTTAAAAAAGTGGATTGGCTGCAATTTTTCCACAAAAAGGAAGTCTCATAGCAAAGAGGGTCGATGAAATTTAAGGAAGGAATAATTGCGGGCCGGTCCTTTTTTTGGAAATTATAACTGCTCCAGTGCCCTTTTTTCCCAACTACATAAGTCAATTTTCATTAATTTATTCCTAAAATGCCCCTTATCCTCATGTCTTTCCTTCTCAAAAATTTCATAGTCATTCCCCACAAACCCGATACACTACCTACATGAATGAGAAGGAAAACAAATAAAAAATAATTTGACCTAGTCTAACAGGTACATCGGTACTTACGTGTGAATCTGATACAGAGGGAGCCGCGCATAACTATACTTGGTCAGCCGATGAACAGAAAATAGCTTCCTAAATAGAGAGATAGAAGGAAAATTATACGTTTTAGTTAGATTCCTTCTTTATCTTCCCGTCTGAATAATCAAAAAAATCCCTCCCCTCATAGTTTATTTACTCCAAGGTGCAAGGTGGAATCGGAATAGACCAAATCTACTCATTTGCTTCTTCCGTCAGTCTCTCTCTCCCTCTTACCCTCCAGCTTTGAATTTCAATCGTGATGCATCAATTTGAAATTTCGACCAGCGGGACTTAGACATGCACTAAAGGTTCAAGGTTCACAGCTCGAATCGTGAATTGAACCGTCTCCGAACCATGAGCGAACCGAACCAGAACCGAAAACGTATTCAAGTGAACCAGAACCGGATGTTCACTAAAGGTTCGTGCATTTAGGATTTGGGTGAATCGGCGGTTTGGAACTGAATTGATGAACCGTGAATCGGCGGTTCACGGTTCTAACAGTAATTTTGAAAAAAAAATGACTATTTTTTGAATTGGACGGCCCAGTTCAAATATAGCGACTGAACATTATTATTACTGTTTTTTGTTGTTTTTTATGTAAATTTTTTTTTTTGTTTTTTCTTTTTTTCCTAACCTATAAATACTCCCACTTCCTATACATTTTTTTCTCACTTCTAATCTCTCCAATTCTCTCAAAACTCTTCATGAAGAGTGAGAAGCGAGAATCGTTCTAGAGAAATGTGATGGTCCATGTAGGTAAAGGCAAGCCCGACGGTTGCGACACGAGGCTGAATCAAGGTAAACACACTCCCTTCCGAATCTGAACACTTTGCTCTGTTTTTATTCTCGTTCGGGTTGAATTTCTGAGTTCTTTTGGAATTGGGTTGGATAGTGAGAGAAATTAATCAATAACAAATAATAACTTGAAAACAAGGGAGGGATGGTGTGTTTTGGGTTGTGTTTGAAAGTGGGAAGTATGTATTTGAAAGGTATAGATGGGGATTGAGTTTTTTTCTCAAATTAAAATATGTAAAGTGACTGTGGACTTTTGACCATTTTTATGATAGTATTTGGAGAGGGAAATTGAGGAATGATGAATGGGTTAGATTTGATTTCAATAAAGAGAGAATGATGAACGAACTGTCAAGAAGGAGTATTTGTCTTTGACGCGTTTTGTGTGTGTGTGTGTGTTCGACTAGAAAAAAAAAGGAGAACAAACAGAGAAACGAAGAAAACCAGAGAAATAAACAAAGAAGAGTAAAGAATGTAGTACATGAAGGAGAAATGAGTTAAGGATTATATATGCACATTTTATATTTAAAAAAAAGGAAAGTCAACATATTCCACAAACCAAAACAGGGAGGGATTTCAGATTTTTAGTGACATAATTTTACAAATTTATTCCCTGTACTTTGTGTTTGCATTTAGCAGTGTTGTTACTTTGTAGACTTGCAGAAACTTACCCACAAGCTTCAACAGTTAGAAATAGACCTTACATAATTATTATAATGTTATATTTAGAGATTGTTAATTATGTATTGAATTTTAAAAGTTACTAGAAGACCCCTAAATTCAGAAATTGTATTTTGTATTATTATAATTTATATTTGGATAAGCGTGGGTAGCGGTACGTTGTGTTCAAACCAATTTTTGCAGTAGCGCTAAGGTAAGGGATTATGCATCGTTTAGGTTATTTGAATTCTTTATTCCAAATTGTAAGGCTTCCGTTATTTCTTTGGCGTTTACTTTTCTTTGAAAACGTGTGCCGACCTTTGGTTGTTATTTGAATTTGAAATCTCGTCGTATCTGTTCTTTCGTTATTCTTAATTGTGAATTGCTTTATGAATCTCACAAATTGTTTAAACTCGATGTGTGATATTTTATTCGGTTATCATTGGTATTTGATTTTGTTGAACTTGTAATTATTTTTGAAAAACTCTGTTATGATCACTAAGACAATTGGAATGACCATTTGGCCTGTTAAGACGACATTACACCATAGGAACTATGTGGTTGGGTAATCCGGATATACCATTTTGCTTTTGACCCTTTGGGGTACTTTGATATTTGAGGCTCCTTGGAGCCACCTTTTGTTTGTCTAAAATGACCGCTTATGTGATCATAATACCCTCCGTAGTATTTGATATTGATCTGACTTATTCTGGTGAGCTTAGTAATTGTTCCTCGATTAATGAATATTTAATCTTGTGGATTTCAGAAAAATAATTCCTTTGACATCTCCATTTTTTTGATACTATATATTGTTTGACTTTCTTCCTGATTAACTCATCCTTAGAAACCGAAGGGGTTGTATATGAACTTACTGGGCTTTGTTCACTCACCCTTTTCCCACTCCTTTTCTTTCAGGATATAAGTAAGGAATGGAAATATGGAAATTTGGCTCGGTTCGGTTCGGGTGGGTTCAATTGAAGAGTAAAAAATTTCGTTATGTTATGGATTATTATTTGTAATCGTTAACTAGAATTTGGGAGTTTTACTTAGACATATATTTTGATATTGTAAGCAAATTTATTAAGGGATTTATGTTCGAATATTTGATGCTTACGTGGAAGATATATTAATTACGTATTAAATTTTAGTATGATTTTTTTTTGAGGTTATTGGTGACGTGGCCATTATGTATGCCCCTATAGTTGGGCCTAAATTTTGGGGCGTTACAGTAGATATGGTAAAATTATTCGACAAATCATAATGGTTTTGGAGAAGAAATGGATAAATCAAAGAAGGGAGAGAGAGGCGTACTTGGAAAAAGCGTTTGTTGGAGAGAGAACATAGCGTAGGAGGGAGAGAAGAGATAATCGTGCGTGAGTTAGAGGGCGAGAAGAGAGCTCTCTCAAGTCATTTTACGAAGGAAAATGAATAATTTTTAGTTGACCGTTAAATGTTCGATGGTTGACTTTTTTTTAAACGTTATTAAACACCAGAAAATTTAGAAATCATTTTTCAAAAGTAATATTCTGTGAAACAAACGAAGCCTAACTTTGGATTGATTCAAAAAATTCAACACAAACACGGTTTGTGTCGGAATGATGGAATCCGAATAGCCGGCCGCAACGCAAGGGATAAGAGCATCTACACTCATACACCTTTTAAAAGTTTATCCATCATGTCACGTCATCAACTTTAAACCTTTTCATTTTAAACATATATTCTACACTCACATAGACCTTTAAAAAACTTTATAGCATAGACCCGCAACAATAAAAAAAAACACACAACAAACGGTTATGCCAACAATCAAAATTCTTCAAATTTCCATAACTATTGACCCACTAGAATTTCACGAACCGGTTGGTGGGGAGACCTACCGGTACAAACTTTCAACCTTTCAATCAAAGAGCATTATTGGTATAAACCTTTTTACAAAAGGTTTATAACTATTTAAAAACCTTTTGAAAGCTCCACCGCCGCTGCCCTAATTTCAAAGATCGCAACATTCGCCACATTAGGGCATCCTCATTGGGGATGTTATTGGAAGAATTCTTATAAGATAATAATACCCAACCAATGGGAGCCAATTTCTTACAAGAATAACCTCACAAAAATTATTGCTGAATAATTCACAAAGAATTCGGTCTATTTTCTCTCCCAGCCAAGAGAGAGTGGAACGCACCCTTTAGCAAAACAAGGTGCGTGCTCCTCACTTGCCACAAATAGCGTGAGGCTCAAATAATAGGGGGGCCACATGTTGGAAGTGTTTGAGATTTTTTTTATTTTTTTAATACATTAACCGTTGCAACGATTTCAATGTTTATTACTTTATTATTATTTTTTAATAAAAAATTTTGATGGTTTGAAAAAAAATTGACAATTTTTTCAACGGTTGTTTTTTCCTTTTTTTTTATAAACCCCAACTTCTTCCAAAATTTTCATTTTTAATCATTTTTCTCTACAAATTCTCTATACCATTTTAATTGTTTTATCTCATCAATTGTTCTTCATTTTTAAATGGATGAACATATGACTAATTTTTTGAATTCTTCAAATGTTGAAGAAAATCAAAATTCTCGTATTCCCGACAATGTTCCACATTCTCAATTTTTATCTACCCCTCAATACCCACCAAATCTTCCCAACAATCAAAATTCTCCGAACAATCCAAATTTATTGAATATCCCAAATTTTGGAAATTTGCAAAGCTCACAAGATTTCCAAAATTTTCAAACTTTCCAATATTTTATGCAAACTTCTCAAGCTCCTAGTCCATTTTCTCCACTTGGCATGTCGTCAAATGAATCAAGATGAATGAGTTTTGAAACGATGTCATCAAACAAGGATTTGATCACGCCATCATCCGTTCCAGAAACGCAAATTGATGTTGAAACAATTGATTGGAGAAACCGAGTAAAGGTAAGTCAACTCGTTCAACACGGACAATTGATGAAGACATCGTCGTTACTAATGCATTGTGTGATATCAGAGAAGATCCAGTGGTGTGTAACAACCAAAAGGCATTGTCCTACTGGAGTCGTATAACATATGTCTACAACGCAACTTGTCCAAGTCGATCAAAGGCAAAAGAGGTTGGGCATGTGTGTCCACGTTGGCATAGAATTCGTCCGGCAGTGTATCACTTCAATGTCATCTACAATAAACTATGGGCCGATCATCGACGCGGTTGGATCGATGAAGATTTACTATCCCATTCATACGCGCAGTATCAGATCGAAAATAAAGATAAGCCATTTATGTTTGAGCATGTGTGGAAAATTATGAAAAATACTACGGGTTTTGAGCCACAAGGCGATATTCATTACGTGGGCAAGAATGTTATGTCATCTGAGTCTGAGGAACACTGTAATACGAGTGTAGATGTTAAGGAAATCGATGACCGCGGTCGTCCAATTGGACAAAAGCAGGTGAAGAACAAGGGAAAAAGAAAATCAAAAATTTGGACGAAAGATGAGGTATCGAGACAGCATGTGGAGCTTGTAACGAAGATGGAATAATACAATGAAGTGAAGTGAATGCGGAAGGTAAGAAGATAAGAGACATATCAATAGCTAAGAAAATGAATGCGAAGCAATGAGTTTACTACACGAATGTTTTATTCGAGATATCAAATTTATTGAAGAAGATACAAGTGAAATGAATCCAGTAGGGCGTGCCATATATGAACGTGCATGTGATGTCCTAAGGCAGAAGTGGCGTAAGTTGGGATATGAAATTTAGATTAAAAAAATGTGTTGTTTTATGTATTTGTTGACTTTATTTAATTTGAAGTATTCACGTTTGAATGTAATTTTTATTATTGGTGTTTGAATGTAATTTTAATTATTTGTATTTTAATGTAATTTTAATTATTGGTGTTTTAACATGTAATATTTTACTGCATTGGAAAATTTGGAAAATAGCCATTACAAACTAGTCGTTGTAAAATAGCCGTTACAAACTAGCAGTTGTAAAATAGCCGTTACAAACTAGTCGTTGTAAAATAACCGTTACAAACTAATGTTATATATATAGGACTAGTACTATACATCTTCAAACTGCAAACATTTTCTTACGAACCAATTATCATTTTACCATAAAAGATGTCTTCCAGTAGCCTAAATATTTATTCCTCAACCAGCTCCGATGAATCTCTAGGTGATGAACTAATGGAGGCGATAGTTCAACAACACGAACGGTTGCTCGAATTGGTGAAAGCACAAACCAGCAGAATACGAAGGAAAAAAAAGGTATTTAGATCAAAAGCATGAAATCAGACACACTCAACTTGTCAATGATTATTTTTCAACTCATCCATTATATCCTGATAACATGTTCTACCGACGTTTCCAAATGCGTAAGAGCTTATTACTTCGGGTAGTTACTGCATTATTGGAGAATCATTCACAATATTTTCAAATGAGGTTGGATGCATTTGGAAGAAAAGGTCAGTCACCAATTCAAAAATGCACGGCAGCTATCCGTTAGTTGGCTTATGGAGTTCCGACTAACTATCTCGATGAGTACCTCCGATTGGCTGATGCCATGGAATGCTTGTTCAACTTCTGCAATTGTGTTGTTCAATTGTTTGGAAATCAATACTTAAGAAGACTAAATGTCGATGATACACAACGTCTTCTCCAAATGCACGAACAGAGGCATAGATTTCCAGGTATGTTAGGAAGTCTTGATTGTATGCACTGGGAATGGAAAAACTGCCCAGTTGCTTGGCAATGGCAATTTACAAAAGGTCATGTTAAGTCAACAATTGTGCTTGAAGCAATTGCGTCTGCAGATTTATGGATATAACATGCATTTTTCGGGGTTGAGGATTCTCATAATGATTTTAATGTACTATATGAGTCACATTCATTCAATACCGTACTCGAAGGAACTGCATCGCCTATTGATTTTGAAGTTAATAACACGCATTATACAAAAGGATACTACCTAGTAGATGGAATTTATCCGAATTGACTACTTTTATGAAGAGTTTTTCGTGCCCGACGGATCCAAAAAGAAAAAAAAAGGAAACTTAGGAAAGACAAGATGCATCAAGAAAAGATGTTGAATGGGCATTTGGAGTACTCCAATCAAGGTGGGCGATTGTAAAAGGTCCTGCTCGATCTTGGTATAGAAGTAACTTTAAAGAATTATGCAAACATGCATTATTCTACAAAACATGATTGTCGAGGATACGGATGATCACGTTACGAACTGGGCCGATGATAGAGAAGATTCTCATATAGAAGCCAACCATGGCTCAACCCAAGCATTCACAGATTATTTGAAGCGAAATAATGAACTACGTGATAACAATCGACATCATGAACTTCGCCACGACTCGGTTGAGCATATATGACTTCATTACGATGACAACTAGTGATGACTAAATTTTATGTGTTATGGTGTTTTAATGTAATTTTTATTATTGATGTTTTAATGTAATTTTTATTATTGATGTTATAATGTAATTTTTATTATTGGTATTTTAATGTAATTTTTTAAAATTAATATATTTGTTTTAAAATTTATTTGTATTATTTAATATCACAATTAAAATTTTAAATGAATTAATTAATTTAATTAATTAATTTATAAAGTATTACAATAAAAAAATTGTGTAAATAAAGTGGATGATTTAGTAGTGAGACCCAACAAAAAATTAATAGAAGAATGAGTAACAATAAAAAGATAAATTTTTAAAATAAATTTATTTTAAAATATATAGTTAATAATAAGACCCAATTAAAAATGAACAGTAATGATAACCTCCATTGAGAATGCCCTTAGAGCATCTCCATTGATACCACTCTATATCTCCTTCTAGCTACCTCGTTTTTTGTTCCTTTTACACTTTTTCAGTACTCTAAAAAAGTTTCTACTCCAGTAATCACCATCTATACAATCCTTTAAAACCTCAAATCTCTTTCATCACAACTAACAAACTTAACTACCACCATATTTTTCATCTTTTTTGTTTCTATTTTCCCAACACAATTGGAATGAAATATTTATATTTTATAGTATATATTTTATAAAAAAATATTGTATTTTTAAATTATTTAGATTACTTCCATCTATAAATATACGTCATTTAATGGTCAATTTATGTTTATAATACATTATTATTTATTATTATTATTATTATTATTATTATTATTATTATTATTATTATTATTATATCTTCTCATATATTAAGAACATAAGACAAATGATTTCTTTTGGTTGAAAAGAATTCACAATTAATACACAAATTTCATAAAAAAAATAGACATATTTCAATTTGATCAATAGAACAAGTTTACGATAATAATGTAAAAATAATAATATA
Source organism: Codonopsis lanceolata (assembly GCA_013146195.2). Taxonomy (NCBI): domain Eukaryota; kingdom Viridiplantae; phylum Streptophyta; class Magnoliopsida; order Asterales; family Campanulaceae; genus Codonopsis; species Codonopsis lanceolata. The sequence continues at coordinate 112,857,323 of CM028382.1, read as the reverse complement.
TGTATATCAGTAGCTTGCAACGGTAGGAAAATTTAAGATGACAAAGTTAGTATAATTAAAGGAAACCACATATTATAATACTAATATTTATTTTACAGTCAATTACTTTTTTTAAACTGTGTGACAGGTCAAAAAGAACAATTATTTGAAAATGGAGGAAGTATATGTTTTAATAGGTTTTAAAATTACTTTTATCTCAAAATATATATCAATCTAAAGAGAAATTTATGTTTAAAATACAGTTTTATTATTATCTAAACATAACTCCTACCGAAGAAAGAAAATAATTTTTAGCACCAAATAAATTATATTAAATTAATAATAATTTTGACTGGAATGGAGGAAGTATATTTTACATTTTATCTTCTATTGAAATAATTTTATGTTATAAGAAATTCAATTACTTTTATCTAAAAAAACATATGTTTACAAAACTAATTATTTTGCTATAATCTCAATTAAACCTCTCCATTAAAAAAATATATATGTAAATAACAAACATAGGCATTATGTACATGAGAGGGTTGGACACACAAAAAAAAGTCACTATTCATACTAAGAGTCCCTCTAAATTTAGAGGAATGTTTAGTTGGTTTTAGAGGAAGAGGGTGAGGTAAGGTATCGATTGTGTGATCAAGAATGGCTAAAAATCTCTAAAAATGGGTTAGAGGGTTCATAAAAGCCATCATTGTGGATGCTCTTAGAATCAAGCCATATTCTATAGAAGTCCAAAACCAAGTGTCACCTTAACGGTGGTTGCGTAACTCGTGAAAATCGCTAATTTCTAGAAGCACCTTCTAAGAGCATCAACATTGTAGTTATTCTTCTATAAAATTCTTAACTGGGTCTCACTGCCACCTACACACTTTTCTTTTCTTAACTCACTTAAGAATATTATATTCCCATTGTATAACTTCTTAACATCTTCTTAACTGGGTCTCACTACCACCTCATTAACTTTACACTTCAATCTTATTTTTATACTTCTTAACAAATAAATTTATTTAACGTTATTTAATATATTTCATATTAAATATTCCGTATAAATAAATTAATTTATTAATTAAGACATAAATTAATTTAAAAATAATAATTAAATTATAAATTATGAAATTTATAATTTTATTAATAAATTATCTATAAAACACATATTATACATAACTCGTAAAATAACAAAAATAGAAAATTACATAAAACTGTTAAAATTTAAAAAAAATACACAAAATAAAATTTTTTTACATAAAACATAAATACTTAAAAATTACGTCAAAAAAATTCAGTAATTATAATTACATAAAAACGTTAATAATTAAACTATATCACCAGTTGTGGAAAAAATAAAGAAGGTTGATGTGGTTTATTTATGGGGAAGAAGAAAGAAAAGAAAAATAAAAAAAAAAGTTTTTTAAAAATGCAATTGTTGAATACCAAAATTCAAATGGTTGGATTAAATTTTTTTTTTTTTGAAAAATCAATTTTCCTTGCAATTGGCCGATACAGGGACCCACCCTTCATGCCCTTCACGCGATTCTCCATCGCGTGTGGTGCACGCGCCGAAGCTGAAGCAGCGGTGCACCACACGCCTCTTCATGCAGCTGGTCTTTTTCCCTTTATTTTTTATTCTTAATCAAGAATTTCCTACCCTCTCACTCCTTTAAGAATACACCTAAAATCTCTCCCATGGTGTATTCCTTATTCTTTACCTAAGAATAAATGCTAAGAGCAGCTTCAGTGGGCTTCCTATAAACCTTTTCATGCTTTCATCAACCGGTTGAAAATTTGGCCAGCCATTGGACAGGATGACATGGCATCAACCGGTTGTAAATTTACAACCGGTTGAAACATCACCTCCTCCTTACTTTATTGACTTTCCTTCCAATTTTCCTACCGTTTTTTTATACCGTTTTTTTTTACCGTTTTTTTTTGTTACCGTTTTTTTGTTTTTTTTTTCAAATTTATCCTATAAATTCTCCTATAAATAGATTTGTAAAAAAAATCATTTCATTCTTCCAAACTTACATTACTTCTATATTATCTCATTCTCATTAAATTACACAAATTCCTTTTCTCACTTCTTTTGTTATGGATAATAATTTTTTTACAAATTTATTAAACTATTCCAATGTCGAAGATTCTGCGAATGCCGAAACTACTCCAAATTTTCAAGGTCCGCCAAATTTTCCAACTGTGCCGAATTTTCAAGCTTCACCAAATTTTCCAACTCCACCGAATATTCAAGCTCCACCAAATGCTCAATCGCCGGCAAATGTTCAAGTTCCACCAAATTTTCCAGTTCCGGCAAATTTTCAAGCTCCACCAAATTTTCAAGTTCAGCCAAATTTTCGTTATCCAAATTTTCATTATCCAAATTTTCAAGGTATTTCAAGTGTTCCAAATTTTTCTTATCCTTCGTATTCTCAATTTCCCATATATTCGCAACATGAATATTTTAACCCGGCTACGGCAAATCAATATACTTCTGGTTCTTATAAACCCACTATGGGCTTGTTTGGTAGTCGGACAAGGATAAGCAGTATTATTAATCCAAGTACTATTAGTGCCCTCGCTGTTAATCCTCACTTGTATATCGGGGGTAGTTTTGAGATTAAAAATGTTAATCCCAATTTTTTTTAGTGAGGGCGCTAATAATACCACCCTCCCGCTTGGTATTAATAGTGAGGGGATAATGATTTTATCCGGATAACTCGTGCTATTAGTCCCGACTACCTATTGCGTACCAAACATCAGGCAACTCGTCTTATTAATCCTATCTCGTCTTAATCCTGACTACCAAACGGCACCTATGGGTATTGGAAATCCAACAACACCAGTTGATACAAGAAGGGATAGTGTCGGTGAGTCTGTAATTCCACCATTTTCTACCCAAGAAGGGTTGGAAAACATTATTCTTGATGATGAAGTGGACAACAAAACAAAAGACATGCAGAAAACAAAATGGAGCATTGAAGAGAATAAAATGCTTGTAAGTGCTTGGCTCGTTATTTCAACAGATAGCGTGAAGGGGAACTCTCAACATGATAAGGAGTTTTGGAAGCGAATCACTGAGTACTACAACAACAACCGAAAGACGGGAATTCGAAGGAAGTTTAATGTCTTGAAGTCGCATTGGTACACAATTACTCCAATGGTTAATCAATTTAACCAATTTTTCATCCAAGTTAGAGATCAACATCGTAGTGGGTGGTCCGATGACCAAGTGAAGGAAACTGCACGTGGTCTTTTTCACTCGGTAAGTAAAAAACATTTCAAATATGAGCATGTGTGGCTAATGTTGAAAGATGAACCAAAGTGGAAAGGTGGGAAATCAAGTGAACATTCCTCTAAAAGGACAAAGATATCTGAATCGGGGACATTCACTTCATCATTCGATGCACATACGAGCATCAACATCGAAGACAATGAAGTCGAAGTCCGTCCGATTGGTCAAAAGGCGACAAAGAGGAAAGGGAAAGCAAAAATCGTCGAGAAAAATGAAGTCAAAAGTGTTGATTTATGGGATAAGCATCGTGAAATTAAAGAAAGAAAGATTTCAGCACTCGAGGGAGTGACAATTGCGTTAAATTATGAAATCCTCTTTAAAGATACTAGTGGCATGACGAATGAGCAACTGCAAATGCATAAACACATTTATGACTCGATCAAGGTCAAATATAATATTCCGTAGTTTATGTGTGGCTAATTTTAATTTATGAAGTTTATAATTGTTGTATTATAAGTTTATGTAATATTTTAATTAATGTATTTTTTTCTTCATATAACCCATGTTGGATATTTCTTATTAGTATTTAATTACTTTGTTTTTCTATTGTAGTATGCAACTTTAATTATAATTTGTATGATTTTATGTTGATTTAATTCAATAAAATCTATATTGTTACATCAATATTTTGAATTACTAATAAATATTTATGAATAAAAATATTTTTTTCAAAGATAAAATTTAAAAATATATAAATTATTTTTTGGACATATTATATTTGTTTTAAAAATATTTATGTTTTAAAACGATATATTTATTTTTTAAAATAAATATATATTGAGAAATAATAAAATATTTAGTTGTGGGTCCATGCTATAAAGCTTTTATGAGTTTATGTATCGTGGAGAATATGTTTATAAAGAAAATGTTTATAAGCTGATGACGTGGCAGTGAGAATAAACATTTTCACAGGTCCATGACTGTGGATGCCCTAACCAACTGCCTAAGAAATAATCTAATTATTTTAAGAACCGTAGATCTTATTCTCTAATTCAATCCTATCCGTTGGTTTGCAACAATTTCCCTATAAGTAGGGTTTTCTCCCGGTGAAACAAATCGGACGGGAAGAATTAGAACAATTTTTGCCGGTCACTCCCTCCCCTCTCCTCTAAGTTTCATATCTGTTTTCTGTCAGCTTCGATTGTTTCAGAATTTTGGGTAGCTGTTATCGTCTGACGGTAAACCTGAAGCTTTATGTTTTGTGGTGGATCTCGTTCGATTTACTGTCGTCAATAGATTTTACTTCTGTTATCGCTCGATGGTTGCTGGCTGATGGTCCTAGATCTATGATTCAGGTACATGTTCGGAGATCTATTATCTCTTAGATTTATTTTTGTTTTGTTCATTAATTGGGTTTTCTAATTAGATTCAGCTCCGTTTGATTTGCTGTTTGGCGTTTTTTTATCGAGTTCGTCTAATTAGCTTATTATGGTGATATAGGCTATGATTTTTTGTGGTCTGAGCTTTAGATTTGTTTTTCAGATTTGTTCTTCCACGCGTTTCGAGGTCCGTTATAGGCCTGCCGTTTGTCTTATCATATTTTCCGGCGGTCAGATCTGATGCCCGTAGATAAACGATTAGCGTGCAGGTATTTTGATCTAAACTTTTTCTAGTGATTTATTGATTGGATTTGTGTTTATGCCTTGATTTAAATCTAGGTTGCAGGTAGAAAATTTTCTCGATTACTTTTATTGGTCATGTTTCTTAAACTCTTTTCATCGATCTTTACACCTTTGGGGGGTCAGGAAGAGCCAAATTGACTTAAAGCTTGATTCTTTAATTTTTTTTCTCAATTTCGAGCTTAGATATTAAGAGTGTGGAGCTTGAGACTTGAAAATTTAACATCAGTCATTTGAAAATATAGAACTACAAGTACTTTGTATTTATCTCACGAATGTATCACTTAGTTGATCCTATATTTTTGTTGGCTCTGCTTGAGCCTCATTTGTGTGTCAGTATTATCAAACTTATTCTAGCTGTATTCGCTGGTTCATGTATACATGGAGCCTATGTGTCATGTTCTTACTTAACTAGGAGATTACATACGCAGTCCTTGTTAAGCTATGGACTGGCTTGGTTCATTAAACATCCCTGTTTATATGTATTGCCATCTTGACATGAATTCAACATTTGATTTTCAACTGTTGTAGGGGCTTGTTTAGCCACTGATGGCCGTTATTTTTTATGCGAAGGATCAAACCTAACGATTGCTTTTTTCTACCAGGTATTTATGTACGATGAAGGATCTGTTGCATTGGTTGTGGATTTTCAGTTTTGTTAAACTGTAAAGATGCCGGGATATAGGGGCTTATTCAAGGTTCCTGTATGTTGACCTAGCATTTGTTACTTGGCCTTTGCCTTGTCAGGTGCGCTTGCATGGCAGGTCTCATATCTTAATAAAAATGAAATTTTTGTTTTTGGGGGGAGATCGCATGGGATTTTGCCGGGTTCTCCCCCTAGTGTGTCTGTGTTTGTGCTTGTGTCTCTCTCTAATATGGCTCAAAGCTGCTAACGAATAATACATGGGATGGGAATCAACATCTACAAACTACGGGTATGTGAAACCAAGCACATCTTGACATGCAACCTTTGGAAGGAACAATTGCTTGTGTCTCTCTCTAATATGACTCAAAGCTGTTATAATGAAAAATACATGGGAATCAACATTTACAAACTACGTGTATGCGTAACCAAGCATCTTGCTATGCAACCTTTGGAAGGTACACATTACTAGTTTCTGCACTTTCTTTGGAATCTGTTTACGTGATGAAGAATAGATAATTTACATGAGTTGCATGATTTGGTCAATTTTTTACGAAGCATTATCCATCTATTGAATGTAGGCTTCTGTTTTCTTCATTAACCCTAGATTTTATAATCCAATTTAACTAAAGCCCCCGAGTTTCTGGAAGGTACAAATATATGGCTATATTAACTTTTATTGGAAAAAACTTTATCATTGTACATATATTTCTAATCTATTTAATCTAGAAATGGGGTTTAAAAATTTGGCTATTATAAATCATTGAATATCTTGCAAAACTTACCTTTTATACTCTTGGATTTTGGATTGATTTATGTAGATCACACTAGATTTCTACGGCATAATGGAATCAGGTGTCCTCGTGATAAACCAATTTTTTTCCTACTTTCATAGCAAGCCTCCACCGAGACAACTTCGCACAACATAATTGCACAACCTACAAAACATTAAAGCCTCTCGATTTCTGCTGAAATATAATTTCTAGTTTCGGCTAGTAATCAGTTAGCTAGATGTTGTGGCATCGTTTAACATTCCTCCATTGGTCAATATGTTTGCTAGATACATCCCTTGTAGCAATCTTAAAAGTCTCGCAAACTATTTCAGACCTGATGGATACATTTTGGGGTTTAATTTTTGGAATTCATTTGTTGTGGTTTGGAATTAAACCTGAATTTGCAAACCAATTTTGATGACCATCTTTGAGGTTGCGGGAGGACCTCCCACTTGGTATTCTAATATAAAAACTCCCATGCAAACCTAGTCAAAGAACGCACGAGTAGAAACCTCATGACTAATAATTATATTTTTTAAAGGAAAGCCCAGGTCCCTATTCTACCGTGTGTTGGTTTTCTCTTTTTATTCATCTTCTTGTATTCTGTTAAGGAAGTGATAGTGGGTATGAAACAGCATTCATGTCGCGCAGGATATGAATTGATAAGGTTTTGTTTATGGAATCCTGTCTTTGTTCAGTTTCTTATGGTAGAGTTTGGTGTTCTTGGTTTTGTCAAAACCGTAGAGATTATTGTTCTTTGTAGCGTAACTTCAGTGTTCATGAAAGCGGTAGGCCTCATTGTTCTTTGTAGCTGTTATAGGCAGTATTTTCATAGTTTGTAGAGTCCCTGTGATCGCTGGAGTTCTTATCTGATCTGTTCTTCAGAGTGAAGTGTTCAGTGTTTTTGGCACATCAGTTCATGTTTAATGAAAGCAGAGGCTCCTCTGGACTGGTACCTTTTTCTGATGGCAGCAAGCTTATCTGACCTGAAAAGAGACTGCATCCTGGTGAAAATCTTTCCTGCAAGTAAATGAGTTGTTTTTTTGGTCACGAGGGGAGTTTGCATGGGTCTTTTCCCAGGTTCTCCCCTCTTGTGTGTGTTTGTCTGCTGTGATGCCCTGGTTCTCCTCATGACTTTCAGTTCAATTTCAAAGATGTCATCAAAGTGAACAAATGGCCGAGCCAACATATTGACTTCAAAGGTAAATGTCGCTAATTTTTTAACTGAACTTCCAATTAGCAACTTACATTAATCATCTTATTGTGAATGGCCAGTAATAACCTAATTGCAGTTTACTCATTCGTAAGAACAGTTGAAAGCCCTAAAAGCCTGTTTGCAGCCAAAGGATGTTAATTGGGGTCAAGAATCTATTGTGTAGTGTGTTTCATGTGAAGCAGCATATTCCCGGTATTTTCAATTTTTAGTTAATTAGTGAACAATTGATCTTGTTATGAGCTTCTTGTGGAACCTTGTCGAAGGACCTATCTGATGTGACATCTTGTTTTTCCTTCATTATACCTACAATATAGTGGCCTAGTGGATGAGAAGTATAATTATGACTGGGTTTTGATTTGTAAAGACTGCTGCTTTCTCAGGGGTTTAGGTTTGTTTTTGTATGTTGCTTTGGTTTATGGGATTGGTATGTTAATTTGAGAGGCATCAGTACTTCGGAGATGATTGTTGCTGTGCTGGGCTGGGCTTTTACCCCTCTGAGCATGAACCTGATGCAAGTTTATCCTTTCATTTGGATCATTTGGATGAAGCTTTGGAGGTTGGAACTGCGCCACGGTGCAAGTTTTTACATCTCTTTGACAAGCATGCTGTCTCAAGGTGACGTCTTTTGAACTGTAGATTCTCTGCTGTCCTTAAAAGCAGACTTGGAGGAAGGATCCCGGTGCATGTTTTTCCTTTATCCATGGCGACTGTGCTAGACCAGGATTATTGATCATGTTCTGAAGATGACAGGAGCATGTGTCCAGCAGCAGTTTTGGAAAATTTCACTTCTTGATGATGGGCATTATTTTTCCATCTCCGACTGGATTTGCTAGTTCTTGATACTGTCAATTTATTCCACCTCAAACGGGGTACTAAAGATATTGTAAGCTGCATCAGCTTTGTTCGTAATATTGTTCCCCTGCATCGCATCCAAGCTGCGTTGCAACCACCAAGGTGATGGCTTATGTATTGTGTTTTATTCGTGAAACAATCTGGTGATCATGGTTTTATTTCAGCTATTTCTATTTATATCTGAGGACATCCTTGACATAGACCTAATTTGATGAGATGTTCTGTTTTTTGAATTCTTTGCCGTGTGTATTTTAAACAGGTCTGCACTTTTTTAAAAACTAAATTTGTTTGTATTTTATTCAAGTTTTGCCATTGTTAGATTGCAGTTTTGTGTACTTCTGAATATCTATCATAAATAGATTCAGCGTGTGTCTTCCATATGTAACATCTTTGTCCTACATATGCCCCTAGGCCTTGGCCCGTTCTCATGTCAGGGCCACCATTGTGGTAGGGTGACTGTGCTTTGGTTTTCCAGTATAAACCTCATTGGTTGTTTTTCCTTTTGAAATTACTAATAGTGGGCTTTTCTCGAGAGTTTGATTCAGCATGGGTCATGTCTTACTCTTGTGTTCTAAATGTGGTTTTGTGATATGTTTCAGTTGATTCGCTTATTGAAGTTGACTCAGAATTTCAAGGGAGTCAACATATTTTCTTACTTTTCTATAAGCTCTACAACAGGTTTGGCATTTAGTTCTTCCTCTACGTTACAGGCGTTGAATCTTCTTCCACAGAGGATATGCTTGGTTGGTTGTTTATTCAGGATCAGATATGCCAGTGTGTTCAATACAAGTTGTCACTGTTTTGCAAAAGTAGTTTATATGTTATTGTCTTGGCAGTTTTAGGGAGAGTTTGAAAGTAAATACTTTAGGGTAAATCCCATGTAAGATTGTCTTTATCCGTAAGACGGAGCCTTACTTGCTCATGGTTTAATCTATCAACACACGGTAAGTTGGTTAATGTGGACTTGTCTTACAAAGATTATGATTAAAATGCTAGAAAAAATAATAGTGTACTAAAGAAAACGACGTAATGGCCAACACTATGTAAGGGAGGTTGGTTGGTAAACAGGCCTTTGGGGGAGGGGGGTTGGTGTTGGATTTGCTGTTTTCATATTTTTTTGTTTTGTTTTCCTTGGAGGTTTTTGGGTGGTACAGCTGGTCACCAATAAAACAGTTTTCACACCTTTTTATTCTGTTTAATGTTTAATTTAATTAATTAAAAGATAGTCATTAAGTTTTAAGGGTACTCCTTTTCTGCTTTGAGTGCATTTCTGTCTTCTAATCTTCGAATCAAGGATAAGAATAAAGAAGTATAGTCTTCGGCGAAAGGATATTCATTCTTACTTACCCGAGATCCTTGTCTAAATGACCTAAGTCTGATAGGATTTCTCGATAGATTGGCTTGTGAATTGACATAAAATCTGGTCTAGAAGATATCCCAGCAGATATCGTAGATCTTCTTATGGATTTCCAAAATCACATGAGAGAGGATCTAATCAGAAGTCTTCAAGTCTTGTATTTCTAGTCTCAGACTCTCTTTTCCCGGTATAGAGCGGCGGATGTGCTTCTCTCAAGAGATTTGTCAGGTTTTAATAAGTTGTACTTTTTATTTTTAAATTATTATTGTCGTAGATCTTTTAATAATAAGTAACAAGTAATTGATTATATTATGAATATTAGCGAAATGTGTGGTTTTCTTTAATGTCTTTTAAATATGTCTTTATAGTTAAAGAAAGTAGGAAAAAAAATGATAAAGTGGTAAAAATATATTCTTGAAAGTGATGAAATTTTGAAAAAAAAGTGTAATAAATAAAATCTCTACTGCTTTTATGTGGAAAAGTGGCCATTAAGACCTCTTTCATATACGTGGACTACTAGATCTGCAAGCTCAAAATGGTAAGAGCGCTCAGGTTTTCCTATCTGAGAGGGATGGTGGTTCGAATCCACCCAGATCTGCTTATACTTTCCTACTGCAGTTAACTGATCATGGATCTAAAAGATGATTTTCTTTTGTGATAAAAAATGGGTACCGACTGCCGAAGAGAAGCAAAAGCGAGTACTTCTAGGTGAGAAATGCTAGATTCAACTAACTATTTCACAAATTTGTGTAATCGGTTGCCTAGCCAAGAATTAATAGTATTGATGAAACCGTAACTTCTTCTCCAGTTGTCCGTCTCTGAAGGTGGCGTTGCTCTTGTTCACAGGGTTGATCGGACTTTGTTGTTGTTTCACTTGTTGAGTTCATGTTCATAGTCGTTCTTGCCTTCTTTGTAGCAAGTGGCTCAGTGGCTGCAGGTGACCGTTGGCTATCTTCGTTTATTTATTTTCAAAAAAAAACTCATCCGACTTTAGGAATAGAATCCTTGTTATTGTTTGTTTTGTGATGCACGGTTTGAATAATATTTTTGTTTATAAAAAATGTTTATAATAAGATGATTTTTGAAACTTGTTATAACTAATTAAAATTTAAAATTAGAATAGTTTAAACATAATTAAAATAAGATAAATATTGAAATTGAAAATTGAAAGATTTGGATAAGAATTTTTTGTAGAAAACTTTAGAAATAAAGTAATTAATAATTAATGAATATAGATTAATAAGTAATTTTCTAGTGAAATTAATCGTTTTAACATAAATTCGTCGTATGACAGTGATTCTTGTTAGTAGTGATTAATAATAATACTCCCTTCGTCTCAAAATTATCATTTTGATTGATTAAGTGCACAATTTAAGAAAATATATTTGACTGGATTATTAATATTAGTTTGATGTATACTTTATTTTAAAGTCCATAAAAATATCAAAGTATGATTAGCACACTTATGTATCAGGTATCCACCAAATCTCACTTTGCACCCTAACCTACGAAGTGTCTCACTTTAGTACACATCATTTGTTCCACTTAGACCCATTGGCCTGAGGGGTGTTAAAAATAGTAACAAAATTTGACATGCGCATGTCACATGAGGACTATTTTTATCATTTGTATTTTGGGGCTAATACACATTTTGTCCTATTTTAATTATTAAATTATAATGAAAATATATTTTTATTTATTATTTAACTACAAATATTCTTCTTCTCTCTTCCTCTCTAGCTAAGCCACCACATGTTCTATCACCACTATCAAAACCATCGCCACCAACCACAAAAAATTGTGTTCCAAACCCTAAATTCACCTGAATATTTTACTTATTTTCATAACTATGTTTCAAACCTTTAACCTCTTTCGGTCTTTACTTGTTTACGCCTTTCCATAGGACCCGAAAATGTTTGATGAGAGAATCTCTTCATTCCTCTCCTATGGCTATCGATTTTGTTGTTTTTTACTGCAGTTCTCATTTGATTTTTCGATTGAAAGAGATTGTCGCCTACTGACATCATTTCAAGTAGTCTCATCCAAAAGTTACATTCTCTCTCTACTAAGTGATTTGACAATAAATAAGGAAAGCGGCTTAAGAAGAAGAAACATTCGAAGAAAGAAATACGACTGAACATAAGCTAAAAAGATACGATTTGAACAAGCCTAATGTGACAACATTTCTTGGTGGTGGTGGTGGTGGCAGTGATTTCATGGATAATGGTTGTGGTGATTAGGGGAGGTGGTGGTAGTATTTGTAGGAATGACAGTAGTGGTTTAGGTGAAATACAATATTATTAGATCTCCAAATTTTTAAATATTCATATGGGTTTGCGTTTAAACCTTTTAAATTTTAAGATTAAAAAATAATAATAATTTAGCTTTGTAAATAATGAAATTTAAGGTTGTGGTGGTTTTGCATGAGTTGATTTGAAGGAAAGAGTAAGGAATAAGATATAAAATGAAATAAAAAATTGATTTTCAAATTAGTGGTAGAAATTTGGGGTTGTAGAAATGGTGATGGCGGTGGTAAGTCTAGGAATGATAAGACTCAAGAAAATGAGGGATATGAAAAGAAATTAAATAAAGGGAAAATTACATAAACTTTAAGAAAGTCTACTAGCAGTCCCTGTACAATGTAAATGCACGCCACATACCAAAGAATGCAGATTTCGTTCACCGAAAGCCCCTACCCTTAACTCTGTTACCCGAGCTGCTGTTAAAGGACCATTCTGAAAGTTTAAAGAACTACTAGGAAAAACTCAAAACTTAAAGGCTTACTTATAACTTTTCTCCTTCTTCCCTAGCACAGCGCACCCCACTTTTAGTACACCATTTTCTCCTCTTATACTCTTCTTCGCCTTCCATTGCTCCCTTCTCTTTTTTTTATACAATTTAAAGTCATTTTGGACAAACGTTTCATGGTTTTCATTACTACACCAAATGGATATGGGGTTTTCCAAATTTTGAGCCCTAGTCTCGGAATTTTGTTACCGGATCAGAAAATGACGAATGTATATGGGGATAATCTAAGCGGCCTGGATGAAATGTGGGATGCGTGATGTACTTGAAGATTGTGACCGAAGATGGAGCAAATGGAAAAATGTAATAATTTTCTTAGTACTAATTTTCCATTAATTGGTAACGACGGATGACATGCTTAACTTTTCCTTCTCTCTTTGGGAGTTTGGTAACAGATGACATGTTCAATTATCTCTTTCTCTTCTTCTTGTTTACCAAAGCAAACACTAAAAAAATTATTTACCATTTTTTTTAAAAGATTGTTCTTAGTATGATAAATGAAAATTATTCAGTTGATTATCTCTTCATTTTTGTGAGTAGGTTAATTATTCAAGTTCATTTTCTCTTCGTTTTCCAAAAAACGTGAATTATCCCCGTTTTGAATATAACATTACCGCATAACAAAATTGATCGTTTTTTAATCAAATACGTACATCATATAATTTCTTTCTAAATTACAAATTTGTAAAAAAATTATTATAGATTTGATCTGACATACAAATTAAAAATAACTACCCTTTTGTATTATCAGTTACATTGAGAATTAATTTAAAGATAAAATAATAAATAAAAGTTTATTTTTTAAAAGAATAGAAGAATAAATATTGCCGCGTAAAAAGAAAACGATGATATTTTGTTCTGGAACGGAGAGAGCATGAAATATCATTCAGTTAGATCATTTTTGCCCGTTATTCGCAACCTTTCTCCCTTGTGTAGGTCCACTGTCTGTTGTGCATACTGCCGTATTCAGTCTCTCCACCTCCACTCCACGCCCATAGTTTTTGCCCATCATTTATTTATTCTCTTTCTTAAATATTTTTAAATGTAATTTTTAAGTGTTATAAAATTATATTTGTAATTGGAAAAAAAATTAAAGAGATTGTTTTACTTATATTTTTTATCTAAGACGGATCTCTTTAACTCAACCTACTGTGTGTTGAAAAGGTTGAACCGAAAAAAACAGAATTTCAACTTAGGAACAAAGACCTGAATTCTTGAAGCCTTTATATAGAGTTAGAAAATACTCTCTTCGTCCTTAAATTATTGTTTTGGTAGATTTGGTGTACGATTTTAGAAAAATACATTTGATTGAATTATTAATATTAGTTTGATATGTAGTTTACTTTAAAGTATAATAAAAAAATAAGAATAAAGTGATAAAAATATTATCTAAAAAGAAAAGTTTTTAAAAAATAATTATTTTAAGACGAATAAAAAAAACGTGACAATAATTTATTAACGGAATACTTGGAAAAAAAAATCAAAATGGGGTGCATATAATAGTAGTAGCAAAACCGTAGAAGCAAAACCCGGCCCAAATCACTGTCCCCAGCTGATAGGCGAACAGTCGCATCACTGTATATATTCCCCCCAAATCTACAATCTTCGAATCAGTTCTCTTCTCCATCTTTCCTGATTATTCCTGATTATTATTCTTTCATTCATTTATATACCCTGTTTATTCAATCAAAAATTTGGAAATTGTAGAAGAAACTGACAATCATAGGCGAGCTCTCAATGACGACAGCTGAGAAACCGGTGATGGTCGTTGGAATTGACGACAGTGAACACAGCTTTTACGCTCTGGAATGGACTCTCGATTACCTTCTCACTCCATCTGCTCCTAACTCGCCTTTTAAGCTCGTCATCGTTCACTCCAAACCTTCCGCTGTTTCCGCCGTCGGCATCGTCGGTCCCGGTACCACTTTCATTTTCCGATTTTCCCATTCTATTCTCTCGTTAAATGGTCAAATTAATTTTATAAAATTAAAAGGACGGGGCAGTATCATGTAGAAGACTATTTCTATTTAGTGCGAATAATCCTGATTTTTCTGGCACAAAGCTGTAGGTGCTATTGATGTTTTGCCTCACGTGGAGTCGGATTTGAAGAAGATCGCTGCTAGAGTCATTGGAAAGGCCAAGGAGATTTGTACTTCTAAATTGGTAAAAGCTTCAACATCAGTCTTATAAAATCACTGAATTTTAGTCATCATATGTTCATCTCTTTCTATCTGTATTTGCTTTAGTTTATATGGAAACAGTGTAGGCGTGAGTAAATGAGATGTTGTGCTCGTTCAGTCGTTTGGTATGCAACTAATTGCAATTTCTTTTCATGCTATTTAACTTATCGTGAAATGAGATTTGTATTAAGATGAAATCGAATAGAATGACCATTTATCACGTGGCGAGTCAGCACCCGTAAAATATGGATTCATCATTCATGCGTTTGCTTTTCAATGGACACTTTCTCAATGAATCTCAACCTTCGATCTTTGATCCAAAGGACAATATAATAGTAACCATATATACACTATATTCGTGTCCGTGTCTATGGCATAGTGCCAGTATATCTGATTTTGCTAATTGAAACGGTTACGTCTAAATAGAAGGTGTTGTTTTAAAAAATATTACAGTTGAGTTATATGTAACTAACCTATGAATATTTGATTTTGTGGCGGAATCAACCCCCATGGCCAGATAGTCTTAGTCAATCAATTGAGCTCTATTGTGAGATTATTTAATGTAAGGTTGATGTTTTGTAAGAAGTAATGGTTTATAAAATTAATCTCAGGGTGTGACTGCTCATAATATTAATTGTAGGGGGTAAATTTGTAACAGGGTGAGAGAAAATAGAGAGTTAAAAGTGGATAATTACTCTCACACATATGAATGTGAGAGTGAATCCCAACCATTAAATTTTTAAAGATAATTTAATCTCAACCTCTAAATAGCTTTAGTAATTTGTACATGTGTGAGAATGAGTTCTATTGTAATATAGATGTAATATAGATGGATGAAAGTTTTTATCAAAGAGCCAAGCCCGGGGATTAGTATAGAAGTGAAGAGGTGTAAGCAAATGTGATTCAGAGTTTGGAAACCATGCCTTCTAGCAAAATTGGAGCAAAATTGGGTATTATTATAGAATAAGGTTGATGCTGATTTCATTTTAATGATGCTTTATGTCAAACCAAAATCTTGTAGAATGTTGATTGATGTTTACGCCGAAGATTGTAAATCTCTTTAAAATGTCGGTGCCACGTATGACACATATGTACTTGCTTAGAGAATAATATGGATATGCATGCTTGTTGTGTGTATTTACTATTTATGTCGTCAAATTGTACACGAAGAAACACAGTTATCAATTATCATCAACTGAAGAAAAGAAATTAATTTATAGTTTTTTAAGTATTTGAGGTCAGTGACTGGTTAGCAGCTTTACATCTCAAATAGTTCATTAGGAGTACTAACATGTGCACATGTTTGGCAACGCTGCTCAATTTGTAAGCATCTGGAACAGTTATTGCGTTATACTTGTGTTTTTCATCAGTAGATGGCAATCGACAACTTACTCATTAGGTTCTACTTACATGTGATTAGTCTTTGTATGAACGCATGTGTGGTTTATTGGACTAGACATCTGGGGGCATCAGTTAAAATGATTATGGAAAGAATATAGATTGATAAAAATGCTTGTATACTTGTTACATTTAGAGTTAGGACGTGTGTAACCAACTTTCCATGATCTTATTTATTTGCTTATTGTGATAAGTTCTTGGTATCCAAGTGTTCCTCAAAATTTCGAGCTTTTCATAGGGATCTTTTTTGAACTCCCGTTTTATGCAGGTGCATGATGTGATACTGGAAGTCGTGGAAGGTGATGCTAGGAATGTGCTATGTGAGGCTGTAGAAAAGCATCATGCGACTATGTTAGTTGTTGGCAGTCACGGTTATGGGGCCATTAAAAGGTAATAGTACATCTCATATTCTATTATATGATTTCCTTTGCTGCCCATGTGTTGAAGAGTAATTGTTAAACTAAAAGTTGAAACAAATTAAAACTAGCCGCCTAAGAAATACACCAGCATTGGAGTTTGTGTAAAAGACTAGTCTCACTACAAAGCCTTGCTAAGTATGCTCAATTGTTCATGACAAAACTGTTCTTAAAATTATTCTCTTTGGCAGCAATGGAGTAATATTCTAATTTTCTGGTATTAATACTATTCTTAATGGGAATATTAAATGCTTTTGTAGGGCTGTTTTGGGAAGTGTAAGTGACTATTGTGCCCATCATGCTCACTGCACTGTGATGATAGTGAAGAAGCCTAAGATCAAGCACGGTTCCACCTCTCATTAGTTTTCGATCAAGTGAAAGAAATGAAAGGCTATATATATATGTATTTTGTTTTCAGCTTTCCTTAAAATGAGTTGAGCCGTAAAATTGAGCAATGAATATGTATTTGTGTGTACAAAGTTTTGCTCGCAGCACAAATTAAAAACCAAGCTTTTAGTTGTACATGAACATCTCAACCAGTCTGCGCTCTCTGCCCTTTTAAGTTTTACAAAGTCCTAACATTCTGTCGATGGATAGTGGATTTCGTCAATCCAGAATGACCAGTTGACCACTATGACTTGCTGTCCAACCTAATAGACGAAATACCCAAATGGTCCACAACAGCCTGACAATCTGACATAAAATGAAGATAGAATAATGTTACGTAGACAAAAAAACTCCGTTCTCAAATTAATGTCTTGTTTTTTTTTTTCGTCGGTCCCAAAATAATTGTCTTATTTGAAACTTTTATTTTTAGGACAACATTTTTATCACTTTACCCTTATTTTTTTCATCATACTTTAATTATGTGTATTTTTTTTAGGACACTAGTTACTTTACTCTTATTTTTTCATCATACTTTAATTATATGTCACATATAGATGAGTTTTAAAGTAAACGACACATCAAACTAATGTTAATAATTTAGTTAAATGTGTTTTTTTTAATCGTGTGCCAAGTCCACCAAGACGATAATTTAGGGACGGAAGGAGTAATAATTTATACATCAATATTTCAATGTTTTAGATTTACAAGTTATACTAAGCAATGACTTCTGAAGTATTATTCGATATAATTATGTGTATCATTTTTTTGAAATACAAATGGTGTACGTTGGCAATATTAAGAGTAGGGGAGACTTTGGAAAAGATGATTACGAAAAATTACAACATTTCCATTTTCCACTTGCACCGGTTTATGGTTCCGGGAAAAAAAATTCTCATTTAAAAATCAATTTTTTAAAAAATAATGACACTTTTAGTAGTAAATTAGTAATAAAATAATACTTATATATCTTAATTCTTAAAAATTAACTCTTTAAGTAAAACATTTCAAAATAAAACAATGAAAAATGGTGACTAACAACTAAAGTGGTTGAACAAGTACAATGTTCATATCAGGCTACTGATTATACCTAACATGTATTTCAAATCACTTAACCCACTTCATTGCTTCAATTCTTAGGCCATCTCCAAGGGTACTCCTAAATCTTTAATTTGGGGGGTTTGATACTTAAAAGCTTGCTTTAACCGAACCCCAAACACAATAATTTGGGGTTGGCTACAATGCTATCCTAAATTTGAGGTTCCACTGTAGCTACCTCTAAATTTGGTATTGATGTGACTCATGCTATTAAATTAATTTTTAATAATTATACAATTGTTAAAATTATTTATAATATGATATTTTTTATTCAAATATATTAAAAAATTAATAAATATATAATATTAGATAATATAAATAATTAATGAATAAATAATCATAATATTAATTATTTTAAATTATTGAACATTATTAATTCAATAATTTTTTAACATTTTTTTCTATTATTTGTATATTTCGTTTACAAATAAATAAATACATTATATTTTGTATGATTTTTGTTATATTTTATATTAATTGTAACATCTTTAATGGTATTTTCAAGTACTCGTATGTTTATTAAATTTATTTCTTTAATTTATTTAAAAAATTACTAATTTTTAAATATTATTAATTGATGTAAATAATATTATAAATATATAACTATTAAATATACTAAAAATATTAATTGTGCAATCTTAATAATTATTATTTAAAAAGTTAATAGCAAATTAATATATATATATATTGATAAATAAAGTAAAAGAAATAAAAATATAATATGCTAATGAATATTCTATTTGGGATGAGATTTGGTTTGTGGGCTGGAGTTGGAATTGAAATAATCAATAATGTTTGGTGATAAAATGAACTAAATTTAAGATAAAATTAAAATCTTACCAAATTTGAGGTTATATGATAAAGATGGTCTTACCAACCTAAATAACATCGGCTATTTCTCACAAGTCTACATCTTCCGTGCTACTCTTTTTGTGGTTCTTTATGTCCGACAAATCACATTAGCACATGCGACTTCCTTTTACGGGGGGATTATTAATGCCATACCTAACCAGTTGAAGATAAAAATAAGAAATTGATTTAGATTCATGTTACACGAACATAACTCTTCTTTGTAGATGGATATACAAGATATTCGGATATTTAATATTTTTTTTCAAAATTATAATCTAAATCAATTTCTTATTTTTCTCATCAAAGCAAACACCAAAATGATCATTTAGTCATATTATGATTTTGACATGGATCAAATAATTCAAAAGACTTTAACATTACTACATTCATCCCAAAAGAAAGGATAACGATAATTAAAAAACGGATGAAGATTTCATTTCAATAATTGTTAAAATGAAGAAGAAATCAGTTATTTAGCTTCTTCAGGGTCTAATGTGCCATAGTTCAGAAGTATTAAACTTCAGGGGTGTCGAGTGTCATATTCTGATAGTTAGTTAAGTTAGTTATCATTAAGAGTATTCTTGTATTTTCCCTTTGGTCTCTCTTATCGGGGTTTAGCAGGAAGCAACATTCAAGGGGATATATATACAGACCCCTTCCTATGTATCACTCACTCTCTTCAATTCAATTCAATAAAATCTCAATTCATGAAATACAAAATTCTCTTTCTTTTCTCTTCATTTGTTAACATGGTATCAGAGCCAAGTTGAAGACCTCATTAATCCTGAATGTTCGACTTCATTGATTCCGATTGTTCATCATCCTTCTGTCTACCGACTGAAATATAGCTATGAATCCTTCTTCATGATCTTCTGATTTATCTCTTTTCCTTTCTCTTTATTATTCTATGATCTGTATCTTCTCCCCTTGGTTCTTTCAGTATGACAAATCAATCCAGTCCAACATCTACTAAAGAAGACAACAAAAACAAGAAACAAGAATCAACAAGTAATACAGATGAGTTCTATGACATTCCCGAATCCTCTTTCCAATTGCCTCCTGGACACCCTCTATATCTTCATCCACAAGATCATCCAGGTATGACTCTTGTTTCAGACCCCCTTACTGACTCCAACTTCTCTCAATGGAAATTAGCCATCACAATTGCCTTATCAGCCAAGAATAAACTTGGCATGATTAATGGCACTTTCAAGAAACCCCAACCTGATTCCAAATATTCAAATTTTTGGGATAGATGCAATTCCATGACCATTTCTTGGCTTCTTAATTCTGTCACCCCTGAAATTCGACAAAGCATAGTCTACTTTCCCACATCGTATGAAATGTGGGAAGATCTGATTACTAGGTACTCTCAAAGTGATTCTACAAAACTCTATCAAATTAGAAAAACTATAGCCCTTTGTACACAAGGAACCTTGTCTGTCAATGCTTACTTTACTAAGTTTAGAGGCCTATGGGATGAATTGCAAAATCTTCTTCCCTTACCTAATTGCATATGTGAGTGCAATTGTGGAGCTTCAAAATTTAGGGAAGATTATGATCATATCTACAAAATTACCCAATTCCTAATGGGGCTGTCAGATTCTTATACAGATGTAAGAGGACAGATATTGAGAATGGTCCCTTTACCATCCTTAGCCAAAACAGTCTCCATACTTATTCAAGAAGAAGGTCAAAGGCAGTGTAATACCACATCCAATCAATCTGAATTCTCAACTGCCCTTCTTGGAAAGTTTGTCAACAAGAACACTGGAACCAATACTACTTTGCCTGGCAGATTTGGAAATAATAATAGTGGTGGAAACAGATTCAACAAAGCTGGTCAGAATACTGTCAAGAACACAGGAAACAATGGTTCTACAGCCACTAAAGGGAAGTTTTTCTGTGATTTTTGCCATGGAGACTCACATCCCAAGGAGAAATGTTTCTTCATCCATGGTTTCCCTGATTGGCATCCTCTATTTGGCACTCAACCTGATTTCACTAAGATGCCAAAGAACAAAGCTAAAGGAAAAACTATTAATTCTGCAGCCTTGAAGGAGAACACCGGCCACTTCACCGATGAGCAAGTTCTTTGAGTTGCTTGCTTTGATCAACCCTAAGGCAAACAACATTGAAGTTGAATCACCATTGGAATTCAATGCAGACCATATGGCAGGTAACTTTCTTGATTCCAATAAATATGCTAACCCTTAGTGTCTATCTAATTACAAATCCAATCCCTTAGATTGGATCATTGATACTGGTGCTTCTCATCACATTACTAACTGTTTTGCAAATCTCATTAATCCTACCCCTACACAATCTGTAATTCATTTACCTAATGGAAAGAATTCCATTATTACTCACAAAGGGACTGTTATATTGTCCAAAGAAATCACCTTACTTAATGTCTTCTTTGTCCCTGAATTTAAATTCAATTTATTGTCAGGGAGTAGGTATACTCAAGATAATCAGTGTCTTATCACCTTTTCTAAATCTCTTTGTTACATTCAGGACCTAGCCAAGAAAACTTGCAAGGTGATTGGTAAGATTGATGAAGAAGGACTGCATAAACTTCATCCTTCTGAGCCCTATGTGAACATCAAAATGAACAACTCCAAAGCAGTCCACTCTAATTCTACCCTTTCTAGTAATGACTTTCCCCATGTTGTAGATAATGAGATATATTTTAATTCTAATGTTGATGATCTCATGTACCTTTGGCATAAAAGACTAGGACATTTACCTTTATATGCAATGAAATATATTGAGTCTCTATGTTTTCTAAATTTCAACAAATATAAAAACTTTTGTTGTGATATCTGCCATCTTGCCAGACAGACCAGAAAATCATTTAACATTAGTAACTCTATCAAATCTTCTCCTTTTGACCTTTTACATTGTGATATATGGGGCCCTTATAGACATGCTACTTATGAAGGCTGTAATTCTTTCCTCACTATTGTTGATGACAATACTAGATCTACCTGGACCATCCTTCTTAATTCCAAATCCAATGTCTGCAACATTATGCAATCCTTCTTAACTATGATCAAGACTCAGTTCAATAAATGCATTAAAGAAATCGAGTCGACAATGGGTCAAATTTTAATCTTGCATGTGATGAGATTGAGAATGAATTCAATAGATGTATAGATGATTGAGTAATTAATTATTTTAATAATTGCATGAATTCCCTTCTGGACTCATTAGGTATTATACATCAAAGTACATGCATTGATACCCCTCAACAGAATGGCAGAGCTGAAAGAAAACATAGACATCTTTTAGAGCTTGCCAGAGCCTTAAAATTTCAAGCCAATCTCCCTATACAATTGGGAGACGGCCTTCTTGCAACTTATTTGATCAATAGGCTGCCTAACTATGTGCTGAACTTTAAGACTCCTTTTGAAGCCCTTTATGGAACCCCTCCTTCTTATAAACATCTCAAAACTATGGGCTGCCTTTGTTATGTGTGTACCCTTAGCCACAATAGGGATAAATTTATGCCCAGATCTCAAAAATGTGTTTTCTTAGGCTATGCTTCATCTAAAAAGGCCTATAAGTGCTATAATATTATCACACACAAAATTCTCTTTAGCAGAGATGTAGAATTTTGTGAAAATGTATTCCCTTTCCAAGATAATAATGAATCTGATTCTAGTAATAACTTGTTATTTCCTAGTACTGAATCTGACACCTTTGTAGATGATGATAGTGATCAAAACCCTACTGTCCAGAATAATACTCCTACTCAATCTTCTATCCCTAATGTTGAGCAGCCTACAAACTCACCTGAAAAACATGTTGATGTCCCTTTAACAACCAGACCAGTAAGAAATAAAAGTATTCCTACAAAATTTAAAGACTATACAGATCTGCCAACTCATCTTCAAGATCATACTGCTGGATTTGCGAAAGGTACATCTCCCTATCCTTTTAAAAAATTTTGTAACTTCAGTCAAGTTTCTGAAAGCTAAAAGATATATTCTACTAAGATTTCTGAAAATTATGAACCTCAAAGCTTTGAGCAGGCTGCAAAGGATCCTTTGTGGTGCAAAGCTATGGAAGAAGAGTTAAGAGCATTGGAGGTTAATAAAACTTGGACAGTACGACATTTACCATTAAACCATCACAAAGTAGGGTCAAAATGGATATCAGAATCAAATATAATGCTGATGGTAGTATTGATAAATACAAGGCCAGATTAGTAGCAAAAGGTTTTACTCAAGTAGAAGGATTTGACTATTTTGAGACCTTTGCTCCTGTAGCAAAGATGACACCAATCAGAATTCTTCTTTGCATTGCTGCTTCAAAGAATTGGGAAATAAACCACATGGATGTTTTAAATGCTTTCCTTCATGGAGATTTGAAAGAAGAAGTTTTCATGGACCTTCCTCCTGGCTACAATCACAACTTATCTCTTGACAATGGTCATGTTGTATGCAAGCTTCATAAGTCTATATATGGCCTGAAACAAGCCCCAAGACAATGTTATGAAAAGCTTTCAAATACTCTTATTCAATTTGGTTTCAGTTCATCTCAGAATGATCATTCCTTATTCACTTTTAAATCTGAAAAAGATATGGTCATCATCCTGGTATATGTGGATGATCTTATTATAACTGGAACAGATAAAGAGCTAATTACTACTGTCAAACACTACCTTCAGGCCAGATTTCCAGTCAATGATTTAGGAGAACTTAAGTATTTTCTTGGGATTGAAATTGCAAGAAATGCATCAGGAGTCTGCTTTCACCAAAGGAAATACACTGTGGATATCATTTCAGATTGTGGTCTTTTAGATGCTAAACCTAAATCTACCCCTATTAAACAACATCATAAGCTAGCCTCTTCTGATGAATCTTTTCTTTCTACTCCTGCTCCCTACAGAAGACTGGTAGGAAGATTAATCTATCTAACTATTACAAGGCCTGACATATCTTATGGAGTCCATATTCTTAGTCAGTTCATGGCCAAACCTACTACTGAACAATGGAAGGCAGGCTTAAGGCTTGTAAAGTATCTCAAAGGAAGCTTAGGTCGGGAATATTCTATCCTGCAAATAATCAACTCCATCTCTCAGCCTACTGTGACTCAAATTGGGCTTCATGTCCTATCACCAGAAAATCAGTCACTGGTTTCTGTGTTTTTCTTGGAGATTCTCTTATATCCTGGAAAAGCAAGAAACAAAACACGAGCGCGATCCTCATCGAGCGAATACGAGTATGGGCGACACTTGCCGTGAGTTAACTTGGCTCATGGCTGTTCTTACAGATTTCCAAATTCATGTATACAGACCTATTCCTCTACACTGTGACAACAAATCTGCTTTATACATTGCTGCCAATCCTGTGTTCCATGAAAGAACCAAACACATAGACATAGACTGCCACATTGTAAGAAATATGCTGCTGAAGAATCTCATCTCAACTGAGTATGTTCCATCGCAGTTATAGCTTGCAGACCTGTTTACTAAAGCTCTCCCAAATCATCAATTTTCTGATCTTCTTGGCAAGTTGCAAGTAAAGAATTTATTCTTCCTTTCCAACTTGAGAGGGGATGTTAAAATGAAGAAGAAATCAGTTATTTAGCTTCTTCAAGGTCTAATGTGCCATAGTTCAGAAGTATTAAACTTCAGGGGTGTCGAGTGTCATATTCTGATAGTTAGTTAGTTAAGTTAGTTATCATTAAGGGTATTCTTGTATTTTCCCTTTGGTCTCTCTTATCGGGGTTTAGCAGGAAGCAGCATTCAAGGGGATATATATACAGACCCCTTCCTATGTATCACTTAATCTCTTCAATTCAATTCAATAAAATCTCAATTCATGAAATACGAAATTCTCTTTCATTTCTCTTCATTTGTTAACAATAATTTTTTAATGGACACAAAGGGAACGATGAATAATAATTTTGGATCGGAAGAAGTATATATTTGCTGATTAAATATCATCTAATGGAAAAAAGGAATAATTTGTACAGCACAGTTGGTCCCCAAAAAAGTCATTAAATGTCATGTTAATTACATGTTCCCTCCGTTTCGAGTAAAAAGTTCTTGTTTGAAAGTTAAACTTTTGAAGAAAAAAAAGACACTTTTAGTAATCCATTAATAATAAAATGAATAATTACAGGTCGGTTCTTTATTTTATTTAAAAATTATAACCTCTCTGGTGCGTTATTTTTTATCCAACCGTATAAGTCCATTTTTTCTTCCTAAAATGTCCCTTCTTCTCCTGTCGATGGATATCAATCATCGGAGTTGGTACGAATTCAAAGAAAATAGATCTAAAAATATAGAACTTAACATTTTAATTAGTTTCGTTTTAATTTTTTTCTTCATAGAACTGGATAATTTAAGCTTGTGAATTTTAGAGTTGGAATCTTCCTAAATTATATATTGACAAATTACTTCGATTTTTTAAATTTATTTTTACATCCTCTAATTTTTCAGACCTACTTACTTAAAGCACATATGTAGATCCAAAATTTTTGGATATGTAATTTATGAGAAGTACATAACTTTATTTTTTAAAAAATAAAATTATAAATATAGATCCTACCTTTATAGATAGATTTAATTTATTTTCTTAAAGATATGAATAAACACCAAGTCAAGGTCTTTTAACAGGGAAGGAAGAATTTTTTTTGAAGTAAAATGCCAAAGCTAAATCATATATGTTGGGCAAATGAATACAATATATATTCCTCATGTACAATACAATAGGACTTTTAAAATTTGAATGATGCTCACAAGCATGATTGACACAAACATCAAGGAATGTAAAAGGACATTTTATATGGATTAGTGTAAAGTATAATGATACATTTAATTTTTTTCAGATAGCATGCAAAGTTGTATCTATATTAATAAATGGAGAACCTTCTATTTTTGGAAAGAAAGTTTTTGCGGGATATTTCCTTTTATAGATACATCTGTCTTTATATATATATATATATATATATATATATATATATATATATATATATATATATATAGATTATTATTATTATTATTATTATTAATATTATTATTATTATTATTAATTGCAATTATTTTTAATGTATTATTATTAATATTACTTTTTAGTATTATTATTATCATTATTATTATTAGTATTAATTATTATTATTATTATTATTATTATATTTATCATTATTAATACTACATTTATTATTTTTATTATTATAACAATTATCATCATTCATATTATTATTTATTAATATTATTATAATTCCTTTTATTGTTATTATTTATTATAATAATTATTATTATTATTACTTTTTGTTTTTTTATTATTATTAAAAAGAATAATCTTAGAATATATAAAATTTCAATAAAGAAGAGGACTTACGTGTTTTTGAAAAGTAGAATTAAGCACTAGGCTTAGTGCTTACAACTTATGATCTTACACGTGTTTTAAGTGGTTTGTACATAACTTATGACTTATCTTACCATAAGTGAAATCAAACGCTTCAAAAACAACTTATGATAAATCATAAGTTATAAACACTTCCAAATAAATCAAATCAAACATTCTCTTATTATGTACACAGCGACGACATTAAAATGAAAAATCCTTATCATTTTCCTAAACAAGTATCCAAATAGGTAGACCAACAAAAGAGTACTTAAATGAATTATGAATATGTTCCCACTTCACCTCCACATATAGTAGTTCAATTGATCCTAAATTAATCAGCCATTAATTGGCTATATCGAGGCGAATGCTTAAAATGATGCTTGGAGTTGCTATGTTAAAAAATTAGAATGTTACTCCTTCCAGGCTTCCACCCCATAATAAATGATGTTACATAATTTTGAAAAAGTAAAATTTATCCACATTTTGCCAAAATTGTTGTATTGATTACTCTTTAATTAAATGTTGTATTGAGAAAAGTAAAATAATTTTAAGAGTGATATTAAGAGAAAATAAAATAAATAATCATGTCACTTTTCGCTTATAATTATACTTAAATAATGGTATATTAATATTTTGATAAGCCTCCTTAATTTGTATGTAAACTCGTTTCACACTTGTGCGTTAAACGCACAAATATATATATATATATATATATATATATATATATATATATATATATATATATATATATATATATATACATAACTCCCTCCCATCTGTTTATGTTTGAATGAAAACGTTAAATCACACGTGATCTTCCACGTGCGGGGTATTTTCGTATTTTCCCATTTTTCATTTCATCTTTTTCATCCTAGTTTATCCCTGCTCACCTCTATTTCTCTATCCTCTCTCTTCCACTATCGTCTCTCTCCCCTCAAACGAACTCACTACCATCTTCCTTTCATCTCAGTCCAATTCAATTTCAGTTTCACACTTACATGTTGCATCAATCCTAATCAATTCAAAATCTATAGCGAAAATGAAGAAGAGACCCTTTTTCCAATTCTGGTGAGCAAAAAATCACCATATCCGTTATTTGAAGAAAGATCAACAAATAATTAGGAAAGAGGGAGAGAGAGAGCGACTTTAATATATATAAAAAAACAGAGGGGATCCAATTGGGTTTGTTTCAAGGATTTGTTCGATGTCATTGATGATCCAGCGGGTTGGTTCTTGACTTGACTTATTAAAAATAAAAAAGAACTATCAAAATGAAAACCAAACTCCTATTCTGAATCGAATTTTAATCTTTCCTTTCTGTGACTAGAATCTCTGCCCTTGCTATGTCCCAAAAGAAGAAATGCCTGAGGAAAGAATTTTTGGCTAGAGGGTGAGGATCACCAAAAAAGGGACCACGAATCTATGGATCGAATCGAGACGAAATGCAAAGGCCTGACTAGCCTTCTTTCCCTATCAGCTTTTGCCATTGATCTTCTAATATCGTAAAAGATGAGGAAACGTGAGCCTTTAAGATACAAACGACTGTTGAAACGAACTGGTACGCCTTCTCTCTCCTTTGAGGCTATCTAAAGCAAGGAATCGAACCTTTGGGCAGATAGAAAGTCTTCTGCAGTCGATCGGGCTATACATCACTGAAAGAGAAGGGGGAAGCGTTGATTCTATATCAGAGTTTCCCAATTCCCGTTTGCAGGAGATATAGATCTGTTTGACTATGTCTGCCATTACCATGACAACGGGCCACAAATAAAATCAACAAATCAGAGCAATTTAAGCTCAAAACCCACAACCCACAAGAGAAAATTAGGAGTGAGAGTGAGTGAGTGGGAGAGAAAATTTATGCTCATTTTGTGTTACACAATTTAAGATCAAAACCCACAATAATTTGTACCATGTGAGACCTTTGAACAATCTTGAAGCAGGGAGAGAAAATGTTGAAGTCTGAAAGGGAAATAATGGTGGAGAGTGTGACCTTCTTTGAGAGTAGAAACAACTCAACAAGGTCAAACTTTCCTCTGTTTAATTTTTATGAAAATGACTTATTCTTTTTCCCATTTTATAATCAAATGGGATAATACAAAAATCCCCCGCACGTGGAAGACCACGTGCTAATTAACGTCTTCATTCAAACGGAAATAGACGGGAGAGAGTTAAATAGGACAAATGACAACCTTGAGTTTTATGTGGTTAACTGGGATTTAGTGGAAACTTTGGGAGGGTAAAAAGTAATTTCGCCTATTTTAATTAAGTTATATTCAAGTTAAACGAAGGTAAAAAACCAAATTAGAAGAATAAATAAAAAGTAATATTTGAGACAACTGCTTAAATAGAAATTCATTCTTGTGTTATTAAAATTATAATTTTTTAAAAAAATTATATGTTCAAATTTTATAGTAATGTTTTCGTGATTTAATGAGGAACGCTAACTAAATAATAGACCAACTTCAAAAATAAATACTTGTAAAGGGCGTAAAATTTGGCTAAAATATCTTGTGTAAAATTCATCAATTATTTTATGGGGGGTACTTGTGATATTGTCAAAAAAATTGATATAATTTTAAATGAAATGACCAAAAAATTAGATCTATAAAAAAAATTCATTTTTCCCTAATCTGTCATATAGTAATAAGTAATTGTGTACATATATGATTTAGATGAGTTTTTTTGTGATTATAATTCAGATATGATGAAATGGACAAAAATTTACAATATGTAATTTTTTGTTGAAATTATTAAATCGGATCTATAAAATTTTCCATATATTTTTCTAGATCTTTCACTTATTTTTAAATGGTGGATATTTGTTAGTATAATTTATCGGATCTGATGAAATAACAAAAAAAAATTAGATACTCCCTCCGTCCCAAAATATAGTATGACGTTTTGGGAGAGTTTTTTTGTTCCAAAATAGATGACACTTTGCAATTTTCAAGGAACTTTTTTCGTTTTTTTTTTCTAATTCTACTCATATTTATTAACTATGTAACTCATGTTTGGCTATTTGGGCAAGAATATCAAGACATTTCATTAATGTTTGGATATGGACAGTTTAGTCTTTATAATATATTTCTTTGGTCTGTGTGAAAAACCTTAAAACATCATATATTTTGGGACAAAGGGAGCATAAAATTTTCATTTTTTTCTATTTCCGGTTAGTTGTATTTGTTGCTTTCCATGTGTTTGGACAGATTGTTTAAATTTGAAACCTAATGTAGTAAAACTTAACTGATGGAAATTTTTATGAAATGACATAAGTGTGTTGGATTTCATAGTATTAGTTACATATGCATGCTTTTTCATATTCCAAGACACGTTTAATATCTTTAGTGACTTAAATGTATAATCAGATTTTTTGTAACTTGTTATTTATTTCAAATAAGTACAAATAACAATGCGTCGGTTTAAGTCAAAATCACATTCTCCTCGATTGCTCTGAGTCAACAACTCCGTAACTCCTAACTCGCTCCTACCCTCTAAATTGAAATTCCTACTCCAACCCACAAACCTAAAAGCTCAATTTCTTGGTCTTCCTCAAACTCAAGTAACCTAAATACTTCCTAATCAAGCCCAAACCAAAATAAAGAACGGTTAACTTACCATTCAAATCACATCTTTATTTTCTTAATTAAAAAAGAAAAATAGATTTATTAATATAATATAAGTATTAAAAATATTATTATGAAGGACAAACTATATTATTCCTAAACCCATCAGCTTTTTAAATTAGTCATTGATGATCGTTTGAAATTGTAGAGTATGATATATGTGCTTATGTGTGGGTTGGATTTATATAAAATCTTTTCGTATCAAGAGCACCTTAGTAGAAACTAGAAAACGAGGCTTGCATGCGAAATCGCTTTAACGTGATAGTAAGTATTAAGTGTTTAACATGAAAACAAATTGACATAGTTTTATTGTTGTGAAAGTGTGTGTATCTTTTAGGGTTTAGGAGATGTGGCATATATAGCCTCTTATGGATATCATCTTGCCTTGATTGTTGAATTGAAGGAGATGATAAGTATTGGTTTGATTATGGGTGAAACGACCAGGATAGCAGCTCTCGAATCTCAAGCATGTGTATCCATCTAAATGGTGACATCTGTCCTACCCCTTAGTTTCTAGGAACAATCACATGGAGATCGCATATTCCTATTCGTCTTCGGGCATGGCCCCTTGGTTGGGTAGGCAGGGTTTGATATGACCAGGTTTGGTCGAATAATGAACTTAGTTGAACATTTGTTAAATGCTTGTAATTCTTGTGGACAATAGTTCTCAATCATGACTTTGCCTTCACAATGTAGTAAGGGATCTCAATGTTTGGCTTCTAGTCGGGATCTCTAGTCACGATCAGCTATACTCTTGGGCTCCATTCTGTTAGGTGAAGTATGTGCCTAAACCTGTGACTAACACGTGATGGTGCACTTGATCTGCTCGTGACTGAATTTGGGTTGAGCACATCAGTCATCAAATTTATTCTTTAGCAGGTTTCGGGGGAAATTCAAATATTTGTTCATCCCAAAAGTAAAAAATTAACCGAGCTGAATTTGAATAACTTGTCTTTATAAATAAAATTTTGTGGTGGTAAGATTAAAAAAATATCTTAACGTAATATCAAAATCCCTAAATTGTGGGAGCTTAATAATCTAACAATCTTAAAATTTCATAGATTAATCCAATCTCTAACCAAATTTCATAGAATCAAACACTGAGTCGATTCGAGTAATATGGTTCATTACTCGAAATAAAAACAAAAACGAGGTTGGGTCCACTTAATCTGACAGGTAAGAGAGAGAGGAGGGTTGGAGAGAAGAGAATATTACAAAGGTTACTAGTAATACAACCGATAGACGGATAGAGGGAGTAGCAGACGGATTGATGATATAAATACTACATTTTATCCCTCTTTCCGTTTGTCCAAAACATTTCTCATCAATCCCGGCAAAATCTACTTGTAATTTGCTTGTATTAATTCGAAAATTCTCCTCTAACTCCAGCTGATTGAGCATGTGAACCTTGACTCTGAATTGAAAGACCATATAAACCACATCCATGGTGGGCTCCCTGGACACTGTCGCTGTGAATGACGACAACACGAAGACGTCGGCGGCGGTATCATGCTCGATTTGCCTCGATTTGGTTGTCGATCATGGCGAGAGATCGATTGCGAAGCTACAATGCGGCCATGAATTCCATCTCGGTGAAACTCCTATTTCTGTTGTTGATTTTGCTGTTGTAGTTTTTGGCTTTTGAACAGATCCTTTAATCAGTTGAAACTTTGCGATTTTGCGACCATTTTTATTTTAATTAGGTTTTTGGCTTGCATGTTACAATTAAGATGGTTTTGAATTTAGTGAACAAGGTGGGAATCAATTTGATTGTCTATCTGCTGTAAAATTCGCCCCCACGGGCCCAGCAATTTTTTTTTTTTTTTGTGCCTTCAAATTTGAAATGAAGTGAATTTATTTTTTGGCTTGGTGCTTGAGGGGAGCTTCCTGTTTGACTTTTGACCTTTTCCAGAGGGATTTTTGGATTTCATTGATATATGCATGTGTGGAGTGATGCATAGTTTAGTTCTCGGTGATGATAGGTGATAATATTGTAATTTCTAAATATAAACGGATGCAATCTGAGGAATCTAAGTGGTTATTTATTTAGTGGGTTTTCAATTGTCTTTAGTGTGGAAGCCTGGAAGGTTTGAGTGGTATGAACTTGATTCTTGTGCCAGTTGGACTTGGGTCAAAGGCATGCAAAAGCCAAGGGGAGTTCGTTTCATCACCTGCTAGGAGTATGGAGTGCATAATTCAATTAGGACGGTTGTCAAAAAGAAGAAAATGCTGCATAAACCATTTACATGGTTCTCTGTATATAGTGATGTATTGATTCTTGAGTTCATGTGATTTTAAGAGAAGTAGGACTAGTATAAGATATGATTCTAGATAGACCAAAGGGTTCATATGATTTTGTTCAGATAAGCCTTTGTAGAAGTGGGCTGAAAAGATTTTCATGGGGATTTCGGTTTGTTATTGTTTGCATTTGGGGTGTAAATGGTTCGACTTGAAACAAATTATGAGCTGAACCGCATACCATCGGTTTGAGAAAAATCAAACCGGAGCTAAACCGTTTAAAGTCTCGAGCTGAACCGAACCGAACCATGATGGTTTGACTCGGTTCCGTGGTTTAGTTTCATGGTTCGGTTTCGCGGCTTGGTTTCATGGTTCGGTCTGAATTTAGAAAGAGTTCTAGTCATTCAAAATTTAAGTAAACCAATAAAATATTATAAAAACACCCTAAAAAAATACTAAAAAATTAAATATAATACAATTATATTCATAAACTCACTTTAAAAAATTTGCACAAACTTTCAAATAAAAGGATTTACATTTCTAATTCTTATAATCAATAAATTGAATCCAATATAATAAAAATACAATAACGTACATGATATTAAAAACGTTTATGTAAATTCAAAAAGTCTTAAGGCAAATTCCTAAATACTAAAATTAGCCTTATAGTTTATATAGTATAAAAATATTAATATTATAAGAGTTCTAAAGTATAAAGGTTAGGAATTCTAAAGAATTTGTTGTTTGGCTCGGTGGTTCGGCTCAAAATGGTTTGGTTTGGTTCGGTTTGACTCGACTTGACATGTCAAGCCACAAACCAAACCAAACCGTTCGACTTCCCAAAATCTCAAACCGAGCTGAACCATATAGCACCTAAAACCGAATCAAACCGCATGGTTCGACTTGGTTCTACTCGACTTGGTGGTTTGGCGACTCAGATTGACACCCCTAGTTTGCAGATGAGCTCAATCAGCTAAATGTTGATCAATATGTTGGTGATATATACTTATCAAAAAAAATATATGTTGGTGATTTATAGTTATTTTGGTTTCCCAAGGTATCCCCAATCCCGAAGGCGCTAGACTAATCCCCGAGGTACTGTAGTGATTTATTACGCGGGGAAGATTCCTATTACTATTATCCCCAGTTGATAGTATCACTATCATCAAAAGCACTGCTTCATGATTTCTTTTTGTTTTGGTCTTCTCTATTGCTAAGTTGGGACTACGTGGAAAAGAAGGAAATCTTGCATTAAATTTAGCTCCAGACAACCCTTGTAAAGTTACCCACCACCTGTCAGAGACAAGAATGCATGCATAGCCACACCCATTAAGAAGCAGCTAGAGAACATTATAGAAGCTGCTGAATTCACAATGGTAGGACATTTCTGCCAACAAATTGCATTATAAAAGCTTTATTTTAAAAGTAAATTTGATTTTTTTCCTCAATTGTTCTAGACTTCTAGTGATCTAGTCTTCATTGTTTTTGGTGGTTAATGATGCATAAAAATGCCTTACTACCGTCATAGCACACGCTCTTTCTAACTTCCCCTTATTATCCCTATACAGTGTCATTCAGACCCTTCATAAAAAAAAACTCAAGAAAGTACAAGCTTCTATAATTTTCTTGTAAACTCGGAGAAGAGCAGAATAAGAAGCTTTGTTAGGTCATCCATTGGGATTTCCGCAATCTATATTACTGATAACAAGAAATGTTTTGAAGGTAGATATCACATGTGAAAACTTTGGGAGTCAAGCGAACCACAAAACTTCGAAAATCCAATAAATTAAGTTTCTCTGGACTACCCATTTTTCTAATATTCTTTGTGCTAGTCCTTAAAGAATATGAATGGACTTGTATCCTTATCTACTACCTATATAAGAAAAATACATTTATTTGTTTCCTTGATGTAACTTTTACTTGCACTATTACCCTCCACAAACCTGAATTAATTCTGCCTCCTTCTTGCATTTAATACTTATTTATTTATTCATTAATATATCTACATATGTGTGACTTATAGTTTGTTGGGTAAGTTACTATATTACTGAATTTCTCATTTATTTTAACAAAAAAACGCAGTTTTGCTTGTAAATCTGAATAATATATATATCCATACGTGCGCAAGAGGGAGGGAGGGAACATTATACCCTCCCCCTATCTTATTACACGCTTTGGTTATAGGGGGTGGTATTTCATGTATAAAACTGTTAAAGGCTTCATGTAATTCCTATTTGTTAAATGCCTTGACATAATGTGATGCCTTTTGGTCTTTCTTGCAAGTCTAAGGAAAACATGGAATAAATATGCCTGTATCAATGTCTTACAGCCAATCCAAAACTTAATATAAAGGCATCTTTTGAAGGTCACTTGTTGGATATAGGCTCTCAATGCCTTCATAAGGAGATAACAGAACCTTTTTTTATGGTGAAAATGTACCTCAAGTTACATATTCACCATACATGTGTGCTTCTGTGTGTGTGGTGGTATGTGTAAACATCAAGAAAAAGAAATGGCATAATAAATGCATAGGTGTTCAATTTGGAAGGATCCACCCTCAAAAGGGTGTGTCAATATTGTTGATACTGACTTGATACATAGTTCATTATTAAGAAAAATCAACTAGTCCTTTTGTTCCATTAAATTCTCTCTGTAAAACCTCTTTTATCAAGACATGATTGCCCATGAGAGTGATCATTATACCTTGACCCCATTAAGATCTTAAGCCGTTTATTGGACGTATGAGGGCTATAGTAAGACTACAATGGAAGGTTTAAGCTTAATTAGAAAATGGATTCTTTAAATGGGACATCCACAAAGAAGAAGGGACTATCCAAATGGGATGGAGGGTGTAATTGATAAAACTTGTGTTAAGTATTTGCCATTTCCAAATTTCTCAGAATTAAGAAGAGTTTTTTATCGACACTATAAAACCTTCTTGTTCTCTTACAAATTGTCAGTTAGTATTGATCCTACTGAGCTAGCTTACTGGCGCTCTTGTAGAATAGCTTTGAATGCTTACTTCACTATGGAATCTCGAGTTGCTACTTTGCTAGTACTGTACAGGAGTATCTATAAGGATGCTTTGTTACTTGAGAAAGGGCATAACTACATTAGAGGAAAGCAAGGGACAAGTAACTTAAGTTGAACATTAGAAGATTTTTCCAATTTGCTTCCATTTGCCCCAAGGCATTGAGTACTAGTTCCGCTTTAGAATCTTGCTGTCCTTTGGTATATCAAGTTTAAATATATTTCTAACTCGGGCTAGCTCCTTCATAAATAGAAACAATGAAATATGGGTTCTGTGCACTCATTTCTCTTGACATAAAAAATTGACGGAAATTGCCCTAATTTCTTATATTTTATCTTTATTCAAGAGACACATCCTTACATCAAATAAACACCTAATGCTTTAACCTACGGGAGAAGTTTACCATGGTCGTCTTCCAATTACAGCTATGATCATTGCAATTTAGGCAACAAAGCCAGTATACTTTTACCTGTCTTCCTGCCATGTCTTTTGATTCTTGAGCCATCATTTTGGGTGACTAATTACTACCAGTTCTGAACGATGTTCCCTATTTAAGAGAAAGCACGTGAATATGACAAGATGGAGGGCACCAAGGTGTGCTCCCATAATCATTCGATGGTTGAGGAGATAGCATCTGCAAGACTGGACTGTAGTATGGGATTGGTACAGTCAAGTTGGTACACGTCTGGGCACACACAAGTGTCTGTACTTACTGTGTTTTTGTCAATACATGATTATCTTAATCCTATGCTAAGGTTGGCATATTGATATCTTAAGTGATAAATGCAACATCATTATCTCTAAACCCTGATCTGAGTTGGATTTGAATTGTTTATCTGACTGCATTAAATCCAACTTCTCTTAAAAGATGATGGCTTCCTGGTTAATCCGCTCTATTGCCAATTGACAAGTGACAACCTTTAGTTCCACAAAATGCGTCAATGTAAGGAAACTTCTATTCCGATGTTTAATGGTATTTCTTAAATAAGGGCAAAAGAAGAGAGAACGAAATGAAACGACTAAGGTCATGATTAAAAAATATAGAAGGCGACTTTTTGTTGTCAATTTTCACGCATTCATTGACTTCTGCATTCATACATCTGAAATCTATTCATCATATTTCTGTGCGGAGAATGATTTATTTCCAGGAATCTTTTTGAGTTCTTCCATGTGATGCGCGCAAAGAGAAAATTGCAAACTTACATTAGTATGATCTATTGCTTGCTTCGTAGTTTTCTAAAATCTATTTTTTCTTTTACAGAAAAAGTTAGTTTTGTAATCAGTATGGACAGCTATATTGAGAAAATTTTGATGTTATTCCATTATTTCTACTTAACACGTACCTCTGCTTTGTTGCAATTAAACATAACCTCTTAGTGCAGTTTATCTCTTTTCTTAAGTATAATCTTCATAATAGATTTTGTATTATATCGTACAGATTGCATAGGTTCAGCTTTTAATATGAAGGGAGTGATGCAATGCCCTAATTGCCGTAAAGTCGAGAAAGGTGGATGGCTGTTTGCGAATGGCTCAGCTCCTTCAATTCCTGAGATCGGCGAGGAAGACTGGATTGCAGATGAAGAACCGCATGATTTAAGCTATTCTGAAATGGTTAGCATATAGTGCTTTCTAAAATTTTAGAGTTCTTTATATCAGTAACCAAAGACCGACTGACAGGCCTTGGATGAGACGAAGTTGGAACCTAGATTTTGTATCTCAGATATGTGTTAGTATTGACACTTGTAGCTGAAGTCATACATAGTCAGCATTCTTTACCGGTTATCAGCCAAGTATATATGAAGCAAAAATGTCATTGTAGTGAGAATGGGTACCATAGAGAATTCACTGATCTTCACATGTTTGAGGCTCAAGGGAGTTTGCAGTTAATGTTTAGTATAGCATCCCTTATATGACCCTGATAGTTTAAAACTACGTTACAAGGACTTGGGTACAAGGGTCAAGTATGGTGTAGGATTTTACATTAGATGTAGGTGGCCAGCTCACAGCTGCCACATCCTTGCTGTGCCGTATTGTGTTGACACGGGTAATTTTGTTGACAAAAAGAGTATGATACAGAGGTTTAATGTCCGTGGAAGAGAGGTAACTGAGTATACAACTTAGAAAATAAGTGGCAAGTTATTAGCCATCTCATTTATCTCATTTTCATTTTTTTGCACTTGATAACCTTTCGGTAAGACAGCCTTTTTGGATTCTCTTTGCGGTTTTTCTAAAATATCAGAAGCAGTTAAGAACTTTCATGTGGGATTCCTACTGCTTAGTAAATTATCAGATGTATCAGAGTGGTAAATGTCTGCTGCTTGATTTTACTGACAAGAATTTGGTAAATTGGCAGTCAGATTACAGAAATTTGACGTTTGAAGAAAAACTATTTGTGATGTGAGTAGAGTTTCTCAGTTTCTACTAGTTAGAAAAAAAGGAAAACAAAGTTCCCTGAAGTAGAAGTGGTCGTCATATGTTTTCTTCAATATATGACTCTTTTACTCAAAGCAGTTTCCCTTTTATCTGCTCATATCATCGTTGCTTATTTCTTTGGTATTTATTTACTCCCTCCATTCCACCCAAAGAGTTCCTATTTGAAAAGTCTAATTATTAAGAAGATATATTGATGTCATTCGAGCTAGCCATAATTACATAAATACTTAAGCACAAGCAATGTGCTTACAACACAAGTGAAGGGTAAAGATGAAATGTTATAGAAATTGTAAGCATAATTTTTAAAAGTGGACTCTTATAAAGTGAAACATCCAAAAATAGTATAGTGGACTCTTTGCTTGGAATGGAGGGAGCATTATTCAAGAGAGATACATGCTAGATCTTGCATATTGTGTTACAAATTTACTCGGGGCATGTGTGGTAGATTCTATTTTACCGCTTCATCTGTTATTTGTTGTTAATGATTTCTTAACATCTTTCAGCCATTTGGAGTTCCCTGGTGCCCCTTCGGTGGATTTACAGTTCATTCGGCTTTTGAGTAAGCACGATGTACTCTTTACAGTCTTAAGCTTAGTTCTTTTCAGCAGACATCAATCTGTTTCATAGGTATTTGCATATCAGCAATTCTGCACTTGATTCTAAAAACAAGTAGCCTTTTTGTTTACTTAAATTGCCTCGCCCATTTACCATAAAAGGTTTGCCCTTGAGGTTCAATGAGAAATGAAGCTAATGGCCGCTCAAGCATATGGAGATCCTGATTCGTGTCTCGCTCTATTGTTGGTTGGCTCTAAGAAATCCACTCTGCTTGTGTTGGGTCAATGTCAATAGCATTTTTGGTATCCCAAACTTTATTTGTCATCCAATCATGTCATGGCTTCTTGCATTAATGATTTCCTTTATAAGAGAACTGATGATATATTTTCATCTAACTTTTGGCAAGTCTCAAGATGCCATGACCTAGTTTT
Source organism: Codonopsis lanceolata (assembly GCA_013146195.2). Taxonomy (NCBI): domain Eukaryota; kingdom Viridiplantae; phylum Streptophyta; class Magnoliopsida; order Asterales; family Campanulaceae; genus Codonopsis; species Codonopsis lanceolata. The sequence continues at coordinate 112,818,775 of CM028382.1, read as the reverse complement.
CTTAGTCCTCAGATGATTTCATGCTACAAACTCACGAACTGAAAAAAGTAGTAACAATGTGAACTCCAGGAGAAGGTGACTTCCCGAGAAATGGTCTCTTCTACATCGGAGAGCAAGAAATACCAAGTGACAAGGCCTTGGCTTCTTTTACCTTAAAGATAACAAATCCAGTTCTTTCTTTTAGCATCTCGAGCGGGACAATTCCTTCTTTTTAAAAATTTCAAATTTTAGTGCTCCCATGTTTTTTTATATGAATTGTTGGATATTCTTATCCTGGACACAATTGGAGAGGGACATGAAAAGATTTATTTGCATGCAAATAATGTCATGAGATTGTCACCATAAAAACAACGATGGTGATCTCACCATTGACACCTTGACATTGTCGCCTTTTACGTCAGGTTATCTGAAGATAATGCATTTGTAGTAACTCTTGGAGCTTCAAACACCTAGAACTAACAAATATTCGTAAAGAGGTTAATACCGTTACAGCTTGGCTCAGGGAACTTTTTGTTCGTAGGCCATAGCAAGTGGAAGTCATGGCTTTGCGCTTGTTTGGGTCAAAAGAAATTTGGTTTTGAAGGTAAATGGTGGAAAAGCAATCCCCTAACTGAAAAGAGTGAATCATGTTAGTACTATGTATCCCCAAAACTCTCGTATGGTGTGCATGATGGTGCCATTTTTGATGTATGCATGTTTTTTTTTATAAATAGTTAGTTGCTTTACTAGATTGCAATTGGTTGCATTATTTCATGGTTCATCTTAATTCTATTTTAACTTCATCCATGGCTTGAGCTAAGTTGAACTGCACACTTCTGCATTTACGTCCTTAAATGATCTGCCTTATGTGTTCATACTTAAAACTTTCAGGGAAGTGGAATCTCTGTCAAGCACATGTAAGTTTATAGAAACCCCCATTCTCGTTCAAAATTCCATTGAAAGTTATCCAAAAAATAAAGAATTCGATCAAGTTACTGACTTATAGGGGAACCATGCTACTTTTTGCTGAACATGCAGCTTCATCATCTATGACTGGCTCCTACTTTGCGTACTTTCGACCCATTCCAGCTGCTATCTCAAATTCCAATGAAAATCTGGATGATCCCAATTTCAGTCGTCACTTGAATGGCCAATCTGGACATAGTGAGGTCTATGGTGCAAATGCTTTCCCTACCACATATATCCCGCATCAAGGTTGGGTTCGTCATTCCCCTCCTTTGTCTGTAAATAGAAGCTATTTTGACAGTGGTGATCAGGCTTCAGCTCATCATCCAACACATAGATCCACTAGGGTTGGATCTGATGCTATGGCTAGATCTGGATCCTTTGTGCGCCCATTTCGTTATAGTCAAGGGTAAGTTTTATCAGCTCATGAAAGATAACATTGACTGAGTATACCTTTCAGACTTCATTTGGATGTTGGGAATCTTATGGGGGAAACAGTGCTCAGGAAATTTATAGTAAAGTGAGGTGATGGAAAAGAAAATAATTAGAAAACTAATTTGTTTTATGTTAGATTAATGGGAAAGTTCTGGGATAATTTGGTCTTACAACTTTGCAATGCCAAATCCTATTACTGGATATATTGTGGGAAAGTTTTTCCTACAGGAACATGGTTGTATGATTACTGAACTGTGTCGTATCATCCAAATGCAACTAAATGCAGGAAAACACAATTTTTTTCTCCTTTTCTTATCCTTTCCTTTTAACATTCAAACATAATAAACGTCAAGAAAGTATGGGAAGCTACTTTCCTGCATTTAATGTCCGTTTGGATGGTACATGGTACAGGAAGATTTGGGAACTGTCATAACCATGTTCTTGTAGTGAAAACTTTTCCGCAAGTAGTCTCATGCAATTTTTAATAGGGTTTTACATCATGAAAAAGTTCATTTCCTGGTAACTTTTGTGTCAATCAAACACATACAAAAACATAACCACCTACTTTCTTTCCTCAAGAAAATTTCCTGCATAAGTTTCCCAATTTCAACTGAAGCGTTAAGGCTCAATGCTGAATAAAATTTGGTCATTTGCCTCTTGAATGGGTGTCTGCTTTCAGTAGCATGCATAGATATACTTCAGTTTTCTCAAAAGCTGCAATTATCGGGGTATTTTTGTCTCTGGGTTGAGGATTAATTGCTCATTTTTCTCTTTTATTGGTTTATTTATATATTTTTTTAATACCAGCAGCAATCCAAGGTTGAACGGAAGGATCCATGTTTCTCATACCGACCATCATCGGCAACATGCAAGCAATATCCCAAGCATAACCTCGTCCTTCAATCCCGGGTTTAGAAGATTCAGTTTTACAAGGGGCTTACCTCTGGCAGTGTCATCCAGTCGCAGCGGTGGATTCTATGTCCTTCCTCCCTCAGGCTTCTCAGGGCACACCCTACATGAACCCGTAAACCCGTTCCCAAATCACCATGTTCATGCATGGGGAAGAAATCAATCTCGTTTTCCAGTCATATCATTCGACAGGGACGCCGGGTGGGGACCACTTCATCATGCTACTGGTGATCCTGATCAGACAAACGGGTCCCGCAGCTCTTGGCACCCACAGTGGTCTTAGAAAGGTCAGCCCCATCCGATCATGATACTTTTGAAAACTTGCATGCAAACTGCTTGAACTCAATGAGTGGGATTGATACATATATATTTTTTTGTTTTGAGAAGGTATATAGACAGTGGTGTAAATTATGGTATACCCCAATCCCATGGTCATAGATTATGGATAGCTTCTCCTTTGGGAAGGGAACCACATGATTTTGCTTCAACATTGGTTCCTTAACTGTATTATTCCTATATGGAAGATAGAATATGCTTCGTTACTATATATGTAAATACAGGAAAATGGCTTTGCTGAATGCTGAGCATATTTCTTTCACTGTTGTTAAGGTACAGGAAGAGCCATTGCTTGCAGACTTGCAGTTGCATTGCACCATCTATAAAACACTACTCTATTCTTTGAACGATTGAGGTGTCTGCAACTATAAATTAGAGGTTTTTGGTTGGGTCTACTTCGAGAGAGAGTTGACAGTCATCAATAGCGTTTCCCTACTTACGTTATTTGAACCCACAGCTAGGGGTGGCAAAATGGGTGTTTTGGATCAATGAATAATAGGCCATTATCCATGGATAACCATGGATAATAGCCTATTATCCATTGATTCAAAACACCCATTTTGCCACCCCTACCCACAGCCTATTAGGGGTAGGAGAAGCGTTTCCCTGATGCTCTTCTTGGTAGAAGTGCGAGGGAAATATTGAAACAATTTAGTTGAGTGAATGTTAAGATAATGTTTACTTCCAAAACTAATACCAAAAAATAAGTTAAAAGAAATAACAATGTTTACTAGTAGAACTAATTGTTTAACTAGTATTGAAACTTGCTAAATAGTAATTAAATTTTTAGATATTTTTCAAATCTTTAAAAATTAATTAAATCAAATTTGATTATCAGGTCACTCAAATGACTCGAAATAAAGCCTTAGTCTTGCATAAGGAGAGAATTTATTATTTTGAAGGCTGACAATGATTAGCAAGTTAAGTTAATGTTCATTGCTTTGCTTGATTCAACATGAATTTTAACTACTCAACATGGATTGAAACGGGAGAGTACCTAAGAAAAAGCTCTCGATGTTTACATAAGATTTATTATTAAGAGAAATTGCTGAGTAGGTTCCTTTTCCCAAACTTTTAATCGGCCGCTAAAGACTATTTTCGTTAAATCGTTCATAAAATGACCGTATAAGAGAAAGAATGACAGTATGTCGTAGGGTGGGTGAGGTTCTTCATATGGAATTCGATTACTCCACCACCCCAATTTCTTCATGTATCTTCTTCTTACATTGTGTTTGTGTGTTTGATTCAAAATAAATTTACTTTGTGTGTTGAGTTGTTATGCATGTAAAGTGTAAAATATTCGATAAAATGCTCGAGAAAAAATTAGTTCTTTGTTGGACACCCTTTTTTATTCTGAATGCATCAATTTTAAAAACCAAAACCGCCACAATTTGTTCAAGGCATAATAAAATGAAGTAAACTTGGTATTACTTGAGTTTTGAGGTGGTTTTGGGCAGTTTAGGAGCATTCTAGTAGTAGTGGAGGCAGTGGGTGGATTTGTCATACTCATACTAATAAATTGGTCACTCTCAGACTTGGAGCTTAATCCCTTGCCAATTTGGTATGAAAGGGAAAACAGTTATTCAAACCTCCAACATCAACATGCGACCAGGCCAATCAAAGTATCAAACAAAGTACAAGGCCATACTCGGAAAAGCAGCAATGTCCAACACCAATCCACCTTCCAAACAAGGCAATCGAATGGGGAGGTGTGTTGGCTAGAAAGAGATGTATTAAAACCAGAGAATGCAACTTGAATCATGCAAGTGTAACCGAGATATAAACTACCATGGAAGGAAAAGGGCCAAGGCAACTTCACTGAGACACAACAGCAAGAAATAAAACCAAATACTTACTCCGTCCCTCTTTCCTCTTTGGTTATGCAAACAATTCAATCATAAGTCTTGAGTTATCCAATGGAAGCATCGAGGGGAAATAGGTCTCCATAACACTTGAACCATGTAAATCATTTTCAAGGGATATATCTCAATTTCATGAACATTGAACATACAAATCAAGGGATATAAGCTTAAACACCAACCAGATAATCTCGCCTAACAAAAGGCTGAAACAACGAAAACAATAATAGAATCAAATCATCACAAATTAAATGAAAGAAAGAAATACCCATAAATCTAAGTGTACAAAGGCCAGTCAGTCCACGCCCCGGAAACATGTCCATTCTCACAAACATAAGCTCGAACAACTGGTTCTCCATCATCATGAAACCCATAAGCTGGCCTCAAACAGAATGCCGAATGCAAGTCCCAGATCTGTTTGCTGGGGCAGTAACCACAATTGAGATCAACCTTGCTCCGATTACCATCGTTAATTGTCCTCCAAACCCGAGATTTCTTGAAATTCTTGAAAATCCCCCTAAAAAGCATATAATTTCTCTTCTCCTCAATGTGCATACACCCAGGCCAATCACAAATGTACAAACAATCCCCTCGAAACCGACTCGCCAACAGCTTGTTCCCTTGCTCACGGCTCAAATTCCAAACCCCCGAAGCCAAATGAGACCTCATTGACCTACAGACTTTTCGCCTTTTACAGACGACGTAATCACAAGATGGCTTAACAACAGCTTTTTCATTTATATCCGGGACTTGTTGAATTTCAGGATGATCTTGAGATTCAGAGGCGTTATAAACGGTATCAAAGTACAAATCATCGTACAAAGACCAGGAACAATCAGACGCAGAAACAGCAACCTCTGATGTACAACCAGTGTTGCTTGACGTACAAGAGGAAGGCGTAGTAGTTTGGGACTGACCTGATTGAAACAATTTCGTTTCACGGTAATTCTCGTCAGGCCCTAGCTCACGCTCGAGGCCAAAATCGGAATTTTCCAAGAGCACACCGGAGTGGACAAGGCCAGGGCAGCAAACAGAGAGCTTGTGGAGGGAGGCCCATCCGGCGTCGGAGGAGGAGCGGAGGAGATTGGAGACAAGGGAGGGGATAGTTTGGGAACATTTGGTTTTCCAGCAAACGGTGCGGATCAGGTAAGAGAATTTGGGGGAAACGCAGGCGAGACGGGACCAGTTGCGAGGGTCGTCTTCAAGCTTAAAGAAGATGTTGAGAACGACATCGTCGGAGAGCTTGGAGAAGACATTTTCGGAGGCCATTATATTTTATTATTGTTGGTTTAATCGAAGGAAATTTATTTAAAAATGGAAATGGAATTCCGGCGTTTGGGAAGGAGAATTCAAAACTCCATTGATGGGACTGGAAGAGGGAGAAGAGATCTAGTTGAGATTAGGAGAGAGAGAGAGAGAGAGAGAGAGAGAGAGATTTACACACACACACAGAGGGAGTATAAGTAATGGGTGGTGAGGAGATACTCAACGGCGTCGGCATGTACATGTTGGTGAATTGCCAACTCTCCTTAATTAATGAGATTTATTAATAGGGGTCCGGGTCCGGGTCCGGGTAATTTTGATGAATGCCCACCTACTTCTACTTAATCATTCAAGTTTTCAACTTGCCTAGCCAGCCATGTAAGGCTAACCCAACTCAAGATCAAATAACGAAAAAGCTAATATCGAAAATCCGCCTTAAAGAATCGACGAAGACACACCTTAGTGATACTTTCTTTGTTTCGGATAAAAAATATATTATTTTATTTTGAGATATTTCGCTTAAAAATTTTATTTTTAAAAATTAAAAATAAAAATATCATTTTATTATTTAAGTATCATTTTAAAAAAAATCACTTCAAAGCATGAAATGGAAGGAGCTATAAGTTATATTCTCTCCGTCCCTAATTTATTATCTTGGTTGACCCGGCGCATCGTTTAAGAAAACATATTTGACTGGATTATTAATATTAGTTTAATGTGTAGTTTCCTTTAAAGCTCATGTATATGTGGCTCATAATTAAAGTAGGGTGAAAAAGAAATGGTAAAGTGGTAAAAGTGATGTTCTAAAAAGATAAGTTTCAAAGTGAATAATTATTTTGAGACAGACGAAAAAAGAAAAGAGGACGATAATTTAAGGACGGAGGGAGTAACTAGTTTCCCTATTTCAAAGTTAGATGAATGGCAAAGTCGTTAAAGTTGACTCTTTTTTTTTTTAATATTGGAAAAGCACACACATACTTGTGGGTGAAATATTTAGGGACGGATGGAGTATGAGACACTGACAGTTGAATTATCATGAAAGTAGCCTATAATGATTAATGAAGACGTGAAGCAGGAGAACATTTTAACAAAGGGATTTAGTTCCGTGACGCAGCGAAAGACACGCGAATTCATTCAATAATTTGGAGGATTGATGTAGACTCTCTCTCCACTACAGACGTTACTAACATTTAACTAGCTCCGAGCGAAGCTCAAGAAAAACTCTTATTTAATAATCAAATTTAATATTTATAAAAAAAATTGTGGGTCATTTCATTTTTTGAAACTTTTAATTACTAAAGTATATAATTTTAATTTTTAATCGGAAAAAATTACTTTTTCTATTAAAATGACTACAATACCCTTAATGAACCATATGCGTGTTATGAAGGTCATTATTTTTGTACCACGATTTATTAATTTTATCGCATTATTTTTTGCACCGCGGTTCAATAGTGTAACTATTAGTCTATTTTTGAACCGCGATTCATCAAATTTTATTCAATTAATTTTGCACCGCGGTTCAATAGTGTAACTACTAGTTTAATTTTGTACAGTGATTCATTAATTTTAGTGCATTAATTTTTGCACCGCGGTTCAATAATGTAATTGCTAATTTATTTTTGAACTGTGATTCATCAATTTCAATCCATTAATATTTTTCCTTAATATTTAAATATAAGTGACCCAAATCATAACATACTCAAGAAATATTAAGGTTATAACTATTACTAATTGGGCAGTTTGAGAATTGTCAAATTGGAATGTATGAAGTGAGTCAAGGCGTGTCTTAAATTTGAGAATTGTCAAATTGAGCTGTTTTCTTCGGATTTTAGACCTTTTCAGTTAGCTGCATAAAAAAACACTAACTCAATCTATCTATTAACTATTACTAAAACAGAAGCCGCTGCTGGCACGTGACGGTTATATGTGAAAAACTAAAAGTTTTAAAAAGATTATGTGCTGTCATGTCTTACCTTCTAAATGTAAAAGTTTTTTCTTTTTCTAAAATTGATTAGTTTAAGATAATCCTAAATCTAATTAGATAAGAATCATAAATCTAATTGGATAAGAATCCTAAATCTAATTAAATAAGAATCCTAAATCTAATTGGATAAGAATCCTAAATCTAATTAGATAAGATAAAAATCATAAAGCTAATTTGATAAGATAAAACAAATTTAGTATATAGTTTTACGAGCAACTTTATGATATGATAAAGATTTACGAGTAAAAATAACTTGTCAACTTCCTGTAAAATGAGAAAATATTTTGTTTTTTTTTCCAAATATCGCATAATTAAACAGAAGCCGCTGCTGCCACGAGGCGGTTATATGTGGAAAACTAAAAGTTTTAAAAAGATTATGTGCTGCCATGTGTTACTTTCGAAATGTAAAAGTTTTTTCTTTTTCTAAAATTGATTAGTTTAAGATAAAAAATCATAAATCTAATTAGATAAGAATCATAAATCTAATTGGATAAGAATCCTAAATCTAATTGGATAAGAATCTTAAATCTAATTAGATAAGAATCCTAAATCTGATTGGATAAGAATCCTAAATCTAATTAGATAAGATAAAAATCATAAAGCTAATTTGATAAGATAAAACAAATTTAGTATATAGTTTTACGAGCAATTTTATGATATGATAAAGATTTACGAGTAAAAATAACTTGTCAACTTCTTGTAAAATGAGAAAATATTTTGTTTTTTTTTCCAAATATCGCATAATTAAACTAGATTTTATCATATGTAATTTATACAAGTTTAATTTGACTGAAACTCTTCAATTCTCATCTCTTTTCAATTTCATACTGTTTAATTTATACAAATTATTCACATGGCAATTTTATGTTATTTGTTCTTCTACTAATCTATTTTTATTAATTATTAATTACTAATCTATAACTATTACTAAAATAAAAATCGATGTGTGACAACTTTCTGTAAAATGGTTGTCACATGTCAGTTTTCTATAAAATAAGACAAGATTTTGATTTTGTTTTTTAAGTATAGTTTAATTTTAAACTAAATTTTATATATTTAATTTATACAAGTTTAACTTGACAAAAACTTTTCAATTTTCATCCATTTTCATCTCCTTATACTATTTTATTTATACAAGTTATTTAAGAGACAATTTTATGTTAATTGTTTCTTCTATTAATTTAGATCATTAATTATTAATTGAATAAAAAAATCATCAACTGGCGGTGTAGAATCTTTTTTTACACAAGTGACCCTTGAATTATGACACATGTCAATCACAATCTTTGTATTGATTTATTTATATTTTGTTGCTAACATGTAGTGTTCAAATGTCGTTTGTGTAAAAAAGATTCTAGACCTCGGATGAATAGAAATTTAATACTCCCTCCGTCCCTAAATTATCGTTCTCCTTTCCTTTTTCGTCCGTCCCAAAATAATTGTCCACTTTGAAACTTATCTTTTTAGAACATCATTTTTACCATTTTACCCTTACTTTTTCACTCTACTTTAATTATGAGCCACATACACATGGGCTTTAAAGGAAATTACACATTAAACCAATATAAATAATCAAGTCAATTGTTTTTTCTTAAACTGTGCGCCGGGTCAATCAGGATAATTATTTAGGGACGGATGGAGTATTAATTACTAATAACAGAAGTCACGGCTACCACATCACAATTTCATTTGAAATGATCAATTTTGTAGGAAAAGATTCTACCACCGCTGGTGGATGAAAATTTAATTCTTATTAATTAATCTATATCCGTTATTGATTAATCGGATATAGATTAATTCTTACGCAAATCTTTTAATTACACATTAATTGACCAATTCCCTTCCTCCTTTTACTGATTTACTGTTTCACAACTAGGTTTTACTACTTAAACAAATATTTAATTTATAGATTTTTAATTTAGGTTTTACGAATTAAACAAATATTTAATTTATAGATTTTTAATTAATTTTTACAAAAATTAGTTACTCTTTTACTGAGATATTACGGTTTTACAGTTAATATTTTACGGTTTTATAGTTTTACAGTTTTATGGTTGCAAAAATTTGTATTTGTATTTTTTTTCTTTTTAATTTTTTCGTATACAAATTTTAAAAATTAAAAAAAAATCGTAAATTTTGTAATTTGAAATATTTTTTTCTTTTTAACTGTTATCATAATTAATTTAATCAATTTAATTTTTGTTCTGCCCGTTTTTTTCGGCCGCAATTTAATCCCTCCGTTCCGGGCAAAGAGGCTCCATTTGAAAGTCAATTTTTAAAAAATAATATTTTTAGTAGTTCATTTCCACGGTATCTACTTCATTTATTGATAAATTCTCAAACTGTCACCGTGTCATTGGCACGGGCAAAAGTACTAATTATAACTAAAACAGAAGACGCTACTGCCACGTGGCGGCTTTCTGTGAAATGTAAAAAAATTTAAAAAAAATTATGTGATGCCACGTGTCACCCTCTTATAAATTGTAGTTTTTTTTTTAACTCATAAAAGTTTTATCACATTTGATTTTGTGATTAGTTTAGGATAAATTTTGTACGGTTAGTTATGATAAGTTTGATATTATCACAATTGATTTCAAAGTTTTAGAGATAAAAGGTTAGTTTTTATTACATTTGATTTTACAGTTAGTTAGGATAAGTTTTTATGCGGATATATTTTATCACAATAGTTTAGGATAAATTTTATCACATCATTAGATTTTAACTACAATTAGTTAGATTTAAACACTCCAACTTGCGACCCTAACTAACTGCTTTTTACTTTAAAAAGTTTTACACATATTTTTTTTTTACCAAAATCACTTACCCATGTCACTCAAATGGTAAAAAGTTTTTTACTTGAAAATGTTTTATTCATAAAAGTTTATAAATTTTAAAACCGATGCCTCCTTTATATATGGTTTTTTTTTTTTTTAACCATTTTTTGTTTTCAAAATCGGTTAATACCGGATATATTTTATAACATTTGATTTAAACACGTTTCACTTTATTAGAACTCCAATTTTACGATAATTTTTTTTGAGAATATATTTTATCAATTCCCATAGATTTTAATCTTTCAATTACATGACTATATGATCAATTTTGAATACTTACCTTATTTTTTGTTTTTTTTCTTCAAATTATTCTAATTAAAAAAATTAATTATTTATTACAAGTTTAGAAAATCATCTTATTATAAACAAGTTTTGCAAATAAAACAAAAATTATTAAAACCATGCATATGGTACTAAATATATCTATATAATTCTTTTTTTTCTACCAAAAATTAAAATCTAATAGATTTTAAAATCGGTGACTCCTTTATACATGGTAAAAGTTTTTTTAAAACCATTTTTTGTGGTCAAAATCAATTAATATCAAATAGATTTTATCACATTTGATTTTAACATGTTTCACTTGATTAGTACTCCAAATTTTCATCGTAAGAGTTTTTTATTTGCGGATAGATTTTATCACATTTGATTTAGACAAGTTTAATTTGATTAGGACTCCTCAATTCTCATGGTAGAAGTTTTTTAATTTTTATTATTTTACCAAAATTTGGTCAATTTAAAATAGATTTTATCCAATTTAATTAAACATTTTCCACCAACACCACAAACAACCACTACAAAATAGCTTGCAAATTAAATCTACAAATTCGCATGGATTTTCGGTTTGATGATTCAGTGTGATCTCACATTTTTTTTTTATTAATTATGTGGACATCTTGATGTTGTTGATTCATTCAAATAGCTTACAAATTATATCTACAAAATTAAGTTTCATAAACAATACTAAATCAACCGTGCATCGCACGGGTAATAGCCAAGTATAATACTATTACTATTACTAATACTCATAAAATTTTAGGCCCCTAATTAGCTTGGGCCCTAGTCTGGTACCTAGCCTGCCCTTGCCCAGAGCCTCTCTCTCTCTCTCTCTCTCTCTCTCTCTCTCACACAAAATTGCTCTATCCCTTGAGAAAATTTCAACAAGTTTTGTGAGACAGATGGTAAGGTATCTCTCACCCGACTTATCGTGTATAAGTAAACTAAGTCGTAAGAGATTGCAATTTCGTCTCAAAAATTAAAATCTATAAAACACTTTCACAAAAAATTATTTTAATAATAATAAAAAATGAAAAGGAGATACACATTGCACAACCAAGTTTAGTGCGTTACTAGTTATTATTGCTGTCTCTTCCTTTTCCTTGTAACATATCCAGCCCGCACTTTCCTCGTCCACAATCCCCCCCCCCCCCCCCCATACTCACCCACCTACCCAACTCTCCTTACCACAATCCATCTCATATGGTATCCAATTTCACCCCCCAAGTCCAACATATGCTTTTATTCTCCAATATTTCTACAAAATATTTCATGTTTGCTACAAACTAGACCTCTTTTTTTATGTTACTTAAAAACTATTATGTGATATGATCTTGGCTACCTTTGAAGAGTTTCCACAAAGTTCAAGTGGTCTACATGTCAAGATAGAGTTTTGGGAAAGGTTTGAAGACTGCAGGGGTCAAATTGCCAATTTCCGAAACTCAGAAAGTTGAAGGCAGTAGCTTGGGAAAATTAAATGAGCTCACGTTGCATCATTTTAGCTCTTCTTTACCTCTTTGTCTCCGGCATGTTGTGGTGTTGTGTGCATGTGTTACAAATATAGCAATAGTTGTTGGGTTCCAACTGTAACATTATCGAAGATTTGTTTAAATTATTCTGTGTTTTTGGTCTAGTGTAACCAAGTTGTTAATCATATACAATGTTATGTCATGTGAATTTTATATTTCTTATTTGTGCATGTTTGACAATTGACATGTATCTATTTGGGTGGCTTGACTCGGGATTTCACATTGAGGTCTAGGTCGAGTCGCCAAAGCCTACATCAACCTTTTATCTAATAAATGCCCCTAGCAAAAGTTAGGGTTTGTTTGTTGCACGTATTAGTTTTAAAATTACTATGGTCATCCGAGTAGCACATATCATCAAGCAAACCATAATTGATTTAACAAATGCCAATGCCCTCCTTTTGAGGTATGCAACACAGTAGACCCCTTGTTTAACCCTAGCGGCGCGGAGGAGCAATGACTGAACGCAAATCGCTGCAAAGGCAGGGATCCAACAACACTAACAAGCCGAACACAACTTATGTGCCCTCTTGTACTACACTAACCCGAAACAACTCAACGCCCCAAGCGATCTCTAGAGCCACAAGTGCCCCGTCGAACACCCAGTCCAAGCCATCCCAAGCGTGCACCGTTGGGCACGACGTCTTCATCAAAATTTTGTGGGGGCAACAACAGTCAACATGTCCGACAAGGAAACACAAGTGCAAGCACACCAAAGGCAAGCCAAAACACACAACAGCAAAAAGCATCAAGAGCGGGAAGACTACAACTCAAAGGCTTCGTCAACCAACACATTATTATCATTACTTCGGTTTTGAAGCAAAAGTAATATGATTTTTTGTTTTGTTTTGTATGTCCAATACACAACCCAACCCGACCCCAAAAGCTTATCATGGAGAACAAACCCTAAAAGCTTCATAAACGAATCAAAACAAGAAATAACTTTTTTCGTTCACTCACAGAACAACAGAAAAAGCTTGACCAATCAAATTCCATGGTTCTATTCAAAACCTACAAAAAAACCACCCCGTTGTGTGCCAAGGCAAGTGATTTTTACCATCGAAGGATCCATGTAATTAATCAAGGAGGTGGTAAGCATGTGATTACTTAAATATTACTCCTCACTTAACATGTGTGATTGGAGGGGAAATTTGGATATCCACCCCTTGTTGTCAACTGTCCACAAGTAGCACCCACCTAAAAGTAATGAGATCCTCCAAAACATGGCCTAATAAAAAACTTGACTAGAAGATTGGGAAGTGACTGAATTTCCTGATATTGGGGATTCCACTTCATCAGGCAGACGATGTTTCCCCCAAACCAACCAGATAAAGCTAGTATATTGCTGCAGGGTAAGTATCTTACAAAATAACATATTGCAGAAAAAAAAAACCATTAAAGTAAATCTCAGAATCATCACTGTAATAAACAGCAAAATAAATATCATCAAACTTTTGGCAAGTCTCATAAAGGTGCAAAAAAATCTACTCTACAAGTTCTAACCACAAAGCAATGTTTAATAATCGTTTAAGAATACGACAACACGCACTGAGCACTTAAAATCCTTTCATACTTCAATTTCTTCTGCTGCTAACCACAAGAATCAAATTTATCAGGCTGGGTAACCTTGCACTCCAAGTCAGCACCAGCAAACTTCAGATCAATACAATATCACCTGAAACATAGTTGGTATTAGAACCCAGAAATCAAATGCAAACGTAGAACAGAGTGCTTCGGCAGTGCACTACTGTTCAACCAACAAAATACAGAAATACAATTGCTAAAAAAAAATATGGGGCACCGTGATAGACTCTTGCTCCGGCTCCTGCTTCTGCTTGGGCTCTTACTAGGACTACGCCTCTTTGGGCTTTTGCTAACACGCTTCGGGCGCTGAAGATACCCAAACATAAAATAAAACAGCATGAAGAGCATAAACTTTGATGGCTTGATAATCCAAAATCATAATTATATGTAATAAAGCTCTTGGCAGAAAAACAACTTAAAGAAACATCCTTTTACTTGTGCAGTTAAGAAGAGATCCTTTGTAAAAATATTTCAAAAAGGAGGTTCCCTTGGGGAAATCTCTTTCTACCACAAAGTCAAAAAGGATTTTAGTACAACCAACAGTCATAAAACAATGTAACAATTCTGAATCTATTTGACTCACAAGTTGGCTCATCTCACATTTAATATGTAATTAACAATCGCCATTCTCTATTATTCAGACCAAAGAAGTCACACTCCTGTTTTCAATTTATTCCTTTATGATAAAATGAGATTCACTTACCGGTGCTACAGGAGATCTGGATCTTGATGGAGATCTGCAAAAGTTCCAGAAACAACCCAGTTTAATATCCACATGTTCCTCTTAACAACTTTGATCCAAGAGCCTTGATGCCACTCCCACGTCAGAGTTACGATAATCATTACAAATGAAATCAAAACCCACAAACGTTTAGCAGCCAAAACAAAGACCAATTCATGACCAACCTAATCAAAACATATGATGATAACCAAAATGAAAAAGATATGTTGCTGTTAAGACACAACAGGATACCAAGAAAAGCGACAAGCACTCGGTTAATGTGCTTTATTAGCTACACGGCATTTGGTGAAGCAAATGATATAGTCCTAGTTCACAGTCCAGCTTTACCATTGCAATCCATATCCATGACCTCCTTGTTTCCAACATCTAGCACCATGGACATTCGCGATGCTTATCAGAAGGATACCACGAGGGATTCCAAAACTGGCATCTATAAAGCATCATACCTCCACAACCAAAAGAGTTGTAGGCATTTTGTACCATATCCCATCAAGATCCTAATATCCAATCCCCAGATAGCCGCATATATCCATATCTAAAAAAAGCAAAAACAGGGTGATTGAATCTCTAACTTCTGCAAAATCAACATTCATGATAGTTCGAATATTGGGAACCTTTCTCAACATATTTGTTAACAAAAATCATGAACTAAACACGGGAAGGGAAACAACTTAAGATGCCAGAAGAAAGGGGCCTCGATATTTTTGTTTTTAAAATTTATCTGAACTAAAATGTGTTTGCCAAGTTTGAAATCTGCCAAAATACAAAGGGAAATCATTTTAGACCACTATAGCATTTCCGATTTCTGTTATGGTAAGATATGGTAACATACTCAAAAAAAGACACAATGATTAAATATACTGATATGTATACTCTCTGTGCACTTGGAGAATCCACTTTCTATATTTAAAGTCAACATAGGCATACATCAATGGAGAATGACAGGGAGAACGACCTACATGGCTGTGCATGTGATTGGTTAGTCAGTGGTGAGGTGATGTCTAATGCCACATCTGTTGGGATGGAAAGTTGGAATAATATGTTGGGATCCCTATTATTACTCTCCAATCAATATTCAGCATAGATTTATTCAGTTTTAGGCAATAAATTTTCAATCACTAGAAACTGCATTGTAATTACTATAAATTCCAACTCCTATAATTCTGTAAAAACAAGTAGATTAATACAAGTCATAAGTCGAAATTTAACCAAGTTGACCAAAGAAGTCAAAACTGGATTTTTTACAAAGGGAGTGACGGAGTATATTTATTCAAAAACATAAACATTTTCTGTTGATAAGTTATAGCAAGCATTCAAAGAATCTGTTTGACCCGCTCATCTCTGTACTTCGTGATAAAGTGGGCACTTGGATGGGTAGCCTCTTAATTCCAGCGGATAATGTCACCTACATAAATCATGTCCTCCATTCCATCACGGCCTTCCAACTCGCCATTTTTTATCCCTCTAATTCGGTCATCAAAACAATCGAGAGTCTATTTGCTAAATTGGTTTGAGGCCAAGTTGTGGGGAAAAACAAAGCTCATTCGATCTCATGGACTAGAGATTGTCGCCCTATTATGGGGGTGGGATCAGTATCGTGTCGGTGAAAGACATTATCAAAGCCTACTCTATAAGCATCCGGTGGAGATTTTGAACTCAACAAAGCCTTTAGGCTCAGTTCATGAGAGCCAAATACTGCCACTCGGATCACCCTAGCCAGACACATTACACATTCAACTGGCTCCCAAATATGGAATTGAATGCTTTCGGCCAGACAACTTGTTGAAAATACATCCATTCGCTTATAGGCAAAGGGCACTGCTCTATTTAGTATGATTATTGGCTTACCGATGTGCTTTTGTCCAGGCCTATGGACTGATCTCTTCACCAAGTTCAGGAACTTTTTTCCTTCCCTTCTAATCTCAAGGCGGCTGCCAAAACTGCTCATAATATGCAGGCCACTCAAACTGTGACAACCCAAAATGTTTTCATCTTGGATACTAATGATCTATGTTAATATGCGGACAAAGGCCTAGAATACAAATCAAAATGTAACGACTTTGTAAATATTACCCCCATGTATAAAAACATTTGATATGAATCGTCTCGTACTTGCATCGTCTCAGTCTCTCACACCAAAAGCCCTCTCCTCCCTCAACTCTCATCAAAGACGACAACCAGGTTGGTTTCTTGGGTTAGGGTTTCAATGGAATGGGGAAAGGAAAGATGCATTTGAAGCGGATCGAAGAAAAGAGCAGCCAGAAAGTATCGTTTTCGAAACTCGAAGCGCCGGAGTGGATTGATGAAGAAAGCTTTCGAGGTGTCGCTGCTTTACAACGTTGAGGTTGCTCTATTCGTCTTCTCCATAAAAGTTAGACTTAAACCTGTGAACTTTGTAGAAAAACAGGGGGACATATCCGGGTTTCGAACACCCGTATCTGGATCCCGTGTCCAAAGTTTGAATAAGTTCAAACTCGCATGGCTAATGACTCACCTTGTTGGTCTCACAAGTTCAATTTCTTGCTCACATCTGCTTGGTAAATAGTGCAGAGGACTCGCTCTATTCTTTTGTCAGCTAAATTCATGTGGCATAAATTTCTCCCAAGGCAAGTTAGCATATTTTTATGGAAACTCTTTCTTCTCCGACTACCTCTAGATGAAGGTCTTCGGAAGATAAGGAATTCAATTAGCTTCTAATTGTGCATGTTGTCCTACTGGTATCATTGAGACTTTCTGTCACGTCTTCATCTCTAGTTACACTTCCTTAGCACTACAGGAAGTCAGTCAGGTATATGGTGTTCCTATGCCAAATTCTTCTACTCAGCAAGTTTTGCTTTGCTTGGTGATTGAGACCACAGCCCTGTCATACATATTCTTTTGCCATCTATAATTTCTCTCGAAACCTAGAAGCACAAACAATCAAGCTACATTTGAAAATGTAATCAGCCCAACTAACGTTCTAATCACAGCTGTCAAAAGCCATCATGCTCCAATCTCATTACAGCCAATTACATGTTATACCGAAACCTTCATTGGAATTTTCAGGCGCACCACTCAGCCTCAGTCAGGAGGAATAAGCAGGTTACTAGTTGTTCCATTATTTGGATTAAGCCCCCACTAGATTTGGTAAAGCTCAACTCAGATGGAGCAACTAGGTGCAACCCAGGACCTAGTAACAAGCCACATGAAGGACGAACTTCTGCCACTGTATAAATATTATCTCCATAGAACGAAGAAAAAGTTTGTGATTCACCAAGGGGTGAAATGGCTTTATTTTGTTGGTCATGCAAAGGCTATTGTGGAGATGGACCCCAAATATATTTTTGATTGCCTCACCAAGGGATCTAAGCTGCCTTGGAAAAGTTGGAACTTTATTTGGTCCATCCTTGCAATGCATAGCGAAATGCAGTTCTCCTTGCAACGCTGTAATAGAGAAGTAAATTTTGTTGCTGACAGGTTGGCTAACCTCGGATGTGATTTTCCACTTACGGTGTGTTCATGGATCTCCAATCCTTACAACCTCCCATTAGAGGAAGTATTGTCCTTGACATTAAAAACAGGCCCCACCTTAAGAGTTTCTTAGTAATTTTGGTTTCTTCTTTGGTGAAAACAATAATAATATAGTTTAGTATTTGTTCTTTTTTGACAAGTAAAGATAATATATATTAATAGTGTCAAAACAGGTGACGCGCCTTATGTACACAGGGAGCATACACAAGCTGTTTAGTATTTCTTCTCAGCAGTTTAAGTCCAAATTATTTCTCGGTTTGTTATTCAAAATTATTATTTATTATAGAGTTAAGGCTGCTTTGTCCCTTCCTTTTAAGGGCAAGGCTTGTTGTCCCCTTTAATGTTACAATTAGTTTATTTTAATTCTCCCTCCATTTTCAAAATATTGTCAGGGTTGATCCGGAACACCATTTAAGAAAAACAAATCAACTGAATTATAAATATTGGTAAAATGTGTGGTTTCCTTTAATACTCTTGAGTATGTGTCCATAATTAAAGTACATAGAAAAAAGTAAGCGTAAAGTGGTAAAAATATTTTCCTATAAAGGAAAGTTTTGAAAAAGAACAATTATTTAGGAACGGAAGGAAAAAGAAACGTAGACAATAATTTGAAAACGGAGGGAGTAACAATTTTCAGGGTGCCACCCCAGTTTCTTAAAAAAAACACAGAAAAATATACAGGTGAAGGTACCCATTACATAAATATGCGACTAAATGATGCGAAAAATCGTAAAAAATTTATACATCCCAGGCCTTTACATACAATAGTTGTACTTTCTATCCCAATAAATCTAACCACATACAAACATAGTCACTTGAAAACTAGGCTCGCCGCCACGAAGTTCATCTTGACCCCTCAAATATGAGAAGAACTATAGAAAGTGTTATGGTTACTTCCAAGGGAGTATCTTTTCTTTTCAAATGAAGAAACTTTGAGTAGATCAAAGGAGCATGTATGAACCGAGGATCCCAAGTAAAAACCATAAGAACATTCAAAGCAACAAATAATTTCGTTATGGTTGCTTTTGTAAGTTGGTGCATCTTTTCTTTACAGATGAGGAAATTCTGAGTACATCAAAGAGAGCATTTATGAACCGAGCATCCTAAGTAAATACAATAAGAATATTCAAAACCTCAAAAACCCATTTCATTGTGATCCAAAGTACAACACAGATTGTTCATGTAGCTAGAGGAAACTTCTAACAATGTGACAAAGCAATCAATACATGCACCAAAAGAAAATAGTTCAATGAAATTCACCATAAAGACAACCTTTAATATATATATATATATATATATGAATAAAGACAAATTCAACATATAAATATATATGTTTTTTAATAGAAGAATAATATGGGTGATCAACAACTTCAGACAATGAATGAAGGAAGAAACTACCTTGATACTGAGTGCGGTTTGGACCCAGAGCGGGAACGAGAGGCAGACCTCGAACGAGATCTTGAGCGACGTGACGACTTTGCTTTAGGAGACTTGCTGCACAGTAATTCATCACAAGTTGAAAAGGCAAATACACATTCAATAACATTTTTCAAGTGAGCGAAGAACTGACAAAACATAAGTGGAATAATGCAAATGAAACATGATCTTGCCTTCTGCTCCGGCTCCGGCTCCGACTGCGACTACGGCTGAAGCTCCTGCTCCTGCTACGACTACGGCTCCTGGAACGGCTTGAATCATATTCCTTCACCTATAAATAGGTAAATGAATGTAAATATTGAGCACTTATTACATGTATATATGTCTACATACATTCTACATAGAGTAGAGGCAGATGATTAATATATCAATTCATAATACCCGTATAACTCCTCGAGAAAAAGCATTTCGAAACTCAGAGTCATCCAGTTTCCTTATCTTCAAAAAAGAAGGGGAGTTACTCGCACATATCCATGATAATGCTAGGGCAATTAAATCATCACTTGAGGTCAAACAACAGAAGATAACTTACAGCAAATTTCATGTCATCATAATTAGTGTAGTCCACAATCCCTGTTGTGCCTAGTAGCCAATTGTACAGAATCTTTAGAAATCAATTTCATACGATGGTGCAGTTGTTTAAGCCCATGTTTGAGCATGAACAACACTTTGTCATAATTTGGGAAGTGGAGAGAGAGAAAGAGAGAGAGAATCACAAGCAGCAAGCAGCAAACAGCAAAACCAAAAGAAATCCATATATAAGTTGCTCATATGATAAATGAATAATGTGACCGCTAATCGTTTTGTTCCCAAATCCTTGAAATTAATAGAACATGCACAAACAAGATGGTGATCAGACAATGAATCTCTCTCAAGCCATTTAGTTGTGTGGCCAGACAACAGCCATTCTATTGTATTGGGCAGCCTATTAATTATATTAGTTTCTCACCCTGGTCACCCTAGTATAGACGATAACACAGCATATGTATAATGCGAAGCAGAGTGTATAGCAATAAAGATTGATATATATATATATATATGCAGATCATCCATCTTTAACTATGAAAGTAATGAATTTCAAAACAAGAAGTTCACAACAACTTTGAAAATAGCCAGTGGAGATTTGAGGCATCATCATCACCTAATCCCAACTAATTCACCCATATTTATCAAAAGTAACTACGCAAATCACTGTATATTTTTGAAAATGGAGAACAGAACAAAAACAACAATCCAGTATCTCGTTGCCAAAATTTAATATATATGGTCAATCCTCAGCCCATTTTATTCCTTCCTGAGATGCATTTCTTTAAAAAAAAAAGGGATGGTTAGCCAATTCCTTGAGGATAAGGATGCAACCTCATTATAAGATAAAAATGCCTTCATATAAGCACTTTTGATAGCTATTAAATAATACATACACCATCCCATAACAAGTGTCATAATTTATCAAATTTAATGAACCACTTTATATAACTTTATATAAATAGTACTCACTTACATGGTATAGAAAGGTATGCAAGGCTGCATTGGTAATTCAGCAATGGTTTGGAAAGGTATGTACAGCTAAATAGGTAATTCAGCTATGTAACATTGACTGACTTTAGAAAAAATGACACTTATTTAGGGACATAAAAGAATTTAAAACAGCACTCATTTAGGAATGTAGGGAGCACAAATTATGTTCAATTGATTTCTTAGCATAAGGAATTAGCGCCAAGGAAGTGATATGATGTTACAAAAATGTGTCTAATGAATTAAAAATTTAGATTCATTAGTTGAGATTGGATAATTCTTAAAGCATGTCAACTATGATTCCGATTTTAACCAAATTTCTCTTCAAAAACAAAAGAAATACAAACGGGTCCTTTTTACTTTACAATTTTAAATTAAACGCAAAGCTGAAATTTAATTTTTTTCCTAATCTTACCACCACCCTCACGGAAAACTTGAGAGAAGCAAACATCTCCAGCACGGCGCATATGGTCCTGAGTTAAAAATTCAATAAGAATTTACAAATTTCAAACACAACAGCAGATGAACAAAAAAAGGTTAATCTATTGTGACAGAAAATTTTGGTAACAGCAGCTCACAACAAAACACAATACTGATACAAAATAAAAAAACCATCAAGTTAAAAAATCAATAATTACACACCAAAATGTAATCGATTCAAACAGGTCAATTTGACACGTTCTCTATGAAATGTAAAAAGTATTATCAATAGCAAAGCACATACTCTTTCCGTTCAAGGCAAAGAGTCCACCATACTATTTTTGAATGTTTCACATAAAGCATCCATTTTTAAAAATTATGTTTACAATTTCCATAACCTTTCATCTTTACCATTCACTTGTATTGCAAGTATATTTGTTGTTATTATGTATTTTTGTAATTATTACCAACTTCCAATGATATTAATATATCCCTTAATTATTAGACTTTTCAAATAGACTCTTTGGATGGAAGAGAGGGAGTAATATACAAGTACTTCAAATAAATATGAAATAATCATGAACAAAAACAACACTATATCCCCAATTAATTACAATCAAAAATGAAGATTAAGACACTATAAGATCGAGCCCGAGTCCATTACAAAACTAGTAAAAGAATAAGCAGGAGTATGACTACACACACACACATGAAGACGTTAAGGCAAAATGTTATGAAAACCTACATTTCTAGCCTAGATCCAACCATTTTCTGGACCTGGAAATTATCAAATGTGATATAAATTTTCTAATCAAATGTGTTAACTAATAACAAAAAAACATAAATTGCCGCAAATACAATTTCCTGAATTGCTGGTAGTTAACGTAAATTCTTCAAATGATTTCCCTAAGACATTTGCCAACAATATGAGCCATAAGAGAAGATTGGAAGGCTAGTTAACAATTTCCAAATGTTCCTTACTCCTGGCAGAATGAATAGTCCACCCATGCTTCTGTTTAGGAATAGAAGTTTGTGCAAAGACTTGAGGTTGAAGCATAAACTCCATCCATCTCAAACGATAGTCCCAGATTGAATTTACATGGGTTTTAAGAAAGTGTTTGACTCTGTATTTTCTTCAATACCCTCAAGTGGTGTCAAATTGATGAAACTTGTTTCTTCTTCAATCTCACAATTAAAACAGGTACAACAAAAAGGTGGTTTTTAGAACTTTCAAAAATAGGAAAAAGGAACAATGTTCCAAAATGGAATAGGGGACAGTTAGGGGTACATATTTTTGGTATTGGTGAGAAGCAGGAGGCTTAGACTCAATAACCTTGTAGAACAGGAAACTACTTACCAAGAGTACATATAGTAACAAGAAATCAAGTGCAGAAAGAATCAATCCTACTCACCTTAAGGTCTTGCCATGATGCAGAAGAGGGTAACCCGGTAACCATCACTACATGATTGAAATATATAAGACCAATTAGTAGATAAATTAATCCAATTAACATATATGTAGCAAGTATGATAACTGAATTGAATACCTCGATAATCAGAGCGCCTGGAAACTCCACCACGACTGCCCCGACCACTGCTATGGCTACTATGACGATCTGTTGATGATGGGTGACCACGTCCACCATGAGCAAGTTCCACCTATTCAAACAAGAGAGCATCAGATGATTGGTAGTGGCCATCAGTAATGCGTAAGAAAAGGCCATATTTATGTGTGCCTTGTATGTGCGACCAACCCTTAATCTGTGCCCGTCAAAATCGTAACCATCGCGTCCCCGAATAGCATCTTCAGCATCACGAGCCTCTTCAAACTACACAAGATGTGTCTGAACCGTATAAGATTCAATGAGATCAACTAAAAAGTGAAGAGTAAGCAGCATGAAACTCACCTCAACAAAAGCATAACCAGGGGGTCTTGGTGGTATTTTCAAATCAATGTGTGCTATAGGTCCATACTGCGATTCAACAACATGTTAAAAAACACAAGACAACTTTCATTTTACTTCTAGCAAGGTGAAACAGAGGAATTTAAAATAAAATTAAAAAATCAAGACTAGGTGAAATGGAGTTTGGCAGAAGATAAATAATAATAATATCTTAAACATCAAACTCAAGGAAAGAGTTTCCGTTTCTGTTCCAGTTCTCTGTTTTTTGATGCATATCAATGTAATCTAAGTCATTTCCGACAGTGGAACATGCAATTAGCATCAATTACCAAATATGACGAAGGATAATCTATAAGCAGGTAACCTAGAGTAAATAAATCACATCAAGGAATCGTGTATCAGAAACGTGACCAAACCTTGTAAAACAAATCTTCAACTTCACGCTCACGAATATCACCGGGAAGATTTCCAACATAGAGAGTTCTGCTAGAACGACTCATCGTCGCTGAAAGCACTATACAAGGAATTCAGAACCGCATCAATAAGACATAATATAAGAGAACAAACCTAAGAACCAAGAACTTTTTAAAAAACATAAACCCTAACAATTAAAATTAGGGCAGGAAAATATGGCCAATTAACTTACACGCAATAAATTATTACAAGAACCTTCCTGGGACGGAAAATTTCGGATCTTTCCAGCAATCAAGATTACCCGAAAGATTAGCACGAAAATTAACCAAGATCAAAAAAATTAAATCAATTCTGAAACCCCCTACGAGCTACGAGACTCGGAAATTTTTTACCTTGGATGAGTTGAAGATGGAGCAGTGAGCTCGGCTGAAGGTCGCGAACCTGTAATGGCTAGGGTTTTGAGAGAGAGGGTTCGCAAGGAAAGGGGGTTGAGTAAGTAAACTAAGAGGGTAGGATATGGTGTATGTGTGTCGTGTACATTTCTTTCTTTGGATTTGAAGGGATCTAACGGTGGCAATCGCATATTGGTGATTTATTTGAACCCTGGTTATTACCCTAAACGGGCTTTGGTTGGTATATGTTTTTTGTTTGGTGGGCTTCTTCTTCACAGGGGTGCACTTCGGCCCAGCTCAATGGCACTTCAACTAGGGGTGTGCATACGTTTTCAGAACCAAACCAGACCAATGAAATCGGACCGAACAGTAAAAACTAGGGTAAAATTATAGCCGGTTCTTTTCAAAGTTTGTAACCCCAATAATCCTATCGTTTTTTTTTCAATCGCAAAAGTCAATTTTTCGAAATATTATTCGAAAATATAATCATCTCCTTCAACAGCTCCGACAAATATATTGGATTTGAAAATAATCATTGTTGCGCATAGGTTCGAATCATGTCACCTCGAGACTTACAAAACGTAAAGAGTTTTTTTAATTCATGAAATACGAAACTATAATGGATTTTGGTGGGTTGAATGACTTTTCAGTTAGGACGAAGGCAAAGAAGAATAAAGAAAAAAGCTTACACCGGAGGAGATGGAAGAAGAAGGTGGAGGATGTGTTCTGGTTCATTATCATTTTGTATTGCGGTGCAGAAATTGATTGGATAATATTTTATGTATCGTTGTTCAAAATTGGATTAGGTAATTAAGACTTATGTATCGCGGTTTAAAAATTGTTTCATCGCGGTGCAAAAATTGTTCCATCGTGGTGCAAATTTGGATTAGGTAATTAAAATTTATGTATCGCGGTTCAAAATTGGATTAGGTAATTAAGACTTATGTATCATGGTTCAAAAATTGTTTCATCGCGGTTCAAAAATTGTTTCATTGCGGTGTAAATTTGGATTAGGTAATTAAGACTTATGTATCGCGGTGCAAAAAATGATGCAATAAAATTAATGTACCGCGGTGCAAAATTTAACCTCCGTAGCGCATATTCAGTTCATTAAGGATATCATAGTCATTTTGCCCCCAAAAGTGACTTTTTCCAGTTGGAAAAAAAATGTATTTTAACGATTAGAAACTTCAAAAAGTAGGTCGGCCTGCAATTTTTCCTAAAAACTAGATCTGACCAATACTTTGATTTTGTCATGAATCTGAAATTTTATAAAATATTGTAGGACTTTTGGATGGGTCTCCTTTTCAAACAAAAAAACATATAATCATAACTAACTGACCCAATAGATTAGTTATTACATAAAATGATATTATATACTCCATCCGTCCATAAATAATCGTCCTAGTTGACCCGGCGCACAGTTTAAGAAAAAACAATTGAGTTGATTATTTATATTGATTTAATGTGTAGTTTCCTTTAAAGCTCATGTGTATGTGGCTCATAATTAAAGTAGAGTGAAAAAGTAAGGGTAAAGTTGTAAAAGTGATGTTCTAAAAAGGTAAGTTTCAAACTAGACAATTATTTTGGGACACGAAAAAGGAAAGGAGGACGATAATTTAGGGACGGAGGGAGTATATATATATATATATATATATATATATATATATATATATATATATATATATATATATATGTATGTATGAATCTATAACCGAATTAATATATATTTTGGTCCCTCAATTTTATCGAAAATATTAGTTTGGTCATTAGGTTTGAAAACATATTCATGTGGTCCCTTAATTTTATTTTTTAGGTCAAATTCTCCCTTAGTACAGTTATCATTACTTTTTCCATCTAAATTTTTTGATATACCAAATATACCCTTATGTTTATATCAAATTTATTAAAATCATAATGAACTAACTTTTCAAAAGGTCCAAAATATATGGGGAATCAATATGTCAACTTAAAAGAAGTTAATCTTCAACCTTCAACCCAAATTTATTTCACAACATTGCTAGCCTTACAATTATTTCTACAACTTTCCTTACAACTAAGCTTTGAAGAAGGGTAAACTTATCTTTGTCCAAAACAATTTTTCTCAATTCAAGGCTTAGTTGTAAAGAAAGTTATAGAGTTAGTGGTAAGGATATCATTTTCTTTATTTTAAACCTAGTAATCTCTCTTCAACCCAAATCTATATATAAATATATTTAAAGTTGGTGAGGAAAGATTGAGGGTGTGACACCTCACATCATTTTGTTAAAGTTGTCTTCTTAAGCTTCCTAACAAATCTATACATACATATATATATATATATATATATATACATATATTGGTGAGGAAGCTTGAGGGTGTGACACCTCACATCATTTTGTTAAAGTTGTCTTCTCAAGCTTCCTAACAAATGAGACTTTTCAAATTCAACTTTAAATGATTTGTTTGCCATTATTTAATAGCTATACTTAATTACAATAGCTATAACATAGGGTATTAACATCTTCTATATAAAATTCATAATTCTTCCTATAAGACTCACATTATTACGGTATTATCAATTGTAGAAGTGTTTTAGCTATTGGCTCAAGAACTCAAAAGTTTCATATATATTGTGTGTTTAAGTTGACAAAAATCATACTTTTCTTAACATCGTCCTTCCATGTCTCGCCCTCGCCCTTTCTTTTTCATTCTCACATGCGGTAACTTCATCATCTCCTTTACTTATTTTTCATTCATCAAATGGAGAGAGATTTAAAGCTAGATCCCAAAAGATTACTGATGGGCGATGACATGCAAAAGTGATAGTGATACGGTAAGACCCACGCAAAAGTGATAGTGATACGATAAGACTTCTATTAAGCTATTTGGGTGATAGAATTTTGATTTTGGTTTTAAGTATGGCTATTACAAAATTGTTTAATTTTTGTTTCGTTTTCAACTTTTTGGATATTGACCCTCACGATTTGTTTTACTTTTTAATTATAAATTTTGTTCATCCGATGATTTTGATATTAATTTTATTTGGATATTTAATTTTGGATTTAAATATGATTTCATTTTTAAATTTTATTTTTAATTGATTCTTGGATTTCTTTTAGATTTCAGTTTTGATTCATGGTTCATTGATTAATATCTTTGTTTCAATTGTGCTTTTGATTTTTAATTTACTTATATTTAGATAAAATTGTATTGATTTTTACTGATTCTAATTTTTGGTTTTGACACCGATTTTAGTTTTATTTTAGATTTATGTATTGGTTTTGATATTTGATTGTTGCCTTTGTTTTTTTAACGGTTATTTTATTTTTATTAATTATATTTTAGTTATAATTTTATTTGTGTTATTTTCTTTCTTCGATTCCGTATTGATTTCAAATCTAATATTTGCTACTCAATATAAATTAGTTTTTTTTTATTTTGCTCTTGATTTGGCATTTAATATATTACATTTTGTTCATATGATGATTTTTATATTATTTTTATTTGTTATTTTATTTTGGATTTAAATATGATTTCAGTTTTAATTTTTGGTAATTGATTCCTAGATCTCTTTTAGGTTTCGGTTTTGGTTTATGGTTTTTGATTAGTAGCTTTGTTTCAATTGAGCTTTTGATTTCTTAATTTGCTTCTATTTAGATAAAATTATATTGATTTTGAATTATTTTAATATTTGGTTTTGGACACCGATTTTAGTTTTAGTTTTGATTTTTGTGCAATATTTATATTGGTTTTGATATTGATTGTTGATTTTGTTTTATCAAAACGGTTATTTTATTTTCATTAATGCTTTTTTAGTTATAATTTTATTTGTGTTATTTTCTTTCTTCAATGTCGTATTGATTTCAAATCTAATATTTGATACTCGATACAAATTGGTTTCTTATTTTGCTCTTGATTTTGGCATTTGATCGTTTTTGTTTTTTTATTTGAAATTAAATTTTGGTATATAATTTTTTGGGTTTGATTTATTGTTTAGTAACCTTAAAATACTTTTAATACATTAAAATCTCTACATATTTATTTAAATACTATTAGCCGACTGCTATTGTCAAGGATCATGGGAAGTCAAGGAAAAGGATCAAATCAAACAAACTACAATACATGGTAGCCGACGACCATTATTGCCACTAGAAACGAGGAACTAACCCCCTATGATAGAGAAAGAGGTTTACGGAGGCCAGTGAGATTGAAACCCAATTAGGAAGAGGTTGAAGATGAAACTCTATTAGAATTTGCATAAGGGCGCGCTATTTAGACCCTCGGTTCCTCCAAGTTGACCCCATATAAGTGTACTCCCACCTCATTTTAAAATATTTGATACCTATATGTACCCCCCCATGTTTTCCTATTTTACCCTTCTGAGTTTTTAATACACAATGTTACATTAACCCCCTCCCTCAAAACCCATAACACTGATACCCATCCCCCTCCAATACGCACACACAGGCATTCCTTCCTCAAGCCACAAGTCATACAGCATTCCTTTCCAACCCATTCCTTCTTTAACTCTTCATCTCTTCTTTCAGTTCTTCATCTCCTGAACATCATAAAAAATGGAAAGAGGTATGTATATTTTGAAAATATTTTAGTTTAATTTATTGTGTTTATACAATGTATTAGTTAGTTGGGTTTAGATATGAGTAGAATCATGTTTTGTGATATTAAAATTTGGATTTTTGTTAGGAAAAATTCGACCATGAACTCCGGAATTAGGGCTTAATGTTCGCCATCTCAGGTCCGAACATTCAAAATGTTCGAAACTGACCTTTGGAACATTTTGATGATGTTCGGACCAAAGCTACCAAACATTTTTAATTTGTTTGTTAAGACGTAACCGAACTTTTTCAAAATATTCAAACTGCCTACGCCGAACACCACTTGCCGAACATTTTCAAAATGTTCCGACATATCAAGCCGAACATTTTGAAAAAGTTCCAATAGAGGGTGCCTAACAGTTTGGATTAAAAACTTCATCTTTTTTTTTCAAACTTGATGAACTAAAATGTTAATTTGTTCCAACACCACCTGCCGAACACTTTGAAAAAGTTCCAATATATGGGGCCGAACAGTTTGGATTAACAATGTTGTCAAAAAAATTCAAACTTGAACTAACGTGTTAATCTGTTCCAACACCACATGTCGAACATTTTCAAAATATTTCGACAGAGGAAGCCGAACATTTTGAAAAAGTTCCAATAGAGGGGGTCGAACAGTTTGGATTAAAAAATTTGTCTATTTTTTTCAAAGTTGATGAACATGTTAATTTATGAATGTCATATACAAAGACATTCCAAAGGAAGAAGAATAGACACATCGCCTCGATTCAAAAAGCAAAGGTTGACGCACAGGCACATGCACAAGCACAGGCACAGGAACAGGCCCCGGCACATGCACAAACACATGGACATGCTGAAGAGGAAGAACCGAAACCAATGGAGGAACATGGAGAGCCACTGGTTACTTTTCCATGTCCTGGGGGTCCATCAGAATGCAATGTACTTCGTTTCTACCAAAAACACATAGCTGTGCAAATATATCAAGGGTTAGAGCGGCCGGTGCTAAAGGTGAACAACCATAAACAAAAACTTTTAGCATGGAAAATAAACATAAGAACGATTTCCCAACTATGGAGGGACACTCTTATTGCGACCAAACTAGTGCAGTTAAGACATGTTTCATATATGGAGAGTGATAAGGTATTGGTTAGTGTCTTTGTGGAGCGGTGGCATACAGAGACCAATTCCTTCCACATGTCATTTGGTGAGATGACTATAACACTTGATGATGTGTTCTACATTACTGGTCTTCCAATTGTTGGGAAGTCGATCTTTTTGGAAGGTTCAGTTTTCGCGCAAAGTTCAATTGATTGCATTTGTTGGTATTTGGGAGTGTTCGAAAATGAGGCAAGAAAGGGAATGCATGGTGCTAGAGGGTCGTCTGTGAGGCTATAATGGCTACACACTCGTTTTACTTCGGATGCATTGTCTGAGGATCCAAAACGATTGTTTCTCTTTTCGCACTTATTTGTTATACATTTTGGGTTGTACAATTTTTGACGATAAGAGCAGAAGTAGGGTTAGCACGACATACTTAGAGTTCCTCAGCGATTTGGATGTTGTGCATACTTACTCATGGGGAACGGCAGCCCTAGCCTTTCTATATAAACATCTAGGGAGTGCAACAGAGGTGAATACGAGACAAATGGCCTGATATTCCACGTTATTTGAGGTAATTACTTGTATTTATAGTTAAATTTGTATACTTGTATTTATATTTTAATTTGTATGCTTGTATTTATAGTTAAATGGTGTGTATTCTGTTCAAATAGGCATGGATATTTTAGCGATTTCCGAATGTGTACAACAGCTATTCCTAACTTGCACTATAACGAAAGTTAGGAACTTACAAGCAGGTGGGAGTACAAGAGTGTTGTCGGTGTGCTCGCTGACTGATTGGTAGGTTTGCGAGAACAACTTGACGCCCTTCGTACGGATGATGTGAGTCTTAATGTCTTTATATGTATTGATTATATGTAGCAAATAACCATATTTTATATATTATTAATCAATTGTTTTTCAATTGTTGTAGGTTATTTGAATGCCATATACCGAGCAGGTTAGGCATCATTTCTCATTTCATCGAATAGCCTTATACCATGGATGCATAGGATCAACTGATCGTGTTAAGCCATACCACCCGGATCGCGTCCTCAGACAGTTTGGATACGTGCAGACGATTCCAGGGATGATTATTGCCCCTGATATCGAGAAGAGAGGTATGTTGGCAAATAAGAAGGTCTTGACAATGCTCGTCCGATACTTCGATATTTGGGAAAGACAAATCTTATCTGAACAACAACTTGGTATAGTTGCCGAGCGACCATGGCAGTATGCACCTGGCTATGGTGCGGGAGACTGAGATATATCGTACGAAGAGTTGGGAATAGCGATCCAGAGTGCATATGGAGCATTGGGAGGGCAAGAACATGGAGGACCGAGACCGTTTACAAGTGGCCAAGCTGAGGGAGAGTGATCTAGGCGCCGTCGTAGAAGAAACACTTGATTGCGTTGTAATTGAATTTGTTAGAGTAGTTTGAATGACATTTTAGACACTGTTCATGTGTAATTTAACTTGTTCGATAACTGGTACCTTTTAGATCTTAATTTTATACATATTAGTCTAAATATCCATAATCATACTATTATCAATAACCATAATTACAAAACTTGATAGTTTAAAATAATAGTCTCATTACTCACTACAAGAAAACAGGGCAACTGCAACAGAATATTGCAACAAAATTGAATTCCGTTACAATATGAGTGGACAAAGAATTTTTAACGAGGAAACCCATTAGCCGCGTCCTTTTTTGGAGGAAAAAAGTTGGAGGGAAAAATGATGTCAAATATGCAACAGTTTTTGCAACAATTTTAGATTTTTATTTTTTAAAAATTGCAATACCGGATAGAAACTATGTCGTTTTGTTCTGACTATATAATTGAAAAACCTACCGTATACTAAATTTAGGAAAACCCCCAATCTGATTTCCACCCTTCTCTCCCTTTCTCGCGAGCGACCTCCGCCTCCGACCTTCTCTTCTCAAAACCCGTCGTCTCCTTTCGGTAACTTCACCAGGGAAGGTATATCTGCTCTTCAATTTGAGTATCGAATCTGATTTCATGGCTGATCTCCTTGTGGGTTTTTCTTGAATTGCAGGATTTCGATATTTCTTTGATTCAGTTGCCTTCATCTTTAAGTCTTTTCTTTGATACATGTATTTATGTAAACATGAGCATCCTTGTCTCTTAGTTGGTGTTTTTCTTTCTTGTGTGTGTGATGATGTTTTGACCTGATATTCTTATTGTATATGTCCGTTGATTTCTAAAAGGAAAATTTGATTTGATTGTGAAAATCTGCAATAGGCTATGTGTTTTAGTTGGTAGTGTGAATGATAACAAAAAGAATCCCAAAATAATTCAACTAAACAAAGAAATATGAATTTTTCTGATACTTAGTTGCTTAAAAAGAATCCCAAAGTAATTTTACATTAGTTGTGTTCGGGTTCAATTCGGTACTTCAATTTACTATCAAATTTTGAATTCTAGGGTTTGAGACCAAAGAGGCATTTTGGATATGATATTTGTGATAATCACTTCACATTGATTTGTACTAGTTGTTCATTGATTTCCGACGAGTTGTAGATAATTTTGTAATTATTTCGATTTAGTCTTATCATTTTCTAATCGGTTATTTAATTGTTGTGTTATTCTATTATCTGCAAGAAGGTGTTGCTATGTTTATATGTGTAGTTCATTTGGATTTTCTGAAATTTGGCTACATTACTCACAGAACCTGCAGAGACTTGATATCTACCTGTTTTTGTTAGGAAGTGGTTTCCTTTCTTTCATTTAAGTAGGATTTAGTTTGTTGGCTGTTTTTATTTTGATAAAAACTCTTTATTTTTAGTTTTATTTTTTGTTCCAGAAATGAGATGCAAGTACTTTCATTTCCACTTGCGGGTATGAAAGTGACAAGTCCTCTAGCAATACCCTAGATGATATCGAATCGTTTTGTCCAATCAAGCTGCGATTGTTTCTTTGGATCTGACGATCATCTTATAAAATAACGTACAAGGGCAGTTCTGTATAGACTGTATAACCAATAACAAGATTGACAATAGCCATTAATTATTCTGTTTTTATTCTCAATGCTAGATAGGTTTCTATGAGAAGTAGTAATTCCCTCTAACTGACTTGCAGCTACTACTAGAGCCAGTACTCCTGTAACTCATTGGTGTGCCTTGCAAGTTGCAGTTGCTGGATCTTTCTTACAGGAGATGAATTCATCTTAGTGACAGCACTCTTATCAGTTTCAATTTAAACTGCTATAATAAAGGTCTCAACATCTTTATATAATACGATTGAAAGAGGAAAACAGTTGTAAAACTAACCAAAGAGAAAAGTGTCAAGGCTTTTGTTTGTCATGAACTTATAGATCAATAGCTTCTCTTTCCATTGAATGAAGTAGCCTAAGAGCTTAACTAGATTCCTGTGTTGGAGCTTTGAAATCAATAGGATTTCATTCTTGAATTCATTTGAGCCTTGTCCTGAATGATTCGAAAGCCTTTTCATCACTATTTGTTGTCCATTACCTAGCATTCCTTACATATGGCCCCCATATATGCTAGCATGCATCAGTATTTCTAGCCTAAAATTACTCGATAACATGGTAAAACATAGACTGACGTTACATTATAAACTGGACCAAAACCTCCTACACCAAGTTTGTTTCTATCACTGAAGCTGTTAGTGGCTCCCACTATTTTATCAAAGTTGAACGTTGGTAATCCAGATGGCTCACCTTTTAAGATATCATGGGAATTAAAGTGGGTTGTTGCACCTCTCCTTCCTGTTGGTACATAGGAAATAAGTCAACATTATTTTCCTGAATAAATCTCCAAGAAAGATCAAAGACTCTAAATTTGTTGAAAAGTGAAAACTGTCAAGCAGTTAATCCTCCTAAGCATCTGCCGAGAAAATACCAAGAAGTATCAAAGATTATTATTATTAGTATTATTATTATTATCCCCTTTGTCTCAAAATAAGTGTCCCCTTTCAAATTTGAACAAATAGGATTGCAAGTGCACATTGGGACATGTAAGATAGCTACGGTAAATTCAGTAACTACATAGAAAAATGACACTCATTTTAGGACAATTTTTTCTCTTAAAAATGGGACACTCAATTTGGGGGCTTAAAGAAGTATTATCAAACAATTCAGATCCAGGAATTGTTTCACTTAAGTTGCAAGATAATTTCACTATTGATCTGAACTTAATGGGGTGCAGGGACCATTGTTATCTGGCCTATTTCCTCCTGCATAACTGACATGGCGACTTCTCTTCCTTCATGGAAATGAGAAGAGACTGGTTAAAGTAATTCCTGTATGTTCTTCCACTTCTCGACCGTCTTTTCATTTAGGTAGCTATATCCAAGAAGCCTTTGGAAAACCCCCTAGTAGGCCCTCTTACCTCTATGGTATGCTCTCCACCTGAAAAATGCATATATGATGGCACCTATCAGCTGTAGGCCTAATATTGCCGTGAGACAAACAAGAAGTTGTTTTCCTTTTGTTTTTCTCCCTGCTAAAAGTCCAAATACAAATATCCCATAAGTTCCTGTTAATTTCATTGCAAGAGTGAAAAGAAGAAGGTATGCTCACCGCCATGAATTTCAAGATACAACTTGCATTACCTCGTTCTGAATGAGCAAGACACAGGAAAAGATCCTCCCCAGAAAATGAGAATTGTTGGATTTCTGTTTGGTCTCCTGCCCAAACCATACAGCCGATCCTCGCCACATATGCATATCATGTGCAAGAACAGTTGTTCAAGCACCATTGTTGGCAGCCAGTGGCGTCCTCAATGAACAAATAATCAAACAGATCTGGGAATTTAGTCATGCTTAGCCTCCAGAACCCATCAATTTTAGTTCTTCTCAAGACCGAGCTACTAGCATTCTTCTCACAAGAAAGTTCAGTTCGCCTCACACTCCCCTTTGTCCAATTTCCTTTGTCCTCTGTTCCTTCTGGTCACTAATATCCTTCTTCCAGTTTTCAAAGAAGTTTCAAAAGTTAAAACTCCTAAATAAAAATAATAAATATATTCAACAATATTATTATTAATCAAACGTTGATGACCATTGTACTAATAAAGGAAGAAATCAGGAAGGTTCTTGGTGAATGTCAAACAACCTATAGGGAATTCATTTTAGTAATCTTTATCTTGGGTCGGATGTTTCAAAAAGGGAAGTTTCTTTCTAATCCAAATTCATTCGGATATGAGAAAACAAAATCTTATATCTAACTCTGAAGTAAAAGAAATTTCGTTTGAAGATACAAGTGAATGACGTAAACCCCTAACTTGCTGGTCTTTTGCCTACAATTGAATCAACTCTCAGTCAGAGACGCTTTATCACTAACCTGCTTTACAGAATTCCCAACAACCTTATTGTCACCAGACCAAAACCTGGAAGCCAGGGTCATAATCCTCTCCAGAAACAGTAACCACTTATGTGTTAGAATTGACCTCAAACCATTAAAATTGCTGACTGATGATGTTGCATCAGTTAACTATGGGTGAAACGGGAACGTCAGTATGTGATCATAGTCATTAAAAAGGTCGGAAACAAGTGATTGTAGAAGTGTGTGGGGGCTTGTATTGGCACATTAGTTCTCTGATATTAAGTATTTGATTACTCCCAGTTGTGATACCACTTGTACCATCCCCCCCCCACATGTTACATGTATAAATGAGTCCAGCTTAGCCAAATAAGATTTGACTCATTTGTTAGTCTGTCTAGTCAAAGACAATTGAGCGCCTTTTTTCCAACTCTTTTTGTTTTTTTCTGTCTAGTCGAGCTTGAGTAATTTGCTATTGATATCGAGTTGAGCTCAAGTGTTTTGATC
Organism: Codonopsis lanceolata; assembly: GCA_013146195.2. Lineage (NCBI taxonomy): Eukaryota > Viridiplantae > Streptophyta > Magnoliopsida > Asterales > Campanulaceae > Codonopsis > Codonopsis lanceolata. Next base: position 112,783,018 of record CM028382.1, on the reverse strand, counting down.
GTTTATTCACATAAACCTAGCGATGGAACTTGAGTTGAACTTAGGTATGACTACTTAGCTTCACAGTCTTAGCATAGAATTGTGTGAGTACCAAATTATCACTTACCGAAAAGTACACTTCTGATGTAAATCCAACACATAGACTGGTCCAGAGCATGGAATAAACCTTAAAAAGACCACTATTCTATTGTAACGGCATACATAGGATGGTCAGGTTGTTTATTGTAACACGTAGCTAATAGTGATTGAACTGTAAGTTGGTGTAGTAAGCTATGGAGTCAAGACTCGTTTGAAGCTGCTCCAATCTCCTAAGCCAATACTTTAGATGCATTAAAGTAATGCTATTGGACATTAGTTTTGTATTTGATGATTTTATTAAATGATCATTTAGCTATTTATAATTTATGTGTGGACTACTCCATTCTCTCCCCTGGGTCCACGTTAAAATTTACGAATTGAAAAATGCATTTAATATTAAACATTTAAGTTCAAATGTGTAACCAGGGTAAATATGAATATGCATAATTTTATTAGCTTGAATTTTCAAACAATGACTATTTAAGTGGAACATACCAAAAAAAAAAAAGTACGACTTTGACTGGAACTTAGCAGGTATTAATGTGTATGCATACTATTTTTGGGGTGTTGTCTTAGAGCAAAGTGCGTAGATTTGAGAAGTTGAAAATCTTGTTACTACTTTCAGGTCAAAGCTTCTAACAAGTTATGATTGATCAATTTTTCCTACCGATGATGTGTTTCCTATTATTCATTTCTATTATTTGTTCTGTTGTGGCTTGTATTCTAGGTTCTTCTTCTTGGCGCATAAATGTACGAAATCTATTTTTTAATGGTGTTATTGATATTCTATATGTTTTTTATTCCGTCTTGATAGAATGATTTGTATGATGTGTTACTGAAAAATAATGAACCTTTGTGTCTTAATGGATGATATGTTAACTCTGTGTGGATAATCAAATGATTTGGAACATTGATTCAATAAATTAGAGTAGGTGAGATTAGAGGTGGAATAGAACCCAACCATGCTGTAGAGAAGCAATAGAATTGGGAGGACCTTTTTGCTGGTAATTGGATATATATGAAAAGGTTTCTTTGGTCATGGTATAACTCCTTAAGGAATTCGATCTGCCACGAAGCATCTATGGTGAATAAATGTATGGTTTTCGGGGTTATTATCCCCTAGTCATAACTTTCTACAGTTTTATGTCAGTCAAGTATTGTTGTTATTCTATCATTCTCCAATTCTTTGATAGACATTTTGAATTGTATACACAGGCTATGGTGGTAGCATATTTATTTATGCTTTGAGTTGAGTCCATCATAGTCATGTAATCAAAGGGCTTCAATCTTGAAGTGTATACACAGGTCCAAAAAAATATAAAATCGTTTGTATGGCTTTGTTTCGTTGGTTCCGGCATCAAAGATCTTGAGTGGCAGTGGCAGTGCAAGTTATTCGTCGCATGGAAGTGTGAATGAAGATTTCACACAAACCCAACAATTTCAAGATAAGCTTTGTGAAAGAGTAGAACAAGTGAGGGAAGATATTCAAAAACAAATACAAGCTGACAATACTACGGAAATGGAGCAAATCAAAGATGATTTCAAGCTAATGTAAGAGGAAATTCGGTCACTTAGAGCCCAACAACCTCCACCACCGTCTATGTAGTTTAACAGTTAGACAATGTCTTTTGTTAGTCACTTGGAGGCTCTCCACATTCTCCACACTTTCATGTAATCCGATACTTCGAGAATGACTTTTGAATGAAATGTTTAAACTTTAGTTGTTTTAAATGTTTGATTTTAGATTTAATTTTTTTTTTGTAAAATGTGAAATATGAAATGTTCAATCAGGTATGATAATATATATATATATATATATATATATATATATATATATCCATTATTTGTAAAAAAAAAATATTTTATGATATAAATTTTGCAACGGTATCTTCTGTTGCAATAATAAGTTTATAAAAAATTTCAATTACGAACTAGCAACAGAAATATATAAACATTGTAATGGAAAAGTCTGTTGCAAAAATGCAACGAAAAAGTCTGTTGCAAGAATGCAACGGAAAAAGTTTGTTGCAAGAATGCAACAGAAAAAATTAGTTGATATTTGCAACAGACGTCAACTACCCTTAGAAACACATTTGCAACAGAAAAATTTGAAATTGCAACGCTCGATTTTCGTTGCAATATCATGCAACAGAATACATTCGGTTGCATAAAATTTGCAACGAGGGTTTTCCAAACGGAATTTGCAACGAACTTTTTCCGTTTCAATCGTGTAATTGTAACGAAATTTCATTTTTTGCAACGGAATTTTCCGTTGATGTTGCCCTGTTTTCTTGTAGTGACTTCGGCCAACACGACTGTATCCTACACTATGTGAGTACAAATCAAGTTGAGTATGAAACAAGTCTTTCAACCCTGATGCACACTGGTCGTGAAACGAATCCCAATATATAGACACCGGTGGTAATGGGTAGCCCTCGCGCAACAAAATATGCAAATAAGCTATATATATTAACAAACTATATAATATAACTGTAAAAACACTTACGTAACTTGGGTTGTGTGTACCTCGATAAAATGATCTTCATTTATTAATCTGATACAACTAAGCTTTGGGGAAGTCTTAGCCGCAGTCCTCAACGGGAGATAAGTTACAGACATTCGTGTATCGAGATATACTAAAGCTACATTATACGTTGATACAACCAAGTGACCCATTTCCGGAAAATAAAACCAATGTTTTCGCGGCGCATTGTTCTTGTAGTAACCCAGCGTTTACATGACCTTATCAACACAACCACTTGCCAGGAAAACACGTTTGTATAACTCTAAGTTAGTTGTCAACTCATGATGGAGGTTTCGTCGAACTGCATGCCATCCATCTTGAGTTAACCCAAGTGCGGCGACAACCGCACGATAATCGCAATGTCCATCCGCTTTAACATCCTTTGTCTCCGCAATAAAATTGGTAAACTGTGATGGGAGTAGGTCAACGAAATGAATCGCAGAGTTGAGTTTCTATCGTTGTCGCGTAACCGATTGAACAAAGATGAATTAAGCATGAATTTAACATTTTTTAATTGTAAATATCTAGTAAACAACAAAAACACATTAATTGAAATTATCAATATCTTTCGCCTAGTAGTCGATGGGTCAACCTCGTACGTCACTTGTTCTCGCGACGAGTAACTGTCTTCCATCGACTCGATATACTCAAACCTACTCAGATCACGTTTTGTTGATTTGTCAATTTTAGCCTCTCTTTTTTTCGGAGGTCGACCACGAATAACTTCCAAAACATGAGGCTCAATCAGTGATGTAATTGATGGCTTCACAAACTCTCTAACTCTCTTCAACAGTGCCAACCTATATGAGTCAGTTGAGGCATTGTTGTATATATAATGAATTTCTTCAACTGTGTTTTTCCATGCACAATCAATTTCACCCCGAAGTCCATTACCTTCGCCCTTAACCGGTAATATATCTAACTTTCTCCAAAAACTATCAACTTGGTTAAGGGGAATTGGCCTACCCAATTTGACAAGCTCAACGATCTCATACGCACAGGGCAAACCACAAGTCTTTCTCGGTACACAACCACACAACAAAGTATCCACAACAGTATCTGTATCTTTGCCAACCACAAATTATACTTCATGAATTTTATTCAACATTTGTAGGGATACCATGCCTCACAGATCCATGTATATAATTGATTTGAATTTGTGTATGACTACGTTTCTTCTCTTCTCAAATGAGTGTTTGATTGCAATGTGAGAAGTCTCAATGAGAGTGTGAATTTGTCGCCAACAAGTCTCAAAATTACCTTGGCTCGATCCAAGTTGCCTTTTCAATGAATTTGTCGCCAACAATGTTGACTCTCCGCCCGAAACCTTGGCTCGTACAAACAATAGTTGCCTTTTCAATGAAAGTACAAACAATATTTAGTAATTTGAAGTACGTATATAACAAATAAATGAAAACAATTAATACCTGCTTGTTGAGGTATTGTCATAACGCATGACGATATTTGTCCAACATAACACAAATCTTTATTTGTAGGGCTCAATCCATTGATCCGTCACATATTTGATGGCACTTGGATAATCTTTGAACTTAGACTGCAGTCTTCCCAAATAGTCATTATACTGCGACTCAGTATCAGACTTTACCAACAAATTCCAAAACATATTAAACGAATCTCACTTTTCTTTAGATGTTAAAATTTTCCTACAATATACCAAAACATTCTTATTAATGTGCCATCGACAAAGGAAATGTCTCGAGGTAGGAAACGTTATCTCAATTGCATTCATTAAAGCTATTTCTCTGTCAGTAACGATCACATTAGGCATGCTTCATTGGTCCATTAATGATTTCAAACATGTGCACACCCACTTATAACTATCTGTTTTCTCATTCTCTAAATAAGCAGCTACAATTAAGAAGATTATATTTGTAGACGTCACAACAATAATCTCCAACAAAGGTAACTTGTACCTATTTGTCTTGTACGTGCAATCCATTAATATGACTTTCGGAAAGGCACACAATAAATCAACACTTCCTTGGGTGAATGAAGAACAAATCCTTCACAGTGTTCGTCTTCTCGCACTGCCGATGATGATGGACATATCAATGCTTCTCCAACATAAACATAAGTTGTTGCATTTGTGATCATCCTTGACGCTCGATAACTCTATTCTTCAAACGTGTATTGTAGACCGTCCTTATTGTAGATCTATTTTCTTGAATTTTTTCTTTCAAACGCGCCAAAATGTCTTTTGGTCTAATATTGGCGTATGTTATATCAACCACATATTCCTCCTCAACTTTTGATAATCGACCGACATATGAATGACCTTCTTTGTATGCTTCAAGTTCATGATCGTGGACACCGCACTTCACAACCAATGACCATTCTCCAACCGACACTTCTCTGCCCCTCAAACTAAATGGACAACCAAGCTTCTTAGATCCAGTTTATTTCTGATCGTTCTTTCCAATTTGATCTCCATCATTTGCTTGTGATTTCTTACGTCCCCTGTAATGACCAACACGTTCACAAGTCATTAATACTCGGGCTTTTTCTTATCCGCACCACTGTCTGACCTCCTAACTATTATTACCATTTCAAGCTTATTCCCCTTAACACACACCCAAACAATCAACATTTGGCGAGATGAAAAGAGTTCATGCGTCATGAAGACATCGGTGTAATCCGCCACAATATCTTGAATAGGAACTATCACAATATTTTCAACATCAACAATCTCATTATTAGCAGGACCATCAACACTAGGATTTGTTGACAACGTGTTTGAATCCTGTTACCAAATACAATAACCCATAAAAACACAAGCTCCTTTAGTTTTTTAAAACTGTTCGACTACCACTGATGGAACATTTGCAAAATGTTCGGCTAGACCTGGCTAAACAAATTTGAAATGTTCGGCATGATAGGCTCGAACAGTCTAGACAAATTTGCACAAATTAAAAATGTTCGGCATGATTCATTGGAACATTTTTGAAATGTTCGGCTGTAACCAACCGAACATTTTGGAACCAGAATAACATTTAAAAAATGTTCGGTTGGAACCAGCCGAATATTTCAAAATTGTTCGGTTTGAATAAGCTGAACATTTCAAAAATGTTTGGTTAGATATAGCCGAACATTTCAAAAAAGTTATGATGTGCAATTCCAAACCATTTACGACAAGGACCTATTTTGTAAGAAGAAAAAAATTACACAAATTTAAGCAAAACAACGTTTTAAATACTTACCACAAAAGTCATAATGACTTGTTTTTCATCCATGCTTGATATATTCACACCCAATGTTGAAGCCCTATATTTTTTTTTTTTGAAATTAAAGGTTTTTGGAAAGTGATTTCTTCATAACAAAAGAAGAGAAAGATGAAGGAGAAAAAGATATTGTGTTAATAAATATGTTTAGTTTATGAAGAAAAAGGGTTTGAAGAAGAATGTCTTGGAAAGACTTAAGAATTTGTGGGGAAAAAGATGAAGAATGAGAATGAAGGGGATGAAGAAAATGAAGTTGGGAAGAAGGGGGTATATTTGTTTGGGGTGGGGGTTTACTTAGAGGTTGTTTGTTTTAGAAAAATAAGATGATGGTCTACTTATAAGTTTCAATGGTATAATTGTCTTTATATTTGAGGGTATTTTTGTCATTAAGAACAAAATTGGAATGGGGGTCCACTTGGAGGAATTGAGGGTCGAATAGTGCGACCCTTGGCATAAACCCTTTGTAAAGGTTGAAGATGACCAACTTTTGAATTGGCATAAACCCCCTTGCATTTTGAACTTTTTTTTAAAACTCATCCCATAAGATACTTGTTATAAGAGCAATTTAGTCATATTGAAAAAAATTTGGATGGTAAAAGTAACGATAACGGTGGTAATGGGGAATTTGACAAAAAAATCGAATTAAGGGACCAAAAGAAGTATGTTTTCAAACACAATGACTAAACTAATATTTTTGATAAAATCGAGGGACCAAAATATATATTAATCTTCTATAACCCTAACCCTAACTCTTGTCGTCAAAGAGAGAGGGTATGTGTCTTCAATTGAAGCAAAACTTATAAAACCCTAGTTCATTGCCTCATTCGACTTCTTTGAGTCTATAACAATTTTGTTCTACTTTTTAGTATTACTCACTTTTTAAATTTTGTTTCCACTGTATTGTTATGCTATAAACATATGACTATGACATTTTTAATTGTTGAATGTAATATTATTGATTTTTTAAATTTTTTAATGAATTTTTACATTTTATTATTTGTTTGTATTAAATAGTTAAAACATGTAGCATTAGTCTGGTTCTAGTTCTCATACACTTGGGTTAGTTTTTGACCAGACCAAAGTAGGGTTCTCATACGTATTGGGTTAGTTCCGGTTTTGAATTTTGTTGATAACCGGACTATTCATTCTGGTTCTGATTTTATCTTTTCATGCAAAAATCTGGATCGAACCGATCAAGTTCACCCCTAACTTCAACCTACTTTATTTTGTGGTTCTCTTATCCCCTAATATATTAGTCACCAAATGTACCAAGAGCAAAATAATGGCCTGATAATCAATTTTATTTCAATTCAAAATGTTATGCAACTTAACAATAATTCAATATGTATGTCTTATGCAAAGATTCATATAAGTTGATCTTACATATCTTAATTCGTAAAATAAAGCAATTTATGTTAAAAAGGTTAGAGATTCAGAAATTGCAGCACCACCCCTTAGCTTTTGGAAATTGCAACGCCACCCGATCAGATTTATTAATGAAAACTTCTAATGTTGACTTTAAAAGTGTTATTTTTTAGCATTAAAAGTGTTACTTTTTGTATTTAAAAGTGTCATGTTAGACCCTCAACGTGCAATAATGATTATGAATAAAAGAGTCATTTTTCAGCATTAAAATGTGTCACTTTTGGTCCATAAAATGGTCACTTTGTATCATTAATGAAAACTAGTTTTACACCCGTGCGTTAAACGCACGGACAAAAAACTTTTTTAATTAAATAATATTCAAGTAAAATTAAGAAACAAATCAAATTCGAAATAATAAAATAAGAAAAGTAATGTTGGAGACAAGTAATTAAAAAAAACATCATTTTATTGAAAATATCATAGATTTTGAAAAATTTCCTTGTACACAACATTTGTTGTTTTATTTGTTGGATTTCTATCTTCATCAGATATTAATATCTTCAAGCCAGAACGGTTTGTTACCCTAGAAATTGCGACATACGACTGGCCATGGCTGAACACCGACTTCTTCAAGAAGATTCCTACATGTGAAAGTGATTGACCTTGACTTTTGTTAATTGTCATGGCATACGATACTACTAATGGAAATTGTCTTCTCTGGAATTTGAAAGACAACCTCACATCTGATGGGGACAATGACATTCTTGGAATAAACACTTTGTCTCCAACATTGCTTCCATTCATAATTTTTGCTTCAACAACGTGATTCCCAAGCTTGGTGATGATTAGCCTTGTTCCATTACACAACCATGCAGCATGGTCAATGTTTCTCAACAACATCACCGGAACACCAATCTTAAGTGTTAATTCATGGCTAGGCAATCCTGAACACTTTATATTATTCAAAAACTCTGTAGAATGAATGTCTTCAAACAAACTTGTGTTGTTCTCTTGCCCTACACATAGAATCTCGAACTCAAATATGTTCTTAGTCTAAAGTGATTGTTAGAAATCATGTACTCATTTATGGTGTCAACAACATCAAGCGTTAGGGCAAGTATAGCTCTTCCTTGCAAATATGACACATCATCAAAAGACTCCAAAAATGATGGATATGTACTTTCAACTATTGAATTGATCAAATTATTTGATACATTAACCAAAAGATCATTTGGAACTTCTATTGCTGCAACACCATCATTTTCACCACCATATGTACCGTCTCCAACACTTAAAATCCACTCAGAAAATGCCTTCAACTCGAGACCGCTTTTGTCGTTGGCAAGAGCTTGTAGTCTCATGTTTTTTGTAAGTCTTAAAACTTTGTAATGTGTCCATAAATAAGAAGAGTTAATGGTCGCCATGACAATATCTTGCCAACTCCCTTTCGGTATAACCGGCAGGATTTGGCGAAAATCTCCACCAAAAACAATAGTTTTGCCTCCAAATAGCTGATTGAAACTATCAGGATTTTTGAACCTCATTATATCCCTCAAGGTTCTGTCGAGAACTTCAAAACAATACCTATGCACCATAGGTGCCTCATCCCAAATTATTAGTTTTGTTCTCACTATTAGCTCTGCAAGTGAACTGCCTTGTTTGATGTTGCATGTTGAGTCTTCATTTAAAGTTAAAGGAATGGCAAATCGTGAATGTCATGTTCTGCCGTTAGGTAATAAAAGAGACGCAATACCACTTGATGCTACATTCAATACTATTTCACCCTTCGATCTTAAAGCGTAGAAAGTGTTTTCAAACGAATATTTTTCCAGTGCCACCGCAACCATAAAGGAAATAAAGACCTCCATTACCACTTTCAACATCATCCATAATTGTGGTGTAAACATTCTTTTGCTCTTATGTACACATTTGTAACAACTTATTGTGTTCGTTGGCCAACGAACTTCTGTCGTACATCATCTCATCGCTTATGAGTTGATTATCAAATATCGAGGCATCAACATCATTTGGATACATCTCAGGGAAATCAGACAAACTCTTAGCTCTACTTCGTAATGTTTTTTCAATCTCCAATAATGTTAAATTTTGAATTTCTTCCTCACTTAATTGTAATCCTAAAAAGTTAAGAAAGACAAACAATGATTAGGGATATACAGATTAGAAGATGATATAAAAATGATAAATTCTAAAATAATCCAATAAAAAAAAAGTGCTACCTTCATGTCCTAATATATGTCTGCGCATGTAGATGATGTCATCCGACAAATACTTCCAACATGACTGCCATACGAACTCGGGTCGTGACATAGACCCTGACATCAACAAGGTTGTAAAAAGACTCCTAAGAGAATGTGCGGAGCCCCATTGACTTGCTTCAATAATGCGTCTATATACTCCTTGTTGTCGTCCAGCAAACCGAGTGCATAACAAGCATCCCTGAAAGAGTTGTACTGAACATCGTTGACACGTCTAATATCCTCAAACGATGTTGGTCCGCGTACCACATTTAACAAAGTTCTCAAATAATACATTTCTCCTTGCCCAGGTGGAACATAAAAAATTCGGCCTATAGAGAAACCCTCTTTTCTTGGTTGCCACTCCCTTTTGGTAGACTTCCAAACAAATTCTTTGGGAAATTCTGCATACGTCAAATTTCTTGCTATCTCGTATTTCTTGTTTGCATCCATCCATGTTGTAAACATACTTTGTCTGACTGTAGGACGATTAAGAACATCATCAATTTGATCGTTATCTGAAAATATTATTCTCTGCTCATTAGGGAGATGGAAAGACAATCGTTCAACTGGAGGATCCCTGTAATGGATATCATAACCCAACAATCTCCAGGTAGCTTCACAAGGTGAAACATATCTGTAATCTAAGTAATTCTTTATCTCATCAACTGGTTCTTTAGTTGTATCATCACCAGAGGTTTGATAAAACCTTGCAGTCATCCTATCATGACCTTTGTTCACATACTTGAAAAGTCACCCTAACATTGTCACATTTGTTTTGACGCATGGAGTCTCGGACCATTCTAAATGACTTCACAAGGATATTATGCTCGTCCAACATGTTTTTTAAGTTAGATATTATTTCCTCATGCACACTGCTTATGCTTGAGTCTTGTCTAAATTTTGGAAAACCAAAACAATAGTTAGTTCATTAAAAATTAATGAACTATAAATAAAATTGAAAAAAATAAATAGTTCCATATATAATTACCCGATAGCACGCATCCTGTTTACTACTCCATGATCTGTATCATAAATATACAGTTGTGCAAATTTAGGAGATTTTCCTTATGTTGGCAACAAACTTCCAATAAAATGATAGTTCTGACCGTATAATTTGAAGACCGGAGGATTCTTTCCTTGATTAATGGTATAATCTATTTTACCTCCCACTGATGTAAATGAAAACATCGTATTGTACGATCTAATGTTGTCATTAAAAAGCTTACTTTTCTCAGTTTTTCCGAACAACAAATCTTTGAACAGAATCGGTGGTTCGGGCATTGGAGGAAGCTGAACTTTCCCTTGCATGCAACACAGGGAGAATTTAGGATTTTGACATGTTTTGTATCGCTTTTCTGTTCTCTCTTGAAACCAAAATTTGGTCTCACAAAAATGACATCTGTAAGAAGGATCTCCCAAGTCCACGTACTTTGTTTGTTTCAAAAATAGTGCAAGCACATTAAACAAAGAAATAAAAAATATAAAAAATGATAATATTTATTGGAAAATATAACAAATGTTAAAATAAAATCTTACCTTGACCAAAATATGTACATTTTTCTAAATGCAGATTGTGGTTCGTCACTGCAATAACAAAAAGTTAGGACAATTATCATAATTTTTAAATAACAAAAATTGTTGAAACACTTTGGTTGTAAATAACAAAAATCAAGACAACAAATATTATAATAAATAAATAAAGAAGTACAAAAGTATGAGTAAAAATTATAGTCATTATTAGAAAATATACAAAAAGAATGATGAATCTGACCTTCACGTGGGTATACTTTGAAAATGTGTACATTATAATATGATTGTACTTGAAAGTCTTTCTTTCTACTTATTTCATCGTCGAATCTGCTTGTAAGTTTTTCTTTCTACTTATTTCTATCAGCTTTTTCCCATCCATGTCATTCTATATATATTTTCTTCTGGAATTTAGTTTTTAATTGGATTTGATTAATTTCTTTATGGGTATTTATTTTATTCAAGTTTTGTTGTGATTTAATGCTATCTTTAGCCTTTAAAGAAGTTATCTAAATTTTTCAAATTTTCGAAATGTTAGACAATGGCATGAATAGGATGAGAAATTTGACTTTTGAGTGTCCTGTTGAGAAATTGATTGATGGGGTCCAGTTTGTTGGTAACCAAGATGGGGAAGTGGCTGATCTATCAATGTGCCAATGGATGACCACCCGTTTGGTTTCTTTTCTCTTCACCATAATTAGAATTCCAACACAACAATGTTCTTTAGTTGTTTGGACTTATATTACATTCAACGTGTTCCTGTCGTGGTAACATCTCTTGAAATGGAAGCATGGGCAGATGTAAAGAGCTTGTGAGTGGGGTTCAAGTCCACCTTTAAAATTGTCAAAATATAAAAATAAAATTTTCATAACTCAAAGAGATGCATCAATTTTCAATCACTCCAAGTATTCGTCTATAAGAAACCCAATACCAATTACAAAAGTCATTATTCATCCACTATAGTGTATATATATATATAAACCTCAATTTTCTATGAGTTGACCACGCAAACCCCAAACTTCCTAATTTATCATTCTTCATACCCTCTCCCATACATTGCGTCCTCCACCCCCCCACTTTGTTCTCTTCTTCCCCTCCCACTCTCACTCTGCCTCAACTTTTCTTCTACGTCTTTCCTTCCCACTAGTCGTCTTCTCTTCTCTCCCAAACACAACTTTTATGTTTCCTTTTTTTTTTCTAGCACAACCAACCCACTACCCAGCCCCCCCCACCTTCGGGCACCTCCCTTCTTCTTGCCTCGTCTTCCTTTTTAAATCCAATTCAAGTGTTGTTACTCACTTTTGATCCCTAAAATGTCACTTTGTATCATTAATGAAAATTATCAATTTTTTATTTTAAAGTCACTTTTGACCATAAAAAAGTGTTTCGTTTGAACACAAAATCGTCAATTTTGATCTTAAAAGCGTCACTTTTTAGCATTAAGAGTATCACTTTTGACCCGATAAGTGTCACTATACATTACAAATAAAACTCGCCACTTTTGGCCTTGAAACGGAAGTTGACTTGATTCAAGTTCTATTGTGTGGTTTTTCCAGATTTGCCTATTTCATAGGTTTAAAATGTCTTTAATTTGTCTTAAGGTGGTTTTGACTTATATTACATTCAACGTGTTCCTGTCATGGTAACATCTCTTGAAATGGAAGCATGGGCAGATGTAAAGAGCTTGTGAGTGGGGTTCAAGTCCACCTTTAAAATTGTCAAAATATAAAAATAAAATTTTTATAACTCAAAGAGACGCATCAATTTTCAATCACTCCAAGTATTCGTCTCTAAGAAACTCAATACCAATTACAAAAGTCATTATTCATCCACTATAGTATATATATATATAAACCTCAATTTCCTATGAGTTGACCCCACAAACCCCAAACTTCCTAATTTATCATTCTTCATACCCTCCCCAATACATTGCGTCCTCCATCCCTCCCCCCTACTTTGTTCTCTTCTTCCCCTCCCACTCTCACTCTGCCTCGTCCTTTCTTCTGCGTCTTCCATCCCTCCCACTAGTAGACTTCCCTTCTATCCCTCCCTTCAAACATAACTTTTATGTTTCCTTTTTTTTTCTTCTAGCACAACTAACCCACTACCCAGCCCACACCTTCGAGCACCTCCCTTCTTCCTGCCTCATCTTCCTTTTTAAATTCAATTCAAGCGTTGTTGGCCACAAGGTTGTTCGGTCGACCATGACTGAACAACCCTTGAATTGAATTAAAAAAAGATTAAGAGACGGGGAAGAAGGGAGGGATATAGGTTGAACATAGGAAGAAGGGAGGAGGAGACGTAGATATGGCCGAAGATTGTGGCTTATTAGCTGTGCGGAGTGGATGCGAAGGGGTAAGTTAAAGAATGTAGTGAGAAGGAGGGAGGTGGTGATTGAAGGGATATAATGTGAGTGGGAAGGATGGAGGATGAAGTGGTTGGGTGGGAGGGAGGAAGCAGTGTGGGGCGGTGTGAGTTTCGATGAACAAGTGTAAATTAGGAAGTTCATATATATATATATATATATATCAAGCCTACGCAGTATCAAAATATTGGATGGGAGGAGAAGATCACTTGCACATTGTCGTAGAGGCCAATCTTTGTTTTCAGAAAATGTCAGGCAAATTGCTTCGGTTAGCTGGCACATTTCCTTTATAAAAGGAAAAATAAGTTTTTCATCCACCGACGGTTTAGAATTTTGTTTATGCAAGTGGCATTTAGAACATGGCACATGTTAATCATAATCTTTGTCTCAATTACTACCAATTTTAGTTGATCACGTCGTGTTCCAAAAGTTGCTTGTGTAAAAAAAGACTATAAACCGCCGCTGAATGAAAAAGTTAATTCAACAAGAATGCATTATGCATGCAAATGTTGGAGGTCAAATATTTCAACTCAGTCCTGCTGCTATCCTGGCATTAATTTTCAATCATTTCAGTACCACGACATCACATGTTTAACACCGCATCTAACATGGCAATGTATAGCAGCGAACAAAGATGAAGACTTTAGAGTAGGAGTGAAGAACACTAACAACACTATCTGTCCACCAGTAGAGCGAAATTTAACCTCGTCCGACCAACTCTTTTTTTTTTTTTTAAAATTTATTTATTAGATTTTTTTTTACAGATGGATTGTACAAATTTTGGAAATATAAATGGCTTAGTTCTAAGTCAGTACTATAAAAGTATAAAACAAAGGGGCGTAATTCAATCACTTTATCTAAGGCATCATCATCTGTAAAATTCAACATACCCTGCAATTTCCCTACACAACAACTTAGCATTGCCAGCCAAGTTCCTGCTCTTAACAATTGCCGACCCTGTCAAGTGATGTGTCGGTGATGGCATGTATGACTTGGCTTCCTCCTCGTTCCCTGTCAACAAAGCTTTCCGAGCAGGAAGCACATTTTCCCACCAAAATTCTCGCAAAATCCCATGAATCAATTCCCAGTACTCACGATCTCTACACACACGAAATATACTGCTCCCATTTGGTGTCCAACAATATAGATCCACCCAATCTCTGTCCACTACCTCCATTTGGCCCTGTACCTGTGGCATGTAATAGAATGGCATAGTTGACCACGGCAAACCCAACTCTGGTTTTCCTTTATTGTACGGGCATTTCACTTCAAGAATCCCTCCTCCAAAAAAACACTCGAGAAGACCATCCGGGGAGGCACCTATCCAATTGAATCTCTCCTCCGTATGGGTCGCAAACCCTACTGCGTTCACATCACGACCAGTGATGCTTTCGTACTTCTCTATGGCTGTTGCTTCACTGATGATGCCCCACTCCATGGCATGGATTTTAGCAACTTCGGCAGATTTTTCATCCAACGGAAATACTTTCTCATGCCAGAGCTCGTATCTACGGTTTCCTTTCCAGAAGCCCAGAGCAGTACTGAAGGTGCTGGTTGTCAACCTGTCCCTTCGAAGGGCAAACCATTCCTCAGAGCGTTGGGGAGCATCTGAGGGGGAGAGCCCGGCAGTCAAAACCAGGGGTGATGGGTGGTAAATGAGAGGGATTTTTGGAGCAGTCGAGGGAAATGCAGAGTTATAAAAATTTCTGTGCAAGTCAACTTGATACTTCAACTTTTTGGTAGTTGCTGCCTTATGTTGAACAGAATAGAATCGAGTCATGCAGGCATTGTTCATTGCTGAAACAATATCGCTGTTTGATTATAACTGTAGTTGGTGGAGGGTCACTCAACAGGCACAAACAGCTAGATGAGTTGAAGAACTTCCAGGAACAAGATTAAAGAGAAAGAAATGTCTACAGCCAAAAATTTTTTTTATCAGTGTATGCATAAAATATTACCCTGCAAACTGGTAAACACCCATGAAAGTTTAGGTAACAATTCCTTTGAGGGAAAAAAAAAAGCACCCGAAAACATGAAAATGAAAGAGTGGATAGAAAAGAAATTACATGCAAAAAGGAGACAACAGAGCACACTTTTTTTTTATTTAGCAAAAAGATATTTCTAACATTTAAAAGCTACAGCCTGATGCATAAACCATTTTGTAACCAAAAGACAAAACACAGGTTACAACCTAAAGATCTCAACAACAACAACAACAACAACAACAACAACAACAACAACAACAACAAACTCATGCCAGGTTATGTTCCAACAAACTGGGATGAATAAAACTGTCGTAATTAGGGAGACCTATGTTCAATGTCAAGCTTAATAAGCTTGAATGATCCCACCTTGACTAGATATTATTCCAGTTAAATTCTGTCATGATTTTCTCAAAGAAATTCCCAAATTGGATCCTCAATTGACGAATTAGTGCAGAAAATGGTGTGAATCGACAATGTGAAGAATAAAATCATTGAGGTCTTCTTAAAAGTTTACTAATTATTTTAGGCCTCATAACTTAATCATCGCCATATTCCTATGATGCCACTCCATTAGTCATTTTTAACTCTTATATCTTCATAAATTTAAACCATGAACCCACAAAGAAGAGTAACTGGATTCTTGAATTCCATTCCCTAGCTTCTTATAATTTGAGGCTATTCAATGTTGATAGCTTTTCATTTAACTTTAGTCTCTCAAGCATTCCACGTGTTCAGTATCTGAACTTCATCGGTTGGGTAGCACATAGGTACTTATTTCTCATTGAGAATTGGCTCGAGATTGAGGAACTTCTTAAGATGAATACTAGAATTGGCTCAATAACATATGCTCTGTTAAAATGGAAACGGAACGTGACACAAAACGTAATTTTTGTAAGCCCAGAACAACTGAATGCGGTGACAAAATCCATTGAACAGTAAAACATCAATGGCTCGCATTGTAGACATATACTCTGTTCTAATGAACGTGGGAAGGGGGGGGGGTCCAAAAATAAAATAGAAAGTCTAAAACAATTGAATATGATGGCAAAAGTCATCGAAGAGTGAAATATCAATGAAATGTATTGTAGAAGGGCGTTGTTGGTTCTAGCAAGATGACGGATTCAAATGGTCCTATTACGGTTAGCTTGTTCGACAACGTAAAGTTAATCCTGAAGCTAGTCCTCTACTAGGGGCATGGTACCTGATTGTCCAATGGTTTAGGCGACTACATACAAGTTACTTGGTTGTCATTTGAAGAGCATGCACAACAAAGATTCAAGTAAAAAAGATTAAAAATTGTTGAAATTCTCTAACTCCTCTTCTCACAATTTCATTTATGTGTACATTATCATTCGTCATAAAGTTTTTATCTGATAACATACCCTTTGGTCGTTGGGGGTTGTCACAAGTATGGCGAGTATATTTGCCTGAAAGCTCATCATGTTAATTAAATCTTCTGGAGAATAGACAACCGGTATTAAACTCTGATCTCCTCCGTAAACTTGAACATAAATATCTTGTTTAATACATGTAACTGGATGGTGAATACTAGGGTCGGTGGCGGAGCCAAAATTATTTTTATTTTATTTTTTTGATAGGTAAGTATGGCCCCTTGGTATGGGGATTGGAACCAAGGACCTCTATGTCTTTGCATAATATATGAAATAAAGTATTTAATAACAAAAACCAAGTTTAAAGAATGATATTTAATATATGTTCCATTAACATGTTCTCCTTCTTCAAAAATTCCATTTATTCTTTTGATTCATGCCCTTTCTTGGGACATTTTCATCGTGATTTTATGTTCCACCACAACATACATAGAACAAAATAGGTAGTCATAGAGTAGCGTTAACTAGCCACCAATGCCATAGTCTCAAACTGGAAATAGTTTGTATGATGTTAATCAAATGAACTCCAGCCGATTTTCGAGCTAAAGCACTCTTCTTGGCTTTCCATTCACTTCCGTTGTTGTACCATTTCATCTCTGTCATCTCATTTAGAATTTCTTCTTCTCTTTCAAGTTTCACAGGTCTAGTGTGGGAGCTCTTATCCCTTATTCCTTTTCCTTCTCTTTCGGCAGCCTCCAATCAGCTGCAAGCCTGCTTCTTATCTCAACCAATGACATCTAGCAATACGTAGGATAAGAGGAAGGAACCTGAATCCTTCACTTCAGGATAAACAGAATATTCCAGGGAAGCTGAGATGTTGGAGGGAGCTGGGTCCGTAAGGCGTAAGCTCATGTTCAAGCAGGGGCTTCTACGCCCCCTAGGAATACAGCCAAAGGTGATGCAATTGTTGAATTCCAAATAGAATTGGAAGGTCAGCCGTGAGCTATAGGTTCAAATAGTAGAGAACCAAAAGAAATTCCCGTAGTTGAATGCGGGGGACGTTGTAAACTATCCAGCAGATAGTATATCAAAACGAGCACTATACTCTTTTTTTTTTTATATATAAGTAAAGAATATATATTAAAATAACGGGCATCAAAACAGGTGACGATGCCTTTGTACACTAGAAGTATACAAACTACTCAGTACTAAAACTATTCACAAAACCACAAAAGAATGCCAAGAGATTGATTTGTCACAGAACACCACAAAAACAATGTGCGCAAAAGACAGTCTCTCAATTGATCCAGCGAAACCTCACTATTATCGAAGATTCTCCTACTCATCTCTTTCCAAATAGTCCACCAAACACCCGCCGGAATAGCACCCCAAAGAATATTGCTCCTCCTGCGATTGGAATGTGACCAACTCAAAAGCATCCCCCGAACAGAACTGGGTATTACCCACGAGATCCCAAAATGCCGCAGAACAGTATACCATAAAGAACGAGCCACCGAACAATGCAATAACAAGTGATTAACACTCTCTTCGTCACCTTTGCACATGTAACACCGGTTCACATAAACCATCCCCCTTTTGCAAATGTTTTCTCCCGTAAGAATCGCCTCATGACAAGCTTCCCAAACAAAAAATGCAACGCGACTGGGAGCAATACTACTCCATATTCCTTTCCAAGGAAAAGGGATCCCACTCTGCCCGACATAGCAAAAAAATAACATTTAACAGAAAACTTTTTGCTATTCGATGCAACCCACCTTGCCTTATCATTTCTACTCCGTCAATCTGAAGCAAATAAAGTGAAGTGAAAAAATTTCCACAAACCTCCATCTCCCAATCTTGAAGATCCCTACGAAACAAGGGATTCCAGACCACTCTACCCGATCATTATGTAACACCGAACTAACATAGCAGTTTTTGTCCACCGCCAAATTGTACAACTCAAGATAGACTCTCCATAGTTCTTCTTTCCCACACCACTTGTCTTTCCAAAATCTCACTCTCGAACCATTGCTGACCTCAAAAGAAACAAACCTTTCAAACTGCGCCCACCCTTTACAAATTCCTTTCCAAACTCCTGACCCAAAAGAACCGGCGTCGATTTTAGGAAACCAAAAATGATCACCCTCTCTAACCCTCAATATTTCATATTACCTCAACTCAAGGCTTGTTTACTCGATCTTTCTTATCAAAACAACGGATTCATTCAGGTGAAAGAAAATCAGAAGGGATTATCAAATCTGCTTTCGAGCATCTTGGAGTGGACTTCCACACATACGTTGCATACATAAAAGTATCCGCGTGATATTCCCACTAGAGCCTGCACCCATATCTTTGTGCATTCCTATATTTGCTTGCATCACCGGCGAAATGATCAAAGTAAATCTACACACTCTACTCCTTTTGAAGGTGATAGTCTGTATGGTTATTATAATTTGGATAAAGCCAGGAAAATGGAGCATAGCAGTTTTCGATTTGACAAATAAGTGGTTGATGCTCCTACTTTTCAAATTGTTGAGCTCCTGTCATTAGGACAGGCCTGTAATTCTAATGATTCTGTAGATACATCTCGGCTTTCTATTATTTTCTTAAAAAGAAATAGATATTACATGAAAATTTAGGCTTTGTGAATTAAGGAGGACTAATATTCTTCCCCTTCTTCTCTAACAGTCAAGCCTATTATATCTCATCTCCTTCGGTTTTGTCTTCTGGTTCTGACTAACCCTGTCTGGTCAGGAAAAAAGGAGCTAACTGACTAACACTAAGAGTTATCCAAGACGGTTCTGCATGCTGGACTTAACGACAGATCTCTTTTCATCTTTCTTTATTTTATCTCAAAACCGCTCTTGATTAATGAAATTCTTTTAACCGCTCTTGATTAATGAAATTCTTTTACACTGCATACCCCTACCATTCTATTAAAAGAGAGGTTATTAGCCGCACTGATTCTTTATTCCCGGATGGATATTGATGGGTTCCTCGTACCGATTTCAGGGTCGAGGTCAGGAAGAAAAAACATTCTACCTGGTACAGGTTTACCTATATAACATAAAGCAAAAATGAAAGAAAGTTTAGGTTTAACCTTTAGCTATTTCCCAATCAGTCTTTCAAAAGGAACCCAAATTGAAACATTTGATATCCTAGCCCCAGTGGAAGCCTATTAGTCAGTCGGTTTTCAATTCCCAATAAGGAAAGATTTGCATATCATCTTACTATTTGATATCGAAACATTTGATATCCCGTCTCATCTTACTATTTACTTTAGGTTAAAAATTTGCAGAACACCTGAACTTTCTGAAAGGAATCTTGGAAAATTTGCCTGAGAAAAGGAGATGATTGTGACCCTAGGTGGGAGAAATGGCAAGGGCACTCAGAAAAAGACATTGAGGATCCTTGGTTCCAATCCCAAAACCAACAAGAGACCACACTTACCTATAAAATAAAATAAGATGAGGTGAAGGACGGCAGAATGATTTGAGTGTTCCGGGGAGATTGAATATTAACTAGCTAACTCGATGGAATGTCGAAGCTAGCCAGCTTTGAAGTAATATGAATTGGGTAAGAAGCAAGTGCTGATTGGACAGCGGAAGCAAGGAGCTTCCTACGTGTGTGGTAGTATGGTTAATGGTTTCATGGTACCAACTAAGAATTTATTTTGTTGAGTCGACTGTGAACGAATGCTTAGCTTTGAATTTACAGAAGACGCCAAGACGGTGCTAATTTTTTTGGTATTGGTCTTACGTTTATAATTTAAGGAATTGACTAGTCTCTCTTTCTATTGCTCTAAAGTTCCAATATAGTAGGATAGAACTCTTAGTTGATAGCAAGGAAAAGACCCGAGAGTCTCAATCAATAGAAAAGTATAGACTGCTAGCCCTCAACTCCCAGACAGGAGAACTCACCCGCTTCCATACTCACTGGCCATGTTCTAAAAATCGCCATAGGCGCTAAGCGCCACCCTTGGCACCTAGAAATTAAGCAAATCAGCACTCTAGGCGGGAAATCAGTGTGTAGGCACCACTTAAGCACTCTAGGCGTCCGGTTGTTGATTTTATTTTACTATTTTTTTTTAAAAAAAAACTTTGGCTCAAAACGATGTTGTTTTGGGCCTTTTCAAAAAAAAAACAATCTAGAATCATTCAATTATGTATTCGAAATTTGTAATTTGTTAATGAACCTATGTTGTATTGAGCCATTGACTATTTTGTGTTGTTTTGAACTTTGGAATGGTATTGGATACAGGTTATACTATTAAATTTGAATCAAGTCATGCGACCATTATTTTAAATTTATTAGGTGATATTTACTATTAGTATATTTGAAGGTTTAAGGCTTATTAATTAAGTTATATAAGAAAATAAATCAAAAACCAAGGTAAGTATATCTTAATTCTAGGCCCCACCTAGGCGCCCTAGGCAGTAGGTGCTGGTGTGACGCCTTGCGTGCGCCTAGTAAAAAAATAAATCTAAGATCAAGGTAAGTATGCCTTAATTCTAGGCCTTGCCTAGGCGTTGGTGCCTGGCATGCGCGATGCGCCTAGCAATTGAAGAGACAGCTACAGGTTTTATCAAGAAACTTATACTATAACCCCTACTTCCCCCCATGTGAAGCACTTAACGGTCCAACAAATGTATTCGGCTAGAAGGAAACTACCACTATATAGCCAAGCTTGTGGCTTCTTGCATACTCCCTCCATCTCAAAATTATTGTCTTATTTTCCTTTTTCGTCCGTTCCAAAATAACTGTCGTGATTGAAACTTTCCTTTTAGGACAACACTTTTACTACTTTACCCTTACTTTTGTATTCTACTTTGATTATGGGTCACTTACACATGGGCTTTAAAGGAAACTACACATCAAACCAATATTAATAATCAAGTCAATTGTTTTTTATTAATATGTGTGCCAGGTCAAATAGGACAATAATTTTGCGACGGAGGGAGTATTATTTTTCTATCCTTAACAATCTAACTTCACTTTATTTATCTTGAAAGTGGAAAGAGCTTCAAATCTTAAAGCCTAAATTGAGCTAGTCAATCCATAACTGAAAGCATGTTTTTTATCCATGTCGACAATAATCAATATGTAAATAGTTTACTTGAAGAGGCATATTTTATTATTTCATATCCCCCAATGGGATTGATGATTCCCTTGGATAGGAGCAAAGGAGAGAGTCCTAGATACTTCGAAAGAGTGGTAAAATAAGGGCAAGGTTAATTCAAATCAAGGAGGCAAATGAACTTCTCTTTTTCACTTCAAGTTCTTTACGCCAATAACAGTAATTCATCTTTACTTCGGAATTTGCCAGTTCAACAGGAACAAGGCAAAATAAAGAAAGATTCAATTGCTTAATTCGGTGCCGGACTTTTTTCCATCCTTCCTTATGCGATCCTCTTCCGCTTATTGATTAGAGTTTAGGCATCACTCCTCTTCCCAGTATTAATAAGAATGTGTGCAGAATTTTTCCCATGCAAAACTTAATTGAGATTGAAGGACAGGTTGAGTTCTTGATGAAAGTTAGATGAATCTATGACATCGTGCTATAACTTTATTGAGCTTGTTGAAATTTCATTATTTGACATGAGTAGTGATAAGGATCCCAACAGTTTATCCCAATTTTTATTCCGGCTTCCGCTGATTAGACATCAAATCACTTAATCTATTGGCCACAATTTAACCAATCATATGCTTGCAACCTAGATTGGATGAAAACTTCAGCTAAGAAGTTGGAATCCCTATCATTTTCCAACTGAGATTACTGATGATTGAAGGATATACATATGGATGGCAATGTGCCCCTAAGAAATATTCTGTACTTCATAAATCTCATGGTTGTTTATATTTTACCTTACACGGTTAGTCTAAAACAGGTAGAGTAACCCAGCCTGCTAACAAGTAGTAACCGCTAACAGGCCCTCTAGAATATCCCCATTAATGCCTAACTAGATTGATACAGGCTTAAGCTATGTCTTTTGACTAATAAACCATAAGAATAGACCTCCATCTAGCTTCCTGCCTTTCTTGAATACATGTATAACCATGGTAGCCCCCACTTTTTAGAATCAATAGTCGAAAACCCAATTGCAATGGAAATTTCCAAAAAAAATGGCATAGGAAAAAATAAATTGAGTCCAGCCATGCTACAGCAGGTCAGCAGCCAATGCAAAGTGATCCAACCCTAATTAAAGAGCACTTTGTCTATGTCTACACACTTACCTTCTATTAGATTAGTTCTCTATGTAGGGTAACCCACTGCATACATAGGCGGATCCACATGAGAGGTTGAGGTGTCCATGGACACCGCTCAAGAAAAAAAAATTGAGAGTAGTTTTGTGATATTTGATAATTGGACCCCTCCAAAAGTTTTCATTGGACCCCTCTCAAATTCTTTTTTAAAAATATTGTCAAGACAAATTTACAAAATCGAATGTCCGATAAATTTTTAAATGATTCTCTTGTACTAGTATGTTATATCGAAAAAGACATGTTAATAAATATTAGTGATGATGATTAATTAAGTGTTTTCAACGTATGAAAATGCGTAAAGAACAAATTGTAATGTCTAATTTTTTTTTTATATAATACTCCTTCCGTCCCAAAATATATGACGTTTTGAAAGAGTTTTTTTAGTTTCAAAATAGATGACACTTTGAAATTTTCAAGAAACATTTTCCCTTCTTTTTTTTTTTTTTTCCAATTCTACCTGTATTTATTGACCCTGTAACTCGTGTTTGGCTCTTTGGGTAAGAATATTAAGATACCTCATTAATGTTTGGATAAGGACAGTTTAATCTTTACAATATGTTTCTCTGGTCTGTGTAAAATGCTCGAAAACGTCATATATTTTGGGACGGAGGGAGTAGTTAAAATTTTGGACACCGGTCAACATTATTCCTGGATCCGCCACTGACTGCATACTATCATAATTAGGGTGGTCTTCGAAACAGTTACAGATACTCTAAAGAGATCAGAAAATCTAAAGAAATCACAACTATCATAACCATAAATGCACGATATAGTTTATAAGTATTAAGCGTCATCTTGAGCTAAAATTTTGAATACAAGCACAATTCACAGTAATTGGCAAAAAAACAAAATGCTCTCAACACTGCGGATGTACTGGCAGGATATTGCATATAGTCCCACTAAAATTTTCAAAACTTATGGTGATGAATGTTGATTGCAACCAGAAAATTTTAATACCATTTCAAACAGATAAACAGTAAGTGGTCGTTTGCTACCCAGCAATCTTCATTCTGTGCATGCTATATGAATGAAATAAGTACTAAAATTTAATAGAATGGCCGTTGTAGCTAACCAAACGAAAGAGCGCCGAGAGAAATCAGGATAAACGTTTGCAATATAACATGCCATGCTTAAATTTAAGCAACGAAAAGCCAATTGAAGAGATTGAGGGGGAAGGGAAAAGCGAGACCGTACAGTGAAGGAGCAGATTGGCAACGACGAGAGAATCGAATTGATTTCGGCGGCGTCGGCATAAATTGATGTAAGAGGGCTTGTTGGTTGGGGATAGCAATAAGCAAGACGAGAGAGAGAGAGAGAGAGAGAGAGAGACTGTAGCTTTGTGCAAAAGCGCGAATTCATTCGGAACCGTTTGCCAACGTTTAACCACTCATTTGAGGTTTTATTTTGTTTATGAAAAATAATAAGTTTACCATCAGAATTACCGGTGACAACTTTGTCTTGAAGGTAAAGTACATATGAGATGTATGTGTATCTTCAAAGTATAATTGTTATTATAGTGATAATCCTGGTGGTAAACCTAGCAAAATTGTTTGTTTATTCTAAATTTTCATTCTTTATAGTCCACAACTTTCTCTACATCTCTTTTTTATTTTTAACAAAAATCTTACGGATATTTTTTGTAAAACAAATCTTCTTTATCCAATTTATCGTGTATTGATGGATTGAGCTGTGAGAGAGTGATGCTTCGTCTTACGAATTAAAATCGTAAAACGATCTTACATAAAACCGACTCTCTATTTTTTCTTGGATTATAACAAAAGAAAAACTAAATTTTAAAATTAAGTTGTTGAATGCCGAAGACAAATATATTAGATTGTGCCATATACTTTATTTAACTTTTTAACTCACATCTTTCATTTTTAACGCGTGGTGAAGCTCATACGATGCCACATTATTTTATGCACGGCAGTATATTTCTTTCTTCTCCTAAGGTTCAGCACTTCGGTTAGTTTCAACAATTTCAAAAAATGTGACAATTTCATTTATAATAACGGTACACGTGTTGCAAGCGTAATTTACACTTTCATTCATTTTTTTTATTTTATTTCTATCTTACATTTTTATTATTGTATTTTTAAGCAACCAATTTAATAGGTTTGTTAATGATATTCTCGTTTATTTTGGTTCATAGCCGTTATATTTCTCATTATTTTCTTAAGATTTTGACTTGACAAAATAAGTAATACATGAGAGATAAGATAAGAGGCATCACTGATGAAGCAAAAATTAAAACATTTTATAAAGGAGTCAATTATTCTTCTTTATGTCGTCTTTTAGTATGTGTTCACACTCTATTTATTTTTTTGTGATGTTACTTTAATTAATTTATTCATGAATTAATTACTATTTTAATTAATGGGCCCTACTTTACATGGGTATTATTGAAAAGTACATAACAAATTAATGGTTATAAAAACTTATTTAACTTTTCTTAATTTGTAATCCAAGTCAAAGAAGACTCTTTTTGAAAATAACTAGTCTTTGTGCCCGTGTCTATGGCACGTCGCCAGTATGGGACGATGTCAGTATAGGACGATGTCAGTATGTGACGGTGTTAGTATTCAAATAAATCAATATAATAAATAATTTAAAATTAACATATCTTGGTAACCAACATAAATAATATGATTATCCACAGTGGAATAAAAATCTAAAGTTACTCTGGTATTTTTTTTTAGGGAAACAGGGGCGGTACCCTGCTATATTTTATTAATAGAAATAATATTACAAACTTGAGGGGGACAACCAGCCTTGCCCTTATAGGAGGGAGGACGGAGGAACCTGACCTCGAAAAGGAAATACTAACAACAAATAAAAACTAAGAATTTTGAATTGAAGATAAACCTTATGCATCCATAATTATATCACTACTTAATCTTTTTCTGGAGGCTCTTGTTTCACAACAATTTCTGGTTTTGATACGCGAGATGCAATAACTCTGTCCAGCATTTTCATCTACACGTGAGACAAAGAAGATTCAGACAGATTAATATAACTATATCTTATGCATAAAAGTGATCAATTAAATTATAAAAAAAAAAACATACCGCTTCATTTACAAATTTTGGATCCTCCCACATATCATCGTACATTGTTAGAGTTGGAGGTGGAGTTGCAAGGACCTATTTTGGAGCAATGTGTAAGATAAAAACTATGTAAATTTAAATTATGAATCATATAAAAACTATGTAATTTTAAAATATTAATGATATGTAATTTTTAAAAGTTATGTAAGAATGACGTGTTTGCTTACAAATTCTTCAACCGAATCAGAATCATAAAAATCAAGTGGAGGGAGAGGTGGAGATGCTGGTGGATTGTCAAAAACATTTGCTGGTACCTATTTGAAACCCTGTGTTAGAAAAATTACTATATAATTGAAAAAAATGAGTTGAAAATTATAGGGATTTATACCTGTTGTAGAAGCATTATAAAAGAACTTCAGGATAAACTATATTTGTTGTCGAAGTTTCTTCTTGTGATTGTAAGAGTATTGTTATCCTACTGAATGTAGTACATCGAGATAGTGCAACGTATAATTGACCATGAGTAAACACTGGTGTCCGAAGATCAATCCCGACAAATTTAACAGATTGGCCTTGTGATTTATTTATAGTCATTGCAAAGGCCAACCTAATTGGAAATTGACGTCTTGTAATGGGAACAGTAAGTTCAGAAGCAGAAGGTGTAAGAGAAATTCTTGGTATAAATACCAAATTGCCAACTTTATCTCCAGTTAAGATTTCAGCTTCAATAATACGTTGCGCACATCGAACTATCCTGAGTCTTGTTCCATTGCAAAGACCGTCCTTTGGAGCAAGATTTCTGAGCAAAATAACGGGACAACCAATTTTTAATTGCAAATCTGAAGGAGGGAGACCAGGAGGATTCAAAGAGTTTAAATATTCGATTGGGTATCGATTTACCATGATCGGATCACTTGTATCATCATCCACGTTTTTGTCGGCCGATAGATAACTGATGACATTTCCAGGGAATCTCTTCAATGCTTCAACATTTATGTTATTAACGCCATCATTACGCGAGATAGAATAGTACGTTCAGTTAAGAATTTTGCTGAAGAAGTCCCAGTTCTATGCAGCTGTGGATACACTTCTCTTATTAATTCAATGAGGTCTTTAGACTTTCGAATTGTAGAAGGTAGTTGAATGATTTCATCTGGATTGGTTCCTACCTATTGATTGAAATTAAATTCATGTCAATAATAAAATTATAATTAATTTAAAGCTTAACCGGAGATGTATAAAATTGATATTACCTCGTTTAAATATGTAGCAAATTCAACATTTGCTGAATCATTTTGATCTAATCGCATGTTTTCCAATAGAGTCAAAATGTGAATCTGATTCCAAAGTGTTGATTTTTGAAGAATTGATCCCACAATTTGTTCACGATATCCTTTCGGTACAACAGGCAAAGTTTGGCGAAAATCCCCACCAAATACAACAGTAATTCCACCGAATGGGTTGTTGTTATCACGAACATCTTGAAGGCTACGATCAACGGCCTCAACGCAATGACGATGTTGCATAGGGACCTCATCCCATATAATCAATTTCGTCTCCCTAAACAACTCCGCATGAATTGACTGTTTAGTGAAAGAACATATAGTGTCTTCCAACACATTCAATGGTAGACAAAATGTAGAATGTGCAGTTCTACCGCCTACCAACAATAATGATGCAATTCCAGATGATGCGACACAAATCACGATATGACCAAGGGATCGGCATCTCCCTGCAATGGTGTTGTATAAAAATGTTTTTCCTGTACCAGCACCCCCATTCAAGAAAAAGGTCTTCCCTTGATTTTCAACCACCGAAGAGATTACAGCTTCGAAACAGAGTCGTTGACCGTCATTCAAATAGTTAATATTTTCTTCCGCACTGCCAGCGATCATCGCATCGAGCGCCTATGTTCCCACAATAGTCCGTTGTTGCCTACGATTTGTGTCCAATTTTCATTTGGGAGGCATCGGTGGAAAATCTTGTAAACCTTTACCGTATTCTTGTAATATTTCATTCAAGAGATGCAAACCATAAATCGCTACTTGACTATCACTTGGATTTGTAATTCAAATTTATACGCAATTGGTGTGGAAGATCATCACATATATTCAATGCAAACTTATTCCACAACTCATCAGCCGTATCGAGAGAACATTGTGTAGTATAAGCGCAAATAATCTTCTCAATTGATATCCGCCTTCATAACCGATGCTTCTTAAACATTGCGCCCATTCTTCATCATCTTCTAAAAGACCCCGTGCAACACATGCATCTTTGAATGTATCATATCGAACACCATTATACGTGCGTAAATTTTCCCACGATGTTGGGCCTTTCACAGTAATTAGTAATAGTCGAAGGTAAAATCTCTCTCCACTCGAGGGGCTAGCAAAATATATTCTACCAATAGCACGCTTGATAGTTAGGATGCCTGCTTCCAAAATTTTTTATTCCAAGTGTAATTCGTGGCATTTGTTGATATGTTAAACCTCGGCCATTCTATCTAAGCACAACAATTAAAAAGCCATTAATTTTGTTACTTTCTCCAACTTGTTGACGTCTCGATCTCTCGACTGCCTTGAATCAAAAGTAACATTATGTTCTCCGTGAGATGGAGATCCAATCGAACAACATTAGGAAATTCTTCATGTAAAGTGTTGCCAAATAATCGCCATGCAGCTTCTGGCGGTCCAATATACCTCGCATCTAGATATTGTTTGATCTCATCTCCTCTCCCCAAAACCATTGTTGCTCTATCATGTCCTTTATAGATGTATTTATTAATGTATTTCACACATCGCATCCCAAAGACATACTTCCACATTAATATGACAGCTTAAACATCTCTCGTTAGATAAGGATTATACGGTACAACATCTCTATGATCCAGCTTGTTTCCCGCCACCATCAATACCACGCCATTTTTGCGTCGACGATAGACTGGATAACCGTCACAATCAATAGAAGTAGTTTCAGCCCATAGCTTTGGGTATCGTTTCTTGCAAAAATTATTCTCCATACATTGCGCACTTGGGTTTCTCGTCCCGCATGGTCCATGTATCATGCATCTTTTTACTGTGTCAAAAAGTGCAGGGTTACTAATCGGATCAGGTAACTCAGCAGAGACCACCCTATCAACTTGTTCTGGTGCTTTGATCTTATCAGTTCTCGAGAAAAATAGAGCATGCATATGAGGCAATCCTCTTTATGAAACTCGATTGTAAAAACATATGCTTCTATTCGTCCAAACACCCTATTTTCTTTAACTGTTTTTATCAATTGTTTCCTCTTTAATTCAAAAACTCGTGCAACCAAATCTGGTCGATCACCGGCAGTTTGATTAGGTAGTAGAGCATCATTAATTTCCGGCCACGTTGGGTTAGCAGTCATGGTTAAAAAAATATCATGGTGTTTGTATGCGCGAGTAATTGCCATAGAATCCTGAAAAATTTCATACATCTGCCTCGGCCCACCAAAGGAAAGAAGATGGGAGAATATATCTTGTACCGCTTGATCGGTGGTCTTGATCCTCTTCATCATGGATTTCTTGGAGGTCTTTATAGCGATCAACACGAAAAAATTGAAGGTTGTTTTCTAATGTAGTGAAGACGGTTTTGCTCGTTGCAGCTTACATCGACCAAAAATTTTGGGCTCTCAAAATGGTTGAATATTCTCAAGTTCGTTGGAATAGACGATAACTATAATAATCCATCATTGTGAGTCGGTTTCTTCGTTGTACTTGGAGCATCTATACGCACATCCCAAAGTGTCATTGACGGTTCCCACCCTAGCTCCCCAAATGGAAACAACAACACGTAGTGTAATGGTGCATATGCTGGGTGACATTCACTGATCCGCATTAAGCCTTGGTCTCCTCTGTAATACACAACAATATCTCTTGATCCCCTTCTTTCAAGACCATCACCCAAGCAATATTCGCAATCTCATCTATTGTTGGTGCATTATACCGCCGTGGATCTGTTTTGGATTGTAACGCAAAACCGCCGGTAAATCTTGATTAGATTGATCTTCATTTTGTTGTAATATTTCGTGAGCTTGACGAAATTTAGTTACAAATGGATTGTTTTGTAACAAACATTCTTGGATCATGGCCAAGAGTTCTCGATTCAAAGTCGGATTCTGACGTTCACGGCTATTTAAGGCAGTCACCGGATCGTATATATAAAGCTGAGCATATATGGGATTTGTATTAGGTTGTGGTAATAATGCACCAAAGTGCGATGTCGCAATTCACCGTGGATAGTGAAGCTATAAGGACCCCTCCCAATCGTGACACTTCGATCTATTGTACATCCAAGGCTCAGTAAAGGCATTTGCCGCATTATATTGTCGAATGTCTTGAAAAATGATTTCGACAGTCGTCACTACCTTCATATAATGTCCTAAGCGAGTAGGTGGATCACGAAGTGGAGGTAGCCCGATTTTCCTCGAGAGCAACACGCTCCAAATTTGGGATTAGACCTAGCAGAGCCAACCAATCTTTCTTCAATCCAAAGGCAATGCTGCGGGGCAAATGACGTCCATTTTGCCCAGGGAATGCCGACTTTGATTCAAAACTTGTTGATTTTCAATGGCGGGTACATGAATCACATCATCTTCAAAGTTACTTATTTGGTCATGTTCTTCTTCAGTTCTGAGAGGTTCTTCTAGTACGGTTGGCCTATATTTACAACATCAAATTATAAAGTTTTAAGGTATGTTTATTTGAATTAAAGAGTAGTGAAAGTGAAAGTAAGTTACATAATAGAAGCAGTGCGTTGTTGGGAGGCATGCATTTGGCGTCTCCTCTGTCCCAATGCACGTCTCGAAAGAGGGAGAACAATGTTTGAAGAACGCAGTTCGGTATTTGGTCGAGTTGTTTCTCGTTCGGCTCTTTCTCTTGCATAACGTCTTAATTGTCCAATTCCACGTCTACCACGGGGTGTTAAACGTATTGGCGCGGTAGATGTACTTTCTGATGATGCAAAAGTATTACGATTGGGTACGTGAATCCTAGAAGATGAGCTTTCTCCTAACTCCATGTTTGAAGATTGGAACATTTGATGGGTTCTCTTTCGACTCAATCGCACAGCCAATTCATAATCGTCATCCTAGAGCAATTAAGGGAACTAAATAAACTATATAATATAATATATATAATCTATATAAGTTCACATGTAGCATTGAAGTATGACAATGACATAATATAGATGTTGGCAATGTAACATTTTTAACATGTGTGTAAAATTGATATAGGATTGGAACATTTGATGGGTTCTCTTTCGACTCAATCGCACATCCAATTCATAATCGTCATCCTAGAGCAATTAAGGGAACTAAATAAACTATATAATATAAACTATATAATCTATATAAGTTCACATGTAGCATTGAAGTATGACAATGACATAATATAGATGTTGGCAATGTAACATTTTTAACATGTGTGTAAAATTGATATAGGATTGGAACATTTGATGGGTTCTCTTTCGACTCAATCGCACATCCAATTCATAATCGTCATCCTAGAGCAATTAAGGGAACTAAATAAACTATATAATATAATATATATAATCTATATAAGTTCACATGTAGCATTGAAGTATGACAATGACATAATATAGATGTTGGCAATGTAACATTTTTAACATGTGTGTAAAATTGATATAGGATTGGATAATGAAATGTTTAAAAAAACATATATGTTACGATCAAATATATCTATAGCATGAGCATAGAAGTATGACAATGACAATACATTTTCTTCAAAATAGTCATACCTCTTGTACACTTGGTGGTGTTGGTGGTGCGGGTTCTTTTCCTTTTGTTGAATGTGAAGGTTGTTCCATATTATGAAAGTTGTTGCTGCGTAGATGATTAAGGGAGGGATAATTTAGTAAACGATCATAGTTTTATGAACAAAATAATAATAATAATAATAGAGTTGGAAAAACTATTTAAATATAAATTTAAAATCTCTTCTGCATGTGGTCATAGTTAAAATATGAAGAAAAAATAAGAATAATTTGGTAAAAGAAAATTTTAAAACAGAAACGTTTAGAAATTGAACAATTTTTTATTAACGAATAAAAAATAAACAAAAAAAGAGCACCACTTTCTTTTAGGAAAAAAAAAGGCGAGCAAGAAAAGAGCACCACGTTTAGAAAATTTAACTATTTGAGTTTTTAAAAAAAGGACAAAGAAAAGAAATAAATAAAGAAAAGTAGAAACTGACACTTTTATAGGGTAATAATAATAATAATAATAATAATAATAATAATAATAATAATAATAATAATAATAATAATAATAATAAATTTTACTTTTGATTTACTATGCATAGCAAAAATATCGTAAAATTTTTTTTTAAAAAAGAAGAAGATTAAGAGTATGTAATAAACTGCTTTACTAATTCAACCCGAAACAAATTGACAAAAGTACGTAATTTTATTAGAATGCCTTTTATGATTAAAAAAAATTAACTTTAAACCTTCACGGGTATAGCTGGGGTGTATGTGTGTGTATAATTAAGTATCTAAATTGTACTATAAATCGAAATTTGATTATTATACTCCACATTAATTTTACTGTTATTTCTCCATATTCAATTCAATTAAAGCTATGTCTTCTCTCTCTCTCTCTCTCTCTAAGTAAAAGGATTCCATCTTAAGCTATTTGATGTTATTTCTCCAAATTCAATTAAAGCTATGACTAAATAATAATAATCTATATTATTAACAGATGCGGCAAACTCAACTCAAATGAATAATAAAAAAACAAACTAATAATAAAAAAACAAACTGATGCATAAAAAATATTAAATATTAAAAATAATCCTATCTGTCTAATAATTTGGAGAAAATATTCTATCGTTTTAGCCAAAAAGTACATGTTTGAAAAGTCTAATTATTAGGTAATATTAAACAAACGTTAAAATTGGTTATAATTATTATAATATTTATTTATAATCAATATATTAATATTAAATATAAAAAATAACGTTGAAATATAATGGAGAACGTATATATAATTATTAAAAATAGACTCAAAAAGTGGATGGTATCAAAATAAAATAGTGTGTTCTTTTTGTAAAGGAAATATAAAGGTAAACATCCTTTATCCGTCGTATTTGACCACTTAGCCCAGTCACCAAAACATAGCTTTCATCGGCCTATCATTTTTGAATCGGCAATTACAAAGCGAGGGCAAAAATTACATAATAAAAAAACAAACTAATAATAAAAAAACAGACTGATGCGGTACAGCCAGTACTTAATGAGATATCTTTTCTAAATTCAATCGATCTTCTCACTTTCTTCTTCACCCTTACATCTTTCTCCTCTCCACCACTCAATTCCAGCCACACCATGAGCTGATCTTCCCAACTCAACTCCTACCTTCTCTATCCAGCCACAACAGCCATGGAAGCCAACAGCCGCAACCCAAGAGCCAACTGCCGCAACCCAACAGCCGATTCCAACTCACCACCAACACCTTCCTCCGCCTCTACCGCAACCCAACAGCCGATTCCAACTCACCACCAACACTTTCCTCCGCCTCTTCCACACTCTCCCTTCTCACGGAGCGAGATGAAAGAGAGAGATGGAAAAGCTGGAGCATGTGTATGGGTTTGATGGGTTAGATGGGTTAATTAGGCTGATGGCTGTTGGGTGCAAAAGAACAGAAAGAAAAGAGAAAGAAAATAAAGCAGAAGAATGGAGCTCGAACTATTTTCTTACCGGTGCAAACTTTTCAGTGTATAACTTCCCTTCCTTCGAAGTTGTGCTTGACAGAAGAATAGAGATAGAAGAAAATCAGATTCGAAGCTGTGCTTGACAGAAGAAAAGAAAATCGGAGAAAATCGGAGGGAGGGTTTCGGAGGGTGGGTTTTGTTTTATAGACTAAGGATTTGGATTTTCAATAACCAAATTAGAGGATGAAAAGGAGGAAGAATGCGTTGGTGGAAGCCGGAAAAATTGGAATTGAAACAGAATAGGATGAAAAGGAGGAAGAAGGAGTTGGTGTTGGTGTTGGATGAAAAGCAGAACCGTGAACGGAAAAGGAAGCTGTATTTTAGGAATTTTAACCACCTTCACACGCTTACAAAAATAATTTAATCTTGGCCGTACGAATTTGTTTAAAAAATCAATCCCAACCCCTCATTAGCCTCTACCAATTGCACATGTGTAATCCCATCTCTATTGTAATATAGATTACCAAAAAATAATGAAAACAAATAAAAGGAGGAAAGGGAATAATTTGTGAAATGTGCGTATTAAAACCAGTCGATTAACATCTTATTCATATAGGTGTGCACTCCCGATCCCGTCCCAATTCCCAACTGACCCATTCTGGGAGGGCACAAATGTACATTTCATCCATATTCTCTGTTATGTAATTAGTGCTGTCAAGCGGGTCAGCCCGGTCCACCGGGCCTTACTTAGCGTCGGGCTGGTTCGAGATAGTTGGTGCCTCATAGAATTCAAACCCAGCCCATACACACTTCGGGCCTATAGGCTTAAAAAAATATTTTTTTATTACAAAACTCACAAATTAGCTAATAAAAATTATATAACACATCAAAAGTTCAAAACACACATATTTACTAGTTTAACTTATACAATTACAAAGCAAAAGTGAAACCAAAGCAAATATAAACAAATGTAGTAACTTCAACAATTAAACGAAACAGAAACGAGAAAAATTATTATGTTACAGACCAAAGAAAAAATACACGTGCTACTTAAAGAGTATTTTTTTAAAAAAGGTTATAACCAAATTGAAGTTCATCATACTGTCCCCAATTTTTTAATATGTGTTTTCTGAGGATAGACAAAGTTTTTCCGGTTCTAGTCTGCAAAACCATACTAACTAGCAAATGTTCATTTTTTGATTCACCCGACACAATCTAGCATTTAAATTTTATTTTTTATCAAGTTTATACTATTGAGACTTTTTATTAGCGAATATCAGATAGAGATACTCAATTAAATAGATCGGTTTCGAAAAAATTACTAACTACAACCATACTAAACTAGATTGAAACTTGGAAGATCAACTCAATTTCCTCTTTGTAAGTTTCACTTCCATCAATTTAGAATATGACTTTCAACCTAAAAGAGAACAATAATTTAGAAATAGATCATAATGTGTCATAAAATTATCTAACCAAAAGAAAAAAAAAGGCTAAATAAATGTATGATAGTTTTTTTTTTTAGATTTATGTTTTAGTTTTTAATTTTGTAATTAAGTTTAAGTGTTTAACTTTATGATAGGGCCGTGCCGGACTTTTTTAGGTCGGACCGAACACGGCCCACTGGCCTAGCGGGCCAAACTAAAGAGGCCCGACTTTTCGGGCCTTATAAATTAAGATCCAGATCCTTAAAAAGTCAGGTGGGCTGGGCTGGATTGGGCCAAGCTCAATTTTAACAGCTCTAGACTTATATTGCTTTTTAACACCTTTTGCGGTTTATCGCTTATGAATTGTTATATGAAAATGCAAATCGGGCATGTAGCATAAATTCAAAAAATATTATATACATCTCTAAATTAATGTCATGTTTAACTTTTTTGATACAAATAGAATATTTTTAATGCTTGTTTGCCGATCTTTCAAATTTCAAAATGTGTAACATAGTATTTTTAAAGTACTATGAAACTATGAATTACATGTCTTTATGATTTTAAAAAATAAATGAAAAATTAACGTTGAATTTGCTTTTGAAAAACACTATGTTTAACCCAAAAAAATCAAAGATTACAATAATTAAAGGATGGAAGGATTATAGTATTTATCTTGAGGTCAATAAAATTCAAGCACACTTATATTAATAATAGACTAATAAGCTATATGATTGAAAAAACAATGAAATCACACATGTTAGTACATACTCCCTCCGTTTCGGACAAAGAGTTTATTATTTTATTTTATGATGCTTCAATTTAAATAGTTCAATTTCAAAAATTAAAGCATAAAAGTATCATTTTATTACTAATGAGCCCGGGGGTGGCAATGTCTGGCACGACAAGATAGCACGAACCAGCACGACACGATTACAGAGACAAATGACACAATAAGCCCAGCACGACACGTCACAACACGAAACACGACACGAAAGACACGAAATTGTTAATATATTCAAATTAATATTTATTGTTATATTTATGATCAAATAAAATAGATAATATGAAAACACAATAATGAGACACGAACACAACACGATAACACGAATTGCCACCCCAGTAATGAGCTACTAAAAGTGTCATTTTCTTTAAAAAAAAAATTGACTTTCAAACAACGATTCTTTGCCTCCGGATCCTCTATTCCAAAATTGTATTTCAATTCCTATTCTACCGTTAGATTATTATCACGTATCAATCGTAAATAAACAAAATCAATTACTAAGTTGATTATGTTTCCATAACAATAAGAATTCGTCAAATCTAGGTCAATGTTTCATTTTATAATTAATTCTAATTGACACGTGGCAAGAATCCGATGGTGGAATAGAAAATGAAATACAATTTTGGAATAGAAGATCTGAATTCAAAACAAATAGAGTATTAGGTTTAGTATTTAAATAAAACAAGTCAACAAATAAAGTAGAGAGTTTGTCGTTCGATCTTCGCTTTAACTTTGCCAAAGAATTTGGATGTCCTCATATCATGCCATATCCCCATTTTTAGACATTTAGGCTATGCTCCATTTTAGTGATTGTGCGATTAGAGCCCCATTTGTAGGGATTGTGTTTGATTCTCATTCATTTATAGTATTGTCATTTTTAAAACAAAGGAGTTAATAATATTTGATTGGATGATAAATTTTGAAAACATGTTAAATAATCAAGTTTATGCACTTATAAAGAAAGTGTGTTACTGTTGGCAAAGTTATTTTCATCCCTGTTATACTGCTTAGAGCATGTTAGACTAAATAATTATTTAAAAGGTTCATTTAAGCTCTATTTTGACCCAATAACTTAGAATTGTATTTCTCGTATTGAATGCGCTTCATCGCGCATTATTGACATGTGATTTTGCATGCTTTTGATTAATCAAGATATTTTCCGTGCCTTGGTGAGTAACTCAAGAGGGTTGACTTGTGTTGAATTTTTAATAGTGCAACCTTATATAAAGGATGTTTATAACTTTGATCTACCTCCATGTTGAAAATTGGAAATGCCCGTTTACTATTTGAATTGATTCGTCTAAACTCTAAAATACATGAAATTGACTTAATAAATTAAGTATGAGTTAAAATTTACAAGTGGGGCCGATTTTGACTAAATTTTTACTAACCTTACGAAAATTGTTACTAATATCAAATTATAACATTTTATTTTTCTTTTTGTTCCCAGAAATGATTATAATCTTACTTGTTTGTTCACATCAATTAAACTTTGACTACAAACTTTAAAATAATTAAGTATCATTACAAATATGTTACCGATAGTATCTATAATATCGTACGTAACAATGATTGAGATTTCACCAAGACTCGATATTAATAAACTAGATCATCGTGTTTGTGTATATGACACGACGTCAGTATATATGATTTCGTTAATTGAAACGATAATACCTAAATAGAATGTACAATTTAATAAAATATTATAGTTGATGGAGGTAAATTACTTCAAGTAGTAATTGAGGAGAGCGATTTGGACTTGACCCATAGTTGAGGTTATTTATAATTGGCCTATGGCCATTGGATCTTGCGCTCGGGATCAAGATAACTTGAGTTACTAAACCTAAGTTGTTTTACAACTTATACTAGGGGTCTGCTTCATTTAATTTATTGATATGTACTGATGACTTGTTACTTATGACGGATGACTTATTGCTTATGATTTATGACTGATGACTAATAACTAGTGATGTTTGATTTAGCTTTTTAAAAGTGTTTATTAGCTTTTATAAGTTAGTGTGTGTGTTCGATTAATAAGTTGAACTAATGTTGAAATCAAATATAAAGAGTAAAATAATTTCATCACAAAATGTGATTTACATCATCATATTATTATTATTATTATTATTATTATAAAATAATAATTATCATAATTATAATAATAATAATAATAATAATAATAATAATTATTATTATTATTGTTGTTGTTGTTGTTATAATAATAATAATAATTATTATTATTATTATTGTTGTTGTTGTTGTTGTTGTTGTTGTTGTTGTTGTTGTTGTTGTTGTTGTTGTTGTTATAAAAACTCTAAAACAAAACATAGATCTAAATCAGGTCCTAAAACTTGTTTTAAGTGTGGAAAAATAAGACATTTTGCAAATAAATGTTCTACACAGAAAAAAATAAATAACTTAGATCTAGATGAAGGTCTTAAGATTCAATTAACCAAATTACTGCTTAATTCCAGTAGTAATAGTGAAAGTTTCTCTGAGGATTATAGTTCCATAGAGGATGAATAAATTAATAATATAAATAGTTCGTCCTCATCTGATGAATTAATTGATAATTGTACATGACAATGTTCTACAGGGCAATGTTCCAAAAAATAATGATTATTGGAAAGCTATAGCCAAAATGAATGGCTTAAGCATTAATGTCCTCACTAGTGACCAATCAAAAATCCTTGATCTCAATGATAATCTAACAGGTCAAGATTTAAGGGAAAAGATTATAAAATCTTTAATCACAAAGGATAATAATCCAAAAGACTTATTATCTGTTAAAAATATTAACGAAATGAAATGAATAAAAGATTTTTATTCCATCCAAGAAGTCTTTAAAATAATTGAGAAAAAAATATCAACAACCTATCAATGTTAATGATCTTAAGAAAGAAATCAATAATCTAAAAAAAGAGATTAGTGAAGTCAAACAATTAGTAAAATTTCAAGGTAGACAAATAGACTATCTTACTATAAACTCTTTTCAAAAAGAAAAAGAGGTTGAATCAAAACAATCAACAGATAATAATGCTAAAGAAAAAATCTCATAAGATTTTCTTCAAATTATTAATCAAGTTGCTAATCAAAAGTGGTATATTTACATATCTATTGTTATTAGTAATGAGTATATCTTGGATAAAGTTATTGCTTTAGTAGATAGTGGGGTTGATTTCAATTGTATCCAGGAAGGTCTTGTACCCACAAAATATTTTGAAAAAACTCACCACTCACTTCTGCTAGTGGTGACAAATTAGGTATCAAATATAAAATTACAAGTGCTCATATTTGTAATGAAGGTATTTGTATCCCTTCATCCTTTTTACTTGTTAAAAATATCCAACAACTGGTGATCTTAGGAACACCATTTTTAAACTTTATTATGTCTTTGCACAAAATAGAACAAACAGGTATTTATACTAATATCCAAAACAAAGAAATAATTTTTTAATTTATTAAAAATCCTGAAACCAGGGTGATTAATGAATTAAAAATTTACTTTCTTCAAAAGAAAAACATTTAAATTTTCTTAAAGAAGAAGTTAGTATTATGAACTTAAAATAAAAATTAAATTCAAAAGATATTCAAAACATGATCCAAGAGCTCTTAGATCTTTAAAAAAGGAAGTTTGTAGTGATATTTCAAATGCTTTTTGGGAAATGAAAAGACATATTGTCTCTCTTCCTTATAAAAATGATTTTGATGAAAAATATCAGATTCCAACTAAGGCTAGACCTAGTCAAATGAAATCGGAGTATTTGGAACTTTGTAAAAAAGAAATTGAAAATCTTTTACAAAAGAATTTAATAAGGAAAAGTTATTCTCCTTGGAGCTGTACAACCTTTTATGTTAATAAAAATGCTAAAAAAGAAAGAGGAGTACCTAGACTAGTGGTTAATTATAAACCTCTTAATGATTCTTTAAAATTGATTAGGTATCCTATATCTAATAAAAAAGATTTATTAGACTGATAGCACAAAGCAGTCATATTTTCTAAATTTGATTTAAAGTCAGGATACTGGCAAATTCAAATTAATGAAAAAGATAAATACAAAATTGTCTTTACAGTTCCATTTGGTCATTACGAATGGAATGTAATGCCTTTTGGGCTTAAAAATGCAACTTCAGAGATTTTTAGGGAGTTTAAATTATATTTCTAATTTTTATAAAAATATAGCTCAAGATAGTGCTATTTTTATAAAAGGTTATGTAAAAATCCTAGTCCATGGACTATTGAACATACTAAAGCTGTTCAAATTATTAAATTACATGTAAAACAATTACCATGTTTATGCTTAGCCCAGCCAGCCAGGTTTAAAATAGTAGAAACCGATGCTTTGAACATTGGTTATGGTGGCATATTAAAGCAAAAAAATCCCAGTAATGGGAAAGAATAATTATTACGATTTACTTCCAGTATGTGGAAGAAAGCCTAATTAAACTATTCCATCATTAAAAAAGAAATGCTTTCAATTGTGAAATGCATAAGTAAATTCCAAGATGATTTATTAAATCAAAAATTCTTATTACGCATTGATTGCAGTGCCGCAAAATATATTCTAAAAAAAGATGTTAAAAATATTGTTTCAAAACATATTTTTGTCAGATAGCAATCTGAATTATTTGTATTCGATTTTGATATTGAATATATTAAAGGCGAGAATAATTCTCTTCCTGATTTTCTTACTCGGGAATTTTTGCAGGATGCATCAAGCCAAAGGTTGGAATACCCCTAAGGGGTCAAAATACAAATCTCAGTACCCTACTATTCCTGTAAAGGAAGCCATGAAGACGACATCCACTCCAGGCTCTTCATCTAAAAATAAAGAAATAAAAAAGGAATTTATTCATGTACCATATTTGCGTAAGCAAAATATGGAAAATATTATTGATCTGTCTTTCCAAGATTTGCAATGGAAAGAAGATCCTTGGTCAATTAAAGAAAGATATCTGGGTAACCAAAACCATCCAGCACCAAATACTAAGTTTCGTTATATATACGAAGCTATTTTAGAAGATACTGAATCTGTCCAGATGGATCATTTCCTCCATAAAGCAAATTCTGGGGGGAAGACACCCTCAAGAACACATTCAAAGTGTTATATTATAAAAATTTTGCATCCCCATCAATGGAGTATGTTTGACCCTTCAAAGCCTAAGACATTGAAGATTAATAAAGCAGCAGAATATAACTACTGGGATTATATTCAAGCATGGTTTT
This sequence comes from Codonopsis lanceolata, assembly GCA_013146195.2. Classification (NCBI taxonomy): domain Eukaryota; kingdom Viridiplantae; phylum Streptophyta; class Magnoliopsida; order Asterales; family Campanulaceae; genus Codonopsis; species Codonopsis lanceolata. The sequence continues at coordinate 112,741,901 of CM028382.1, read as the reverse complement.
ATGCTTTTTATCACCAAAACCCTGTGCGTAAACATATTTGGTTATTTGTGATCAACCAAAAAATGCATGAGCATTATGGATTCCCCACCTGGTTCCTTAGATGGTGAGATAGATTTGATCCTACTTTGGAAGTACTTCCAAAAGAAATTTCAGAACATTCATTCTGTGGTATCATTACCACCCTAAGTTAAAAGGCAAGACTACGGTTGACCCGCCAATAGGTAGAAACACCTTATGTTTTTCACATAATTACATATCACTTGGATCTAGAAATGGGACTTAGAAGTTTCCTTTGATGAATTTAAAATCTCAGTTCTGTACAGAACATTTCATTTAAAATGGTGGAAATGTTTTAATACTAAGGAAACTATTACTAAATTAAAAGAAACAATTTTAAACTATGTCACAGCTTTTGAAGAAGCCACTAAAAAGATTCAATCAGCTCAGCCTGAAATTCAAAACGTATTCACCTATATGATGAATATGATTAAAAAATAACATACAGGACTAACTCCTATCGAGTGTCAACTCAAGGTATTAGAATCCATGAAAGAGCAATTCATTGCCTCTCAACCAGAGTTAACACCAATCCCTCCACCAGAAGCATGATCAAATTTTGCTATCCTGGCCGGAGAATCACAATTACCAGAAGAAGAAGACGAGTCTCCATCTCTAGAAGACTACATGGATGCCATGGTAGGCATCACTCAAGCTAAAGTACAACAATCCAAGAGAAAAGATATGATGGAAGAATAAAATATTGCCCGCACATACCTTTGTTGGACATTGGAGAATAAAACAAAAGCAGCTGTCAAGCCAGCCAGCAGAAAAAACAAAGCAAATAATTTATGAGAAGTCACGTCTGCACATAATTTATCTTCCCCTTTTGCCCTTTCACTTGAGCTGTCAAATTGTTACCTCAACTATGTGTTTATTAATTTTTCACACCGGAATGCATTTGCAGGGAAAACCCCTGCATAGTTCAAGGTGATTGTTGGTTTCTTGATAGGTTTGGGCCTTCAAGACAAGGATAGATTGAAAGTCAGATATCCAGTTGATACAAGCCCAGTGTATCCACATATTTTTGGATACATCACTAATTATTGAATAAGAATTAATCAGCCAAAAGGGAAAACGGGGCAGAGAGGGAGAGAGTGTGGCGCACCTCCCTTACCAGCCGCGCGCGTGCAACACACACAGGGAAAAGGCGTGTAAAACTCTTATGACCGGCCGATCCCATTTGCTCCCCACTCACTTTAACTGATTTGTTTTTTTTTTTAAACTTACCATTGAGTCTTTTTCCAATTTTTTTAAAAAACTTTCCAAACTTATTACCGTTCTAAGAAGACCAAACACTAATGATACACAATGGCTTCTTCAAATGCATGAGAAAAGGCACAAATTTCCAGGTATGTTAGGAAGTCTTGACTGTATGCACTGGGAATGAAAAAATTATCCAGTCGCCTGGCAAGACCAATTTGCAAGAGGTTATGAAAAGTCAACACTTAGGCTTGAAGCAGTTGTGTCTGCAAATTTATGGACATGCCATGCATTTTTTGGGGTTGTGGGTTCTCGTAATGATTTGAATGTGCTATACGAATCAACTTTGTTGAGTAATGTACTCGAAGAAATGCACCGCCGTGCAATTTTGAAGTTAATGTCACACGGTATACAAAGGATATTACTTCACTGATGGAATTTATCCGAGTTGAGCTATTTTTGTGAAGAGCCTTTCATGCCCAGCGGATCCGAAAAGGAAGAGATTCAAAGAGATGCAAGATGCTATAAGAAAAGATGTCGAACGAGTATTTAGCATGCTGCAATCAAGACAGACTATTGTAAGCGGTCCAGCTCGATTTTGATATAGAGAAAACTTGAAATAAATTATGCTAACATGCATTATTTTACATAACATGATTATTGAGGATGGAGGTGATCACGTTACGAACTGAATTGATGATACATGAGATACCCCTACATAAGTCAACCCTGGGTCAACACCGGGATTTAAAGAATATCTGCAGTGAAATAATGAGCTACACGATATCAACCAACATCATGGACTTCAAGCTAACTTGGTTGAACATATATGAGAACGTTACAGTGAGAACCGGTGATTGATCTTAATGATTCACATTTTTATATAATTCTTATTGTTGAATTGCTTTTATATAATTTTAAGTATTCTCATTTTATATAACTTTCGAATTATGTAATTTATTAGTTTTAAAGTTTTATGTAAATTTCTAATCGTTTTATGATTTGGTTAGCTTGAACAATGTAAAATATTTATCAATTAAAATTAAATGAAATAGTTTATGAGTTATATGGTTTTTATAAATTATTTTATTATTTAAATAAATTATTTGAATATGAAATATAATAATTAAGGTAAAATAAATTTATTTATTTGAAAAGTTTAAAAATAAGAAAATAGTTGGAATAAAGTGAATGATTAAGTAGTGAGATCCATGTAAAAATTGAAGAAGAATGAAAACCATTGGACAGAAAAAATATTAGATAAGGATATTTTTAAAATTTGTAGGTGACAGTGAGACCCAACTAACATTGATGTTAAGAATTTTACTGATTGAAATGCTCTTAGAGTGATAAATTATTAAAATATGTAGGTGACAATGAGACCTAATTAAGAATTTGGAGAAAAAATTGTACAATTGGAAATGCTCTTAGATATTTATTAATTACATAACTAGTCCCTGAACTTTCTAAATTGAATTGATCATTTTATCCTTGTCAAAGTCACGCGAAACATACGTGTGAAAACTTAACTAACGAAACTGGACAAAAAGACCAATTTAGCAAAAAAAATTCAGCTCAAAGACCAATTACAAGTAATCATGATAAAAAACGAGAAACCCGAATTGTAAAGGGACCATTTGGGTTGTTTGCCAAAAATTTAATACTCTATGTTAACTCAAACTACTCCTATGAAAAATATATAAAAATAAAAACTCAATATTAAAATTTGTGACTTAAGATTATTTTCTTTCACACGAGTGGTGTACTTTTCCCTGTCAAACTACAAGTCAACTGAGTCAAGCCTTACGTCAGTCTCACGTGAGCCAGCGCGCCAGGGGATCGTAACGCCAGGATCGGGAATACTCTTCGCTGAGGGACTTGACTCTTTGACTCTTTGACTCTTTGACTCTTTGACTCTCGAGGGCGGCGTTAAGCAAAAAAGTAGCGACAGTGTCGGGAGGAACTATAAGAACAGGACCAGGGCGGGGGGGGGGGAGAGAGAGAGAGAGAGAGAGCGAGGGTTCGGTTCGATGGCGTCGTCTCCGACATCGTCAAGTTACTCTACTTACTCGTCTCCGTTTGCTTCGTCTTCATCATCGGCGTCGGCGACTTCGTCGAATTTCAGTGGTTTACCCATAATGTCGCTTCGGGAAAAAATTGTCGAAAAGGTGATGGAGAATCGCGTCACTTTGATCGTCGGCGAAACTGGCTGCGGTAGCTTCATATACTCCTCTATTTCACTCTGTTTATCGAGTTTTATCCGTCGTTTAATCGTTCAATTTCGTTGTTACCCTTATGATCAATTCGAGTGGTGAAACTGTGATCAATACAGTCTCACGCTGTCTCTGTTTATGGTCGCCTTAGCTGGCATGAATAAAGAACAAGGGAAAAGATTGAACTTTCAGTTCATAATTCAGAGTAATTTGTTTGTGTATTATGTAAAGATGTCTTGAACTCAACTGTAATTTAAAATCGGGGTGAAATGAGCGGTGTTGTCAGTCAGACTGACCATATCATGTTCTTGTTCCCCTATTATTTTTACATTTTAAATTATTTTATTCATTTATTTTTGGTGCTGAAGGGTTGCTGTACATTGGCATTATCTGTGGTCCAGTGTATGTGTGTGTATATGCTTCTGTAGACAGAAGTTTGGATGTCCCCTTACAGCTTTGATTACCTTCCTGAATGGATGTACTTGATGTTATCTTGCACTTGAATTTTTTAGGGCCGAAGGAACTACATGCTTCTAGCATAGCAGTTGAAAGTGTCTCATGATGTATAAATGAATTTAAGATTAGACATTTTTTTGATAACCAAAATTTATTTATATGTATGCGAGTAGACTAAAATTTGGATGCCACTTTACTGCTTTAATTACCTTCCTGAATGGTGACTCTTATGCTATCATGTACACACTTCTTTAGAGCATAAGGGACTATGCTCTTCTAGCATAGTAGTTGAAAATGGCACCATGATAAATAAAAGGCTGATTAGGGTTTCACATCTGAGAGCCAACAATCACCAAGAAAGATTCACGTTTTTTATTGTTCAGTTTTATATATTTGTTTTGGTTTATCAAATACTGGAAATGGTTCATAGAAGCCACATCTTATTTTGTTTTGGTCTTCGAATGTGTGGACGTGGATGTTAGCTTATAGGATATTTGCTTATATAGTTCTTAAGATCATAAATCACGATACTTTGAAAATGCTTAAATGAAAATTTACCATTTGATTTCTTTGAAAATATTACTGGAAATAGCCTTAGCAGAAAAAAAACAAGTAGAAGAGAAACTGTACAAACATCTTGATCAACATGAAACTATAGTTACATTTATTCAATTTAAAATGGTCAGTACACCTCAAGTGCAATGTACTTTCTGCTTTGATAATATTTTTCTTGAATTTTTCAAAAGACCATTTATATTCTATGATGACAACCGGGAAAAGCACACAGCCGAGGATTAGTTTGAGATCATTTACGACTAGGTCGTAAATTTTTTGTTTTTCTTCTTTTTTGGGGCCTTTCAACAGTTGTGAGCCTCCTGACTACACTATGTTTCCAGTACTACCTTGCTGAACTTTTAAATTTGATATGTTTGTAGTGGTAACATCCCTTTTTTTGATGATGAAGGGAAGAGCTCCCAAGTTCCACAATTCTTACTGGAAGAAAATATCGAACCCATACTGTGTACGCAACCCAGGAGATTTGCTGTGGTTGCAGTTGCGAAAATGGTAGCAAGGGCTCGTAATTGTGCAGTGGGGGGCGAGGTTGGCTACCATATAGGCCATTCGAGGGTCATATCAGCAAGGTATTTGGTTAGTTGCTCCACAAATTGATCCTTTGTCCATAGGTTGATTGTGCCTTAACGGTTGTTATTACCAAATTTGCGAGTTTATTGTACTCGTCCGTTTTGCAAGTCTCTTTTTGTGGTTGAACATGTGAATTATTATAATAGTAGCTTAATCAATTGTTCCACATAGTTAGAAGTTTATTTAATTTTCATTTGTAATTCTCTACGTTGTTACTTTGACTGGCTTTACTTGTTTGCTTTTACTTTCTTTATCTGGAAGCTGTAATATTCTAGAGCACATTTATTGAGAAAATGAAATGATGGAAGTTCAATTTTGTGCGCTATTAGTAGTACTTGAGATCCGAAGTTTCTTGTTATTATTTGGACCAGGTCTGTTCACGTACATAGAATAGGATATTAATAGGCATTACCAACTTAGAATTGTTGACGAAATTGAAGTAGCCTTCTTGTAAACACATATATGGTGAAAGTTGAGTATCTAACCAGATAAACCCTCCCGGAAGGACAAATCTGCTGGAAAGACCCATAATTCAGAAAATAGTCTTAAAACAAAGAATGTAAGATCTTGAAGGAAACTACGAAGCCCTAGGGCTTCTGGAGCACCCCTGGCCATTTTTTTGGACTTTTCTCGATCTTCAGAAGACCTACGTTAGGTCAATCTCTGCGTGTTCACCAAATCCAGCTGGTAAGACTCCATCAGGCTCGTGAAAAGTCAATGAAAGATTGTCATCAATACATCTCATTTGATGCTTTGATTTTTTGAAGAATAAGCGAATGACTAACCATTTACTTGCAACTACGTAACCTAGATGTAGAAATATAGCTTCTTATCTCTTAATAGGTTTTTAAAAGGGGATGACTTGGGTTTATTTCCTCTCGGAGAGTTAAATGTGATTGTTTGAAACTGTTTAAGAAGAGCATGTTTATAATTTAACGATAGAACTCAAGATTAGCTACCGAAGGCACATCAGGAGGAACAGTCAGACTGGACAGAGGAGAAGGTTTCCCAGCCAAGTGCAAGCATAAATAAATGATGACCAAACATTTTCAGCCCGTCCCTTATCATCCTACAAGATGGAGAAGCTTTTCCATCGAATGATCAATGTGCTTACCTTCATCCTACAAGTTATAAATGCAATCATATCCATGCTTTTATTCTAAAGTTTCTCTTTCTAGCACAATCATGCCTTGACCAAGAAACTTTCAGCACTTGCATTCTATTACTGTTTTTAAGCCTCAAATTGTAATGTAGTTGCTTGGCATTATGGTTATGAGTTACTTAAGAGAAATTGCTATCATTTTATTCTCTGTGTCCACTGACATAGGGGTTACCTTTCTTATGGTTTCTATTTGTAGAGCCTTTTCCTAGGGTGAGTCGATTTTATCTTGTGTATGTATTATAGATCCTACCCTATTTCTTTCATTTCTGCATTCTTTACTGAAAAGACATTGCTAATGCAACACCTATAATACCAGAGCATAGTGCTAGATCTGGAGCACAAGTGCTAAAGCGTGAGCATGATTAGATTGGATTCCAAGGAGTTGCATGGTCCCGAGCATCTCTAGAGCATTTATGAATGTGTATTTTTTGTGTGTGCATATCTATATGTTATTCATTATATAGTACTAGTGTATTACTGAAAAAAGTAGAATATTCTTAAACAGGTAATTTGAAAAATGGACGAGTTCACACATTATTAATAATAAGATAAAAAGCCCTTGTATAACAGAGGTTTGTTGTTTGTGGTGTCAGCGGTTATTGTTAGTTTTTCTTCACCTGTACATGATTGCGTCATTGCTGGCGCCAATTATGAATTAGTTGAGACTACTGAATGAGCAATTTGGTACCTGATTCCCCCCTCCCGACCGCCAAATGAGTTCAATTCGTGTTGACTTGGTCAATCTATTTAGGTGGAGTAAGCTTAAAACTTTTTCATCATTGAATGCATGTCATGATCCATAACTCCTTTTCTTATTAGTGTTTCTTTATCTTGAGTTCTTTGGTTCTATTTAGTAGATATGTTGGCTTTATCTTATTTTATTCCTACATATAAGTTACTAGAGACGTGGTTTTATTAGTTGATCAAATAGTTGCTTTTTGTGTTCTTGTTTTCGCCAGCTCAACATTTAGTGACTGGAAATATGACCATCAAGAGAATTGAGTTGCTGCACAGTTGTTGGGGTCAAGAATTTTGTTTCAGTTTCTTCTCCTGAAGTGTCTTGTGCAAAACTGAGTTTAACTTGGTAAATTGGCTTAAGTGACAAATGGATCATATGGATGTATGCTTTACAAATTATATTTGTGTGGCTTTAAGTATATTACAGTTGCATGTTAGCTTGCTCCAGATTTTGTGCATCTGTCTTGGCTGTGGCACGATTATGGTGTCTATTCAGTATTCACGTCTATTTAATCAGTTGATACTGAGGAGCTATTTGGTAGATATCACGTTAGAAGCTTTGGCGGCATTAGCATTGAGGATTAACAATGATTTTGTCAATTAATCTCCCTTTTTCTTTTGGTCTCTTTCTCACTCTCACTGCTGTACTGTCTGAAGTCATCCTTATTTTCTAATCATCATTCAGGTTTTGTTTTCTATTTGTTTCTTCTCCTTGTTCTTACCCAGATACACAATATGTAACTTGGACCCAAATGTTTATTTTTTCTACTCACTCCTTTTCTTTAAAAGCAGATCCAAGATTATCTTCAAAACTGCTGGAGTTTTGTTGGATGAAATGCGTGAAAATGGAGTCGGGGCACTAAAGTACAAGGTTATTATTCTTGATGAAGTGCATGAAAGATCTGTAGAATCAGATCTTGTCCTTGTTTGTGTGAAGCAGTTTCTACTGAAAAATTCTGGCTTGAGGTTAATATATTTTCTTCATTCCTACGATTTTTCTTAACTTTACTTTTAAATTTGCTTGTCATAATTCGAAATTATTTGTCAGGATGTGCTTGGGCATCAGTAGGTTTTGCCGATCCTCATATGTTGATTATATTGCATGGCTACATTAGGCATTGGCTTGAGACTCTAATAAATTGTATTGTATTCCAGGGTGGTATTGATGTCAGCTACTGCTGATATTTCAAGATACAAGGAGTACTTCAAGGACCTTGGTAGGGATGAAAGGGTTGAAGTTCTTGCGATTCCCAGTTCCAGCCAGCACACCTTGTATGAGCGAAGAGTTTTATATGTTGAACAGGTTACCCATCTCCATATAACATATAAAATTTTCTTTATCTATCAACCCCTTCTGAAGATCTGATACACTTTCTCTGATTTATCCAGAAATAAATGCGTAATGTTTTCTTCTGTCCTTGGATTGGAGTTAGATTGCTTTAAAAGCAAGTGTTGAATTGCATTCTTCAATTATATTACCGTTAGGCCGTTGGCTTCTCGTTATAACTTTAAGTCCAACTGACTATTGAAATGCAACTGCAAGAATAAAAAAATTGGAAGTGTGCTGCAAAAACTTGTCAATACCTTACAGGCCAAAATATGATTTAACCCCCCGATGTATCCACCCAAACCCACTTTGCACCCCTTATTGAAAATCGTCCTATTTACACACTCCATGTTAAAATTCGTCCCAGATAACACCTTAATCCGATGGACGTTAGAAGTTTTAACGGAAGTTGACATGTGCAAGGAACATGAAGGGTATTTGAGTTATTTTAATTTCTTTTTTCTTCTACTCTTTCCTATGAGGAAACCAAATACTCCCTCCATTCCACCCAAAGAGTCCTTGTTTGAAAAGTCTAATAATTATGTGATATATAACTAGTATTAAAGTTGGTCATAATTACAATAATAGTTAACATCATATGTAGAGGGTAAAGTTGAAATGTTATGGACCCATGTACACACAATTTTTTTAGAAGGACTCTTAATGTGAAACGTCTCAAAACAGTATGGTGGATTCTTTGTCTGGGACGGAAATAAAGGGTAAAGCAGTAACCTTCAATTTGTGTATCCTTGTATCAACTAAAAGTAACTTGTAAAATAGTTTTTATTTTTTATGTATCCATTCATTATTTTCCTCCTCCCTCTTTTCACTCATCACATCTTCACCACAATCACCATCCCATTTCAAATTATTGCAAATATTCAGGGTAAGAGAAAAAAAGTACTCCCTCCGTCCCGGATAAATGCCCCTCGTTGACAAAGCACAAAGATTAAGAAATGTAATTAATGATGTGCTGTAAAATGTGTTAGAGACAATAATACCCATCTATTTTTCTTTAATTTTTTTCTTAGTTTTTGGATAAAAGTGGTTAGGATTAGCATTAATTGAGTCTCACTATTCTAAATTAAGTGAGTTTTAGGATATGTCATGTTGGTATTAAATGTTGTTATTAAATGAAGGTTTAAGGGTATATTAGGAAAAATGGTAGGGCATTTATTATCAAAAAATCATTAGGAACATTAGTTGGGACATCCCAAAATAGAAAGTAGAAACATCAAACATTTATCCGGGATAGATGGAGTAGTTTTTCTTTCATATTACAATAAAGCAACTTCAGTGATTAAATCTAGTAATTCAACTTAACTCTATGTATAAGTGGGTCAAGATCTGGTTTGTTCTTTCTATTTTCTCTGTTTGTAGATCTTTGACTCGCGTGCGTAGTTCTCCGTATGATTGTATTTGTGTCGTGCCATAGAAGATGAGGGGGGAAGAGACTAGAGAGGAAATGGGTATTGGGTGGTAGAGAGAGATCAGGCTGTCATTAGTCTTGAATAGTGGATAATTTTAGATCTGGGTTTTCCATAAAGGGTCTCTTTCATCTCTATTCTACAAATCCCAAACCTCTTTGGCCAGAGATATCACTAGCATTAACCCACTCGCAGTCTTCTTCTCGATTGTCGTTGAGTTGCGGCTTGAGAAGGCCCCCAGTAGGGTTATTCAAACTTCTATTGATTAGAATGCTTCCAATCCCTCTTCTGTTACTTCTTCGTCTACACTTTTGAAGATGATGAGACCGGATAGGCTGGATATTCTGGTGGCGGCACTAAGCTTTTGTAGTGAAGCGGCATTGGAGGAGTGGCGGAGGGCGGTGGTGGAAGATGAGGATGATGGGTATTTGGTGCCTTCTGAGAGAAGTTGAGTTAAGATTTTTGTAGCTCTTTTTTTTGTTTTTTGTTTTATGGTTTCTTACAAATAAAGTCTTTTGTAGCTTCCTTTTTCTTTAATCTAAACTTATTTCACATAATAATTCAAGTTATTTCTTTATTTGGTTATTAATACATTTGGAACATGGAAATTAAAAAAGAAAAAGGAAAAAAAGGAGAGAACAACTTGACCTAAAGAAAAATTAAAAAGGAAAAGAGATGACTCAGTTTGACTAAAGGAGAACAAGGAGAAAAGTGGAAGACGAAAAACAAAAGAGCAAAAAGAAGGTTACAAGAGGATAATGCAAAAATTTAAAACCGATGTAAGCTGATTTGTAAGTCCCAGTTCAAAGAGGGTATAGTCAAATAGAAAATAAAAAAGCAACTGGTGAGTCAACTGGTGAGTCCTGTACAAACATAAAGAAAATTAAAGGAAAAATAAAAGTGAATGAAAAGTACTAAAATAGCTTTCAAGTGACGTGCGCATGTTTGGTTCTGTTAATATTTGTAACGGCCATCCTAGGGAGGGTGTTATGTGAGACGAATTTCAACAGCGTGTAAATGGGATGAATTTCAATCACGGGTCCAAAGTGAGATTTGGTGGATATATTGGGGGGTTAATAATATTTTGGCCTTACGTTATGTGTAATTGAATCAAGAATGCAACTGCAAGATCTGTTAGGTATATATCTGACTGTTTATTCGAAATAACAAACTGAATCTGGTCCTTTTCTTTGTTAAAGGATCTTACAGCATTTTTTCATGTGCAATATGGTAACAGTGTTGTTAAGCAGAATATATGCGAGTTAGTAATCACCTTACATTATGCTTAGCAAGAGCACTTTAGCTTTGAGATCCTCTCTCTCGATCTCGCTCTTATTTTTGGGAGTTGGAACTAACTAAATCTATAGCCACACTTGATGATGTTTCATTAAGGAAGTTCATGCAAAATCTATGTAACTGCGGGTTTTCATTGTATGTTGGTGAATTTGTTTTATTGGCTTCCTTTTCAAATTGATATTTATTGTGGTTAACATTTCTTACACAGGTAGCTGAACTTCTTGGAATGAGCTCAGAGAACCTGTCTGCGAAATATTGTTCTGGCTCAAGTCCATTATCAGCGGAGGCTGATATCAAGGATGAAGTACACACTCTCATACATAATTTGGTCTTGCATATTCATAAAAATGAGCCAGACATGGAAAAGAGCATTTTGATTTTTCTTCCGACCTACCATTCCCTGGAGCAACAATGGGTCTTTTTGAAGCGTTTCAGTTCCGATTTCAAAGTTCACATTTTACACAGTAGTATTGACACCGAACAGGCTCTCAATGCCATGAGAATCTGGAAATCCCATCGAAAGGTAAGAGTTCCTCCCTCCTCCCGGTTGAGTATTCTTGAGAATTGCGGTGGTTGCAATTTGGAAAGTGGAACAAGACAGGCTTCTAAGTGGTCTTTCCCAGACTGAAAGACCACACACATACATACATACATATACATATATCTATATACATATACATATATCTATAATATATATATATATATATATATATATATATATATGAGATATTTTCAACGGTTACTTTCTCTCACGAACCATTGATGGTTACTATTATATTGTCCATTGGATTAAAAATTAAAGGTTGAGATTCATTGGGTAGTTGGAAAATGCAATTAATTCACCTCAAAAGAATACAAACTATTAATTGCATTAATAAATCTCAACCTTTTATTTTTGATCCAATGGATAATATTAATAGTAACCATCAATGGTTATGAGGAAAAAACTCCTCCATATTTATATTTATATCTATGTATGTATGTTTGTAAATGTATATATATGTATGTGTATATATGGAAGAGTTTTCAGTGGCTACTATCTCTCACTAACCATTAATGATTACTATTATATCATCCATTGGATAAAAAAATAAAGGGTGAGATGTATTAATTAGTTGAATAATGCAATTAATAATTTGTATTATTTTGAGGTGAATTAATGCATTAACCAAGCAATCAATAAATCTCAGCCTTTTATTTTTGATCCAATGGATAGTGTAATAGTAACCATCAATGGTTAGTGAGAGAAAGTAACCATTGAAACCTTCCCCATATATATATATATATATATAAATGTCTCACCATATTTCTTTAGGACAAAATTACCTTCTCATTAATTAATTTTAAGGGAGTGTTTGGATGTATAGACTGGAAATATATAATCCCTATAGAATTGCAAATTCTACGGAAAAGAATCAGACTTTAATTATTTAGTTCAGCGATTAACTTATGATTCCAAAACAGAATTTCAGCCATATAATAAATAAAACCTTTTATTGTTAAAAACTGGGTGTCAACAAATGCAAAATCCCAGCCAAACTTCTCCCTCGTTTATGCTGCACCCAGATTATTTCTCCTCTCTCTGATCTTCTCCATCAACCATATCTTCTCTCAATTTCCGTCTGGTCCCTAAATAAGTATCATGAGATCTCTACAGATCAGTACTGTCATTAGGAAGTAGGTAATTGATTGCCTTAATTAGAAGATGGAATTTTCCAATAACGGCTGCTTGAAAAATTTGAAGATTCCCATTACTAAATCTGATTAAATACCTGCGATATATGCTCCGAGGCAGTGAGAATTGATGGGAAAAGGTAGGGTCCAATTTAAGTTTAGAAAGTCTCCTTTATTAGACAAGGGAGTAATTGCAAACCTGGATCGGAGGTTGAGAATTCCCCTAGTGTTGCTTCAAAGGTGGCTCTGAAGCATGGACGTCACACCGACAGAGTGGCGGTTGTCTGTTTTGGATGTCACTGGTGGTGTTCATATGCTGGTGGAAGAACGGTTGTAGTGGTGCTAGAAGTAGGGGAGAGAGAGAGAGGAAGGAGGGGAGCGAACTAAAGGTGTAACCGTGTGTGATAGTGAAATGAATTCTACAGATTCTGTTTTAAATTCTCAGTTTTCCTTCTGGACTTCTTTTAATAGACTTGCATGGTAGCCATTCAATTCTGATTCAACTCCAGTTCAGAGCGGAAATTAGTGATCTGAACAAAAGATTTGGTATTGGAGCCTAATTATGTTTCCAGGGCAGGGAACTTGGGACACCCCAAGGGTATTTCCAGACTTCTTCCACGCCTTTTTGACTTCAATCTCATTGTAATGCACCCCCTCTCTCTCTCGGTTAAGTTTCTAACATCAGAAACAGGGAATGCAAAAATAACAAAAAGTTGGGAGTTCGAAGATGATGCACCAAGGAAAATGCTAGGTATTCCAAGAAAATATCCCAGCTTTGCATCCTAACTTATGTGTCAAGCATGTAATTGATTAGTTTGTGGTGTGTTATCGTGTTGTATGACCATTCAGGCATTCACATGCTTGAAACATGAGATGCAAGGTGAGGTGAGACAACTTTTGGATATAGAATTACTCAAGAAATAGGTAACCGACCACTGACTCAGTGGTGCACCCAATTGTGGATAGTTGCCTTGATAGGAATTTTCAATTGTCCACAAGAAGTGCATTGTCCCATTTGTTTGCTGGTGACATGATAAGTCTCATTCCAAAATGACTTGTACGGTGGTGGCGAAGCTAGGATTTTGGCTCCGTGGGTGCTGTTACTGGCCGTATTTGTTTTAAATGAACTAATGCAGTGAACATAAATTTTTATCTACTTTCAAAGTAAAACATAGATAAAATAAACATTGTTTCGACGCAATTATACTTTCATATTTTGAATTCACTGTTTGCTACGATTTAGTCCTCAACAAAAGGTACCAAAATCTATGAGAAAATTGATTTCTAGAAATATAGAACTCTTCAAAGAAGTCCAATCAATAGCCATTTTTGAGATTCTTTAAAAGACTTTCTTTTAATTAGCAAAGATTGAATTTTGACATTCCTTGTATAAAATTGATTGATACCCATAAAAATAATATTTTATTTCCTTTATTTATACTTAGTTGTTACTTTTAATAATCAAGTAATATTCAATTTAGTCAATTTTTATTTTCTTTTACCGATCATGGAACGAAGAACCCATAAATAGATTTTGACTTTATAAGGCCAATAGTACAAATTCAATTAACTTTAGGGGGGGGGGGCAATAGTACAGTTTTCCTTCAAAAATAACCAAAACACAATAACTAGTTCATTATGGTAATATAATTTTTTTAGAGGTCCCCAAGAGGACATGGCCCCTTCAGGCACAAATGTGCCTCCGCCTCTGGACTTGTACCTCCCCAAATCTTAATAGTTCAATGAATTTAATTGGATACCACAACGATAGTTTTGGCAAATCAAAGATGGGGACAAGGTTATTACAACCAGCGGAAAGATTTGCTTCACTACACCTGCGTGCATGTTTATATCCACTTACTTCACAAATGCATTACTGTTCTTGTTTGGCTGGGAGAGGGTTCATATGGCCAGTTTATTTATTGGCCATTAAGATGATCAGTGAATATTATCCAATATTTATGTGGAGTTTGATGTCGCAATCTTCTTCTTTTACCACAAATGGACAATTCTGACCCTCTGGGTTCTAGACGATACTCAAACCCAGCTTATTTGACTATTCTCTGACCCTCTGGGGGGGGGCAATAGTACAGTTTTCCTTCAAAAATAACCAAAACACAATAACTAGTTCATTATGGTAATATAATTTTTTTTAGAGGTCCCCAAGAGGACATGGCCCCTTCAGGCACAAATGTGCCTCCGCCTCTGGACTTGTACCTCCCCAAATCTTAATAGTTCAATGAATTTAATTGGATACCACAACGATAGTTTTGGCAAATCAAAGATGGGGACAAGGTTATTACAACCAGCGGAAAGATTTGCTTCACTACACCTGCGTGCATGTTTATATCCACTTACTTCACAAATGCATTACTGTTCTTGTTTGGCTGGGAGAGGGTTCATATGGCCAGTTTATTTATTGGCCATTAAGATGATCAGTGAATATTATCCAATATTTATGTGGAGTTTGATGTCGCAATCTTCTTCTTTTACCACAAATGGACAATTCTGACCCTCTGGGTTCTAGACGATACTCAAACCCAGCTTATTTGACTATTCTCTGAAACATTCTTGATGCAGGTAATACTGGCTACTAATATTGCAGAATCGTCAGTAACAATCCCAAAGGTAGCATATGTCATCGATTCATGCAGATCGTTGCAAGTCTATTGGGATGGTATTACGAAAAAGGATTCCTCAGAGCTTACTTGGGTTTCTGAATCTCAGGTAGAGAGTAAATGTTAGGGTAACTTTCACCTCACTCAATATAATACATGTGTATAATGTTTCTGTGTTATATGCTATAGGCTGAGCAGCGTAGGGGGAGAACAGGCCGAACTTGTGATGGCCAAGTATATCGACTGGTTACTGAATCATTTTTTGGTCAGCTACAGAAGTATGAGCAACCAGCGATATTGAGATTATCACTGAGGCAGCAAGTGCTACTTATTTGCTGTGCTGAATCTAAAGTAATTAATGATCCCAAAGGTAGATGCTTTTGAACTATTCAGGCTTTGATATTTGCTTTTGTATATATGGCTGGGGCTTGCCAAAGTGGTATTTTGTTTCCCTGTACATTGATATGAATACATCAGTTGTCCGTGCACATATTAGAATTGTAACAAACGACTATTGACCTCACCCTTCATATTTTGATAAAAGCAGGTGCTCCAGTTGATTTAGGTAATTGAACTGGATATGTGGAGAATATGAAATGATGGGGATCCCAACTTATTGTCTCAAATTTCCTTCCCAATCTATGTAGCAAGCATGTGATTGCATTTGACTATGGCATCAGAGGTTGAGTGATGTGATATTTAGCCATTCACAGGTGTGCCACATAGATTGGGATAAATATTCAGGACAAATTTTAGGATCCCTATCATTAATCTCTAACTAATGGGTCATCACGTGGAGAGTTCTTTATTTGCACTTTTGAGTAACCTCTTTAGAAGTAAGCTTAGGTTGTACTTCGAAAGGTTTTGCAACTTAGCCTGTCTGCAGCCCGAGTTGATGGATATTCAGTTTTTTTTTTGTCTGTGTGTTGATTAATATCATTGCGGTTCAAGGGTAGAGTTGATAAAGACGGTAAACCTTCCTTCCACTGACCACTTAAAAGCCTACTAAATTGGTATCTATTTTATTAGCAGATTAAGAAAATGTGAAAATTCTGTATTCTTTGTATCCCTCTCCAGGCAGCTTTCCAGTTGGTTAGTTAACGTAGTTTTGTGGTCCTTTTGCCATTGCTGGAACTTGGAAGTGATTTATCATATTCTTGCCAACTGAGGTTCAACCTATGCTGAGACACAAATACTCTATTATATGCACCTAGTTCTGCGATTATATGTCACGCTATTCTGTACTCGATGTCAAAAGCAATCCTAACATGAGTACCTCTGCGTTCAGTTTTGATGCAGAAAGCTCTAGATCCTCCAAATGCTGAAGTTGTTGAAGATGCGTTGCATTTGCTTGCTCAAATCCGTGCTTTGGAAAAAACATCTTCCAGAGGCCGCCATGAGCCCACATTCTACGGACGATTGCTTGCTAGTTTTTCTTTGTCATTTGATGCTTCAACACTTATACTTAAGTTTGCAGAGAAAGGAATGCTACGTGAAGGCATTCTAATTGGTG
Source organism: Codonopsis lanceolata (assembly GCA_013146195.2). NCBI lineage: Eukaryota > Viridiplantae > Streptophyta > Magnoliopsida > Asterales > Campanulaceae > Codonopsis > Codonopsis lanceolata. The sequence goes on along the minus strand of CM028382.1, from coordinate 112,725,074 downwards.
TTTTGATGGATACACAGCCTTTACCTATACTTCGTCCATTCGGGCAGGAGTTACTGGTAATTTTTTAACCCTTCTTGAATCTACAAAACATTGGGATCTTTTGGTATCGTTGATTTTGCAGACTTCTGAGAACTAATATTTTGGATTAAACTATTTTTACAGTTTGCTGAGTACATCGATAGCTACTTCAATGGAGATAGTAAGGTCACTGGCTTGACTGGTAGGAAGGAGGTGACGTTGATGGGAAATTTGCGTGCCTTTCAGTTTTGGCAACGTACTTTCAAGGTATAGTAGAAAGTCCTGGTTGATTGATTACTTGGCTTTCAACATATAATATCATGAATGACTTGGAATTGATTGACATATCTTTTATCTTTTATCAACAGGATAAACACCGTCTTGAACGGTTGAAACAGCTTCTCAAGTTGGATGAGACAATAGATGCACAAGTTATGCTCCCCAAGATTGAAGAGGAGTGGTGCTCATTCCACAATCTTGTGCAGTCATCACTCCACCATGTTTCTGATATATGTATGAATCTTGAGATGTGATTTTATCGGCATGCATAATCTGAGCTTCTATTTATGTTGAGTATGTTCTTTTTGCAGATGAAGATATCCTGAGCTCTTTGCATCGATATCGTCCCCAAATCCTTGCTAATTCTGATGGCCGACCATCATACAGTGATCCCTATGAATTTCAACATACATGCTTGCTCAAGTTTGAGCAAAATGAAGAATATTATGATAGACTTGCTTCAGAAGAAGAGCGCAATGCTGTTTGTAGAAGAGGGATGTGTGTTGCAGTACCTTTTGTTGGTTCAGATCATTTTCAAATGAAGGAAGTGGCTAGAAGATTTGCGACTTCAATTAAAGAGGTATTTATATTGTTCGTCTTTGAGTCATTTACTTTTGACGCGAAAATTGATTATTCTGATTACTTGTCATGTCAAGTAGACTATGATTCAGTACAGAGAGGACATATCTAGCCAGCATGATTTTGTCAATGGCAGCGATTCTGGTGATGCTGTTGACCAATGTATTTATTTTGCCAGTGGCTCTTGCAACAAGGGCAGTGAGTGTCATTTCTCTCATTCACTCCAAGCTAAAAGACCTTCATGCAAATTCTTCTTTTCCTTAAAGGTACTCACTGATTCAATTATATCTACGCTGTTGTTTATAATGGAATTGACTAATTGAGTTACCAATTCCTTTAGGGATGACTGTCAAGTTATGTACCATGTGTTGAATCCCAGATACTATCCAAAGTATCCATCTCATAACCGAATCATTTGAAAGATTAATTGGATGTTTATGAATTTTTAAATGCTGAATCCTTTATGAAGGTCCTTTTGAGTTATTGGATCAAATAGCTTGATAATGTTGAGTAGTGATAAGTATTCAAATATTTAGTGTAAATTTCTCATCCCACTCTAGGTGGCAAGCATATGATTCATTAGAGATGACATCACTTAACATGTGATGACACCCTTCAACCCATCACATGCTTGTTACCTAGATTGGGTTCAGAAATTTGGACACAAAAGTTTGGATCCCTATCATTTTCCATTTTTGAGTACCCTAGACCAATCATAAGTCCTGGCATTATTTTTAGACAAAACAACTATTTATTCCCCTAAAAGATTTCAGGGTGGTTGCTTCTCTTTAGTGGTAATATTTAACAGCCATCCAATGCACATCTGCAGTTTCCATATCCCTTGCTTTATATAAATTGTGGTTAGATAACTATTACATAATTTTCGATCTCTAGCCGCAAACTTATCCTACTTTATCTTAACATGCACGGGACACTGCTGTACTCTGTCTTCAATGCCAAGGCGTGTATAGAATTTTTATTTACCAGCTCTAAGCCTGGCACCTTGGGTAATCAATGATCCACCTTGTCTTGCCCTAAGAAAAATGAGAATAATGTTAAGAACCTAAAACCGAACCAATCATCTACTTGACATGTAATTTAGGAGTCAAAGCTGGGAATATATTGGGGGTCCATTAAAAGACAAATTTTGTTCATCATGATATTTGCCAGGTTGCATCTTTTGTGCCCACCTTGGTGGAGTCTGTTACTTTGTTCTTTAATTGGACATTCCCTCATTTCACCTAGGCAGAGTTTAACTTTTTATTTTGGGATGCTCCAATGTAAGAGCCCTGTTTGAAAAAGTACAAACTCCCTATTTACCTTCTCATGTTGAACTTCAAATTAGAAAATCTATTTCGTTCCTTAAACTTAAGGGTTTTTTGTTGAAAATTAGACTTTCAATGTCGGCCACTTGGAGTAGAAGGGAGGGAGTATAGTGATTGATTTGATTCCTTTTAAAGAATGGGTGTTTGGAAATATTTTCTGAAGACAAATACTGTAAAAAGATATTTGAACATTGTGCCATGTTTTCTAGAGAACAAAAATTAAAAACAAGTTTCAAAAATCTGTTTGATTTATACAGGTCTGTGGATTTTTACGTTTCCATAGCAATGTTTTTATCTGCTATTCTTGATCGTGGACAAATTTTATCTGCAGGGATGTAGAAATGGAGCTTTGTGCATCTATTCTCATGATATGGCTCCATCAGCTTCACATAATAGGTCTAGTGTTTGCCCAGCCGAAGACTCAAAAGCTGATGCGGTATCACTTCTGCGATTACTTCCCGCTGCTTCTGATGGATGCGTTCTTTTGTTGGACGACACTGATTTTCGTTTTTCTTCACATCTTGCTCTTCACTATGATCCATCCTCTATAATTACCACCACCTCCTCTGTTCTTGATAGCGCCTCGTTTAATCCATTGGTGAAAGGTCTAAGAATTCTATGGGGCCTTTCTGATCCATACCAGACCATCATTTGCAAAGTAGGGGAGAGTGGAATTCCATGGGATAATGTTAAGTGTGTGTTGTGGTTCCCCAAGTTTGATGGTGATGGTGATGATTGGGAAGCCCAGAAAAGTCTCATCCGAACTTTCTTTAATAATCTAGCCGTCAGAATTTTGGCTGATGGCTTGTACGATCTGCAAGTTATCCTGGCCATGAACAACTTCAGATTTGCTCAACTGCAGGTAACAATAATTCTTTTCAAATGCTCCTATGTCTTAAGTTGCTCCATTTTGTGTCCTTTTATACTTTTTTTGGGGATAAGAATTGGGAACTACCCCCGCCCCACCTTATATCATTTGTGTGCATATTGTGGCAATAGATGATTTCCAAGGGTCCTGTTTTCTTTTTTCATAGTCAATTGATATTTAGCATACTTTTATTTGGTCATATAAAATACGATTATATGTATGCCTTGTGGTTTTGAAAAAAAACATGTAATGATTATTTCATTACAAACTTCATTTGTGGTTTGTTCACTACAAACTGGATGGGGCCGTGGCATGAGAAAATTAATTGGCCTGCTAATCAATGTGGATATTATAAGTAGTTTAAATCAAATTTGTATGAATCCAGCTGAGAAATTAGGCATAAGCTCATTTTCATTTACTAGTAATAAGCCGGTTACTAGATTCTCTGCAGTTTGACATTTTTTTCTCCCATGCATTGCTTCTTTGGCAACTGATTTTTTTGTGAACATTGTTTTCAGGTGGAAAAGCTAGTTAGAGACAGCTTCTTCTTCCTTGAAGAATCTTTTCCATTCGATGAATCAAGCTTTGGAGAGTTATTTGATTCGGTCACCTCTAAAAAACCTCTTTTGGTATCAAAAGCTGTCTCGTATGTTTTCAACCTGCATCCTCCCACCGACATTCAGTTCGGTGATTATACAACAGTTCTTAGCCGGAATCTGCATAACAGTTAGGGGAGGGGAAAATGTGCATAGGTTTTTCCCGAGAAGCATAATTTAAGTTAGTTTTAGAGGATAGTCGATAGTTTTGTTGTGTAGTGTTTATTTATATTGGCGACTCTTTGTTTTGTATAGTGGTTTTGAAAGTAAGTTATCCACATTTCTTTAGGGGTAAAATAGTCGTTCCATCTAATGTGATCAAACCCATCAAAGCATTTTCCGGCAACTGTGCAACCACGAACAACAACTCATTCTTCACCAGCATAAGCTCCACCCTACTGGCTACTACTAACTAAGCTGTTGCTTCTGCTGATATCTTCTTGTTTATTATGTACTCACTTGAACCTGCTACTGAGTTTTTGTTGTTCTTGTTACTGTGTCTAAATGTAACTGATTGTTATCTATCTGTGTTCAAAAGCTATTTCACTGTTCCATTCATTGGTCATTGTGTAGATGGTATCTTCAATCTCACCTAGAAAGGCATTTCCTTACCTAGGATTGCCCTAATTCTCCACTGTCCCCCACGTCCCCGATCCATACAATAATTTGTTAATTAAAGAAACAAGAAAAAGAAAATGAAATATAAACATTTATTGCGACAGTTTTACCAATATGACTGTTTTTGGGGAGTATTTTTTGTTAGAAAATAAATGATATTTTATAGTTTTCAAGGAATTTTTATTCTTTTTTTTTTTTTTTTTATCTATATTTATTGACCTCGTAACACTCTTTGGGCAAAAATATAAAAACACCTCATTAATGTTTGAATAAAAACAGTCTAATCTTGCAATATGTTTTCATGATCTGTCTAAAAAACCCCCAAAACGTTACATATTTTGGGATAGAGTAATTGACATAAATTCCCCACCGTTCATAACTGCAATAAACAACGTAATACTCCCTCTATTCTAAAATTATTATCCAGTTAGATCCAACACATAGATTAAAAAAACTAATTGACTTGATTATTAATACTAATGTAAGGTATAGTTTCCAATAAAGCTTATGAATATATGGTCCATGGTTAAAGTAGAAACAAAATATAAGAGCAAAATAGTATAAGAGTGTTACCTAAAAATAAAAATTACAAACAAGACAATTATTTTGCAATGGACGAAAAATAAAAACAAGATAAGAACAATTACTTTACCAGTTCCAACTCCCAACCCTTCGTCGTATAATAAGAAAGCATACAAGAACAAAAAAAAAAAAGAAATCTAGATCGAACAAAAGAAACAAGGTCAAGTTCTCAAATTTGTAAGTCTCAAACAAACTCTGATGGATCACCCTTAAGAAAGTTGGATGAGCACCTCCTGTCAGCCGCTCACTGTTTCTGTTTCTGTTTCTATACTCATAATTTTTTAAGAAGTTCTTCAGAAGGAATTTCTAGTGTTGCTCCTGCATGCTCTTTGCTCGGCTTCACTTCTGCAGCAACCAGCATTGGCATGTCAAATTTAGTCACAGCTTCTACTAGCTACCATACATCTATATCTATATCTAAAATAAGTAAGATCCCGCCAAATGTGCAATTTATTACACAACTCTCAAGATTTATTGAAAATGTGCAAATATGCACATGTGGTAGAAAATACCGAGTTTTTATATAGTAGTATTTAATAGGAGTAGTCATACATTGAAAATCTGTAAATACAAATCTCTTTTGGTGCACACTTAATTTACTGTTTAATTAAAATGAGCAAATAACATTCGAATAAGAACAAATGTGCTATAAAAATCATGCTCATTGAATACATGTGATTACAAAATAAAATATAACCACAATTAATTATAAAAAACATGTTATGTAAATCTTCATATATGACTAGTCTGTATTAGAAACTTTTCTGTCTCTTTCATCGTATCCGAAATTATAATATCAAAACAAAATTTATTTTTGCAAATAACCACAATTAATTATAACTTATTGGTAAATCATATGAATATATACGATTAAATCATAATAGTAATACCAACCACAAATTATAAATATTTAATAAATCTATATGTTATATAGAAAAGAATATATATCTGAATTCCTATTTATACTACTTAAGATCCTAAATTTTAATAACAAAAAATATCAATTATTAAACTTCAGAAAATTATGAACGAGAAATTGACTTAAATAATTCATAAAATAATGGATTAAATGATATCAATTATATGTTGACGATTGGATGAGTTGGGTTGAAACGGATGGTGTCCCATTATAACCCAAAATTAAACGGCGGTTTAACCCGGGCCCAACCATTTATTTTTTTGGGCTGAGTGGGTAACCGGTTTCAACCCCAAAAAAATAGCAGGTCGGGTTGGATCGGATAATTTTCAAGCCAAGCTAGGTGGGTTAACGGGTTGTAATTGTCAGACCTAATTATACCGATATAATTTGTTTCCTTCATCATGTTTTTTCTTTATTTTTAAATTTTGCTTATAATCTTTATTTTATTTGAGTATAATTTAATTAAAAGAGATATATGCATGTGCGTTTAACACGCATGTGTAAAACTAGTTAATTACTAAAGTAAAGCACTTGCACCAATAAACTTAGGGAAAATTATCTTTTTGACCTTCGTACTATTCGTAGGTAACCGATTTAACCAACCACTTTACAATATCCCAAATTTGACCAATGTACTCAATAATTGGGTGCGATGTGGTCCATGTCGTTAACGGCCCATCAATAGAGATGTACAAGAATACCCCTCATAAACTCCTTCCGTTAGTCCACATTAATAGTTCCGTTTCAAAAGTGGATGGCCCAATAACGGCAGGGACCACATCGCACCCAATTATTGAGTACATTGATCAAATTTGGGATATTGTAAAGTGATTGGTTAAATCGGTTACCTGGTAATAGTACGATGGTAAAAAAGATAATTTTCCCATAAACTTATAATTGACCATAGTATCAAATGGAAAAAATAGGAAGTCAAAACACTACAAAACACTCTGAACACTTAGGGAAAGTCGAGGAAATTGTTACTGAAACACAGTTCAGATCAAATTTTATCATCAAGTCGTGATGGGAATTAAGAGATTGAAAAGTTACCATGAGGTTGAAGTGGTGTCAGTATAGAAACACCAAGACAGCTGAGTCTCATTGCTTCTCTCACGATACAACCCTTTTCTAAATCGAGCCCCCTTTCTACTTTGTCCGGAGACAAAATGTAGGAAGTACATTTGGCAGGTTTGGTCAGATAATCACGACAACCAAAAGCAAAAAAGTGAACTGTTTTTTCCTTTAGTAACAATAAAAATGCTGAAGTTTGTGGTCTCCTCTGCCATCAATGCAACTCCACCCCCAAAACAAGAAAGAAAGAAAGAAAAACCTTATCCCATGACCAATTTGCTTGCATCAGTAGTCATTGCTCCCACAGAAATGCTAAATGTGTTTCATTTCTTTGATTCTCTCCTCTTATCAGTGTTGGGGGATTTTGTCAAATCTTTCTATATAGTAAATATCCAGAATTTTGGTCCAGTGATTTTGTTTTGAAAGGTTTGTGCGCGCGAGGGATGCCATAAGCATCTGTCTTAACAGTCCATGAGGAAGATTATAAATTTGATGGGTATTACAAATATAGTCCAGTTCTAAGTTGATCCAGTTATTTTCTGTCTCAATGCCAAGTATATCATCTCCCTGTAAGTACTCGTGGTTGACTCAAGTTCCTGTATAGCCAAATTGTAAGCTTTTCCGAAGCTTACGAAGGTGTCTTTAATGGTCCCTCTAGAGAAAAACTGCATGTTTTTGAACAAGCTAGTTATTTTACTGGCGATGATAGAGCTTACGGCTTCTGCTTTGTTAAAATATCCAATGGTAATTTTCAGTGGTGGTGCAAAGATAGTGAAAATTTGAGGATATGTCACCTGATACCTCTAGTAGCTTATGGGCACCAGTTTATGGTTCATAATACTGAACTTTGATGCCAGCATGGTTGTGCTTCAGTTTTGGTAAAGCGAATGATCCTATCTTGAGAATGATCTAAATCTGGTTTATCTCCCTTTTCTTGGTCTTTCATTTCATTTTCAAAGCAGTTTCACCCGGTACGAGATTCCTTTCATTTCAACCCTAAAGATTGTCTACATATCCTGCATCAGAGATATTCTAGATTCATACAAAATTGTGTCTCACAGCATCTAGCTGATCTGGGGATCATATGCAAATAACCGCTCAAGAGAAGACCAGCCACTCTTGTCTGCAAGCGACCCTAGATCTGGATCACTAGCACAAGCCGAAGTAGCTGCTCCTTGATATACGAGACATTCGGCAAATTGGTTTCTTTACAGGCTTCATAGGCGAGTTGCTCATTGTAGCATGGCAAAATACAAGCATTACAGTCCATTTATTCACTAGCCAAAGCAATATGAACAACAGAAACCCTCAGCTTGTTAAAGGAGATGCAACTGCACATGCCATAACTAAAAACAAAGACTTACTCCTGATCTAAACCTTTATTTTTGATAGGTACTCCTGATCTAAACTTCATCTTCTGAACACTGTTTCGGAAGAAAAACCATATCTTTTTTCTCCATTAATATAATATGCAGCGGAATGGCTATTACATTTTGGTTTCTAGGGCTCATTGGCCAAATATTTCTCTAGCTACAAACCCTTCTCAAATTGAATTAGAAATTTAATTCTACTATCCAGTTTTTCGTCGCAACCAAAGAGTGAATTCTCAATTCAGTCCCGAGTCTCTCAGTCAAATAGTAAATACACCTAGAATCGGAATGAACTGCGCATTAGTCGAAACTTAAGTCAGATTGCTCTCAATCAAAAGTTGATCCCATGCTCCACTCCCGAAAATACACCCGCATATTTTTCCTTCACAAAAATATGCGTAGCAAAGAAAAGGCCAGGCATAAAAACAAAACAAACAGTTGGACTTGGAGTGCCACAATCATATCAAACAATGAGTCGAACAGTTGGAGTGCACAACGTTGAATGATACCAAACAATAAGACGAACACTTGGACTGCACAATCGTGTGTCATATGAAATTAAAACAAAAGTAAATCAGGGAAAAGAAACTTTTACCATATCCGCCGCGGGAGTTGAGCTTAGCCTGGACGATCATGGTGGATATGAATTCAGAGGCTTCGCCAGCCTCTCCGAGGAGTCTTTGAATCTCGATATCAGAGGTCACGTGACGGTTCTCCTCAAATTTCTTCCTCACTTCGGCCGCCGACCCCTCCAGCATCAACTTATCACCGGCGAATGATTTCCGGGTAGCTTTGAGTAGCGATCTGTATGCGCTCAGAGCTGCCCCCTTGCTCGCCATCCCCTCTCTCTCTCTCTCTCTCCCTCCCTCCCTCACCTTCAGTTCTTTGACATGCTACTCCTTGTTGAGAAAGAGCACGACACCGTTTTAGTTAGCCCACATATCTTTCCAATTGGCGGGTGGGCTGTGCGTTAAGGTAAGTTTCGTCCGATTTGGTCTAAATTTTTTTTTTTTTTTGGATAAAAAGAGAAATTCGAAATAAGACCAAAAGTTTGGTTCATAAAAAATTTAAATAAAATTGTGGGTCGGTCCACTTTTTTAAACTTTAAAGTCTAGTATCTTTTTCTAAGTTTTTAATCTCAAAAGTCGACAATTTTATTTTTTCAACTGCAAAAGACCATTTTTCGAAATATTGTTCAAAAAATGTCATCGTCTTCTTCAACAGCTCCGATAACACAGTTTGAATTCGAAAATCACGATTGTACGCAACGAAATGGGGATCGACATATTTTTGCACCGCGATTCATAAATTGGTTTGAATGATTTTTCAGATGGGACGAAGGCAGAAAATGATGAAAAAGAAAAAAGCTTATGACGGAGAAGATTGAAAAAGAACGTGGATGACGAAAACAAGTTTTTTGTGTTATTGTATCACGATGCAAAAATGAATTAGATAATATTTGTGCACCGTGGTTCAAAGATTAATTTCTTAGTTTATTTTTGCACCGCGATTCATAAATTTCGTTGTATTATTTTGTACCGCGGTTCAAAGTTTAATTTCCTAATATATTTTGCACCGCGATTCATAAATTTCATTGTATTATTTTTGCACCGCAATTCATAAATTTCATTGTATTAATATTTGCATCACGTTCAAACTTCAAAGTTTAATTTCCAATTCTATTTTTGAACCACGATTCATAAATTTCATTGTATTAATTTTTGCACCACGATTTAATAGTTTAATTGCATAGTTTAATTGTAATGCGGTGCAAAAATAATGACCTCCGTAGCGCTCATACAATTCATTAATGGTATCGTAGTCATTTTACCAATAAAAATGACTTTTTTTGGTTGAAAAAAAAGAAAGGGTACTGTAGCGATTTAAAACTTCAAAAAGTGGATCGACTCACAATTTTTCCAAGTTTATAATATCTTTAGTCCAATGTTTTTTTTTTCAATCGAAAAAAGACATTTTTAAGGGCAAATGACTGTGATACCCTCAATGAGTCTGAGACGCATTACGTTTTTGTATCGCGGTTCAAAAATATCTAATTAAATTTATGAACCACGGTCAATTAGACTACGAAATTAAACTATTGAAACACGGTGTAAAAATTAATGCAATGATATTTATGAATCGTGATTCAAAAATATACTAGGGAAATTAAACTTTGAACCGCGATACAAAAATTAATGCAATGAAATTTATGAACCGTAGTTCAAAAATAGACTAATAAATTAAACTTTGAACCGTGATGCAAAAATTAATGCAATTAAATTTATGAACTGTGGTTCAAAAATAGACTATAAAATTAAACTTTGAACCACAGTGCAAAAATTAATGCAATGAAATTTATGAACCACTGTTCAAAAATAAATTAGGAAATTAAACTTTCAACCACGATGCAAAAATTAATGCAATGAAATTTATAAACCGCAGTTCAAAAATAGACTAGAAATTAGACTTTGAATCGTGTTGCAAAAATATTATCTAATTCATTTTTGCTCCACGATACAAAAGCATAAATAACCAGTTTACGTCCTCCACCTTATTCTTCTATCTTCTCCGTCGTAAGTCTTTTTTTTCTTCTCTTTCTTCGCCTTCGTCCCAACTTAAAAATCATTCAACCTAGCACAGATTCATTATAGTTTTTGTATTTCATGAATCAATCGTACCATTTCGTTGCGCACAATCGTGATTTTCAAATCCAAAGTATGTTGTTGGAGCTGTTGAAGAAGACAATAACATTTTTGGAACAATATTTTGAAAAATGGTCTTTTGCGATTGAAAAAAAAAAGGTGGACTTTTGAGGTTAAAAACTTTGGAAAAGGGACCAACCAGAATTTTACCCAAAAATTTAGAACCGGAACCAACCTAATATGTATGAGAACCAACACTTTGGTCCGGTCTAGAACCAATCGAAGATGTATATGAACCAGGACCACGCCAATACTATGATTTTTAATTGTTTAATACAAATAAATAATAAAATCTTAAACTTCAAAAAAAAGATTAAAAAACATTTAATAATACATTCATTAATTAAAATTATCGAAATCTAGGTTCATAGCATAACGATCCAGTTTTTTTTTTCTTTCAAAAGATTAAAAATTTAAAAGTTGAACAAAGAACAAAATATACTAAATAGTAACTAAAATGTATTGCTGGTGCTAGCTAGCTATAATTGAAATTTGGAATTGGTGTTGAAATAAGTCATGAACTTTGAGTCTTTGTGATTGAGGGGATGGTGCTCAACGGAACAAAAAAAAGTAGTAGTACAAATTTACATATATATACATATATATATATATATATATATATATATATATATATATATATATATATATATATATATCCGATTCGGTTCCAAAACCGAATTATAAAACTCAAAATCGAGATCATACCAATTATTCGATTATACAAAAATCCAAGACCAAAACCAAACCAAATAATTAGTTCGGACCAATTTTCATTGGTCCAATCCGTTTTTTTTTTAAATTGCTCACCCCACGGGTTTGTCTTAAAGGCTGAAGCTTTGTGGTGTTTATCAAGTACAACCTTAGTTAAAACCATATACATTCCAAAGAGTCCTCTAGACCAAAAAATTGTTGAACTTTCCAAACTACCCCCAACATCCTTTGATAACATCAGAACCTTTATCTCTCTTCTTGTTTCCCTCCGTGCTCCCATCTTTCTCCCTTTCGAAGATTCACTCTCTATCCCCCTCTCTTCCATCGGCCACATGAATCAGATTCTAGCCCCTAGTATTTGAGTCGATCAATCGACTCGATTGATGAAGTGGTGAGTTGAGTGATCCGGCAGGTGAGTCTGTTGATCGGGTAGGTGAATCAATCACTCGACTAAATTAAGATATTTCGTCTCAATAAAGGGTATTTTGGCGTTTTCATTAAAAAAAGGTCTTTTTTGGAAACGACCGAGTAAGTGAGGATGTTTTTAAATATATCATTTTTACTTTGAAAAGTGTCACATTTTTTATAAATAAAAATTATTACGTTTAACATTAAAATATCATTTTATAGCATTAAAAATATTACTTTTTAGCATTAAATGTATTACTTTTGACCTTAAAAGTGTCATTTTGCCTTATAAATAAAAATCGTTGTTATTGACCTTAAAGTCACTTTTTAGCATTGAAAGTGTTATGTTTTAGTATTAGATGTGTCACTTTTGGCAGTCCCTGTTAGTTTTAAAGTGACACTTTTTAGTATTAAATGTGTCATTTTTTAGTATTAAGAGTGTCATTTTATATTTTAATGAGAATTATAATAAATTTCTCTTTATAATGTCACTTTTAACCTTAAAATGTAACACTCTTGTCTTTTAAATATGTCACGTTTGACTTTAAATTTGTCACTTAGCATTTTGTCAAGTCAGTTAGTCAGTTAGGCTCCTCCAAACATCACAAGGCAAATGAGGTTAATGGAGGGCTAACAGAGCTGACAAAGGATTAAACTCCAAGGTGAGGGAAACATAAGAATTTCGATGGCAAACCTTGAAAGTACAGGGACATCAGAGAAATTGAGAAACTTCTCATTAATGAGAAAATTTTAACCATAAACTATTGACTATCTTGACTAAATTGTTTTTTATGATTCTTAGTAACATCTTGTTTATTTATTATGATCTGAAAATTTTCAATAAGGCTTCGTCTTATGGATTTAGGATCCGTAAGACCGTTCTACACAATTTTTTACCTTTTTAGGATTGAGGAATTTGACTAGACCTTTTTAAATGAGAGTTTTTTCTTTTTTGACAATAGCTTGTGAGCATGTACAACTAACTAACATAGTATCCCTCGCTCCCCATTTGATACTTAATTCATGAAAATTGAATTAAAAAAATTGATTTTATTCCCACAAGCTATTTAAACAAAAAACTAGGCCTGACGATTCGCGCTATCATGTCGTGTTGTGTTTCGTGTCACGTCGTGTCGTACTGGTCTTATCGTGTCATTTGTCTATGTAATTGTGTTTTATAATCGTGTCGTGTCAGTCATTACCACCAAAACTCTTCAAGCAGCTTGACACAAACTCCGATAATCTTTCATACCCCACCATTTTTATCTCAAATAATTTCAAAACTTGGAGAAAATTCGTTTGGTATCTAATAAGTCAAACAAAGTCTTTATTTATTGATAAAAAATGTACTTTTTATAATATTTTTTTAAATTACAAAATTGCCAAAAATCAAAGAAAAATAAAATTTTAACGGGACCCACTTCCTTGTTTTGGCGAGAAAGATTAAGCCGACTTTTGGATGATTAGAAATGGTTGAGTATCTCAACTTGACATTCAATTACTTTTACTTAATTTTGATATCCAATTGATTTGGGTTTGATCCTTCATTGGAGGATTAGAAACCAATTTGATCTTCATTTGTTACTTCATGAACATGGTAAGAGCATGTACAATAGAGTATCTCATTTGATACTAAACTCATTATAAATTAATTTTTTTATTCGATAACCATAAGTAGAGCTGTCAAATGGACCGGCCTAGCTTAACATCAAGCTGAGCCTAAAATCAATTGCACCTCAAGAAACTCAAGCTCAACCCATATCAACTATGGGCCAAATTAAAATTATTAATTTTTATTCAAAAAATTCACAAATCGACTAAAATTCCTAGTTAGTTGATCAAATTTCAATTATTACAAGACAAAATACACTACTTTTGCATGTTGGGATTATAGCCTTGTTTAGTTGTTTGTACAGTAGTACTAAAACACCAAAGCATGCATGTTCTATTGTTCTGTGGCAGTGTGGCTCTCTCTAAAAATTGTGTAAGCAAACCCATGTTGTGGGAGCAAGTGAGCAACAGTTTATTGCCAGCGGCTGCGGCCATGCATTAGTTTCAGCAACAGCCAACAAGCCCTACTCATCTTACCCAAACATAAATTCTACTCTACCAAACTTCATTACTCTTCTGTTCTATCATCAAAATTCAAAACTAATTAAAGGACAATTCATTGCGTTGGAAATAGTTAGTGATGATATAATAAATATCACATGAGAAAGAAAGAAAATCTTCTGTAGGTTTAAAAAGGGAGAAGCACACAAAATAATTCAAATTGGTAAGCGTAGAAACATGGAGGAAAAGACTAAATGAGAAGGAATTATATTATATATATTATATTATATTATATAAATAGTCAAAAGATGGACACTTAGGGCATTTAGACTAGATAAATAAATTAAATCCAAAATTATCATTTTATTTAAATTTTATTTAAATTTCGGATTTAAAAGGTACCTCCTCAAAGAAACCTTTTTTTTTTTTTTTGCATAAAAGTGCCTATTCAAATTCAAATACATCCATAGTTGGTTATTTATTTACATATAAATACAAGCATTTAATAGATTTCCTGTTTATTTACATATAAATACAAGCATTTAATAGTCATTTTGTCTTATAAATAAAAATCGTCGTTATTGACCTTAAAAGTATCACTTTTAGCATGAAAAGTGTCACGTTTTAATATTAAATGTGTCATTTTTGGTAGTCAACGTTAGTTTTAAAGTGACTATTTTTAGTATTAAACTAGTACTCTTACCCGTGCCGATGGCACAACGCCAATTTGAAAATTTATCAATAAATGAAGCAGATACTGTGGAAATGAACTATTAAAAATATTATTTTCTTAAAAAAAATTGACTTTCAAACGGGGTCTTTTTGCCCAAAACGGAGGGATTAATTAATAATTTGTATACGAAATTACGGGCCGGACAAAAATTAAATTGATTAAGCTAATTACGATAACAACTAAAAAGAAAAAAAAACAAATCTTTCAAATTACAAAATTACGATTTTTTATTTTTTTTAAATTTGTATACGAAATTACAGATTGGAAAAAAATTAAATTGATTAAGTTAATTACGATAACAATTAAAAATAAAAAAATACAAATACAAATTTTCGCAACGATAAAACTGTAAAACTGTAAAACCGTAAAATATTAACTGTAAAACCGTAATAAGTAACTAATTTTCGCAAATGTAAAATAATAACTGTAAATCGTCTTGTAAAGTGTAATATCTCAATAATTTTCGCAGTAATAAAATAGAGATGAAAAAAAAACATGATAAAAACGATTGGGATTGTAAGATTAAATGTTATAGAGAGACATTCTTTATATTTCATATATATCAATATTACATTGAAATGAATGCCCGCACATAATTTTTCGTTTAAAAATTTGACATTCATCAATAACTTTAACTTATACTTCCTAATTTAAACATGCGCTACCATTAATTAAGAATATATAAAAAATAAAATTCATGCTTTAGAAAAATTAAATTGATTCAAGTAATTACAATAAGACCGTAAATTACAGTAAAAGATTGAGTTAGACAGAAGTTAAAAATAATTGAGTGCGAGAGAGAGTTAAATTTAATTATGTTGGTAAATTAAGTTAGGTAAAAGACAGTTACCAACTACCTTCGTACATGTGAGGGTATGAAAGAATTACAGCCGTAAAATTAAAGTAAAAAAATTAATCACATCCACTTTGTTTTGTATTATAGATGTGTCACTTTTTAATATTAAGAACGTTATTTTCTAATATTAAGATGATTACTTTGTATTTTAATGAGAATTATAATAAATTTCTCTTTATATTATCATTTTTAACCTTAAAATATATCATTTTTAAATTTAAAATATATCACCTTTTACTTTTAAATGTGTTATATTTAGCTTTAGGTATCTCACTTAGCATTACATAAAAATTCGTTACGTTCGTTTACATTTCAAAAAATTTAGTCTCAAACGTCAAATAGACTTTTTGAAATACCAAAAAAAGAAGGGGAAAAAACACGTGGCGGTCTCACAAGCATTTAAACTTGAAGGTCAATTCCTTGTACATATAAACAGAAAATCTGTTTGTGCCCTCTCATTTATCCACCTGTAAAGTTCCACGACTCCATAGTCCGCCTCACGCTCCTTCAATTCTCCGGCAATACACACACGCACACACTGAAATCCTCCAGGCTGCAACAACCGGAACCCTAAAAATTCAATAAATTATGTCTCCAAAACCCCTAGATTCTAGGCACACCATAGATTCCTGCACCTTCCAGCTCCACAGCTGGAGACCCTTTCACCTACCCACCACTCTCAAAACCATAGACTCCGATCCCTACAGTAATTCCTCTAAACCCTACCTGACCAGTAATAATGGGGCCCAGAGCAAGCGCCAATGCCTCAACGATCGCGCTACCACAACCTCCTCGTTCCCGATCGACGCTTCTGCAATTGACATTTCCAGGCTGAGTTTATTCGACGACGATAATCGGTCGGCGCATAATAAGCGGAAGAGTCTCAGCTGGATGGCTCGGAAGAGGCGTCGCAGGGGATCCAGGTCGGTGTCGGGTCGTAGCAGTGACCGGAGTGGGACCCGGCGGAGGTGTTGCTCCGTGGGGGCGTCGGCTGCTTATGCTACTTGTTCGGATTTCCCGGTGGCGGCTGGGACTGATTCTAGTGGGGAATTGTTTGTGAGTGGCGATGCTAATTGGGCTTCGGATGCCAGTGAGGCGGCGGCGGCAGCGAGGAATTCGAGGAGAGAAAGAGAAGGTGGGAATGGAGGAGGAGACAGAGAGATTTCGGGTGCTGGGTTTGGTCAAAATGGCGCATTAGACAGTCAAGGGAATGAATCTGGGTATGGGAGTGAGCCGGGTTACAGAGGTGATGCCGAGTTTGGGTATGGTGATGAGATTGATGAAGAAGAAGATGATCCACGGCTGTTATTTTGGGGCGAGAGATTTGGAGGTACATTATTCAATTTATCTTTTCGATAAATTTACATTTGTTAAGCTTATCTTACTGGATTTTAATTTCTATTGTTCGCAATTGAACCAAATCTTTGGACCGAGTAGTTACAGACAACCATATACTGTCATATTTGTTTCTTTACTTGTTCTTACTTGATTCGGTTACAGTAAAGTTTCTAAGCTTTTGTAGCGAGTTCCACTAATTTTAATCCACTATAATTGGTTTGTGTCAAATTTCTTAATTTCAGTCATATGATGGTTTGTTTGGTATTTTACTTGAAGTAATCTTGTACATTATAATTCATTCAGAGACCACATTATATTCGTTCTATTGATAACTAGAAGAGCTGGCACAAGGCTACTGAGTAACATGGAAAAATTGTAGTAGTTGCTAACCAACACTGGCAGTTTTTTTTTTTTTTTTTAATAGGTTAGTGTGACCCCTTGTTGGAACGAGGATTGAAACCAAGGGCCTCAAGGTTTTTGCCTGAGTGCCCTTGCAGCTTCTTGTACTCATCTGGGATGCGATTTTAAAATTCTGCAACTTTCTAAATTGATGCTTCTTTGTCAACTGAGTTCATTCTAGATATTACTCTGGTTGTTTTCCTTGGATCGTAAAGCATTTAACGTTTTGAGGTGTCTCGACTTTTGTAATAGAATATGTATAAACATGATGTTCCCAGCACTTCTCAAATGGTACCGTCCTAACTTGGAAAGCTGAGAATGTTGAGAACTCTTATTGGGATTGAGGTGTGGTATGGTTTAGATTTTGTTTTCTGGTTACTTTGGTGAGAAAATTTACTTTTCAATCTGATGGTGCTCTTCAATTGGAAGCTAAATGGTTCATTGACTGCCCTAATTAATTCATTCTTCTTTTTCTTTTTTCTTTTTTCTGGGGATGAGATTGATGTTTCAGTCAACCAGCTCCAAGCCGTTTTGCCTAGATTGAGAGCCAGATAATTTGTAGACGTTCCTAAGATATCTATGGTGGTTTGCTGTACGGAACCCGGAGTCTTACCTTTTCTCACAACCAACTCCCAGCCCTTGTGTAGGTTCAAAAGCCAGAGAGAATTCGACGATTCGTGGTTAACATCTTAACGCCAGCATCGTATAAGAAGACAAAATCTGTCAAGCTTTTGGTTGCAATCTATATCTGCATTCTCACCGATATTATTCTTTAGGGCTAACTTCACCATTGGTCCATGTACTTTGCAAAAGTCCACTAGCAGTCCCTGAATAATGCAAATGCATGCCACAGACCAAAGAATGCAAATTTTGCACGTCGGCAGTCCATGACCCTAACTCCGTTAACTAATGTGCGGTTAAGGGGGGCTTTGTGTACCATCATCAAAATGAGGGGCCATATGAAAATTTTATTAGGTTACAGGTCTCAAAATATCACTCGGTCTCTTCTTGTTTTCGTCTTCGAGAGATTTTGACTCTCTGGCAACTACGATGATGCCATCAAGGCCTGGGACAGTTTCACAACCTCCCTTTGTTGCCGCAACGGCATCAATCTCTTCTCCCATGCCCTCTCCCGCCACACCGCCGTCACCAACAATTACTTATTCGTCAACGCTGACGAATGGCAAGACTACAATCACTTTGCCGTCTTCAAACGCCAAGACTCCGTCTCCATTACTCCCTCTTTCCACCCCACAAAACTCCACTATTTCCGCAAACCACTCTCAAAATCACATTCCCGTGCATTCGCCGCAACAGCACTACTGGCCACTTTAAAGGGTGGTTTCCGGAGACGGGTTGTACCATATTGCCGCCGAGGTGTTCTCCGGGCTAATGGAGTACCCCCGGATTCAGGAGGTGAATAATATCGGTGATCCCAATTTGATTTTCTGGAAGAGCACGAGCTATGGATCCCACTACCGTGTAGATGGGTTGAGGTGGATGCTGGAGATCGAAGGTTTCCATTAGAGAGCTGTTGGATGCTGGATAAAGTTTCCAAAAAAATATGTAGCTCAATTCCTATTAGCTCGATCCACTTTTCGAGATTGTAAGCCCCTTTGATCTTTAAAAAAATCATAGAAAGTGAGAGGCTCTTTTTTATCGAGTTAGCATTGAAAAGAGAACAAAAACTTTACCTTTCCTGTATAGTTTATAAATTGAACAGATCGACTTTGAGAGAGCCACCCTTACTCTCAATTCAGTTAGGTTCTGATTTGTTAATTGTTGATCTTAATTGGGGTTTTAAAAATTGATTTGTTTATAATTTTATTTGGATTGCAATTGTTTGCCGAAAAAAAATGGTGGAATGAGTTAAGGGCGGATAAGGATTTGTCAGGGAAGAAGAAGTGAGCGTTGTTTGGGTAATAAAATTTTCATATGGCCCCTTGTTTTGATGATGGTACACATGATCTCCCTTAACCGCATATTAGTTAACGGTGTTAGGGTCAGGGACTACCGGCGTGCAAAATTTGCATTCTTTGGCCAGTGGCGTGCATTTGCATTGTACCTAGTGGACTTTTGCAAAGTACAAGGACCAATGGTGAAGTCAGCCCTATTCTTTACTAAGTTTACTCAGAACAGTTAAAAAGCTAAAAGAAGTGCATAAAATGGTATGTTCCTGGACAACATCGGAGTATTGGCCAATCATCCTATATTCGGAAGGTCAATATTTTATGAAATGAACACATTTCTCTTTGAATTAAATGTTAGCATATGCTTGGAGTTTCACTTCAGGGCAATGTGGCATCTATGCTACATGGACTCAGCTGGGAGGATTAGATACGGGAGCGGATCTAGGTGTCTGATCCTCCTAAATTTTATGATTTTGCTCTAAATGTAGCGTAAAACACCTACGTCTATGTTGTGCTGTATCAACATGGCTACTTTGGCGAAAATGAAGTTCATTGCTGCCAGCACTTTCCTCGCCTGAACGATGTTACAAGTATATTCTTATTTCTTGCTAGAGTATCCAAATTAAATAGTAGTTGAAGCACTTTTGACGTGTTCTTCCCCTGAATTGGTTTGCATTTCTTGGACCAGATAGAGCTACTAATATGGAGATGGTTGGTGAAAGCACACTTCAAAAAGCCCATCATAGGTGTCGACGCAAGAAGCACGATCTTAGAATGGTCGACCCATTGGGGTAGCAAGGCTTTGATCATTTTCTTGGATCAAGTACACGAGTTGGTCTCTAAAATTTCCCCTGCAAATGAGGTAGCAGACTTTGCTCATTTTCTTGTATCAAGTACATGAGTTGGTTTCTCAAGTTTCCCCTGCAAATGAGGTTCAATTTTGTTACTGAACCGTGAGTTGTAAGTTGTATTCATCAATGTAGGGTTTCAGTAGTCAGTTACTTTTATCAAGTGAATCTTGTATTTGTATATATATAAATGTAGCTCATTAAATATGCAATTTAATGTAGTCACCACGTTTCTTTTATGAGATGTTTCAATCCATTCATCAAATGTTGTAGTATGCAAATATAAAGTAATGTCGTCATCCTCCTTGGAACACCCACGCCTCCCCGTGCTGAATGATAGCATAAGGAGTAGGAGCACGATCTCCAGCTTGAACAGGAGGCTCCGGGTTTCAAGGTGACTGCCCTTTGGTGTGAAGACTGAAAGAACCCACTGGCTGACTGGCTGACCGACTTCAGTGTCTTCTATGGTGATATTGAGGCAAATGAAGGGTTTTGTTGGGATGCATCCGGCCGTGCCCATGCCTTGACCTAGTTTAGTTTTGGAAGATCTGATTTTCAACTCAACAACAACCCGATCCAACTTGTCGAGTATAATCGTTTAGTATGTTACGCACCTTGGTAAATTACTGTGTTCAAGTAGTACCACGCTAGCTTTCAAGTGAGTGTGTGGGATAATCTTAATTACCAACTTATTATTACTGCATTACCATGGTCACCCTTGAGCTTGATGATCGAGGACATTAAGTAAGATCATCCTGATAATATTTGGCTGTCTCAATGATTTTTTCATGTCCGTCAAAACAGGTAGCAGTAGGGACAAAAAATCAAACATTTCGATCTCAACTATATATGGCATGTAATCAGTAATACAAAACATAATTAATTAAACAAGGGTTGTAAAATGGCGTCTAGCTAGGTGCTCTACTTCTACTACCAACACCACATCTCTCTTCCTGTTTACGGAAAAATCAGTGACCCCTCCAGACCACCCATAAACACACACCTAACCTAGTTGTCGGCTTCTTCAACAAGCTTGACACGCCTCATATTTTTTACGATTGGCTACCAAAGGGGCCAAGGACGGTAACATGGGCCAACATCAAAAGGGCATCTTGTGGTTGATTGTTTGACTCCTCGTCCCGGAAGCTTTTTGCTATGTGATAAGAAATCAAGGCTAGGAGGACGAGAATGAAGGAACCAAGATAGAGATGTGCTGGCAAGAATATCAGCCATTTCCAAAATCTCAAAAGTGGTTTGCAAAAGTTTTTTGGGCAACGAGGGAGGATGTGTTAATAAAGACCAACTTCTCAATACTAACAATTGTGGTACTCTGAGAAGATGATTTGCCTATCTTTAGTGCCTCTTCTACACTCTTATTTATTTTTGGAAATAAAATAGGGATAAGGTTTGCTGTTAAAAAATAAGGGTCACCTTAGTATCATTTACTCCTTCCATTCCGAGTAACGAGTCCACTATTCTATTTTAGGATGTTTCACTTAAAAAGTCAATTTTTAATTATTAAAACATAAAAGTGTCATTTTATTACTAATAAACTACTAAAAGTGTCATTTTCTTAAAAAGTTTTACTTTCAAACTGGGACTCTTTATCTGGAACGAAGGGTAACTTGAAGTTATTTTATTTTTTTTGAAGGGTGGCGGGGGAGGGGTTATTGCAGAATCTACCAGTGTAGGTGGTTCGGTTTGGTTCGATTTTAGCCAAATCAAATTCCACAACACCTCCAAATGAAATCTTTAATGAAACGGAATGTATACTTTCACTTTTTCATATTCTTTTCCCCTTGATATTACTGGAAAGTTACTATTTTAGCAGTGTACAGTACACAAAAAGAAAGCTGTAAAACATTGTATTGCCAAAATCTATGCTAACATGGAAGCTTACTAAATGAGGCTCCTCGGGAACTGTTATACAGCTGCTCATTGGAAGAAAAAAAAAAGAAGCTTACCCAAATGCTTGATTGCTACAGCAGACGTGACCTAATATACTAGAATGTATTGCTTCCTTCTGTAAATGCATGCAAGCTTCAGAGTTAATCTTCTCCCATATCTCCCTCACTTTCCTGCTCTTCATCGTTCTCACTTTCCTCTTCTTCTTCATCACCACTTTCCTCCCTTCTCTTCTCTGCAACATTTCCTGAAAGAAGAATAGTTTTACACAAGGAAAAGAAAACGAGTGACAGAAACCTTGAGCAGACTGATGGGTAAACTTCAAATGACTAATGGAATAACTTGGCCACAAGCTACATAATCAATGGTTCTAAACAGGAGATGAGACGGATAGAAGCACATGCAGCTTGGAGAAAATAATTACATGTTTCAATACCGTAAGTAAATATTAGGGAAAAAGGGAGTTGATTTCTGGGAACTGAATATGTGGGTAAAGATGGAACTCAATGATCATCAGCAGCCTCTATCAAATGAAGATGCTCAAAGCAAAGATCCGTGCAAAATTATGTATGTAACCATACTAGTGCCAAACTGACACAAGCAGAAAAACAATGATACAATGAAATTATTAGAAAATTCTCTAATTGGAGGGTAGGACAGAGAATTACTAAGAGTACAAGCAAAGCAGCTCCAATGATGGAATTATGGCATTAACTAATGCTGCAACAACTTTTTATAAGAGCGTGTTACGATAGGACCCAGATCATGGTCATCGTGAGACCAATGTCAATCAGATTTCCACACAATGTAAAACCTGAACCATGATATTGAAATCTAGTAGGGAAAACAGAAAGCCTCAACAAATCCTAAGGAAGTAGACCAATCGACACTCCCTCCCAAAAAGCGGGCTTGATTTTGAAAGTCGAATATTATAGGAAACTCTTGTGGTCTCATGTTATCTACTGTAGCCTTCAATTTATTTATAAATCATAATGGTGAAAAGCCAGAACGCCTTAGTGGCTTGATTTGAATAGGACTCTTCTTGCTACCTTGCAGAAAGAAAAGAAGGACCACCTTTCTGGGAAAGAGGGGTACAAGTCAACATGCTAAATCGAGACAGTACACCATCATTGATACCACTATTATGGACATGGAAGAGACAGTATTACAAAATTATGCCTCGCAAGTACTTGCTCAGATTTTTATTCCAACAAATAAAAAGTAATATATCGTATATTGTGGAAAGTATTACCATATTCGCTGAAAATGACTCCACCAGAACACAATCCTTCTTCAATTTTGATGAGCTGAAGAGTCATCCTAGGTCCAATCTCTTGGAGCTTCACTGCACTTTTCGTAGAAGCCCGGTTAACTCTACCAAGATCACTTGATAAACTTACAGTTGCTGCTTCTTCATCTCCTTCACTTTCTGATCCATAACCAGCCCTTCAGGTACACGAGGATGGGAAGGGAAAATATCAATATAACTATGGAAATATAAATAAAACGCTTATCAGAATCCTTTTACAGATCAGTTTGCCTTTTGATTTCAGTTGTTATTCTTTATATCCCCTTTCCTCAAGTAAGAAGCAACATCCAGGGAACAAACCCCAAAAAGGTTTACCCAGTCTAGTAGGTAATCAATCAATTGGTGGCACTACTCTAGTACAACGTGAGTAATAGGGATCTAGGTGGGAACCATGGCAACGAATTCGAGTAAAATTGGTAAGTTAAGGCTTGCGGGTGAGATAGCTCACTAAGATCTAGGTCCAATATATCTAATGTGAGGTCGCGTAACTTGTAATGATACTAATTACTACAGTTATGCACGGTAAGAGTTGGAATATCCAGATGCGGGCAACCCATCAAGACTGCCTGAACAGCCAGTTCCCACGGTTTCTCCAGGATGCTAAGGTTAACAATCAGCATGCAGCTTGCATAGCATGATACGTCTAAGAGACCAACATATAATCATCCTCTTCTCAAGTGATGTCTCAGGAAAAGAACCTAGAAGAACAATTTAAAGTGAAAAAACTGTCATCACTGTTTCAATCACCCGAACAAGATTACCAACAATCCATTCAGAAATTTTTTATAGCTGCAATCTTTTTATTAATGTATCCTACTTATATTTGGTTTCACAATTAGTTCATTGAAACATGTGGTCTAAGGGGGTGATTCATGCCCTTCCCCTTCCAGTACAAGTTCTGCCCTGAAATCAAGAAGATAGACAGAGATGCATACTTTGTCACAAAATCACTAACATCCTGAAGAGTTCTCAAATCAGGGACTTGATGGTTCTGAACAAACTTTCTAATTCTGTGCGAGACACCAACGGGCTGTAATCTGATTGAATAATGCCGAAAATCGATAAGCTTTGTCTCCTTATTGTAATTGAGTAACACTATTCTCTGGCATGAAGAAAGTTTGACCTGCAATGCATGAAACATTAAGGGAAAGACAATGCTTAAAGGCTGCAACCATTAGTTAATTAATGTTCTCTCATAACTCACAGTGTTGATATCAATGGCTGGGAAAATGTTTTGAAACATAATTGTTGTGAGCTTCAAGTGCTGCTCTCCAGTACCAAAACCAGAAAGTACAATCTGCAAAATCGTATTACAAATCGTAAATTCGTAATACAGAACATTGACATTTGACGTAACATAAGACTTGCTTAATAACAAATAGCTGATGACCAGATGACCAATTTCCATGTTTTTTTGATTTGTTGCACAAATGTAGAGATATTTCCCTAGGAAATTACAACTACAACACGATAATTGTGAAAATTTTAAAAAAATGATACCTACTACTACCCCAAGAAAATACAGCAGAAAGGAAAACATATACCATGCATGTGTGAGCATACGCTCGGAACAAGAATTACCAGGGGAGGGTTCTTGAAAAGATCCTTAGGACATCTCGGACGCAACTGTGATTGAGCAATATCAACAGCCAAAGAGTACTCATTAACTTTGAACGTGAGGGTTGGACCCTGTGGCGTCCTTGCAACCCTCAAGTATGGTGAAGTTCCAGCTTTCGACAACATGAGAAAATGAGTTACACCCATAGGCCCTGCAACATTTAAGAAGTCTCTGAGATTGTTACGCTTCTTCTCCTGCAATTCAAAAGCACCA
Source organism: Codonopsis lanceolata (assembly GCA_013146195.2). NCBI lineage: Eukaryota > Viridiplantae > Streptophyta > Magnoliopsida > Asterales > Campanulaceae > Codonopsis > Codonopsis lanceolata. The sequence continues at coordinate 112,699,847 of CM028382.1, read as the reverse complement.
ATATGAACCAAAACGTGTAATGGCAGGAACAATACTGAAGAATATTGGCACAATAGAAAAATGCTTAATGTAAAGACTTGAAGAGCTAGTTCTTTCTACTTGAAGCACTATCATAGAAGCTGAACTCAAGTTATTATAAATCCCTGACCACTTTAGAAAAAATGAAACAAAGAAAAGCCAAAACAAACAGCTTGAGCTGTTTCTGATTTATAGCTACTTATTATTACGTTCCAACTAAAATATAAAGTCAAAGAAAAAATAACTCACTACTTGGATTTGTGTAAAATGGACATAGCAACTATAGGCCTAGCATATGTCATCATTATTATAGCCCAAAATCTAAAATTATACGGAAATGCTTAAACATCCCTACTTAAGGTATAAATCAAGCAGAATACTCCTTGGAGGTCAAAGTGATGTTGAACTAATTAAGACTATCCCTTCTAACCTAATGCTCATTGCCCCAATGATTACCACTAAAAATTTATCATGGTATACTAACAAACATAGTTCCAGGTCATCATTAACTCCATAACTTTCGCGAAACCAGCAGCAAATTTCACCTTAAGGTTTAGGGCAGTAAAAGGAAGCATAAGCTTCCTCAAGTCTGATTGCAATTGCCTGAGAGAACCAGGTAATTTGCATCTAGAAAAAACAAAGCTCCTCGGTATCTTGTCGCCGGTTACATGATCCACATTCTGCTGCTGTTGCTTTTTCGCAACAGGCCTCACAAATGCCACCTTCCTTTTCTGATTCAATTCAAACCAAATAAAAAAAATTAGATTTGGCTAACAACAATTTCACGTAAACAATTAGGATAAGTGAGCAACAATAATTAAGAAAGAGATAATGAAATTGATGTTCTAGTTAACAAAAGGGACCTAATTACTCACATTGCGGAAACGAGCCATCTATGCAAGAATAATCCGACGCCCTAGCTGCTCACTCCAATAGCAATCAAACTGGGCGTGATGAATATGTATTAGGGTTTTGAGTATAACCTGAATTACGTTTTCTGATTAAAGGTGAAGGTCGCTGCGAGGGTTTAGGCGAGGTAGGGTTTTAGAATTAGGGTCAAGAGGGCAAGGATGATATGGTGCTTGCTAATGCAAAGATTTTTACCTTGGATGAGTAACATGAGTTGAAGATGTGGGCAACTTGTAAGGGCGAGTGCAAAGCCTGAATGCTATATATATAGAGGAGTATATAAATTTGGGTGAGACTAATTTCACTACATATTTTGCTTATTTACTATATGATTAGTTATTCTATTAATTGAAATCTATTCATAATTACTTGTTCATATTAAGTTGGTTAATAAAGTTATTTTTCTAATTAATTACTTTCTAATATTATTTTTTAATAAATAACATAGTTCGAATATTTTTATTTTTACTTTTTATTAAATTATTGATCAATTAATTTTATGACTAAAGTTATCTTGCATAAATAATAAATTAATATCTTAAGAACATCATTTATTTACCAAACTTTGAGAAAATATGTACTATTTGGTTATTAAAAGAAAATTTAAAAAGTGAGATTTAAAGGATATATAATTGTAAAATATTTTTGTCCAATAGTAAAATAATTGTGTGAAATAGTATTGTGAAATTTTAAAACCTTTTGTCTACCAATAAAAATGATTTGACGGTTTAATTATTGAGTTGAGTAAAGCCAATATTCAATATAATACTTAGCATATTGCTATTATTGAATTGAATTTTTAGAGTAATACATTTTTCATTAAATTAAATTATTTATTTTGATGATAAATATTCAATTAATATTCTCTATAGTTTTGGTAGACAAATGTCTTGATAATATTATTTTTACGATAATGAAGTATGAGATATGAATCATAAACAAAATTGATTAAACATAATTGTTACACAAAAATTACCTTGTTTGTCGAGACTTCAAAAATATTTTGGAAAAAATAAAAAATAGAAAAAAGAACAACTATCTTATTTGTTGATAATTAAAAATTAATTTAGAAGTAAAACATATATACGAGTACTTTACTTCAAATGGTAAGTATAGAAAGGGCAATTATGTCCAAAGATGCAATCTATATTATAAAGAAGTTAGGTAATTGACTAGGGATACTCAGAGGTTAGGATTAAATTTTTTTTACTATCATCCTACGACTGTCATTTATTTGGGTAATACCCACTTTTGGGTTTCCTTATACTATTAAAATTACCAAACACAATTACTGGTCATGATTTAATCTCACAATCTCAACAGTTTTTATCACGTTTTTTTCATCACTATTTTATCTCCACAATCCTTTTATCTCTCACTCCTTCTCTATCTCTTTCTCTCTCCTCCTCTCTGCATATTCATCAGTTTATATGAGATTCACTCTTTTACTGCGAAAATTAGATATTACAATTTTACAATTAATATTTTAAGGTTTTACAGTTTTATGGTTGCGAAAATTTGTATTTGTATTTTTTTCCTTTTAATTGTTAGCGTAATTAACTTAATCAATTTAATTTTGTTTCGACACGTAATTTCGTATACAAATAATTTTAAAAAATAATCGTAAGTTTTGTAATTTGAAATATTTTTTTCCTTTTTAATTGTTATCGTAATTAACTTAATCAATTTAATTTTTGTCTGGCCCGTTTTTCTGGCCCGCAATTTCGTATACAAATTATTAATTAATCCTCCATTCCGAGTAAAGAAGCCCCTTTTGAAAGTCAATTTTTTAAGAAAATAATATTTTTAGTAGTTCATTAATAATAAAATGACCTTTACGATTTTACAAATATTTAGTTGTAGTTTTTTAATTGATTGATATCGTAATCAACGACAATTTAATTTATGTCTGGCTTATATTTATTTATTTTTTTATTAAAAAATGGTTCGAAAATTTTGTAATTTTAAATATTTGTATTTTAATTTTTTATTGTTATCGTAATTAACTGAATCAGTTTAATTTTTGTCCGAAAAAAATTTGTTTCTAAGTTTGGTAATCAACTGTTTTAATTTTGAATATTTGTATTTTAATTTCTTTATTTTCTTAAAAGTTATGTTTAGTTTCCCTTATTGGTCTGAAATCTTTGTGATTTCGATTTCAAAATAGTATTTTGTTAGTTCACTCTGTCTTATTCAATTTATTTTGTAGTTTTTGTTTGCAGAGATTTTCATTTTTAAGTTTATTTCAATTAACACGTGTTGGTTTGATTTGTGTGTGAGAGAGATAATGTTTTTTGATGCTTAATTATACTCTTTTAAGATAAGTTATAAATTTTCTTTTAAAATGAGTTATAAACTATTACGACCAATAAAATATGTTATTTCTTTAATTTTTGGAATGCTGGTATGTAATTTACATTAAGGATATATTAATTTATTTTCATCATGCTCGGTTCATATATTGATCATGCTCATACTGGCACCGTGCCATCGGCACGAAAACAAGTTTATTTTTATAGAATACTACACATCTTCTCATTGCTGTGGTTTCGTTTGTTGGGGGCATATATATTGGTTTTTAATGATTTAATTGCCATTTTTTTAGCTTTTAGGATTGATTAATTTTGATCAAAATGCATCTACGTTCGCCTGTTAGATTTTATATGATAATATGTGGGAGGATTCGAATTTTGCAGATGAAGCAGAAAATTTGGTTAGATGAAAATGTTTAAATTTTTTTTGTCATGTGTATGTAGAAATAATAGACAAAGTTATTGCATATCATGTTTTCAAATCAACCATTGCTGTTAAGCAAGAACCCTCAGAAGAAGAAGACTGAGTTTTCGTTATTGAAAAAACAACAAATTTTATTTTCGCATTTTAACAGTAGTTACAATTAAAATATTTATTTATTGGTTTTCTTATGAAATAAATATCGAAGTAAAATGTTTTATTTTGTTAGGTATTTAAGTTTTCTCCCATTTTCGTTGTGTAGTTTGCATATATCCAACTCATACAAATTATAAGTAAATATTAATTCATTTCCACAATATCTTCTTCATTTATTGATAAATTCCCAAACTGGCGTCGTGTCATCGGCACGGACAAGAGTACTAGTCTATATTATAAAACAGCTAGATAATTGACTAGGCTATTCAGAGATTGAGATTAAATTATCTTAAGAAATTTAACGGTTGAGATTCTCCCTCACAGTCACATGTGGGTAAAACCATTTTTAACTCCATATTTTGTCTTTCCCTGTTACAAGTCACCCCCTACAATTAATATTATGAGCAGTCATCAATTTTTTCTTCTCCCTATGTTTTATCTTCACATTACAAAGTTACGCCTGCGATTAATTTTCTGAAAAGTCACCCCTCATAAAACATCAATCCATCAACTATCACTTGAAGCAATGTACTCCTTAACTGCAACTTTTTTTTAAAAAAAATCATACCTTCTATTTAGGCACTGTCATTTCAATTGATGAAATCAAATATACTAGATATATTGGTACCGTGTAATAGGCACGGATACGAAGATCTAGTTATTTAATATAATAACTTATGATGTAGTAGAAAAGAAAAAAATATAGTGAAAATAGTCCCTCCCTATCAATTTTATTAATGTGATTTTTTGATGTTATATTTACGTTCTTTTGCTTTTAAAACCTTATTTTATAATTTTTTATGTTAATTAGCAATGAAACATCTCATTAGCCTTGATTTTAATATTTTCTCATGTTAAATGTATCAATATTACAAACATTTATTTAATAACACAACAATGATTAATCTGATTAATAAAAAAATTAGTTGAACTGCTAAATCAAACATATAATGAAATCACAATTCAGTTTACAATTTTGACCTAAACCAAACCATTTACATCATAACTAAATTATTTATGAAATCTTATGACTACTTCCTTTTAAAATAAACTTAGATACATTTCAATCCTACCATACATTCCAAGAATTCATATTTGCACTCTTTCTAAGCATAAGCAAAAACTACAATATTTGGTCATCCTATGTTCCTCCCTTTGTTTTGACTTAACATCTTTATACACGGTGCACTTCTCCCTGTTCCACCAAGTAAATTTGAACACGAGTCATGTTGGCTTGTAGGACAAGGAGGTATACACCTTGGTATAGGAGATCTCAAATGTTCTACTCCCACTAATTTATTTTAAAATATTTCATTTAAAGAGTTTACTTTAAAATTATGTTTATAATTTTCATATTTTTTTTTTATCTTTACCCTGCACTTATATTTTAAGTATATTGGTTATGTTTAAATATTTTTGTAATTATAACAAACTTCACTAACATTAATATTTTTCCTTAATACTAAACTTTTCAAACGCCCATCTTTTGAGTGAAATAGGGGAGTAGTAAATTACAATATTCTATAGCATACTTTCTCAACAGTGGCCCTTGGCGATAACGGACTTATAAATTCTTACAAACAAAATTGTTGATTTCACTTTTTCAATGTCCATTTTTTTTTTTTTGGTTCAATGGAGGGCCGAAGCCCTAGACTAGGCATGTCAATGGATTGGATTCGGATCGGATCAGTCATATCTATTATCCGATTTGTTAAGAAATTATCGGACTTGGATCGGATCGGATTATCTTTCGGATATTCAAAAGCTCGATCCATATCCTAAATTTTCGAATTCGGATTTTATTCGGATTTTATTCACCCCTAATTAAAGTACTGAATAAAATTAATATTGATGTATTTTTTCTTAATCAAATGTTGAATAAAATTAAAAATTCATATTTTTAGCTTACACAAACATGAATAATAATGTTAGTAAGATCTTAGAGTTCGTTGAAAAATTTATATTTAGTAACATTAGTAATGATTAATGACTAAAAACACATTATTAGTAACTTTTATATGTATAATATTAATATATTTTTTATATCGGATCGGATCGGATTGTTAACGGATCGAAACACCTTAATCCATATCCGATTTGTTAAGCTTTCAAATTTTCAGATTCGGATCAAAATCGGGCAATCAGATTTAAAAACTAAATCCATATCCTAAAAATAACATCGGATTCGGATTAAAATCCGATCCATTGACAGGCTTACCTAGACCAACCTTACATTACGTATCATTGCTTTTCTACTTGCCACAACCCGTGTAATCCAGGTGTAGTAGTTCCATGCACGACCCCTATTGGGGGTTCACTCAATACATCAGACCTACTCACGTTTGTCTTCCATTATTTAGCTAGCTTATTTGCCACTGCATTAGCTTCCCATGGAATCTGCACCACTCTACATGTCAATCCTTCAATCACTCTTGAATTTTAGAGATGATATTCCAATTCGTGTCGTGTTCCATTCTTTCTTCTATTGCCTTGACTGCCTCGGTGGAGTTTGTTTCTAAGGTGACTCATTTATAGAACACAAGACCCCTCCAAATAGCCCATAGTTTTGTGGTTCGAACTTCGAATAGAAGCCTCTCCAAGATGGAGACCCAACCGACGCAAGCAGCACCCTTATGTTTTTTAGCGCCATCAACATTAACTTCCAGAATCCAGACTTGCAATATTTCCCATTAAGCACACTCCCACTCCTGTGAAGACTTGTATGCAGGATTAACCTTGAGCAAATACAGTTTACTGTTTCAAACAAATCCACACGTCCAGTTTGACTAGTGGTACTGCCGTACTGGGGAAGCATTAATTTGTTTTTTTTTTTAATTGAGTAAATTAATTAAAATTTTATTTTTCAATTTCTTGTCAACTGGCACATCAGCAATGCTATTATTAATAAAAAGATGTCATTAGTCAAGAAATATTGTAATAAGTTGATCAAATTCTTAATTTTTGTAGTACACAAATATAATAGATTTACCAAAATACAAATTAATTTATCGCAAGAAATGAAGTATAATTGCAAAAAAAAAAAAAAAAAAGGGTTCCAACTTCCAAATCCTTAAAGTTGTTATTCTCCTATGATTCACATGATCCACTTATCTTTCGGCTCACAACCTCACTTACCGCTATTTATTGCTCTCATCATATTCTTGCCTCTCTTTATCTAATTATCTAACAAACCTCAAATTAAAAAAGAAAAGAAAAAACATATTTCTTCTCTTTATAACTCTTAGCTACCTTGATCATCTCTTACCTTTCATAGCCATACAATATTGCAACCCTAATTTCCCCCCTCAAACTCCACAAAAAAAATGGTAACAATCATTCACACTCTTGCAACATTGATTTTCCTCTCATTACTTACACAGTACTCATGCAAAAATTACGTTGAAGAAGCATGTAACGCGACTAGATACCATGATCTTTGCATCCATTCCCTCTCTGCCTTTTCAAACACAGCTAAACAAGACCCTCTTAAATGGGCTCGGGCTGGAGTTTCCGTAAACATAGGCGAAGCCAAGAGCGTGTCGGGGTTCTTGATCAAACTGAAGAACAGAAAAGCCGTTAAAGGAGGAAGAAACAAGGTTGCGCTGGCGGATTGCATAGAGTGCATTCAAGATTCATTGGACAATCTTCATAAATCATTGTACGTGCTTAGGAAACTAAGTGCGGAGACATTTGATTCACAAATCGGGGATGTGACTACATGGGTCAGTGCTGCACTTACTGACGAAGGCACTTGCTTGGATGGGTTTGATGGGGGGCCAAAGGGAAGGAAAGTCAAGTTGCTGCAAAATCGGGTTAAGAATGTGTCTTATTTCACCAGTAATGCTCTAGCACTTGTTGCAAAGCTTGCAACTGCTGGCCCAGAAAACTAATTTGGCCCATAGGCCCATATATATAATCATCATATTTGATCATCTTTAATTTTATTTAATTTGTACTCAAAGTCTCAAACTGCTAGACTGCTGGTGCCTAGTGGGATCGATTGTAATATGAGTGAGTATATATAGCTAGAAATAAAACTTCGATCAATCAAGCCGCTTATTATTGAACTGGAATCTTTAATAGTTATTTAATTATTGTTGAAGAAATTTGTAATTAATTCAGTTGGTTTGAATGGCTTTTGATGAATAATTGAGGGTACATATAGTTAAAAGTAAATATTTGTGTAATACGGTCTTACAGACATTTTTTTAAGACAGATTGTCTTTATCCGATTCACCATATGTTGGTGGGTTGAGCAGTGACCTATGAAAGAATGAAGTTCCGTCTTACTTATGAATTAAGATCCGTAAGATGGTATTACATGATACCAATTTATATCTAAATAGTATTTTCCTCATAAACAAAAGTAAAAAATACATGATCAAGGTGGTAATTTTAGTTATATCACGTTATGTATCGGTTATTTTTTGACGTGTGGTTGTATAAGTATTATCTAACTATATATATATATATATATATATATATATATATATATATATATATATATATATATATATATATATATATATATATATATATATATATATATTTTTGAAGCAAAAAGGTGATTGATTCTCAATGGTACATCATTCAAAGTCAAGTCTAGACGTGCCAAAGGGGCAGAGATTGAGAATAGAATGGAATAGAAAACTAGGACATTGATTAGTGTAAGGGTAATTTAGGCATTGCCTAATTTATCTTGTCTTCACTCTCTTGGTCAAAATAGGATCTTATATTGGTATTATTATGGTAGGATTTAATTAGGATTCTCTTTTAGATGTAGGTGATATTTTTGGTAATTAAATCTTTGCATAAGAGTTTAGTTATTGATGGTATCAAATTAGGAAACAAAATCTTGTATATCTATTGGTTTAATTTCTTTCCTAGTAGGATGTGTTGTTTTGCCTTGTATTTGCAGGATTCCTTGGTGTCTTGGTTGACAAGTCGTTGCCTATATATAGAAGAGAAGTCGGCGATGCGATCAAGGTATGCAGAGAGCGAGAGACGCTGAGAGAGTTTGAGCGAGAATCAGATCATATTCAGTTGTAAAAAAGAGATTAAATTCAGAAGTCTTGTGTGTTGAAATTGTGAGAAGAATTCAACAACTCATACACGAAGACCTTGCTGCATACCTGCTGCTGCTGCTGTTTAAAATCTTCAGGAACACTGCCTTGTGTTTCCTGAAGTTGTGATTTCGAAGCTTCCAGTTTGTATGTTTGTTTTTGGAAGCTGTTCTTTGCTTTTCTTCCCACGTTTGGTCTGATAGTTTATGTGGGTTTTGTGATCTCCAAGATTCTATATCTTGTGAGATTTTTGTGTAAACTGTTAAGGTTCAAAAACAGTTTTGAATTTAATATAATTTGTTGCCTTGAGGCTTGATCTACAAGATTGATTCTTGTAGATTGTTTTTGTGTGATTTTCTGTCTTACTAAGTCTGTTTGATTTCAAATCACAAAACAAAACTTCATTGCTATTTTACGTGTTACACTTTCGGTTCACATTGTTCTTGTCATTGTTGCAACATTCAACTGCAACATTGACAGTAACATCGTTCCATATTGAGTTTCCGTGGCATCGCGTTCTTTCAATTAGAAAAAAAATTAATAAAAACCAATTGTCATAAAAAGATATTTTATTCGTTCCATCCAAAGAGTTTATGTTTGTAAAAATCTAATTATTAAGAGATATATAACTAATATTAAAATTACTCTTAATTACAATAATATTATCATAGTTAATATGTTCATATCAAATATAAAAGGGTAAAGATGAAATGTCATGCATCATGTAGACATAATTTTTTAAAATGGATTCTTAATTAATGTGAAACGTCCAAAAATAATATGATCAACTTTTGTCGAAGGGAGTATTAAGGAACATGAGAGAAAAACAGGATAATATAAATTTTAATATATTCCATACATATTATTATAAAAATAATATTGGCATGGGGTTCGAGTAGCACTGTGAGGGTACACAGAGAAAAATATAATTAAAATATAGGGAATTTTTTTTTGCCACATACTATTTGGGATTATGTGATTTGAGAAATGTATTTTCAATATTCGAATGTGATTAATGTACTCATAATTTGAGTATAATATGGTCCATCACATTAAGTCATCATCCAATTTTGTTAACGAATGACGTGGACTAAGTTGACAATGAGCAATTCTAATGAAATTGGATGGATAACGAGATGTACAACATTTTACTAAAATCATAAGTACATTGATCATATTTTAAATATTAAAAGTATTTTTGTCAAATTGCGTAATCCCAAATTTTACATGGGGCAAAAAAAAAAATTTTCCCTAAAAAATATAAAATGTTGGTAGAAAGGATAACTATGGAATATAGATTGCGAAAAAATGTCATTTTTGGGTCCATTTGTTATACTCCCCCTGTTCCTAAATTATCGTCCTCTTTTTTTTTCGTCAGTTCCAAAATAATTGTTCAGTTTGAAACTTATATTTTTCGAGCATCACGTTTACCACTTTACCCTTATTTTTTCACTCTATTTTAATTATGGGCCACATACACATGAGTTTTAAAAGAAACTACACATTAAACTAATATAAATAATCAAGTTAATTATTTTTTTTAAAACTGTACGCCGGATCAACTAGGACGATTATTTAGGGACGAAGGGAGTAGCATTTTACAAATATAATATTTTTAAAACACGGTTGTTGTGTAATACTCGATACTCCGGAATGCAAGTTATTATTGTAAATGTATATGATGTTTTAAAGAGTTGATTTATAGTCTGAGTACTTGACGACAATGACAAGTTTACCCTTTTGTACAAATTCACATAGTTTTCAGTGTTCATCTGTCAAAGAAACATTAAATAATACTCCTAGTTAAACTTAAATAACTTATCTAGAAGGGTAAATCAGTAATTATTGTATAGTTCTGTTAAAAATGGCTCATTTTATCTGGGCTTTTAAATACTCTTATTCTTTTCATTTTTTTCTTCTTTCTTGAAATGCTTGTCATTTTCTTCTTCTTATCTTTTCCCATTTGCAATTAAGCTCTTGATCAATGTCTTCCTTTAGCATTTTGCATCTTACATTATTTTAAACAAAAAATGTTTTTTCATTCTGAGTACAAAATTTTATAAAAAAACTAAAAATGGGGTACAAGATTGAGGTGTTTACGCCGAGCAGTAGTTCGATGAGTTTGTTATCCCGACTTATGTGCCCGTGCCTGTGGCACGGCGCCAGTATTGGATGATGTCAGTATGGGACAATGTCAGTATAGGACGGTGTTAGTATTCAAATAAATCAATATAATAAATAATTTAAAATTAGCATATCTTGGTAACCAATTAAAACAATATGATTATCCACAGTAGAATAAAAATTTTAAATTACTTTGGAATATTTTTTTTAGGAAAACATGGACGGTACCCTGCTTTTTTTTTTTTTTGACTTTTGACTTTAATAGTCATACATATGAGGTAAGTCCAAGAACGGAACATGTAATGCAGTGACCATCAATTATAAGAAAAAGTAGCATTAGTTATGATAAGAATATAAAAAAAACTAAAAAAAATGAAATTTTTGGTTTTTGATTAAAAAATATGATTAAAAAGCATATGACTTTAAGCAATGCATTCCAAAATATTTGCCCACTGTAATCAAATTGCAGTAATTTAAAAAACTGGTTGAAATCCCAAATCTCCCAAAACACCCATGTCAGTGGGTGGCCAAAACTTCAGGAAACATACCTCTTCTTTTAGGAAGAAGTAAAAAATTTATATTAACTGAATAATGATAAAAATCACTTATAAAATTAAGGATAAAATAATTTTTTGGTCCCTAAACTATACCAAAACTATGCGTTTGGTCCCTTAATTCGATTTTTTTGGTCATTTTCCCCTTCGTACCGTTACCGTTACTAAAAAACTTAACATTGGCTAACTTTTCAAAATATCCAAACTACAGGGGTTAACGTGTCAATTGAAAAATTAAACAAGGATGGCATGTCAAATTGAACCCAGATCATTTCTCTTCTTCAACACCAAATTCACTAAAACCCAAATCATTTCTCTTCTTCAACAAACCAAATTCTCAGATCGGTCAACCTCAAAGTCTCTCTCTCTTCCAGTCATTTCTCTCAAGCTCGTCAATTTTTGGATTCCGGTCGATCCAGGCTTGGATTTCAGACTCCATCGAGCCGGTGACCCGAGAGATCTCGTGGGAGGAGGCACGACGGCTAGGAACGACTTGAGACCGAGCCGGCCGGAGGAGTTTCGGAAAGAGTCGATGAGTGACTGGAATTGTCTGGGTGCCGGTGATAGACTTCATCTGGGTGCGACTGGAATCGGGGGCAGAGGAGGAGGCGACGGTGGGCAAGGCCTCGTAAGAACCAAACTTACTGGTGGTGTTGCCAACGAACTTGGAAACGGCGGCGTAAGTGACCACGAGGATGAGGGCAACGAACAAGACGTGGAGGACGAAAGACGAGATCGAGGATGGCGGCGGCCCTGAGGTTGGAGTCGTCGAGATCGCACTTGGTGGAGCCCTCGACGCCGCTAACGACGTCGAGTGGCTTGTGGCAGCGGCGAATGTTTCGACCTTATGGGTTTAATTTTTTTGGTATCGACGACGTCTTTTAGGCTTTGAACACTCTTTCTACAGCTAGAACCGGTGGGAAGGAGGTGATGGTGAACGACGTCATCAACCGCTCTTGATTTACACTGTAACCACCCACATGCCGCCATTTTCCCAGGTAACTTCTATCTAATCGTCAGCACGTCTATACATACATGTGTGTATAAATATATAATTCTCTCACTAACTTTCTCTCTCCAGATGGTGTATGGTTTTGAGCTGGAAAAGAATGAAATGGAGGAGACGTTGGGTGATATTAAATCGGCGTTATGGACATTAACACTAACTTCCTCTTTGATTTTGATTTGAGGAAGAGAGAGAAAAAGGGGAATTGACCAAAAATAAGTTACTTTAATTGATTGGTTAATTTTTCAAATTACACATTAACACCATATGGTTTGGACATTATGAAAAGTTAGTCAATGTTAATTTTTAGTAACGTAATGTACGAAGGGGGAAATGACCAAAAAAATCGAATTAAGGGACCAAACGCATACAAAAAAAAATTGAGGGACCAAACGCATAGTTTTGGTATAGTTTAGGGACCAAAAAATTATTTTATTCTAAAATTAACAGAAACTTCATCAATGTGAGCAGTTTAGCCTTAATTAAAGTGAACCAAATTTTTGCACATTAAATTTCTGAACAGTAAACAAATAAAGAGCAAAACAAAATTGTAACTGTATCAACCATTGAAAAGTAGATACTTGACTTAAGTCTGAATATAAAGCATATGACTTTAAGCAATTTAAAAAACTTGTTTAAAAAACTGGTTAGGTCTCCCTCTGTTTGGCATTTTATCAAACAGTTGTCGTTGATATCTCAAAAGTGGCTTCAAAGCTTTCTTCTACTCAATCTTCCATTCCAAAGTTGGCCTAGATCACTGGAATGTACTAATCATAATTCAAACCAACCCAAACCCACCAACTACACGATAAAATGCGAGTGGGGGTGTTACCGCTTGTCTCTATCTACCTAATCAAGACCCTCCCGGCCCCCTCCCCCACACACACACTTATACGCTAGTGGCAGCATCGCAAGCACGGTGTGTCCCAAATGCTGTGAGAATGCCATAGAACGGAGCAGAAAGCTGCTCAAAAAGATTTAATTTGTGGTTCAACTGAACTTAATAAAGCAATTTATGACTAATTCAAGAAAAAAAATTACCTTGCGGTCGCAAGGCAAGATAGACAGAAAGTTGGGTTGGAAGGGAGTACACAATTAAAAAAATAAAAGAAATAAAAGAAAAAGAAAACAAAAGGAAAGAAAAGACGGCAACTGCAAAGGCGACTCCTGTTTCTCTCTCTCACCCATCACTTTCGGCCATCAATCTCTGCCTGCCATCCTTCATCTTCTCCAACCTTCATCGCCGGCAAATCAACACCCGACTTCTGCCATCCCTTTCGTCCCCGCATCCAGAAGAGGATTGTTAAAGAAAACCGAGAAGAGGATTGTTAAAGAAAACAAAATCGAGAAGAGGATTGGTAAAGAGAGAGAAGCCGAGGTCACGCGAAAGTAGGAGAAGTTTTTGCAGATGCGGAGGGTGGCGTCGGTGCGGGCAATTAGTTCAAATCAGGGGCGGCGTTTTGCGAGGCCGTTGCGTACGTGTACGTGGGTGATGAGTGCTCAGAAGGCGCGGGCTAACATGGTGTAGAGATTCTTGAATTCCTGCCGCTTTCGAGGGTACGTTTGATTGAGGTACCATTGGCGAGGCGGTTACGAATCGTATAGGAAAAGAGAAGGAAGACACGGATGAGAGATATGTGGAAGAGAGAGAAAGAGATAGAGATAGATAGAGATAGAAGGATCGTGGAGATAAAACCGGGAGATAAAAACGGTTATGATGAGATTAAATTTCGGCCGTTGATTGTGTTTCGTAAAAATCAATCATGGTCGGTAAATAGCTTTTTCAAAAGATTTAATCCTGACCGGTAGATAGCTTTGTAAAAACAGATCCTGGCTGGTAATTAGCTTTATGATCTGTTTTATATAATAGATAATGTTGTTATTGTTTTGATTATTTGAGTTTTTGTAGCCCATATTTAGTTGGGCTTTGCGTGATTTGTGTGTTTGTTACAAGCTTGACCCATATTCTATATAGGAATTTGGGGTCGAGTATTGTCGCGTACCTCTTTAGAAGTATGGTATGTTGATTAACTCAGTGCTTTGTGTAATGGTTGTGCAATGGAATGGTTGATGGAGTTAGGCGTTGCAGACCCTGGGTAATTGCTTTATGAATGATTGAAAGATACCTTTGATTAATACCCCCTTCATTCCGGATAGAAAGTTCATGTTTAAAAGTCAATTGTTTAAAAAAAAACGATATTTTTAGTAGTTTATTAGTATTAAAATAATACTTTTATATCTTAATTTTTGAAAGTTGACTCTTAAAGTGAAATATTCCAAAATGAAATAATGGACTCTTTGCCTAAAACGGAGGGAGTAGTTAATAAAACTGGCTTTCGTATTTGAAAATGCTTATATTGTAGGGTGTTGCCTATCATATTAAAAAAACTCACAACATCATATGCTAATTCCTCATTGTTGGTTATTTAAACATACCATTGCTTATATCTGTGTTGGAGCTTTGAACATCAGAACATGTTACTACCATTGATTATCTAGATTTTCTATTTTCTGGCCTTTTTCCTATGGTGACAATTTTCACTCTGTTGGCTGCGTTTCTTTTGCAGGTCTCCATCCCAATTGAAATTTGAAGCTAGTGAGTTAAAGATTGTATGTACATCTTTTTATTTCATTATTTGTTTTAATTATTATTATTTCATCATTTTGTTTCCTTTAATACAATATCACTCTCCCAGAGCTGTTTGAGGAATGTCCACGAGTTGTTTGCTGAAATGTCTCAACATGAATTCTTAGCTTTCAGAAAGTTTGACTTGATGTAATTTTCGGATGATGGGTTATGATCATTTGAGGTTATTAGAGTAAAATTATATAAATTCAATCAATCATAAAACTCGTATAAAGTCAATAAAAAAAATACATAGTCTGAAATGGAAGAAGTAAAAATACATAGTCTGAAATGTCTATTTATACATTTCTTCTACGCAAAAAAGTCTACATTTAAATAATATATAAGTATCACTAGATTTAATTATAATTATAAAATACTTGAGCATTATTAATATGTTTACGTCACATTTAGAGCACAAAGTTAAAATTACTGATATAACATTTGAAAGTAGACCTTTTAAATATAATATCTAAAAATAAAATTGTGATTTCTTTGCCTGAAATAGAAAAATTACAACTTTATTTATATGACTGACTTTATTTCCTTTGGCTACCTCAAACTTTATTTGGTTAATTAGTCAATGAAAGATATAAGAATAAGACTTTTTTTTTTTTTTTGAAAATAGAGTCAAAGCAATACGTATCAGATTTTAATCAAACTTAAAAAATCAGACCTAAAGTGCCCCTCAATCCTATCTTAAATGATTTTATAATCCTAGGAGGGTTTTTGTGTTTTTGTCAATAACACGATATCAATATAACTGAGATTTTATATGGGTGATAACAAAGAATATTTATTGTATGGGTGACTTTGTATGAAACTATTTAAAATATTAATTGTAGTGGGAAAAGAGTTAAAAAGATAACCACCTTGACATGTGTGTATGTAAGGGTTAATTTTAACCATTAATTTTTTAGAGTTATTTAGGGCTCGTTTGTTGTGGCTGATGACTTATGACGAAATAGTGAATGACTTTAGGCGATTGCATGATAGGCTTTACAATTTGTTGAAATTATAGTCGTTATAATTATTTGTTAAAAAAAAAACTTGAAAATTAGTATTCATATTTTTATGTATATTTCATAAAAGGATGAAATGAAGACAATCAAATATTTATTAATGAATAATTGTCTTCATGTTTAAAAAAAAACAAAAAAAGCTTAAAATTTTGGCTTTTGACTTTTCAATGCATAAAGGGTGTTGTAACTTATTTTATAAAAACAAACACTTTAAATATGATTTTAAAAGAAAAGTCACTCCAAATAAGTTGCAACAAACGAGCACTTAATCTGTGCAGTAATTAGATTTTATCAATTTTAAGTGTATGTTCAAGATTGTATTGTTATTATAGATTGGCAAAAGTGCTTAGGATAATCATGAAATTGAAGAAACATTAGTTCTATGGAAACCGAAGAATGCATAGGCCAAAACTTTTTACGGAAATATGGCAAAAACCAACTCCTATTTTTTTGAGTGTAAATTTTGACTTTTTTTTTAATACAAGTCACCTAAAAATACATTTTTAATAATTTTTTTTTAAAAAATACAATTATAATATTGATTGTTTGTCACATATTAACTACACACTAGATTTTGTGAACACAAATTTCAATTTTCGTCATCAAAATGACTACAATTTTATTTAATGACATTGATTGGTGTATCTATAAACACTACAATTATTTAAAATTGAAAGGTAGAAATGTCAACAACAAAAGGTAGAAATGACATTGAAACAACTATATACTTGAGTTTGATGCTTAAAAAGGTAGAAATGTCAACAACAAAAAAATACTCCTACAATTATTTAAAATTGAAAGGAGTATATATATATATATATATATATTGAAATCTTTTAAATTCCTGCAATCAGTTTATATGATTGACTTTTAGAGGATTGGTCATTTGCTCCGGAAAAGTCATAAATAGTAAGACAATGTTTTTCCATTTATCAGATTACGAGGATTGGTCATTTTGACAAAAATGTTTGACAAAAAATATAACCTTTTTTTAAAAAAATGTTTTGAAAAAAAAGTGTTTTAATGTAACGTTTAAGCTACATTTATAACTATTTTGTTTATAAAAATAACGTTTTGAAATAGTTTCTTCAACGTGTTTAAAAGAAAAATATTGTATTTTAGAAATGTTACGTTTTGAAAAAGATGCGTTTTCACAACGCTGTACCAAACGAGGCAAGTTTTTTTTTCGCTACAATTAATTTATTTGCGTATCAAGAGCGAATTCTCATTTGTAATTATTTATTTTCCTTTAATTCATTTTAGATTTGGCATGTGAATGTAATTTTCTTGACTAGTAAATAATGTTTTGACTTGATAGCTATGTATAAATAGGAAGAGAAGAATAGCAAGAGACACGGCTAAGAAATCATTTAGCAAATAGCAAGATATGAATCCTCCCATGAGTAGAGCTTTTTATTACCTTCAATATTTGATGGTATTTTCCCTTGTTTTCTCAGATACCTCTGCAAGTAGATTTGAGGTTGATGTTGTTAATTGGCTCAATGATCCGGTTTGGGTGCATTGCCAGTCAAAGAATGATGATATAGGATATCACAATCTGACTACTTCGCGTGATCTCCGTTGGTCCTTCAAAGAGAACTTGTTTAGGACGACTCTTTACTTTTGTCATTTTTGGTGGCAGTCAAAACAAGGTGTATTTGACGTTTTCAATTCTAAAATATCTGGTACATGTAGTGGTGAACAAGATGGGAATCGGAGATGCGGATGGATAGTGAAGACGGATGGTTTCTATTTCAATGATTACAGTAGAATCACTACAGGTGAATGGGTTTTGAAATACGAATGGAGTTAACCAGATCAAGTTTCAAGCTTAAGTTTGCTAGTTGCAGCTTAATTTGTAATGACTAATTCGGTATTAGTCTCCATATAAATCCATTCTTATCTTAATTTGATCATGTCATTATATCACTAAAGGAGATAGCAGAATGAATGATGTTAACTTTGAAATATAGGTAGCTATATAAGTATATATTCTTATCAGAAATTGCATTGAAAGGGAAATGAGCAATAATCTCAAATAGAGTGTTCTATCTGTCCCTGTCATTGCTAGTAAATATGTGTACATTATTAGATAATAAATAATTGTAATTACTCCCTCCGTCCCTAAATTATCGTCCTCCTTTCCTTTTTCGTCCGTCCCAAAATAATTATCCACTTTGAAACTTACCTTTTTAGAACATCACTTTTACCACTTTACCCTTACTTTTTCACTCTACTTTAATTATGGGCCACATACACATGGGCTTTAAAGGAAACTACACATTAAACCAATATTAATAATCCAGTCAAATATGTTTTCTTAAACGGTGCGCCGAGTCAACCAGGACAATCAATTAGGGACGGAGGGAGTATTTGTTTATTATTAGAGAATAAATAATTGTAATTATTATTTAGTGGTTACTATCGTATATAGTTCATTTTTGGGAAAATTATCCTTTCGACCGTCATATTATTGTTAACTACCCGATTTGACTAACCACATTTCTTAACTCTCAAATTTACCAATGTACTATATAAGTTGGTACGTTATGGTCCATGTCGTTAACATCTCATCCAATTGCGTAACAATATCGACTAACTGAAGGATTTTATGAGAGGTATTTTTGTCCATCTAAATGAAAATTATTTTTTTGACCATCGTACTATTGCCAGCTACTACAGCTCTATCTTTATATTTTCATTTAGACGGACAAAAATACTCTCATAAAATCCCTCCGTTAGTTGACATTAACACATCTGTTATGAAATTGGATGAAATGTTAACGGCATAGACCACAACGTACCAACTTATTTAGTATATTGGTTAATTTGAGAGTTATGAAATGTGGTTAATCAAATCGAGTAGCTGGCAACAGTAGTACGATGGTCAAAAAGATAATTTTTCATTCATTTCCTTTCATAGTTCTTTCTTTATTAGAACTTATACCTTGTATATGTTTATTGTACTCTACTCCTTGTGTAACCCTAATTTGTATGTCCATATAAATAGATGATTCAATCAATGGAAGACTTATGTTGTTATTCCTATCAATTGTGAATTTCTACTCCCTTGGTCCCTTTGATCCAATAGGCCGCCACTACCCGCGACCGCGATGCATGACAAGCCCTTGCTCACACCTATGCTTGTCCAAACTCGCGGTCATATCAAGCAAATCAAGAACTATCTCTAACGAGCTTCCAAAAGCACTTATTCAATCTCCGATTACATACCGTCTGTCAAAGGTCGTGCTGATGAGCTCGATGCTCTTGGAAAACCACTCGACCACGAGGATCTCATTGAGATCATCCTCGGGGGTTTGGATGATGACTATCCCCACATTGTTAATGTGGTCGAAGGTCGTGAAACTCCAATTTCGTTCGATGAGCTTCATGAAAATCTCATCAAGCGCAAGCTGTTTCTCAAATAGCCATAGGCCGCGTCCTTCTCGTATCCTGCTTCGGCCAATCCTGCTACCCCAAGGACCAACAGCTCGTTTGCTCGATAACCATCCTCACAACCTCGGTAACCTTCTCAATCCTCGACAATTGCTCCTCGCCAACAGTGTCCATATCTTGGAAAGTGTCAAGAATGTCGCCAACAGGGACACACAGTTGCTCACTGCCCCAACTATCAATTGGTCACCACCACACCTCTACCTGCTGCTCCCCACTTGGCCAATGGCTCCAAGTCGCAACCACGGGCACACATAGCAACCACGGCAGACACATGGACACCGAGTTGGCTTCTTGATAGTGGTGTTTCTCACCATGTCACTAACTGTAACGCCTCAAATTTGGCATCGACACCACGGTCCCACAATTTGGCCACGTCACCAACAATCATAACTTAAATCATAAATGTTCTAATCTCGTAATAATTAAATCTTAATATCCTTGACTTAAGTAAAAAATAACCCAAAATGATTAAATACAAAATCTATCTAAAACTTGACATGAGTCCATATTTAATTTAAAATACCGTCGAATAATTCAATAAGTAAGACTAAATCTAAAATTCTCGGAAGCCGTCATTTTGGTCTACCCGAGCCAAAATCCTCTAATAATCTTACTCATTACCTGAGAAAGAAGAGTATGAAAGGGGTGAGCGAACAATGCTCAGTAAGTTCATATACAACCCCTCCGGTTACTAAGGAGGGGTTGATCAGGAAAAATTCTGAGATGAATATTAATAGAATAGTCGAAATTCATTATTTAAAAATCGATAAGCGGAAGCAATTATCATATTTCGATTTAAGAGAGTAAGAATCCAATGAAAATAAACGTTCAAAGGTGACTCGAGCAATCAACTATCACCAACCGTCTCATACCAATTAGCGACAATTGACTACTCACAGAATCTCATGATCACATAAGCAAATTTATAAATCATAGTTCATAGTTCATAGATCGTAAATCATAGATCATTGGTATATCCGGATAACCACGCCACGGGCCAAGTGGCGTTCATAAGCATCATAAATCATAGTTTCATAATTCATAGTGTCATAAATTCAACTTAGTGATCATGGTAGAATTTCAGTAATCAAATAATTTTACAAAAATCAGGCATTGCCAAAAATCGTACTTTTCATATGAAAGGTATCTCACGTGAAATTATTGTGTGAGAATAAACAGATAATCAAATTATAAGTTCGAAAGAAGTATAAGCGACAGAGTTCGAATTCAAATGCCGAATTAAAGTCGGCGAACGTTTCAAGAAATATCGAAGTCAAGGAATTTAATGAGAACCTAACAAACGGTACATAAAAATTAGAGACCTAAAAGAGGTATAATCCCTTACCTCGAAATGCTTAGCAAAAGAATTATCCGCAACACGTACGTTCGTCCTAACCTTCCTTACCCAAATCTAAGTTCAAAACATATCATAATCACTAAACTAAAAAAATGTACTAACCAAAACCTATCAATTTAAATAACAATAATTACAGTAATACTTAATTAAATAATTTATTATTTTATTTATTATTATTATTATTATTATTATTATTATTATTATTATTATTATTATTATTATTATTATTATTATTATTTTAAAGAAAACACACACTCATACACGCACACACACACCCACACAAAATAGCTTTCCACATGTAATCAAAAATTCTATGAATATTATATGTGATAGTAACTATGCTATCTCTGCACACACACAATTTTCACCTTAAAAGCACACACATCATCTCACATTCACAAAGAAAACATATTCACTTTTTCCCCCCTTTTTGACTAATCACTATAAGAGAATAATAATTATATATATGTATGTGTGTATTTGACTTCCAGTAATATTATGTATATCAAAAATTTCCAAGAAAACATACATCAACTGACTTTTCGAACCACACTCAGCTTTTGTACTATCTCACATCAACCGAAGCATACTTCTCATAGTCTACTGTATTTGGTGACTACTATTGCTACTGTAACATCAATGGACTCTCCATAAAATTCCTAGACTAGTTGGAATAAATAGGTTAGTGAATAGGATACCTTAGGAAAATTTGCTGCCGCCTCTCCACACACAACTGTTGTCGCCTCCAACTCTCTTTCTCTCTTACGGCTGCCGCTGCTGTATTTCTTTTCTAAGGTGTTTCGGTATCTTCTCACAACATTATTTATATTACACCCTATTAGGTTTCTTAACCCTAACCAAAACCTAATGTGATTTGACTGAAGTAAATTAAGTAATTTTAATAGGGAATTATTATTAAAGTCCTGGTCAAAAGTGGGCCTAGCCCGACCCAATTAAATTAATCACTAAATAGGTTCAAAACAAAATATAATTTTAAACCGATATAAATTAATATTTTTAATTAAAATAATCGGGGTATTACACTAACGACCTTGACAACCTCTCTATGCACTCCACTTACACGAGCACAGACGACATGGTCATTGGTGATAGTACTAGGTTAAATATCTCCAAAACTGGTTCCTCTCCTCTTCATACACCATCACACACTTTTTCCATGCATAATGTTCTTTTTGTACCTGACATGAAAAAGAATCTCATTTCTATATCTCAATTTTGTATCTCCAATAATACATCTATTGAGTTCTTACTAACTTTTTTTCATGTGAAGGATCTACTGACATGGAGCATACTCCTGACCGGGTAATCTAAAGATGGTGTGTATGAATGGCCGACCTCAGCTCCCTCTTCTCGCCCATCTACCTGTGTAGGATCTAAAGTCTCTCACCAAGACTAACGTCATCGACTTGGTCATAATTTTTTTTATCAATCTACTGTTATGTCTACCTCCACGCTTCAAACTATTTATTCTGATGTTTGGACCTCCCCCTTTCACTCTGTTGATGGGTTCAAGTATTATGTGATTTTTGTTGATCACTTCACCCACTATATCTGGCTCTACCCGCTCAAACAAATGTCTGATGTCGCCACCATCTTTCCTCGCTTCAAAGCCCTTGTGGAAAACTATTTCAAAACGAACATTGTCACTCTTTACTCAGACAATGTAGGTGAATACACGGGTCTTGCCCGGGACACTGGCTTGGCCACCTACCTGTCCCCCAACAACATCTCCCATCTCGCCTTACCGCCTCACACTCCGAAACACAATAGGTTCTCGGAACGTCTTCCTTAGTTACTCACTCACCCAAAGTGCCTACTTATGCTATGATCCGACCACCATTAAACTTTTTGTTTCCCTATATGTTCGATTTGTTGAGTCCGAGTTCCCCATGTCCAACCTCGAGTTGCATTTTCCTCAGCCCACTGCCTTTATTCGTGCTACCTGGTTACCTCATGATATTATCTCGGTTTTATACGCACCGTCCACTGCCCGCTCCAATGACTTCACGTCAGTTGCTACTAGCACTAATCAGACCTTGGTTAATCTCAGATCTCCCATATGCCACCCTTACTCATTCAGTACTATACCCGCTACCAACCATGTGCATATTGTTCAACCCTCCTCGGCACCCAGCAACCTGCCTGAGGACAACTTTATGCCCGTTACTAGCTCCTTCCTCGCACCAAGTTCCCAGCCCGAGGAAATCACTGTGCCCATCACTCCAGTACTCGTTGAACCAGAGGACAATCCCGTGCCCGCTACTGCTGGTACCTCATCTATTGTTACTCACTCCAAGAATAATATTTTCAAGTCAATCACCAAACTCAATCTCTCAGCTCACCGAACAGCGGATAGGGAACTGACTTATGTCACACATGC
Source organism: Codonopsis lanceolata (assembly GCA_013146195.2). Classification (NCBI taxonomy): domain Eukaryota; kingdom Viridiplantae; phylum Streptophyta; class Magnoliopsida; order Asterales; family Campanulaceae; genus Codonopsis; species Codonopsis lanceolata. The sequence goes on along the minus strand of CM028382.1, from coordinate 112,676,422 downwards.
TCTAAAAAATGTCAAGTGGCACCAGGCCATGTTTGAGGAGTATGATGTATTGAATCAAAATGGTACTTGGGATCTAGTTCCCTTGGTAAGTGGTCGCAATGTTGTTGGATGCAAATGGATCTTCCGTATCAAACGTCATGTTGATGGCACCATTGATCGCTACAAAGCTCGCCTAGTTGCTAAGGGGTTTAAACAACGTCCTGGTGTTGATTATCATGAGACATTCAGTCCGGTTGTTAAACCCACTGCAGTGCGACTAGTTCTCACATTGGCCGTCTGCCGAGGATAGGATTTTCGGCAGCTCGATGTGAATAATGTCATTTCTCGAAGGTACTCTCTCTGAGGAAGTATTCATAGCTCAACCTCCAGGATTCATCGACAAGGACAACCCTCAGCATGTGTGTCGCTGTTGGAATTTGCTTCTTGATAATTGATTTATCACCTTGCATATTCTAAATATTTTGATTTGCTTGTTCCCATTATTGTGTGTCATAACAAGTGGCTAAAAGGTCTGCGTACCGGTTAGTGTGGCAGCTTGTTTGACACCACATATGTCTTAGATTAGGTGCAACCTGATCAAGTCCTACCTTCCTACATGATGATTAAACAGACCAGCACTTCATATGCACCAGCACCAGCAGATTTGCTGTAGTGTCAAAGGTTCTCTAAAGACTCGTCACCAGTAGACTTGTTATATGCACTAAAAGACACCTTGAAGACTCGCCACCAGCAGACATGATACAATGACAAAGTCTCTAAGGACTCTTTTCAACAAACTCGTCAAGTGCATTACGGAGATACTTTGAAGACCTACCAACAAACTTCCTACGGTTTGAATGTTCTCATCATCAATCAGCAGTCATTCTTTCAAGATAGACTCACCTTTGAACTTCATACCAGCAGACTTCATTATGCACATGCTTCATAGAAGTCAAGATTGCAGCAGATCATGATTAAGATAAAAAGTGTTCAAGCTTCGAAAGTTATCCAAATCTTTGTGAAGCCTGTCACCGTTTGATACTGCAAGATCTTCTCACTCACATGGTCTGAAAAAGAATCCACTTTATTGGACAGACCATCTGAATAGTGCATCAGACGTCAGACTCACTTTTCAGAGACTTATCAATGACAGTCTGATGGGCAATCAGCTCAGGATCTTCAGCACAAAGTCTTTATTCATCAGTCAAAGATCCAGCGAACAAAACATCTCTATCTAGTGGATTTCAACAACATCATCTCTAACGGATAAAAGTCTACCTTCGAACTTCAACGATCATCTTGACATTGGCTTATAAAAGAAACTCTTTTACTCCTCAAACAGTGAATAATGTGAAAAAGATATTCACAGAGAGAGAGAGAGAGCGTGAGAGTAATTGAATCTGCATCAAGAACTTAGAATAAGAAAAGAGATCTATAATGAGATCGTCTTCACCAACGCATCTCAGATCTCTACAATCAGATTGCAGTGATTCTACTCAAATCTTAGCAAAACACCTTCTGTGGATTGCTAGGAAGAACAACTCTAAAGAAGAGAAGATAGATCAGAAATTATCAGCAGTCAAGATTCACATCTTGGTCAAGAACTCAGTTCTTGATTTGAATTCTTCACCTTCCTTCGAAGAATTCAGCCTTTAGCTAAAGCTTCAGGACCTTACTCCTAAAGCTAAAGGTCAAGTCTTGGATCGTTTTGAAGATTAGACTCAGATGGTGCCCAAAGAAAATGAAGAGCTGTCTTTGGATATTGTATTCATATCTTCAGATTTGTATTCCCATACAAATACTGTCGATTGTGCAATAATCATTCATCATGGAATTCTCTTCTCATCTGAACGACCTTGAAAATTCTCTTCTCATATTAGTTTCTCGTTTTGGTCTCATATTGCTCTCTTTGTTTAAGGATTCATCTATGAATAATTAAGCAAAGATTAAGGCATGGAAGGATGAGGACAGAAACTGTACATAGAGTGTCTAGGCTGATGTAATCTGTAATTTATCCATGAATAAATTTAGATGTTCTTTCATATAATCTATCTTTCAGTCTTTACCTCTCTATGTGTTCGTTATAAAATGATTTATCCTTTGAAAATATATTCTCTAATGATTCCTTAATTCAACATTTGGAAGAAGGATTAAGTGTGTTGTTGTTCTGATCATATAATCGTGTACAACCACTTAAGACTTCTCTAAATCTAAGCCTCAATATTTCCACTACTTAAACTCTTTCAAAACAGGCTTTTGATTTACTGACGGTTCACCAGCAGAGCTCACAACTCTACTGAGAGCAAGTCTGCTGTTCTGTTCAGATCAACCAGCAGACATGCTTGAACAGTTAACCGTCTATGCCACTAAAACATACACCTCATTTATACCCAAAAGAAAGTTTTTTTTTAAGTGGCATCATAGGCTATTCACCCCCCCTCTAGCCTATTTGAGCATTATTGTGGACCAACAGTTGTCTTCACAAGGCCATCTATGGACTCAAGCAGGCTCCCCGAGCATGGTACAAAGAACTGCGACATTTTCTTCTAGCCTTTGATTTCCAAAATTCTATGGCCGACACATCGTTGTCCATACTTCATAGAGGGGGCACCATCATCTATCTACATATCTATGTGGATGACATCATCATCACTGGAAACTAGCACGATGTAATTCAGACCTTCATCTCCCTGCTAGCTAGTCCCTTCTCACTCAATGGCCATGGTGATCTTCACTTTTTTCCTTGGTGTTGAGTTGTTAAGTGACCAAGTGGTCTCCTGCTCTCCCAGCGCAGATATATTGCTGATCTCCTTGTTCGCAAGGAATGACAAACGCTCACCCGGTTGCTACTCCCCTCGCCACCTCGCCTACTTTGACACTTCAGTTTGGCACTGCTCTTACGGATCCTACAGAGTTTCGAGCAATGGTCGGGAGTCTTCAATATCTGTCCCTTACTCACCATGATGTCGCCTATGCCGTCAACAAACTCTCCCAGTTCATGCATAGGCCAACGACCGAGCATTGAAATACGGTCAAGCGTGTTCTCTGGTATTTCTATGGTTCTATTGATGTTAAAATTCTCCTTTATCGTTAGTCTTCTCCAGCTCTCCATGCGTTCACTGATGTTGATTGTGCGGACAATAAAGATGACTACACATCCACCAGTGCCTACACTGTCTATCTTGGCAATAACTCGATCTCTTGGAGCTCCAAAAAACAACGCACTGATGTTTGCTCCTTGACTGAAGCTGAATACCGGGCAGTGGCTACCACTGCTACTAAAGTATGATGGATTGTGTCTCTCCTCGGCGAGCTCAGTACAACCTCCTCGACTGAACCTATTATTTATTGTGACAATGTGGGCGCCGCTAGTCTTTGCTCGAACTCGGTCTTCAATACTCCCTTGAAATATGTGGCCCTTGACTTTCACTTCATTCGACAACAAGTTCAAGACGGGCTCTTATGAGTTTCTCATGTCTTCTCGGCTGATCAGTTGGCCGATGCCCTTACAAAACCATTTGCTTGCAAGGGGTTCCATCAGTTACTTCACAAGATTGGTCTCTCCTCTCAGACGTCCATCTTATGGGGGCATACTAGAGAATAAATAATTGTAATTATTATTTAGTGGTTACTACCGTATATAATTCATTTCCTTGTATAGTTCGTTCCTTATTAGAAGTCCTACCTTGTATAGGCTTCTTAAACTCTACTTCTTGTGTAACCCTAATTTGTATCTCCCTACTTTAAGCGTATTGTACTACACATATAAAACTCTGGTATATACAAAATTTTGATAAAATTTATTACTTTAATTATTTTATTTTTGTTGTTTATATTTCAAAAATTAATCAAATAAGATATCTAATATGAAATAATCGATTTTGAAGTCTAAGAAACACTTTTTGATAATGTTCATATTTTTTTAATACACACATGAGAATATTTTATGCTTTGAAAGTGTATAAAAGTGAAAATATTAAGATATATAAAACAAAAGATGAAGAATATAAAAAGATATCTATATAACATTGAAGTATTTCTTATTACGTTTATTTGAAGCATATTCATACTAATATGTACAAACATATAGAAGTATTTTTTTTGTTCACGTATTTTTATGTCGATTTTTTCATCTTAATTTTGAGAAAAAAAATCCATATTAAACTTGAACGTTTTTTTCAACGTAATATACTTGTCTCATATATTACTAACTATGGTCGTGGGCGGATCCAGGATTTTAATACCAAGTGGTCTAGGTTTATTTTTTTTGAAAGTTCTAATTTTTCTAATGTCAATTTAGCACACACCTATAATTAAATTTAAAGGTAGCACAGAGACCAAAATGTGTACTATTAAAAAAAGAGTTACCAGAATGATACTCCCTCCATTCCAGTCCCTCCCCAGCCCACGCCTGCCTAGCCCCATTCCTTCCCCCCCCCTCCCACACCGACTGCACCAAGCCCAGTCCCTCCCTCATCCAGCCTAGTACCGACTGGGCCTCCCCCACCCTCACCCGCCCAGCTTCCACCACCTCAGTCACTATCTCTGCCCAATCTCATTTAATAGTTTTTTTCATTTAATTATAAAATGAACAAAGGGCAAATTGGTCATTTTTTTCAAAAAGTGTTGTTGATGTGTTATAATTTACCTCGCAAGTGCACGGGTCTATTAAAGTATAGATGTACGGTAGCAAGGGTCGAACCATAAAGAGAATAGCAATTAAACAGAATTTAATCAGAAAATAAATAAAAACAATTTTACCTAAAGGGGGGGGGTTTGATTTTTGGAATAATTAAAACTAAATTGTTGACTAATCAAACTAATTTAAGAGTAATGAAATAACAATATCAAGAATCAAAGGATTATTGAATATTGATATATGAGGAGAATCTAGAAATTGAGATTCACTTGTATCGCCTCTTATGTGTATTTAACTAATGTATCTATCAAATTAAGGGTTCGTTCACTAATGTAAATGATTGAGACTTACGGATCAAGATTTGCAACTCTTAGTACCTCGCTTTAACTGTGTTTTCTTGATCCGTCCACACAACAATTAAGAGTCCATTAAGATCATTAAGAACACACATGAATCTAGATCTAACCTTAGCCCGATCAGGAAATCAGAGAGATCTATTTATCATTTAGGTTGGCCAATATATAGCTCACATACGATCATGCATTTTATTATATCCAAGAGCTTATAGATTCACTAACACATTCATTATGCGATAGTTTCATTATAAACCAGAGATAATCTAAATGATAAACAATAATTTATAGAATATAAAATATAATTACCACATAAGAATTGATACAAGTTACCTCCAATCTCTAGATAAATGCGGTTAGCTCATCGCAGGTGATAAACAAATCATTGTATAAGAAGAATACATCATCAATCTTCAATAATCAGCAATAAAAATAAATCAAACAGTATTTTCAGTTTTGAAAACGGCTCAAGAACTGCTAAAATTCGAATCCCTAAAGTTGTACTACTATGGTTTTATTTATACAAGGTTAAATAATTTGAGAAATTACAAAATGATCCAGGCCAGAAAACGAGACCAAGCGGTCGCTTGGTCCATGTGTTGAGCGACCGCTTAATGTCTTTTCTTTAGAAGTCGGCTACTGGAAAATGTGTGGTAGCTTAGGGCTTAGGGATGAGCGACCGCATAAGGTCTTTCTTCAATTTTAAGCCTTGAACTTCCAGCATATAGCATTCAGGTCCCTGGAATCTTCATTTTATGGATTAAAGGCGCAAAATTCATCAAACTTTTCAAATTTATCCTGAAACTAATAAAGTACTAAAAACTCATATCATTAGCTTTAGAAACTTGTAGAAAAACACAATCTAAGTAGGAATATACACACAATAGATGTGCATAAAACACATCTATCAGTTGTATTAAGTATTTCATAGGTGATGTATTAAGTATATATATATATATATATATATATATATATATATATATATATATATATATATATATATATATATTTCTTTTTTTCTCATTATGAAAAAAAAATATAAAGGTGTAAAGTCGTTGAAAGTTATTCTTGAGAAACCTGTAGGAATTTCTCTTAACTTTTAACGATGGCTCGTTTTATTTGGACTTCTAAAAAATACTCTATTCGTTTCTAAATAAGTGTCTTCTTTTCTTCTTTTATTAAATCCAAAATAATTATCATCTTTCATAACTTTATTTTTTAAGAAAACATTTTTACATCTCTACTTTTATTTTTTTACCAATGTTTTATTATGACAATATGCATTAAATGAAAACATACATTACATTAATATTTATAATATAATCATCTACTTTTTCTCAAAGATGATATTTTATCAGTTCCTAAATTATCATTTTGGTGCACAGTTTAATAAAACATATTTGATTTAATTATTAATATTAGTTTGATGTATAATTTATTTTAAAACCGTAAGAGCGTATGATTTTGGGGTTTCTTGGTGCCCAAGTGGCAAAAACGTGGGAAATGGATAACACCGCGTGTAAGGCAGTGAGCTGCCCTTGCTTGAGAAAGAATATTACACGACGACGTGCAAACGAAGATCTTTTCTCTTTGTGTAGGTCCCACTACATACAGAACTCACCGTCAACCGTCACATGACTCACATCAAAGGTCAATGGCAGCGATCCAATGGGTCTCAGTGCACCTTAACCTTATTCTCAAGATATGAAGTTCCTCTCTCTGTCTATGCCTCTAATTTTATTTTATCAATCAAATGGATTATAAATTGAAAATGAGATTTATGAAATGGTCTATTGTTCATTGAATAATACTTCCTCCTCTAACCTTAAATTACTTCTTATATTTGTTCCGATTAGGTCTCTCAATCAATATGCATTAATTATAAGTAAATCTGAATTTAATCGGAAACTTTATCTTGTTGATTTGTACCCATTAATTCCATGGATCACTTACATGACAATTTTTATTTAAATTCGTTATCGGTCAACATATCCTATTATATATTCAATTTGATCCAAAATAGAAATTTATGGGATAAAAAACAATGAAAACATAAAAAGGGTTGAAAGAAGGAAGAGTGAAAGATAATGTCTATGCATCAGTGAAGGTAGGTATGTGTCTAATAAGGCAAATACTTGTATAAAACGGTCTTACAGATATTTTTTATAAGACAGATCCTTTTTACTTGATCCACCGTATGTTGGTGGATTGAGCTGTAAGAGAGTGGAGCTTCGTCTTACGAACAAAGATTTGCAAGACGATCTTACAAGAGACCTACTCGTTTAATAAATACTTCATCTGTTTCGAATTATGAGTTACCGTTTGAAAGTCAAACTTTTTAAAGAAAATAACATTGTTAGTAGTCCATTAGTATGTTTATCAATTACAACTTATTACCCATTAACCTACTAAGTACCCAATTAAACCCGTTAATTTTTTTGGGTCGAACTAGGTAACACGTTTCAATCCAAAAATATTAACTAGTTGGGTCGAGTTAAAATGGGTCATGCCCTGTTATCCGTTTCGCCCCATGTCAATTCATACTATAAAATCATGTTTTTTAGGGAAAAAGTCGGGTTAAGATGGGTCGATCCCTGACAACCGATTTCAACATATTTAATATTTGAGTTTTAACGAATTTTGACTCATTATATATTCCAACCTAATTCACCCAATTGATATGCCTAATTAGTAATAAAATGATATTTTTATGTCTTAATTTTTAAAAATAAATTGTTTAAGTAAAATATTTAAAAATAAAATAATGGATTCTTTACTCGAAACGAAGGGAATATGTTGGTTTCCATAAGTGGCTAGAAGAACATGAACGAGGCAAAATATCTTCATCTGCCAAATGATTTATATTTTATATGATTGATTTACGGTAGGCCCAATTTATGAATTTATAAAAATAAAAATATTTTGTCTCTCTTCTTGCTCGTCTTCTGACCAATTCATTCTTGCTAATTTTTTTCATGAAAAAAATAACTCTCGTCATAATTTTGTATATCTTTTCTTATGGTATAATATAAATCTAACTTCTAATATTACATGAAAGTAACTAAAGAAAATCATCTTAACCTCGTCATCGAGAAAACAAGACCGGGCATAAAGTGTAAACATTATCTAATGAATATAACATTTCTAAACAATTTATTTGTTGAGTAAAATATTATGTGTATACGTAAATATGTGTAATTATAAAAGGATGCGAGGGGTGCTCGAACATTTGAAAAATAACTTACAGAAAATAAATTTGTAAATCATTTTCTTAAAAAGAAAGTTTAATTTTTTGTTGATTCGAAAAATCTTTTACGTTAACTATATTTACCTAAAATTACCAAATACCGAAAAATGAAAAAAAATGTTTTCCAAAGAAACAAATGTAACCCTAGTGGGGAGTGCGTAGAAACATACAATAATTGAAATAATACTATAGAGCAGACAAGAGAAATGTCCACGTTCATCTTGGGGTAGTTTGGTCCTTTGCAAAAACAATTGGAACTTTTTATTGCTTTGTTACGCAAGGTGGTGGTGGTAGCTTCAAATCAAAAGAATAAAACCCCCCAATTTAACACCACTTTATATTATTTTGATTTATTATTATTATTATTATTATTATCCTTTTCCATTTGGTGCATGCAGCTAAGAGGTTTGACTTTTTTGGGGGGGGGTTTGAACTTTCAAATTACTCAAAGTTGTTCTTCACCACAAAGGCCAACAACCCAACTTTATCTAATGAGTTAGTGGCGAGGGTGATTCCAATTTTGGCAAGTTGCAACTAGAAAAAAAGAGCAATGCTATATTTATAAAAGTACCAATCAATTGTTTTATATTTTTTCTTCTTCTTTTAAAGAGTACAAATAGTGGTTCATATATTTTTTTTAATAAGGACCTCTTTTCTTTTTGGTTTGTAATCGTATTTTTCAAAAGGATAAACCTTGGATGCAATTTTTAGAAAGTTTGATTCATGGATAATAACCTAACATCCATTTATTCATAATACTCATTTTACCACCCCTAATTGGGGGTTCTTAAAAACAATGAGATAATAGAAAAATTCCCAGTTGCTAAATCCACATCTTAAATTTCTGTAATATGAAATGGTTTTTAGTTGGTATGTTTCTTTGTCTATATCAAGAATCATTCCAAGCAAAATTAATGTGTTCAAATTTAGGCTAAGTAAAACTAAACACTCCAAAGTCAACGTTGTGGTAAAAGCATTACTAATACAATCATCCACTCCATCCATTTTCAAATTATCGTTACCCGTTATATTTTACGCAAAGAGTCTAAGATATTATTTTGAAATGTTTCATATATAGAGTTTATTTTGAAAAAATATTTTTACAACTTTCATAATCCTTCATCTTTATCATCCACTTGTGTTGGAAATATATTGATTGTTATTATATATTTTTGTAATAATTATAATCAACTTTCATTACATTAATATATTTCTCAATTATCAGACATTTCAAATAAGAACTTTTTGTACTAAAAAGATGAAGTAACGGAACAAGGATAGTAATCATTAGACCATCTCCAACAGTTTGAAGTTAAAACTGCACCAAATCTTCAAATTGGTGCAATTTCTGCACCAAATTTCTTCTATCATCTCTAACAATTCTACTTCAAAGTTTACTCTAAAAGGAATATTCCAAGTATATTCTTCATTATTTCATTTAATTTATATTCCAAGTATATGTTTTATTTCATTTAATTTGTATAAAGGTATTTTAGCAAAACAAATATATTATTTATAGATTTAATATTAAATTAAATTAAATATTATGCATTAAAATAATAATTAAATACATGAATTTAGTTGAGACTAAAATACAAACATATTAAAATTAATAATTAATTGCAAGACATAAATAAGGACTAAAATACAAACATTAAAATAACTGAAATAAATAACTAAATAGATATATGAAAATACAACTAAAATCAAACATAAATAGACATATGAAAATAATTTTATAAACTTTATTATAAATAATTTTAATATTATAAACAACTAAATAGACATATGTAATATAATTTTTGCTTTTTTATTAATGTTTAATATTTATAAATTTTATTATAAATAATTTTAATATAATATATATCTAATAACTTACAATAAAAAAATTGAATTAATTTTTTATGTTATTTAAACCAAAAACATCAAAGTAGTATTTAAACTAAACAACTAAACTAACAATAATAATAAAAACATAAAATACAAAGTAACTACTTAAACAAAAAAAAAAAAAAAAAAAGATGAAGTTGTGAATAGTCACACTCCAAATTTGAAGGGCTGGGAGGAACACTTCAAATTTGAAGCAAAGATAAAGGGCTTTTTGGAGTTGTGAATAATGGATAAACACTTCAAATTTGAAAATTTTAAGAGCTTGTTGGAGATGTTCTTAATTCACTCCCTTCATTTAATAACTTTTTTCCAACATGAACCACAATCCTTCAATATGTATCTTTCGCACCTCCAAAGGGGGAGGTGGGGGCGGCGCATTATTCACATGACAAATTCGAGTCACCAAACTTAAGATTTTTAAACGGGGAGGGGTATAGACTAGTAACTAGTATATGGCCTGGGAGCCTAACACTGACCAAACAAAGGTTTGACATTATTCAACCTCCCTTCTCACCTTTCAACTCTAGCCTTAATTGTTGCTTTATAGTGGAGTAATATAGATTTGCCTAACACTCTTTGATCTCCAAGAAAAAATTTAATTTTTTTGTTTATATATAAAGAAGGAACAAATATATAAAGCAACAATTTTAAAAAAAATCCAAATAAAGTCATATTTTGAAATTAGAAAGAATATGTATGGGCACATTATAAATATTTATTTTAAAACAAATTAAATTATGCATTAGAGAAAACTTTTGAAAGGTAAATGGTGGTTTGCATGTTTGATTAAAAAAATATACCACCACAAAGTTTTTCTTTTTCTAATCACTACAAACTACAAAGCAATCCCTTTATACTGTAACCATAATCAAATATTAGCAAGATTAGTAAAACCAATAATTAAATATTGTTAAAGAAAAAAAAAATTTAACATGTAGAAACAATATTGTATTGTTTTTTCTCACTAATGACAACATAATCTTTTTCTAGAGGCTTTTGTTTCACAACAATGATTGGTTTTGAAAAGTGAGATGTAATAACTAGAGATGTTAATCGGTCTAGCCCTAACGGTTTCGATCCAACCCTGACGGTTTCGGTCCAGAATAGGTCCTATTTAGTCGTTTTCGCTGTTTTCCGGTCAACAACCTACCGGTTTCGGTCTAGCCCTGTCGGTTTCGGTTCAAACCTGCGGTTTCCAGCCAATGATTAAATTTGTACGTTTTTTTCCCCAATTTCGAGACTTGTACGCTTATTTTAGCGTATTATACGCGTCCTGTATATTATACTAACTATATTAAAGTTGTTAATCGGTCCAACCCTAACGGTTTTGTGTATTATACTCATCCCGTATATTGCTAATTATACTAAACCGTATGCAAGTCGGCTTCCGGTTCAACCTTAACGGTTTTCGGTCTGGCCCTGACGGTTTCAGTCCCTAATCGGTCGCGGTTTAAACGGTCCGCTTTAAACGGTCTGCTAAAATTGCAAACATAACCCTGAAAAAACCCGGTTTAATAGGTTCAGACCTGCGGTTCTCGGCCCTATTAACATCTCTAGTAATAACTATGTCCAGTATTTCCATTTACATGTGAGACAAATAAGATTAAGACAAATTAATTGTATTATATTAATTAAAATATAAAAAACATATCGCTTGATTTACAAAACTCGAATTAAAACCCAAAAATCATGTCATTTTTTTTTTGTTTCTCAGATCTCAAAACCCGCAAATCATAAAACTCAAATTAAAATTCAAAAATCATGTCACTAACTAGTTTGTCCCTTAGCTTAACTGAAGCAAGCTGATTGAATTTTTTAAAAAATACATCATGATCATCATTTTTCGTTCAAAGCAAGTTGATTGTATTAAAAAAAAAAGCAACATGATTATCATAAAAATATAAGGAAAAGAATGCAGTGAAGGAAAAAGATAAAGAGTTAAAAATAAGAATTAAGTTAGATATCTCCTATATTGTTACAGAGATTCACGAAATCTAGCAATATCTTAGCCAATAGTTAATTTTTTAGAAAGACTTAATCCTGACCAGTAGTTATGTTTTGTAAAAGACAAATGATATTACGAGCTAGAGCTTATGATATTAATACAAGCTTTAGTGATAAAGTCGTTGGATGATTAAGTTGATAGTTATTTGGAATATCTACATCATTATTTAGAAAATATCATATTTGATCTAACGGTATAAAATTTTTAATAGATTTGATCTAACCGCACTAACATTCAAGCTTGTAGTAATATCACAAGCTCTATCTCGTAATATCATAGCTCTTTATAAAAATAAATCCTGACAAGTAGTTAACTTTTAAGAAAGACAAAGCTTAATTATAATATAGATAAGAACTCGTAATCTCAAAATTAAGTATTTTAATCGCTATACCAAATATTACTAATGTTTTTTTATAAGTTTTTATAAGTATTTTCTAAATTTAAATGTATATGACGAGAGCTGAATATAAGATATCTCGCCAAATAAATCGCTCTAACCAAATCCAATAATCAAATCACCACTGAAGCACTGAGCCAAATTTCACCTAGTAGGCTTGCATGCATTTTTTCTTAAAACCAAACCGAAGAATGATTTCTTAACTAGTGATGTTCTTGTGCGTTGTACGGTTTGTATATTGGTATAAAATTATATACTCAATTAAAGTTGAAGAATATATAATTAAAAAATTTAATATGAAAAAATAAAAAAAATTAATAAAAAGTAAAATTAAAGATAGATCACATAAATTTGAAAAAATAATTATAAATTTATTTAGATGTATTTCTTTATTCAGAAATGGAGGATTTGATGGAATTCAACCATCTTCGTCATTCGTTAAGTCAATAATTGATAATAGACATGTGTCTCTAAATAACAAAATTTGATAGAGATAATAGTTTCCGATATTTCGTACTAATGTAGTAGCTATAAAAAATGTTGGTTATTAAAAATATAAACATATAAAAATATATTTTATGTCCTCACATTCTTTTCCTTCTTCATACCTCGTTCTTTCTTCTGCTTCATTTTGTGTTTGTGTGTATGATTCAAAATGAATTTACTTTTGTGTTTGTGTTACTGTTATATTGTTTGATGAAAAGTCTAAATATAAATTTATTCGTTTTTAAATACCATTTTTGAAACTCGATGCATCAATTTTGAATCACAATGTATCATTTGTAAATTGTGATGCATCGACTTAGATGTGAGATGTAGGTAAGATGCATTAATTTTGAATCATATGTTGATTGTGTACATGAAAGAAGAGAAATAAAGGTTTGGTACATTATGATTTAAGGCGCAATGTATAAATTAGATTATGTGATTTAAATTAATGAATTGATTAAGTGATCCGTAGCGCACCTTCGGTTCATTAAGAGTCGTAGTCTTTTCGCTCTAAAAGTATCCTTTTTGGTTAAAAAAAAAACATAAAAAACTGTAGCGGTTAAAGATTTTACATAGTGGACAGACCCGAATTTCTCCCTAAAACAAACAACAAAAAGGACTAAAAATACTCAAAATTTCACGTTACCCAAATTTCTCAATTAATTTCATCCAAATTATTATTACTTTATTGAACAACAAATATTTCTCTAATTATAACCAATCTGGCCCAAAAAAATCTCAAGCACTTGTCATATAGATAAAGAGCTTTTCACTCTTTAACCTAAAAACCCCACCCCCACTCACTCTAACATATATACACATCGCCTCACTCCCACTCTTACTCAATTAAATCGTCTAAAAGGTTACCTTTCTTATTTTTATAGCATTAAACCTAGGAAATTCCTCCGGTGAACATGAGACAATGACTCTTCATCTCTTCAAACCCTTCGTTTCAAAAATTCATCCGCCGACTTTTCCCAACCAAAATAGAATCAGATCAAACTATTTCGTAGCAAGATGTGTTATATATTTTTTTATAAAGTATTCAACTTTGTATTTCGATTTTAAAAAATCTTAGAGCTTAATTTTACTTAGTGAACCAAAAAAAAAAGGCTTATAATAAGATCTAAGTATTTATGCTTCTTTACCTAATTATTTTTTAAAATACTGTTTAAATAAGGCGAGATTTTTTTATATTTTCAGTATTTAACGTTATACCCGAATTTTTTATATTTTGAGTATATAAAAAAATATAGATTTCAAATTGTTAGATTTGTATTTTGAAGATCTATTTTTTAACATTTTAATAATTAAAATACATCTATTTTAAATCACTTGTATCTAATGTAGTTGTTCACTTCAAAATTGACCTCTTTGTAGTCACTAATTTATTTGTTTTTCGCCTCTACATTTCAAATTCATTTGATTTAATTTGATTTTATTTATAAATGTTCATTATTTTGATTTGATAAAACCAAAATTGTGAAATTTGTAGTCACGGTGCATATTAATAAATAAATATAAATATATATTGGTTACTAATAAATCTGTATCAGTTTGAAGATCATTAAATTGTATTAAATTTCGCACATACACTTGAACATGAAGTTTATTAAATTATCGTAATTTATTCCCTACATCTTTAATCCTAGGCATTGCATATGTTTAAACTATTTATTAATTACAAAGGTACCCTGAGAATTTAATAATTTCGCATATATAATTGTTTTCAGTTTATTGTAGCTCCAAAATCTCTAGAAAAAAAAAAGAGGACCAAGTACATGAGATCTTAAGCAATCGAAATAAAAAGAATACGGTAAGTATTATAGGTTGGAAAGATACCTTTACATTGTAAAATATACATTTTACACGAAAAATCATTGAGTTATCTAGGCTTACCCTTGGTCTGACTGATGTCTCTAAGCAAAATGAGAAAGTGAGACATTTTATATATATATATATATATATATATATATTTCTTCTATATTGGTGTGTTATCCTCAGTTGTTTTTAGCAATGATGTTCAACAAACAAAATTGTAACAAATTTATAGTGGTTTTATCTTTGAAAACTGCTCGAGATGAGAAAAGCTAAGGAACTGTCTAACTCCTTTAGGCATCCAATTACAGCCGAAGAAATTAATCTTCAATGATAATTCATGTAATTGTTTTGATAATTTATTCATTTATCATTCAATTGATAAACGATTATTAAATTTAACAATTGAAATAAATAATTATTTATTAGCTCATTGAAATTTTAATATAGTTAAAAAATCATAACTATTTTTTATATTGCTGGATGTGAATGATGTTGAAATAGTTTGGTATATATAGTTGTCAATTATCTCAATTCAAAGAAAGAATGTCAAAAGTTTTCGGATTTATTTATCTAATTAGTTTTGATAACAAATTTGTTTTATTTCCCAATACATTAATGACGTATCTATAATGTAGAAATATTGTCATTTTTGAAAAATATATTTTGACAAGAACTTTCCAAAAATCACAGCTCTCCTTATATATATATATATATATATATATATATATATATATTTCTCCGTGCCATCCACAAAATCTATATTATAAAGAAGCTAGGTAATTGACTTGGGCTATTCAGAGGTCAGGATTTAATTTTTTTTACTATCATCCTACGGCTGTCATTTATTTGGGTAACCTCCTCTTCTGAGTTTCCTTATACTTTTAGAATTAGGGTTCCTTATAAAACAACTAGGTAATTGACTAGGACTATTCAGAGATTGAGATTAAATTATCTTTAAAAATTTAACGATTGAGATTCATCATCACATTCACATATGTGAGTAGTTATCCATTTTTAACCCCCTAGAATTAATATTATGAGTAGTCACCCATTTTTCTTCTCCCTATATTTTATCTTCATATTACAAAATCGCACTCTGCGATTAGTCTTTTAAACAATCACCCCTTATAAAATATCAGTCCTTCAACTATCACTTGAAGCAATGTACCCCTCAACTGTAATATTTTTTTTTTAAATAACACCTTCTACTTAGGTACAGTCATTTGAATTGATGAAATCATATATAATGGCACCGTGTCATAGACACAGAGATGACAAAACATGTGTGTAATTGATAAAAGCTAATTACATGCTGAAATTAATTCTTTTACTGCAATCCTACACTGTACATATAATCTAAACTATAAACGGAAAAGCATTTTTCTAATTTATCGCTTTTTCTTCAAAAATAGATAACTGTTCCAATAAAGACATATTCTACTTACTTATTATTTATTTACATTTATTGTTTTTTGGTTTTACCAATATTGTTTTACTGAGATTTATTGTTTTAACGTGCATAACTAATCAATTTAATTTTAGTCCAGCGGTAAGTTTTGAATATTTGTATTTTAATTTTTTTTATTTTTAATTATTATCTTAATTAACTTAATCAATTTAATTTTTTTCTGGCCCGAAATTTCGTATACAATTAAAAAAATCGTAAGTTTTGTAATTTGAAAGATTTGTTTTTTTCTTTTTAACTGTTATCGTAATTAACTTAATAAATTTAATTTTTGTCCGACCCGTTTTTTTGTTCGGCAATCTATATTATAAAGAAGCTTGGTAATTTGAACTGCGCTATTCGGAGGTGATTTAATCTTTTTACTATCATCCCTATGTCATTTATTTAGTAACATCCTCTTACGGGTTTCCTTATACTATTAAAATTAGGTTTCCTTATAAAACAACTAGGTACTTCCAAAAATAGATAACTGTTCCAATAAAGGCATATTCTACGGCTTACTTATTCCTTACGGTTTTATAGTTTTACATTTATTGTTTTATGGTTTTACCAATATTGTTTTACTGAGATTTATTGTTTTAACGTGCATAACTAATAAATTTAATTTTAGTCCTGCGGTAAGTTTTGAATATTTGTATTTTGATTTTTTTCTTTTTAATTATTATCTTAAATAACTTAATCAATATAATATTTTTTTTCGACTCGCAATTTCGTATACAAATAAAAAAATTCGTAAGGTTCTTAATTTGAAATATTTGTTTTTTTTTCTTTTTAACTGTTATCGTAATTAACTTAATCAATTTAATTTTTATCCGCCCCGTTTTTTTGTTTGGCAATTTAATTTTTTTTCCTGCCCACAATTTCTTATACAAATAAAAAAAATTCATAAGTTTTGTCCGCCCATTTTTTTGGTCGGCCCACGCCACATTATTAATTAATCCCCGGGCAAAGAGGTTTTGTTTTACAAATATTTAGTTGTAGTTTCTTAATTAATTTTTTTCATCATGCCCGCTCATACATTGACATATTACCGCCATGTTTATTTTTATGAATGTTGATCTATCTTCTCATTGTTGTGGTTTCGCTTTGTGTACGGTTTCCATTTATTTAATTACCATTTTTTTAGCTTTTAAAGTTGAATAATTTAGATCAAATGCATCTTCGTTCCGTTAGATTTTATATGATAATATGTGAGGATTCAGTTTTATGAAGCAATTTGGCTAATTGAATATGTTTGAATTTTCTTTGCGTAGGTGGAAATAATTGACAAAGTTATATCATGCTTACAAAGTTAAGCAAAAACCCCGTAAGAAGAAGACTGAAGTTTCGTTATTAAAACAATAAAATTTTCTTTTGTATTTTAACAAGTTACAATTAAAATATTTATTTCTCTTATAAAATAAATATCGAAGAAAATGTTTTATTTTGTTAGGTATTTGAGTTCATTTCCACATTATTTCATTTATCATCCACATCCACAAAATAAAGTTATAAAATTACAAAGGCAAACATGGCCCAAAGGCACTTCTCCTTGGTGAAAAATCAGTAGATCACCATAAGTGGATCGCTATTCGCAGGGGCTATAGGGCTCCACTTATATATACCTAGATATTACCTATTACCTACCTATCAAGTAGTGCCCACAAGATTCGAACTCAAGCAACCACCAAAACGGACTAATATTCCTTCTTCTGAGTGTAGTTTTGCAGAGTGTCTTTAGTAACCTTTTAATTTCTTTTTTCCAGCCAATGTACTATAATGTATTTAAATAATATATTACAAATTCGTTATCTAAGATGAATCATAAGTTATCTCTTGTAAATTTAATCCTTGTGTGAAGGGGAAGATTTTTTACTTAAATTACGATCTTCGTATATCATCAAATAATAATCCTGCAAGTCCTTCTCGATCACAAATTTGATGAGATAGTATAAAGGAAAGAAAGAGTTAGGGAGATAGTATAAAAGAGAGAGGGGGAGGGGGCAGCCTAGAAGACGTGTTTTTCTATTTTGGACAACTTAGGTTTAATCAATTTATTTGTCCTATTTATATTATTATTAAGAAATTCTGTTTGTTGTAAGTCAAGTTAGATCAATCCTCAATTCTTTCGGATTAGAAAACTAACTTACCATAATAATATATCTTAGAATCCATGTGAGCGGAAGTAATAATCGGATTATGAGCCCAATTACTAACAATATTTTTAAGAAAAAATTACGGGCCGACCTCCTTTTTCAAATTTTTATTCACTAAAGTACCATATTTTTATTATCAAATTTGAATTTGTACCGCTATATATAATAGTATATGCAACACGATATATCTTTCAAAATCTTTGAATAGCGGTGCAAAAATATGTAAAATTAATTGATTAAAAAAACTTTGCACCGCGATAAATAAATTTATACTTTATAAACTTTGCACCGCGACTTATAAACTTGCTGTAAAAAAATTTTAAAAATGAATCTTTGAATTGTGGTGCAAAAATATGTAAAATTAATTGATGAGAGAAATTTTACACCGCGATATATAAACTAGTACTTTATAAACTTTGCACCACGATAAATAAACTGACGTAGAGCGCATATTGCTCATTAAGAATATCGCAGTCTTTTCGCGTCCAAAAGTGATTTTTTCCAGTTTTTTTTAAATGGTGTACTTTAATGGTTAGAAACTTAAAAAAATGGATCGACCCGAATGTTCCCTATTTTTAAGCCCTAGTTGAATAAGATTGCTTATAACAAAACCTAATAAAAATTAGGCCAAAACACTATTTAATGATCCTGATTTTGAATTTTATTTTTGTGTTGCAACAACGTTTTGTTTATCTTTCTCAAACTTTATTTTCAATCGTAACTAAAAATACTCAAAATCACAAAATTAAATTCCCAAGAATCACAAAGTTAAACACACCTTTCGGATTTCAATAAGGGGATACTTAATACAGCACCCGTGATGTACTTAATATAACACTTTTGATTGTAAAAATATTATATTACCCTTAACACTCAAAAAAATTTCAGACAAAAGGACTGGGATCTGGGCAGTCCAAACAAGATATTTTTGAAAGAAAAAAGGACTGGAATCAAAGCAGTCCAAAAAAAAAATTGAATGGCAAAAGGACTGGAATCTGGGAAGTCCAATTTTTTTGGAAAGACAAAAGGACTGGAATCAAAGCAGTCCAAAAAAAAAAAAATTAGACTGCCCAGATTTCAGTCATTTTGTCTTTCAAAAAAAAATCATTAAATCACAAAAAATGGTAAAGGACAATTCGGTTTAGTTTTTTTTTTTTTTTTATGTTGTATTACGTATTTCATAGGTATTTTATTAAGTATCAATGTTCAATAATGGAAGAAAGATGTCTACATTAGTAACTCAGTTATATCTGATTGGATTGGAGCACCAAGTTAGTCGATAGCAAAATGCTAAAAAAAAATAGTAAGGGTGATATTTAGTGACTTGATATTGAATTTTAAGTTTTTTTACTAAGAAAAATCTTTAAAAAAAGTAGTACTTTTTTTTTTTTTTAGAAAAGACGTACTAGTGTGATTAAAGATAGAAAAGTCTGAAATGAAATAACAAAACAATGCAAATACTAAATAATTCCCAAATTAGGCAATCATTTCACTTTACCAAAAACAATCTCAAGGCTAATTTAGTAATCCCTACGCTCCGCCAAAGAGGTTATATTTAAAAGTCTAATTATTAAAAAGATATATTAGTGTTATTGGAGTTAGTAATAATTAATTATAAAAATACTTAAGCACAAACAATATGCTTATAATACAAGTGGGGGTAAAAATAAAATGTTATAAAAATTGTAACCATAATTTTTTAAAATAAACTCTTAATGTTAAAATAAAACATTTCAAAATGGCAAAAATTTAAGTAAAACGATATTATAAATATTTTTTCGTAAGATAAATCATCTTTACACAATATACTATGTATTAATGAATTGAATTAAGACTAAAATTCCGTCTTATTTATAAAAATCTCTAAAACGACTTACATTAGACGTATCATTTAAAAATAAAATTGTTAGACTTATTGTCCAAAAAGTACGAGGAAAACGAATCCTAGACAAGAAACTACTCCAATTAAACCTGCCACAAAAAGACAAAAGCTTAAATGCTGCATTAGAGCAATCCCATCGAGGGTTCTTCCCCAAATCTATCCCAAATTAATCGGTGATTTTGAATGAAAAAAAAAAATACCTTGTGAACCCAAAAGGCTCCAAATCCAAGGTTACTTATATATATATATTTTTTAACCAGGTTGAATTTTGGGGTAGTAGTTTCGGTCCCTCGTTGTTACTACCAAAAAAATCGCGAGATGTGTCTAAATGATACAGGGTTTGAGAACATGTCAACTAATAACACATACAAGGTTAAATCTCAGAAGAAAGCAAATTCTTCCACCAAGTATCGAACCTACGCTGCATGCCTCCAGAATCTTATGTCCCCCTTCTTTTACCACTCGGCTATGCCCCGGGGACGTTACTTTTCCATATGACATGATTAGAGTGGATAATATTTTATTTTTACTCATTGCCTTTCTT
Source organism: Codonopsis lanceolata (assembly GCA_013146195.2). Classification (NCBI taxonomy): domain Eukaryota; kingdom Viridiplantae; phylum Streptophyta; class Magnoliopsida; order Asterales; family Campanulaceae; genus Codonopsis; species Codonopsis lanceolata. The sequence continues at coordinate 112,655,576 of CM028382.1, read as the reverse complement.
AACCAATTTTAAGCTATATATATATATATATATATATATATATATATATATATATATATATATATATATATATATATATATATATTTCCTGAATTAAAGTACATATTTTTACCTATAAATAGAGACTTGGTTTGTTTCATTTGGATATCAGGAATTTCTATGATTTTTTAAAGTTTCTAGTCATTATTAATAGAGAGGCAAAACACACCTTTGGGCCACTGTATTTTGTAAAAAGTTGTAATTAGGTCATTGAGACATCAATTTTTTCGGAGTGGCTACTGTACCGGAGTTATCTTACAATTTAACCTAATTTTTGTACAGAAGTTAAGTTCAGATGTTAATTTTTGTTAAATACCTATTTTCCCACGTTATCATCATCATCCACAAATGGAGAAACAATTAACTGTATCCAACCAAGGGGTTTTTCCAATTTTTTTTCAAGAACATGAAGAAACCCAGATCCACTAGTTGGAAAAATTGGGTTTTGGATGAGGCGATCAACGGAGAAGCGGTCGTAAATATGACTAGTTTTAAGCATTTGGGCATAAGCTTGGTTGAGTTCGGAGGTGGATGAGAAAGAATAGAGGAGGAGAGACAAATGACTTCACTGCCTATCACAACCAGATCTAGATGAGTTGAGGGCTATGATTGAAGCAGTTGTGAAGTTGTTTGACTGGATCGAAGAGAGCGGTTGCAAAGAAGGATGAAGATTGGTGGTGCTTGTCGAAATTAGGGTGTTGGTTTGGATCGGAATGCTGGAAGAGATAGAGATGACGACACTGTCTCCGTTTTCGATAGAACAACATAACCCAACCAAACTGAGGAAGCATTGTAAAGTCCATATCTAAGTTTTAAAACCTAGATCTGGGTTACTTGGAACAGAAATTTGAGCCATTCGCTTCATATTTGTATTTGAAGTTAGATATTACTACTGTGACTGACGTATTACATCCACTAAATGGTTGTTTTGTTTTAAGATTGGTTATTTTGATAGGCTATATATGAGCATCATCCAACGGCCAAAACAATTGACTGTGGAAAATGACTTGCCTTAAAAGCTTCAAAATTTGATCGAGGAGCGAAGGTATGGGCAGAGTTATGGTGGCCAAGTTTTGGTGAAGCAAATGGCCACTTCGTTGCTTAAAGCACTCCATATTAACATTGTTCTGTAAATTCATGTCCCTAAACGACTTCTCTTCCATGTATATTTCTATTCTTGATGAGGGGTTGTAATTATTTCTCCTTATATAAAAAAGTTTAATCTTAATTTCTCCTTTGTTGTGTTTATTTGGTTTTGTTTTGGCTTTATTGCTCTTCCAATAGATTCATTTTTAACTTGTGGAAGGCGTAGCACGTTGAAAATGTATATTTTGTTGGTTTGAATAGTAACTCTACATGTGATTTGAAAATATTTGGTGAGAATTGAGTTAAGTTAAGCTCAGTTAGCTTTTAAAGTAGTTGAGAAATGTTTGAACTACTTATATTCAATTTTTATGAGTTTGATAGCTTAATTGATCAGGAAAACGGTGTTGATGATGAACATCAGGGTAAAATAAGTATTTAGCATAAAATAATATTTGAATTTAATGTTCATTCAAAAATTGAGTTAAATTGCAAGATAACTCCGGTACAGTGATCACTCCGAAAAATTTGACGTCACAGTGGCTTAATTTCAACTTTTTATTAAGTACTGTGGTCAAAAGAAACGTTTTGCCTTAATGGAGATAAAAATGATGAAGTATATAAATATGTTGGATTTTGTACCATTAATGTGAACGTTTTTTAATTTTAAATCAAATGAATATCTAATTGATTATTTTATTGATTTTTTAATGGATTGATTTTGATTTTTGGTTTGATTTTCCAAAATGAAGTACTCCCTCCGTCCTTAAATTATCCTCCCAGTTGACCCGACGTGTGGATTAAGAAAAAACAATTTACTTAATTATTTATATTGATATAATGTATAATTTTCTTTAAAGTCTATATGTATGTGACCATAATTAAAATATGGTTAAAAAATAAAAATAAAGTAATAAAAACAATATTTTAAAAAGATATGTTTAAACTGGACAATTATTTTGAAACTGCGAAAAAAAGGAAAGAGAGCCATAATTTGGGGAGTAGTTTACATCCTAAATATCCATATTCAAAAAACAACCACGCGCCGGATGGAGAGTCCGCGAATTCCCGGCTAGAAATGCTCACGTGCCGGGGAGTATAAGCTACCATCACCACCTGAAACACTTCTGCCCTTCATATACCCCTCCCTCGCCCTTCTCTTTTTATCGCTTCCTTTCCTTCCAAAATACACGCACAGTCAACAATCACACACAGAGAGAAAGAGAGAGAGAGAGATGGGATCGGAGTTGATCTACAGGGGCCATGAGGCCCAACCCATGGCGGACGCCTACTCGCCCAAGCCCAACAAACCATGGCTGTCCGTGATTCGCCCGATTCGTTACGTCCTCCGTGAACAGCGCGCCGTCTTCTTCTTCGTTGGCATTGCAATTGCCACCTTCGGCTTCACCGTCCTTCACTACTCCTCTCCCGTCTCTCCCCGCATCGCGATCTCTGAGGCATACTCCGTTTCTGACTCGATCAATCAGTTTAATAATCCACGACCAGTTTACCGTGCGGGGTTCGGGTCGTTCAATTCGGGTGGGAAGATACCGTTGGGTCTGAAACGGAAGGGGTTAAGAATTGTGGTGACGGGTGGGGCCGGGTTCGTTGGTAGCCACCTCGTGGACCGCCTGATGGCGAGAGGGGATAGCGTAATCGTCGTTGATAATTTCTTCACGGGAAGGAAAGAGAACGTCATGCATCATTTTGGGAACCCTAGGTTTGAGCTAATCCGACACGACGTCGTTGAGCCGCTGTTATTGGAAGTCGATCAGATCTACCATTTGGCTTGCCCGGCTTCCCCTGTTCATTACAAGCACAACCCAGTCAAGACGATTATATCCTTTTTCACCGATGAATTGCTTTTTCTTTCCAATTAATTGCATTGAAATTGGGAAATCCTTAATTTTTGGAATTTTTTACAAGACAAATGTAGTGGGTACATTGAATATGCTTGGATTGGCGAAGAGGGTGGGTGCGCGGTTCCTGCTAACCAGCACCAGCGAGGTGTATGGTGATCCCCTGCAACACCCCCAAGTTGAAACCTACTGGGGAAACGTCAACCCTATCGGTAAGTTTACATTTCTCTCTCTCCCTCCGTTTTTTCTTCACAGGACGGTGCGTGTGGCGCATGATAGCATTCAGAGGTAGTTTTAGCTAACATGCGCGTCTTTGTGTGAGTGAGCGATCTGGTCGTACGTTTTTGTTTGGTGGAATTTAGTTGGAAACGGAAGCTCATGCCACATGTCCTGTTTTGGTGGGGTTTATGTATGACTTTTTTGGAAGTAGATCTGGTCGGGGTGGGCTGTGGGGCCTAATGGTCAACTCTAGCTCCGGGTTTTGCGGTTTCTATTCGATCTAACGGTTGCGGTTTATCGTCTTGTTCTCGTTTTTTTTTGTTTGGAAAAAAAGAAAAAGTACCCCCCTAGACTCGATCCCGAAGACGAAGAGGCCACCTTTTTAGTATTGGTTTTTTTTGTGTGGCAATTTTTCGTATTGACTAGAAATAGTTAAAAATGAAATACTCCATCCGTCGTTCTTCTTTTCTTTTTCATCTTCCCCAAAATAATTATCTAATTTGAAACTTATATTTTTAAAATATTATTATTTTTACCATTTTATCCTTATTTTTTTATTTTATTTTAATTATGTTTTACATACACATAAGCTTTGAATAAAATTATACATTAAACTAATATAAATAATTTTATTCTTTCTCAATTCATCAAATAGACGATAATTTAAGAACAGTGTATTGGTTTTTTGTGTACAGTTTAAAATGAAAGTTTACCAGTTTTAACCGCATAGAAATAGTTATTCAGTAATTTGTGAAATTATTAAATGTTAGGTTTACCATCATTGTAACAATTTAACATGATTAGTTAACTTTTCAACATTACAGAAACATAGTTCATAAATCATAAGCCTAGTTGATTAGTTGAGTTTTGTGGAAATGATAATAAGGACTAAGGAGGGAGTGAAGGGAGGGTAATATGGGAAGAATAAAAAGAGAAGAAAAATGTAAATGTGAGATCTGACAGGACAGGGTGGGTGGGATGACAATTGACAGGTGTAAGGAGTTGCTACGATGAGGGAAAGCGTACTGCCGAAACTTTGACTATGGATTACCATCGAGGTGCTGGTGTTGAGGTATGTTTCTTTATGCTACTACTTGTCTACTGTCACTTTTAAGTTTTAATATAATATAATATTTCTCCTTAACAAACATTTGAAAATTTCAATAATTATAAAATATATATATTGAAAAGTAATGCTCCCCGTTTTCAAATTATAATTCTCCTTTCCTTTAACTTTTCTTTTTAGAAAAACATTTTTACCATTTTATTCTTATTTTTTCTACCTATTTTAATTCATAGTCATATATTCAAGGGCATTAAAGGAAATCACATATTTCATTTATAATACAGTCAATTATTTTTTCTTAAACGGTGTGTTATGTCAAAAAATACAATGTTTTTAAAACGAAAGAAGTATATTACTAGAATTATAGTTGGTTATAATAACAAAATATTTTAGCATAATCAATTTATTAATATCAAATGTGAAAGTGTGCTCTTAAAATGAAACATCGAAAATAGTATAGTGAATTTTTTGTTGCGAGTGAAGAGAGTAGTAAATTAAACCATTAGTGTTGATCATAATTGTTATTTATTACCCCGTTTGTTTCGGTCAAAAAAATAAAATCTACGTTTGAATAGTCTAATAATTAAGAAATATACTAGTGTTAGCGTGTCATAGGAATTGGTCATTATTACAAAAATATTTAAACATACCTGAGATGTTTATGAATCAAGTGAAGGGTAAATATGAAATATCAAAATGAAATAGTAAATTCTTTGTTTGTAACAGTAGGAGTATACTATTTAATCACAGCTGAGATGTTTACTAGTAGGGTGCTGTTAATGGATAGCTTTGGGTTAGGTCATTATCCGTTATGCCAATGGATAATAAACTAATTCATAGATATCCATTAATACCCAATTGCCACCCCTATTTACGAATCAAGTTAAAAGTTTTATGGATACTTGCATATGTTTTTCATATAAAACTAAAAAAGAGTAATTACTACATAGTCCAATAAAACTGAAAGAGTAATTACTACATAGTCCAACAATACTCTCTTGGATATTCAAACTAGTTAATATTCCATATTCAAAGAATATTTTCCTTTAAAATAACTGTCAAGCTTTGTGTGGCAGGTAAGAATTGCGAGAATATTTAACACATACGGGCCTAGGATGTGCATTGATGATGGCCGTGTTGTCAGTAACTTTGTTGCCCAGGTTTGTACTTGTACATACCAAAAATAAGATTTAGTTTTTATTAGGAAAAATAAGTAAATAATGATTTTAATTTTAATTGTAATTGTAATTGTGAAGGCTTTAAGAAAGGAGCCATTGACGGTTTATGGGGATGGGAAGCAAACAAGGAGTTTCCAATACGTTTCTGATTTGGTGAGTGATTCTATTTTTTTCATTTCACCTACTATGATTCTGACAAACAAGTTGTTCTATGCTGTTAACTAGTTTGAATTACCACTGTCAACATCTAGGTTGCAAGAACACGCCTTCAACCTAAAGTATCCAGAAGTATTTGTGTCACAGATACGACCGGATACGCTAGGTTGAAGGAGTGCAACCTACGTCAACATTATAATGTTTTCAATGAATTGATACTATGTATGTATGTATGTTATGATTATGCTTATTTAATTTCCAAGACACCACTTTTGGTTGTTTAATTAATAAAAGGAGCAGGCTGTGCCCCTGACCAGGTGCAACATAGTCCTTGGCACAATGAAAATGACATCACCATGATATGTAGGAGGTCCCCCTCGTTTATTGCTCTATATGCCATGATATTTTTGGACTTGAGGTGGGACCAAGGATTATATGAATATGCCTCGTGTACTCAGATTTAACGAAGAAAGTTGGGAGTGGAAAATTCTATTCGTTTCTCAAGGATAAATAAATAGTAATGTCAATAATGTATATGTTAGGTGGTGCAGTGTTAATTATTGTACTTGGGGGGGTAGATTGTGCAGTTGGCTTCTGGGGTAGGGGGAGATATGAGACAACAACATTTGTTAACAATAATATATTATTTGGATTTGAAAGGTGGAGGGTCTGATGCGTCTGATGGAAGGAGAACATGTAGGACCTTTCAATCTTGGCAACCCTGGTGAATTCACCATGCTTGAACTTGCTCAGGTATCTTATCTCTATCTCATTCATCTTCTTTTTTTATATCTTTATATTTTGAAATTCATTTATTTAGTCTGTGAAACATGTTCGTCATGTTCGTCCCTTTTGACCCTATCAGTAGGGTTAGAGAATGAAACTGAAGGGATATCCTCATAATTCTTCAGTTAATGATATCACTACAAAACTAACTTATAAACTGTAATAATAATCATATACAAAGAAATAATGGGATATTGCAAAGCATAAAACGAGAGTGGAAACCTGGTTATATGTACATCTGAAGAATATATTGGCTGAAGCAAAACAAATACACATCTTATGAAGTCCTTCATTCATCTAAGCCGAAAAAGTAGCGAGTGATTATGAACAAAATTGAGGGACCTGATTTGAGACAGCGCAGAGGGACTCCTCTAATACAGGAGAAATCCTTGTATGTAGCTTTGTACATGCCTTCGGTCTACTGCCACTCAGTTTCGTCTCTCTATTGTTGTTGCAGGTGGTCCAGGAAACAATAGATCCAAATGCAAAGATAGAGTTCAGACCAAACACAGAGGATGATCCACACAAGCGGAAGCCTGATATCACCAAGGCTAAAGATCAACTGGGGTGGGAGCCAAAGGTGGCTCTACGCAAGGGTCTTCCTCTGATGGTGTCAGACTTTAGGCAACGCATCTTTGGTGACCACAAAGGCGACGGGGTCACCACCTCCACAGCTTAGGCAAAGGCGGACGTATACTTATTAAATGATCTTTATTAGAGGGAATGAGAAATTGTTCATAGATCAGAGAGCAGTTTCCTGACTCTGTTTCTCCCGGGTGGTACAGCAGAGATTACTACAAGAGAAGAGACGAGGCCCCCTCTCCCCACCAATGAGTTTTGGAGCTGTCTATTTCAGCATTTAGTTGTCGTTGTATTTTTATTGTTTTGGGTGTAGAAAACAGGCTGGAATTCGCAGAATAAACTCGTGCCTCCCTATTATTGATTTTTCATACACTGGTTTTACAACTATTTATTACTGGCACATTTCAAACTTAAAGAGGTAGCCCAATTAAACAGTAAGGTGAAGAGACTGATCAAGAGGTTTCCCAGTTAATATATATCCGAAAGCAACAAAAAAACATGCAATTAGAATGTCATCACCCAAAATGAATCTATTCTGGCAGGCAGGCGAAGATGGATCACGAGAAATGCATCATGTGATAAGGTGATTCATTGGTGAGAATTTCTCCCAAATATCTTTCTAACACCGCAACAGCCTAGCCTATAACTAATATTCATTTTGTTTTTGTGCTCGATTCTATAGGAAAAAGAGAAAACAAAAGTTTATGCTGATCTTCCGATTGTCTGCCAAATATTTCTTCCATTGTTAAAGTCACGCAATGGCAAATTACCAAGACACAAGTGCGCTAGAATATTTACTTTTAGAAAAATAGCCTTCAGTTTAACAATACGCCAAAAGTTGAGGTCTCAATTTAAGCATACCCATTTCATTTGCAGACTACCTAATCATCACACACAAGTTTCATATGTATCCAAACAGGCACAAGTACGGTGACATGAGGTGATCCAAAATGAAAATGGGGACGGAAATTTCCACACTTAGCAACAACACATACGAAGATGGTAACAATGAGCATAAACAAAAATGTCTGCACATTGCCTAGCTATAGAGTAGTGTAGGGCAATTGCCTACATCAGACCTCTGGTAACTTTTCCAGTCACAATTCAACCATAGCAGACAACAATCTGATAACAGTAATCTTTTATTTGTAACTGGAGAATAGGAATTGTAGGTCGGTTTATGTTTCAGGTATCAACCACCACTCAGAGGCATATGATAGTTCGTGTACATCTAATTATGTCTTATCGGTTCAAATTCAAAACCGAATTTTGTTACTCACCCTATCCACCAACAATAACAGAAACAAGTTCCTGTGAGTTAATGTAACCACAGAAGCAGTGGCTCAAGCACAGAAAAAAGTAAACTCAAGATATTACTAGAGATTTGCCGGTGACGAGTGCAAAATAGGTACAATTCCTAAAATTGTTACTTCCACTAGAGTCTACTTCCTTGTAACACTGTCCGCAATCCACAAGGAACTTAACAGTAAACTAGCCAGAAATTTAGTAACAATCACTCGTACATGAATCCATCATAGATATATGTTCCCTTTCCTCACTTGCAGTGGGGATCCAGAATAAGCTCTTCTATATGACCCTACAAAAAAATTAAAAAACCATTGAAGATACATTTCTAGCCATAGCCTTGGTACAACAGAAAAATACAAAAATACAGCGCAGATGCATCCTCAGCCCAAAATCAGGCAAGGACGTTCTAATACATCCAAGCACAATTATGAAATGCAGACATTGGCATAAGTTGTTAGGCATGGAAAGTGCCAAAAACAAACACACTTGACCACGACAATACAGACAAATGGACAAGCTTACAAAATATTAATGCATCTTGTACATCTTTTATTTGATTATTGTACTCCTTTTGTCTACTTGAAAATTGGATTTGCAACAGGCTGATATAAGGTATCAGCCCCATCTTGTATGCATGTTAAATTAAATATCAAATTGATTTCTGTATGTTTGTATTATGGGTGTAAATGCAAAACAAATTGTCAGTAAGCCAAACTATGTTTTAGGCTGCAGATTGCAGAAAGATGTGGGAGAAGCAGTTGAAGAACACATTATCCAGAAATCATCACTATCATATCTTACTAGCTAACACAAGCAGGAAACATGCTCATGAAAATGTGAATGGGAAAAGGGCTCCGGGAAATTTGCAGACATCAACAAAAGAAAGTAATCACATCCAAAATAAGGGAAACTAAGAAACATTACTGGAAGAAAAACAGAAGAAATAATAATAAGCATGAGGTGCATTCAATCTGAAGTCGTAATTAATTGATCAACATTGCTACCTCTCACTTGGGGTTCCTGAGGACAATGATCACTGAATCTCCTCGAAGGAACATCTTGCTAATAAATCTGTCCTTGTTAACAGGCAGAGCTTTTTTCTTGCCCTTCCCAGTCTTTGGTACCTAAACAAGAAGAATGATAATAATTCACAAAGTCAAGTACTACACTTTGAAAAGGAAAAACAAGGCAAATGATACTATACGATTGAAAAAACTAACCTCTGTCCACATTTCTCGGACATTTTCCAGCACCATGTTGCAGTGTCGATCAAATGCTCTCACTCGACCAAGAAGCTTTTTGTTATTCCTGCAATTTATAAGCACCTGCCACGCAAAAGAAATCAAAATGTCACCAATGAGAACAGACCATTAACCGATAGAATTGGACATAACAGCCTCAAATATGGTGATCAAAATCTAGAAAGATGAGACTTCTGAAGTGTACACTATTTTAGCAACCATTTCATCCATGTAAAAGTGTAGAACTATATAAACCAAAGGAAAGTTCCATTACCTGAGTATTGTTTTTAACACTCATCATCAAAACAGAAAGGGGGCCTGTATTGAACTCCTCTTCCTCATTCTTGGGCTGGAAAATAAAAAAGAACTAAATGTAAGCTTACAAACATAATTATAAAGGTCAGAGAAAACAAGATTAGATGCAACGAAGAGTGAAAAGTAACAAATCATTTATAAAATAAGCGAATCAAAGAATCAAATCAAGCGCAACTTGTGAGTTTTAAAGTGGTCTAAAACAAAACCCTGTATTAGTAAAAATAAAAGGTCCTAAAAGTAACTGGCAAGATAAGGAAAATGCTAATCTGATGCTGAAAAGTTACAGAAGAGCCATACTAATACATTTCTATAGAGAATGAGAGTATCATAATCAAACATACCCAAAACTTGAACATACCATTCTTCTTATGTTATTCTGAGTTTACTGTTATCCATGGTGCACTCTTGAATGGCTCCTTTAATTTTGGAAAAAGAAGCCAAGCCCAAGGCTTCTAGTCTTCAAAGGGTTAAAGGGAAAAATACTTTTAAAACTAGAAGCTAGTGATTGAAAGAACAATAACAAGTCAGTTGGCACCTCAAAAAGCTTCAAAGGTTTATAAATCTAGCTAAGTTTCATAAACAACAATTTTCATTTATGTCAATTTTTTTAAAATAATGATTTTAAAAAAACCACTTAACCTCATTGAATGTTTGAAAAGATTTTCTTAAAAGGAACTATAGGCCACAAGAAGCGGTTGAAACATGTGATGTACAATAAACAAATGATTGTCTCATAGGTAACATGTGGACCACAAAGAAGATTAAATAGAAATTCAAAAGCTGTTTGATTATTAATAAACGTTTGATTCATGTAAATTACAATTCTACTTTAGCACTTCTTTAACGCTGGAATAAATACCATCAATGTTACGATAAGTGCCAAATAGGTATCCTAGTGCCCTAATTCCAACCACCGCCTGTATAACAGTATAAGGTTTACTGCCTTCTAGGGCCCACATGAGTGGAATAGGGCGAAAGAAGGCATGAGGAACCAGAAAGATGCAAGTTGGAACACAGCACATATACAAGTTTACAACACACTAATCACCAGCTATCGGACATTTACAAGGAAACCAAAGCCCACATAAATCAGAAATTTATACTAGTGATTCCAACCACCGCCTCTATAAGGTTGACTGCCTTCTAGGGCTATGTGTGTGAAATAGGGTGAAAGAAGGCACGAGGAACCAGAAAGATGCAAGTTGGAACACAGCACATATACAAGTTTACAACACACTAATCACCGGTTATCGGACATTTACAAGGAAACCAAAACCCACATAAATAAGAAATTTATACTAGTTACTCTCCTTGTCCTAACTCCTAACATAGTCAAAGTTAATCACACAGAAGCCTACATCAACAAAAACCTTCTTCCCTCTCCACTTTCCCTCACTTGAAAACACTGCAGTACACTACCACTAACCCTCCAAATGGTTTACCATTCTATCCTATCAACTGCATAAGCTTTTAGGCTTGGCATTCAAATCTGTACCAGCTGTAGATTAAAGTTATTCTGTTTGTTTTTGGAAAATCACAAAATATTGGACCAGACAACATAAACGATTTCACATAAATAAGGGCTAAATCAAACCCATAACCTAAAAGTGACTGACAGACATAACAAGACTGGCATAGTAGACTTCGGATAAGTGTAAACAAACCCACAAGGCCAAAAGTGATTAATAAACATAAACAAGAGCAGCATGTGTCCTTAGCCCAGGTTTATCAGGTTAATTTCCATTCAAATTTATAACAAACAGTGGATGATGATGATACTCTGAAAAATACAAAACAAAGACAAAATTAGAAAAAACTTTGCAATGTGAAAAGACTTACAGCGACATCCTCCTCCATTGGGCGACTGTAAAGAAAAGAACAAAGGAAGATAGATTAGTATTTAGAGCTGGCAGATATAAAATTAGCAGAAGTATTAATAAAACAGAACCTAACATACAACCACACATTTGCACAAAAAACTTTTTTGCCAAAGCTAAACAACTAACTTACGTGGTGTAGAAGTTAAAATATGAGCGATAATAGATATGACAACATTATAAGGTCTAATTTCTAAGTAACTAGATTATGTGCCGTTTTATTCTTCCTGTATAATGGAATAGCCTAAGAACAGTCTGAATCAAGCATGAACAATGAAGAATAAGCTACCGCGGCTATCTTGGTGTAAGATTGCTATGAATTTGGAGCCACAAATATCCAAACACACTCAATGTGCTACAATCAGGGAGAACAAAAATTAAAGGTCACTCAAATGACAAAAAGAAACTACAAACATAGGTATCTGTGAGATAAGACATAACTATTTAGCTTTATGGTTGATTTTGAGTGGTGGAGGTGAGGAGTCATTTGGATGTACCTCAAGTTTTGAATAACCAATTTCCCACCACATTCAGCTTTGTAATGCAAAAAAGGCCAAATCAATGTAGCCAACCCAAAGTAATCGTGACAAAACCCAAGGAAAGTTAAGGTGTATATAGATGCTTTTCAATAACAACATTAAAAATGGCGTAACACTTTGCTGCAATCTATGAATGCAGTAAATATCTTCAAAAAAAATCAGAGCAGATCTACAAAGAAAATTTGCGGTTTTACTGCATAGTGTTTCCTTCTACATGTCTCAGATGGTGGAAAAATAAACCCTAGCTAAATGTACCCAAAAAAAACAGAGGAAAAAATGAAGTATGTAAAAAACTGATTCATAATTACCTCATCTTCAATCGTCAGATAAATTCAAAATATAACCGGGAACAACAGCGAAGCTGAAAAAGGGGGTAAAGTTGTCGTTAGAAAAACGATGCTAATCTGCAAAATTAGACAAAAGCAAGTGAAAATGACTGGAATCGAAAGAAAGAAAGAAGCATAGAGATGATAAATTAGGTTTTGAGGGCAGTCGCAGTGTTTCTGTAAGAGAGATTAACTGACCAATGAAGCTCTGTTTACAATAGAAAATGGAGTATATGCCTGTCAAGCGGGAGATCTTACTGAGACTTTTCGTTCGCCCCCTTAACAAAAAACTGAACAAGGACCGGACCTATTTCATTTGCTTAGTAGCGCCGAAAAGACTAGGCACTACTCATTAGACAGGCGCAGGTCAAGATCGTCAATTCCTAGGTCGACGGGAGGACCTAAACAAGTTTCGTTCTCCTCTTGTGAAGGCATTTGGGCTTGGGCCTATTTTGGGGATAAAAAGTTGGGTAAAATTAAGGCCGGTCAACTTTTTCAAGTTTTTAATTGGATACCTTTTAAAAAAAAACTAAAAAAATTTATTTTTGAATGTGAAAAGACTACGATACCCTTAATGAACAATATGCGTGTTACGTCAAGTTTATATATCACGGTGCAAAGTTTATAAAGTGTAAATTTATATCGCGGTTAATAGTTTCTTTAAAAATAATTTTACATATTTTTGCACCGCGATTTAAATATTTATTTTTAAATATTTTTTACAAAAAATTATATATCGCGGTGTAAAGTTTATAAAAGTGCAAATTTATTTATCGGGATGCAAAGTTTCATTCATCAATTAATTTTACATATTTTTGCATCGCGGTTCACAAATCACAAATATATTGTTAACCATTGTTTATAGCAATTAATATTTATTAGTTTTTGTATTATTTAAGTTTTAATAGAAAAATTGAAGTAAATAGATATTTGTATCGGGGTACAGATTTTTATATATCGCAGTTTATAGTATTTGAATAGAAAAATGTAAGTAAACAATAATTTATATCGCGGTGCAACATTATTAATGACAAACAATATTTTTTCTTCTTTTTCTCGTCATTAAATACCTACTGTCATTTCTTCTTCTTTTTATTTATAACCATTTTAATTTCTTCTTTATTTCCTTTCATTTGTTGTAAATCCAAAACAATGTTTTTGTAACGCGATTCTCTTTTTGATATATCGCGTTGAACGTATTTCTATACCACGATGCATATGTTTTTTTAAAAAAAATTAGAATATCAAGAGCCAGCATTTAAAACAAAATTGACTTTGAAACAAATTTAAAAAAGTCAACTACCAAGTACAACTACAAGCACCATATACACACCATGACACATATCATCGGGAGCAAAAATGTTTCTTCTTCAAATAATCAAGAGCCAACATTAAAGACAAATTAAAAAAATTCAACTACCAAGCACATATATCAAGATCCATAATTAAAGATAAACAACCCTTGTTCTTCATTTTTTTGTCCTTAAATATCTACCATAATTTCTTCTTTCTTTATTCATAATTATCCTTCTTTCTTCCTCTGTTCCTTACTTCCTTTCAAAACTATGTTTCTAGATCAAAAACTTTGATACTACATTCAACAATGATGTTTCAAAAATGGTTCAAAATACATCAAATTTATATTTCGTCACAATCTTAATTTGTGCATTAGAATTAATGAACTTGAAGAAGGTTGAATTGCGGTATATACCACTATGCACCGCTATTCACTCAGCTAGACATCCCTTAAGCGTTAATTAAGGGTAATATAGTCATTTTGATCCCAAAAAGTGACTTTTGAACCGCAGTTCATATGAATATTCATCCCTTAAGCGTTCATTAAGGGTAACGTAGTCATTTCTCAGTAAAAAAGTGATTGTTTCTGGTTGAAAATAAAAAGAAGGGATTTGAGTGATTACATTAACGAAAAAAGGACCGACCGCAATTTTTTCTAAAAAATTGGAAACGGTTAGGATTTGGTCCTTTAACCGTCACTCATACCAGTTGCCTTTATTGCCCAAACCCCGGGGAAACATGATTTACTATTTCATTACATTTGAAAAGTTTAATTCATTACCATTTGAAAACTTTGGTTCATCTATTTTGGCCACCCTACTTTTAAGTTACATTTTTGGATGTTAGATAAGTCATGTCAAATGTCTATTTTCTGGAGGAACAATTATTTTTTCATTGAAATGGTCACTTAATTGGACCTTATGATAACAAGTCAACTATTCATGTAGAGTTCGAATATCGATTATGTTAATATCATTGAATTTTGTCGTTATTACAAAATTGTTTAAACATCTTAGTTATGCTACAATATTTTTACTTGAATAAAATTGTTTATTTCAACTAAAATTGTTTAATAACTCATAATTTCTCTTGATATACTCAATCTCAACTCAAATGTTTCAAGGTATGGGGCAAATTAAAAGGTAGGGTTCCTTCTGTTTGACAAATTGTCTCGACGATAGTCCCTAAATTCGTTTAATTGTAAAAGCGTCAAAGGAGTGGACAAGCTCTTGGCAAAATTGAAGATTACTATTATATTGGGTTTGATTGATTATTTAGCTAATGTGTAGTTTCCTTTATAAGCCCATGTGGCCCATAATTAAAGTAAGGTGAAAAAATGGTCCAAAGTGTAATTATTTTATCTGCTTCATTGAAATGGTCCAATTTTAAAAAGTCAACTAATTAAGGATTATGTTAATATCATTGAATTTTGTCGTTATTACAAAATTGTTTAAACATCTTAGTTATGCTTCAATGTTTTTACTTGAATAAAATTGTTTATTTCAAAATTGTTAGAATAAACTCAACGATCGAGAGGGGGAGGAGTGGTATTGTATTCTTCTTATTGACTGGCGGATTGTCATGTTGTTGTTAGTTAAAACGTGGAAGGCATGTTGATAGGTGGGGGGCAGAAAGGGGGAGCAAGTCTCCTTTAATATAGTCTTACGATCTTAATTCGTAAAATAAAGCCACACTTTTTTACAGCTTAACCCATCGATACATGGTGAGTAAGATAAAGAGGATCCATCTTATAAAATATATTCGTAAGATCGTTTTACCTATAATTTTTTTTTAATAAGAATGGGTATATGGTTTTGTAAATGTCTAAGAAGTTTAGGGGACATTTGGATTTGGTATTTTTCCTCATGCAGTTAAGTACATTATATTGGGGGTTTCAGGGTTATACTTCATGAGCATTTATTATCGGGGTTTGGACAAGGCGATCGCCTTCTCTTAGTTTATTCGGACCAAACTACTGTCAAATGGGCGATCGCCTAATGTTGATGTTAGGCGACCGCCTTGTCCCCGACAGGCAGCTTTGTCCGATTTTGTTATTTTGGCTTTTTGGATTTGGTATTATATCCCTATATATAATTGTAATCCTAAAACATTTTCAAGGTTGACTTTAATAAAATTTCGATTGTCCGTTGGCCCCAGTCTCTCTTTCTCTCTTCTTAATGATTGATCTTGCTATACTCTTTTAATTTGTTTGCAAAGTCTTCCACTATACACAACAGTAATATACTCAACGATCTCTCTACTATTGAGACATTCATTTAGTATTTGCAAACTAATTTCAAAATAAACATATCTTGCAAATAGGACTAACAATTACAATCTGAAACTCGTTAACCAACCGCTTTAATTTGAAAATAACCCAACGTGCTAGTATTTTTGGGTCTAAACCAGTAACCCATTTCAACCAAAAAATTAACAATTTGGATCGGTTAAAACGGGTCGAACTCATTATCCATTTTTTGATCCGATAGTTTTTACTCTATAAAATGTATGCATTTTTAGAAAAGAAATCGGGTTAAGACAAATCGCCCGCCTTAACCCGTTACTCGTTCGACCCAACACATTTCGACATGTTTGATATTTGGGTTTCTAATGGGTTCCGATTCGTTACCCGACCCAACACACCCAATTGTTGGGCCAACTTGCAAGATGACAAAATGTAGACATGTGCCCAAAAAAACAATTACTACTGTTAATTTATTTAAACCAAATTTCAAGTCCTTTTTCAAAATATATTTAGAGGAAAAAATATATACATATGCATATAAAATAACCAATTTAACAATGTTAACCCCGGTGGGCATATAGACTAAAACAAGAAAAATAGTGTGCCACTACATGGCGGAGTGATGATGCATTCGCCGCCCATTCCACCCACAAAGAAAATTCCCGTACGAATGTGCCCGTGGTGGTTTGTTTTCATTACTTTTGGTTGTTGGGGATACTGGAGAAGTGATGGCACCCAATTTCTCGATGGCAGGAGCACTAGCAGACTGGTGGAGAACTGGTGACATTTCAAGAACAGTAGTTTCACAATCACCTGATCGCTTATCGAGCCAAGAGATAATGTCAGCGAAGACAATCTCAATGTTATCATCCGGCTCACCAGAGGTCAAAGCGTGCCACATTCCAGGGTACAATCTTATAGTCTTATCCACACTACTGGCTTGTTCATATAACGCCCTACTCACTTCTGGTTCTGTCACTGTATCTGCCTCCCCATGCAACACAAAGAATGGTAGTGTCACCTGCCAAAATTAAAAGTTACTACTTCTACTAACATTTTTTTCTAAAAGGGAAACAGTTCACTAGTCCAAACTCCGCTATTTGCCAAATGGTAATAATGGTCCCAAAAAATGGTCAAGACAACCGCCCTTGTTGTTGAAGTACTTTTTTGCTTCTTTAAAAAAATGAAAGCGAATAGAGTGTGACCATTCTGAAAGCTACTAAGCCTTTCCCAAATGCATAATGATCAACCATGGACTGCAATGTGGTCCAACACCAGCCTAGGTTATTCAGTTACCAAACAGTTGAAATCATGTTGTTTGAGCCATATAATGGACAGTGTTACACTTCACCAAACTAACATAGACACAATCAATGTCAATCCCAAACAAATTGAGGAACATCCCTATCATGTTAAGGCTATATAAACTTCTGTCAAAGGACCCATGTTCAAAGTTAAACAAACTAATACTTATATTGAATTTAGAGAAAAACATGCATTACCTCATTTAAGCTGTCCTCAAGGCTCATGCTAGTCCTAAGCATTTCCAGCGCTGTTTTAAGCCTGGGCTTTTCTTGATATATTAATTTGTTTTCACGTACCTGTAACGTGAAGTACAAAACTACCTTTCATTCATTCACTAAAAAATTACCAACTCAGAAAGTAGTATGTTGTCGTGTAGAAACGATAACCTCACCTCTTCCCTCTTAAGAGGGTCCTTGAAGGCCGAATCAATGACGTCCTTTGCGGGGACTATCTTCCATCTCGGTATGATATCTTCTACTCTAGTTAGAACACTTATCACCACTGGGTGAGGCTTTACCTTCTCAGAGATCTACTAGAGCAAAAGCCCGCCAAATCAAGTACATTCATCAATGGGTTGGGTCCATTAACTGTTAGGCTAGAATGGGTGATCACTAAACAAGTAAATGTAGGTATATACGAGGTATTAAATTACCTTGCACATGGGTGCAACTAGAACCGCACCGTGCCAGAAAGAGGGATCCTTCCTGTGAACCAGTAGAGCCACTGCCCCACCCATTGATTCTCCGTACAAGAACCTTTTCTTACCCCTGTATTCTTCCTGCTCTGTGAAATGTGATCCATCAAAACATTTTTAAGTAGGCACCCAAAAAATAAATAGATAATAAAAATTTAGGCCTTACAGTTACAGCTAGGCCCATGACTTGCCCTCGACTCAGCCCATGTGACCTACACCCACTTGACCCCATCCTGGCCTATGCACACTCTACCCAAGTAAACAAGCGCCCTAGTAGTCAAGATGCTGACATTTCTAAGAAGAGGTCAATTACAATCAAAAACAAATATTCTTTTATTTCTAAACAAAAATTAATATAACTTTGTAACACCACTAAATACACTATTTAATCTTATAAGTAATTAGGTTTTTTTTAATGACAGACTTGAATAATCATGTACTCCTACTCCAATAAGAACTCTATCAAAAGCTTTTTCATTAATGATAGAAATTGTAGAACCCACAAGAAAAAGGTGGTGTAGTAGCTGACCTGAAATTGATTTAAAGAAATCTGTAGAGTCATTGACAATGTTGTCAAACTTCTTGATGTAACAGCGCCGACCCATGGAACGTCCATGTCCTTCATAATCAATACCAAACACACCATACCCATCGCTTACTAGTCTGGTTCCACATCCTTGGAGATCAACATGATTCATACCACCACAGTAAAAATTATACATATGAAAAATATCATATACATTATACAGGATAAAATAATGTTGTACCAACCCAACCAACAATATTAAATTTAAATGCCATAAAATGGGTTAGCTTCAGAATGACCAAGTTGAAGGGAACAGTGGGATGTAATTTTTATAAGATATACAACTTTCTGATGTATAGAATTAAATATATTGTTGTATATCAGACACGACACGCTGACTTTTAGTTGTTTGCTAACCTACACAACCAACTAACTAAACTTAATACAAGGGAGGACACTGTTTTTCAGAAAATTATTGAATAAACATAAAAAACATAGAATATGATTAACTGACAAGTAAAAAAGCGGATGGATTTGGATTTTGCATAAGAAATGGAGTGAGAACTGAGGACAACAACTACATGGGGATGGGCATGTATCTCCTTAGATGTTGTATGCTATTAAAGAAGCTTATCTTGCATTCAAGTTTATCAAAAAGCTAACCTCTAGATTTATTGGCGCAATTGTAAAGTTGCTCAAATGTGACTTGAATGTCATGAGCTCGAATTTCTCAGCTTGTATGGATATGGACAAGACTGCATAGACTAAACCACTCCTAGCCTACATTTTTTTACGGGAACTTGGTTCATGAAAAAATTAATACTCCCTCCATCCCTAAATTATCGTACTCCTTTCCTTTTTCGTCCGTCCCAAAATAATTGTCCAGTTTGAAACTTACCTTTTTAGAACATTACTTTTACCACTTTACCCTTACTTTTTCACCCTACTTTAATTATGGGTCACATACACATGGGCTTTAAAGGAAACTATACATTAAACCAATATAAATAATCAAGTCAATTATTTTTTCATGAAAACGATTATTTAGGGAGTATTTCACTATTTTGTTGTCCGACTATCAAAATTGCCAGTAAACCAACTAGTGTATATAAAATTGTGCCCTCGGTATTAAAGGATTGGTTTGGCAAAAGTGACAAGAAATTCCATAGTTAAGTTTTCAAATAATGTTCATTTACATATATAGTTAAATTAGCATATATGGAAAATGAAAGTAATTAAATACAGTAAATGCAAAATTGATTGCAGTGAATAGTGAATATAGATAGGGTGGGTGGTTGCATCATAATTGCTCATTGGAATTTCCATAGTCCAGACGTCTGTGTATGGTAATGGTAGTAGATGGGACAACACAGAATTAAACTACTTGCAGAATGCAAACAATTTTTGGGTCACTTCTTCGTCACTCCACAATACAGTAAAACTAAAGTGAAATACTGTAAAGCACAACAGCGGGATGTTGATGGTCAAGAAGCATTTTTTTTTTTTAATTTAAAGTGAAATTTTTATGTTAAAAAAATAACCCATAATGCAAGAAAGGGGATTTAAGAGTAACAAAGAAGAAGAGGAATACCATGAAAAATGGAAGAAATAATGAAGAAAAGAAAGACCATGGAAGAACATGGTGAAGTACCTTTCATGAACTCACTGCATTCCATGCCATAACCTGCAAAACCCATGTTAATAAATAACTACAACTAAATTACAAGTTAACGGAGCGTATGGAAACGAGAGAGAGAGAGAGAGAGAGAGAGAGAGAGAGAGAGAGAGAGACCATGGCAGAGGAAAACAAGGGCCTTGGGAGAAGAGAGAGGTAGCCATCTGCAAGTGAATAGCTGAACTCCTCTTGAATTCTTTATATATTCCTATATATATTATTTTACAATTCAAACCCATTGTGAGAAGAAAGCACTTTGATGGAAAATAAGAAAGAAAATGCGCCCACGTTGAAGAGAAGAAAGAAAACCAACCTCTTGATAATGAAATTCCATTAGTTTTTGCAGAAGAAGAATTGTAGATTAAAGAATGGGAATAAGCACTGAATTAGGAACTCTCAAACAAATAGAGTCAGATCTGCAGGTCTAAAAATGAGAAACGGGGGTGAGTTTCCGGTTAAAGAGGCAAAGACTTTCTGGTTATGGAGAGAGAGAGAGAGAGAGAGAGAGGATTGATTTGATCTGATCTGAACCAGAATTTGGTTATGTTAAAGATAGCAAAGTTACAAACTTTATGAGATTACAACAATACGTGTACGTGTGTGACAATTGACAAAGCCCATCCCCATCCCCATCCCCATCCCCTGCTGCATAATGCATTCAGATTGGTTAAAAGCTCCTCTGCCTTGCCTTTTCCTTTCTGAAGAGGGAACTATATAGTAGCGTCAGATTTCCTCTTTATTTTTCTATTGAGATAATATTTATTAGTTGTGAATGCACTTATTTCGATTGGCAATCCATTGCCACTGTTTATCTAATTATCTTCCTAAGGATGATAATACTATATAGTTTTTTATTGCATTTATTTCGGTCGCCAGTTCATTCCCCCCTCTCGTTCTCCTCTCCGCCATATATTTTACTTTCGGCAATACTTAGTACAATTTTGCTTAATATAGCATACATGATGGAGGAAGTTACAATTTTATGAACATTTATGGGTTGAGTAATGAGTATTACTTCCTTCGTCCCAAAAATATCGTCTGGATTGACTTGATGCATGGTTTAAGAAAACATATTTGACTGGATTATTAATATTAGTTTGATGTATAGTTTACTTTAAAATATATGTGTATGTGACCCATAATTATAGTATGATGAAAAAGTAAAGATAAAGTGGTAAAAGTGTTGTCCTAAAAATGAAAGTTTCGAACAAGACAATTATTTTAGGACGGACGAAAAAAGAAAGTAGGACAATAATTTTGGAACGGAGGGAGCACATAGAAAGAATTGATCGGATGAGATGACGTTTTTGCTTACATAATCGATTTTATGAGATGACTATCATCCATCCCTGCATATACATCTTTATAAAATGACTCTCATGAACATTTTTGGGTTTGGTATTACATAGAAAGAATCGAAGTGTATATTCATCCTTATGAGATGACTATCATCCATGTATAGCCATTTTTATGAGATGACTATCATCCATGTATGGTAATATTTATAAGATGACTCTCATGAACATTTTTAGGCTGGGTATTACATAGAAAGAATCGGCTGGATGAGATGGTTTTTTTGCTTACAAAATCGGCCTTATGAGATGAATATAATCGATGTATAGTCATCCTTAAAAGATGGCTCTCATGAACATTTCTGAGGTGTGTATTACATAGAAATAATTGGCCGAATGAGATGACTTTTTGCTTGCACAGCTGGCCTTATGAGATGACCATCATCCGTATATAATCATCTTTATGAGATGACTCTCATGAGCATTTATGGATTGTATTACATAGAAATAATCAAAATGTTTGGTCATCCTTGTAAGATGGCTATCATCCATGTTTAACCATCCTTATAAAATGGCTCTCAAGAACATTTATGGGCTGTGTATTACATAGAAAGAATTGGCGGATGAGATGGGTTTTTTCTTATACAGTCGGTCTTATGAGATGACTATCATCCATGTATAGTCATTCTTATGAGATGACTCTCATAAACATTTGAGATTCTCTACAAAGGTTATAACATTGGAAATTTTTTTGGACAATATTATGTATTGGTTGGACAACGTTCTATTGCATATCTGGTGTTATTTTTATTACCCTTTGTTTCTTCACTTTTTTCCTTTTAAATTCATTAGGTAAAATAGTAATTTTAGCTCTCATGTGTACTGTATTAAGCACCACCCTTTACTTTCTCTGCCCCCAAAACCAATTTCTACTCTCTCCCTCTCTTCTTTATTTTACTCTCTAATTCTTTTTTTTTTCCTATTTGTCTTTAAGAAATATTTATTTTAAATTACAAATCTTGAAAAAAAAAACCATTTTTTTCTTTCTAAAACACACCCTTTTTCGTTTCATAAATGGAGTATTATCCAACTTTCTATTTTTGAATGTTTTTAAAAAGTTGGCCCTTTAGAGCATGTACAAGAGTCTTAGAGGGAGCAAATTGAGAGCATAAGAAATAATGAAGTTCTTAGGGAGCATGGTGGGAGCTTAATTGGGCAAAAGATGATTAAGGAGCTTGTTAAGCTACTTGATCTTAGGAGGAGCTTGACAAACTTTTATGGTTAAAAATTATTTTTCTTCTAATTTTGGCAATTTTTCACAAATTTTAAAAAAATTTCTTTTATATTTTTTTTCTTTTTACTTAGTACATATTTTTATCTACAAATAGATGGTTAGTTTGTTTCATTTGGACACCGGATTAAATTTTCACAATTACATAAGTAAAATTATTTATGAATATAAATCTATTGAAGTTTGTGTCACCATAAAAAGAGAGTTTTTGTTTAAGTAGTTTATGGATAGCTTAAAGATATTTTTGTAATATATTTTACCAAATTTTTTTTGACTAAGCTACCCATAAGCTTTTAACCATTGTACATGGTCTTAGGATTCCAACGATCCCCCGACTAAATGACAGTACTACTCCTGCCGTAATATATGTCTCGTTTTAGAATTATGTATATGTATATATAATTAAATATTAAATTTGATAGGTCGATAAATATACCCTTTCTAAATATCCTTATTTGGACCCCAAGAGGTGGGAGGAATGACAAGGGTACACAGACAAAGACCTTGAGATCCTTGGTCTCAATCAACGTAGCAACAAAGGGTCACACTTCCCTATTAAAAAATATTTATCCTTATTTGTTATGCCAAGAGTAATTGGAAAGATGGTTTAGAAAGAGATAATTATTAGAAGAAAATAAAAAATTAATAAAATAGATGATAATTGTTTGGAACTTCGAGGGATATAAGGGTAAATTATGCAAAGCATGCATTGAAAACATAAACGACACTTATTTTGAAACAAAAAACATTAGCTTAAACGATACTTATTTGAAACATATGGAATAATACTCATTTCTAAAATTGAAGGTGTAAAACCTTGACCTATTTTAGTTTTGAACCATGTGTTGTTGTTCATTCAAAATCTTCCGTAAAAAACTGATTAATTTTTGTAACAGGAAGGTGACCTAGTGGCCACCTACGTGCATTGTTTAACTGATAAGGGCCTATTTAACAAATCAATAAGTTAATGTATTTTTCTAAAAATTAGAAACAATAATAATAAAGGTCTAAGTTGTAACTTCGTTTCATCCTCTTGTCCCCTATTGAGTTTTCTTCTATTACAACTATTATACACACACACATATTAACTTCACCCATCTAACTCAATTTGATTTTAAAACGGAAAACTCACTGTTTATAATATATGAAGACCCACCTCAAATTTTGATTTCAAACAAACCCAAAACAACTACCGCATAATCACCCATTAATCATACAAACCAAACTCAACATTATTACGACTTGTTCTCGATCGAGATGCACAACCCAAACAAAACAAAAAAAATTATCATTACAACTTACACCTTGAACTTTAAGACATTTATTATTGTTGTTTCTAATTTATTATTGAACTTACACCTTGAATTTTCTTATGTTCTTTTTATATTTTTCTTGCTTTTGTTTAGTTATTTTCTTGATCATTTCTTATTTTCTTGAGTGTTTCTTGATTTTCTTTTCTTTACTTTTTACTTCTTCATGATTTTGTTACTTTTTCTTTCCATGATTTTCTATTTATTTTTTAATTTCTTTTCATACTTGAATTTTCTTATGTTCTTTTTATATTTTTATTGATTTTGTTTTGTTATTTTCTTGATCATTTCTTATTTTTTCTTGATTGTTTCTTGATTTTCTTTTCTTGATTTTCTTCTTCTTCTTGACTTTGTTTCTTTTTCTTTCCTTGATTTTCTTTTTATTTTTTAATTTCTTCTCATACTTGAATTTTCTTATGTTCTTTTCATATTTTTCTTGATTTTGTTTTGTTATTTTCTTAATCATTTCTTATTTTCTTGATTGTTTCTTGATTTTCTTTTCTTTACTTTTTACTTCTTCATGATTTTGTTTCTTTTTCTTTCCTTGATTTTCTTTTTATTTTTTAATTTCTTTTCATACTTAAATTTTCTTATGTTCTTTTTATATTTTTCTTGCTTTTGTTTAGTTATTTTCTTGATTGTTTCTTGATTTTCTTTTCTTTACTTTCTTCTTCTTCTTGACTTTGTTTCTTTTTCTTTCCTTGATTTTCTTTTTATTTTTTAATTTCTTTTCATACTTGAATTTTCTTATGTTCTTTTTATATTTTTCTTGATTTTGTTTAGTTATTTTCTTGATTGTTTCTTGATTTTCTTTTCTTTACTTTCTTCTTCTTCTTGACTTTGTTTCTTTTTCTTTCCTTGATTTTCTTTTTATTTTTTAATTTCTTCTCATTTTTGAATTTTCTTATGTTTTTTTTCATATTTTTCTTGATTTTGTTTTGTTATTTTCTTGATTGTTTCTTGATTTTTTTCTTTACTTTTTAGTTCTTCATGATTTTGTTTCTTTTTCTTTCCATGATTTTCTTTTTATTTTTTAATTTCTTTATTATTGTTGTTTATTTTTTAATTTCTTTTCTTCATGATCATTTATTATTGTTGTTTCTAATTTTCAGAAAAATACCCTTACTTGTAGATTTGTCAAGTAAGCCCTTATCACTTAAATAATTCATGTAGGCAGCCATTAGGTCAGCTTCCTGTTACAAAAACTAACCAGTTTTTTACGGAATATTTTGATTAGAAAAAAAGAAGTTGGGTTGATGTTTTATATGCAAAAAAAAAAATAAATAAATAAAAAACAACACATAGTTTAAAACAAAAAAAAAAAACTAAAATAGGTCAGGATTTTCTATGCAATTAACCCAAAATATATATTTGATTATGTATTTAAGAGGATTTTGAAAAATGTATATTTTTGTTAGTGGGACAATATATATAAAGCGAAGGAAATAATGTGTAATTACCTATCATAAGAAAATATAAGAATTTAGTATAAATTAAAATAAACAAGTAAATTATAAATTAAAAGTTTAACTTTTCAAATGGAAATATTTTTATATACAATGTAATATATTAAGGGTTAACTCATTGGTTTGACCATTACTCGATGAGTTCTTACGAAAGGATTAATATGTAATTTGGTCCTTGAACTTGCTAACTTCGATTTATATGGTAACTGATGTTGAAACTTTCCTATAATGGTTCTTCAACCCAACTTTGGACTTCATGTTAGTCCCTGGTGGCATTATCTTTAGATGAAACGTTAAATACTTTATAAAAAGACAAAATTACCCTCATTAATTCTAATGAACATCTACGTTTTTTTTGTGTTTTTTTATGTGTTAAAAATTAAAGGTGAATAAAGCCCACGACCCCATTTCTTGAAACATAAATGGTTGTTGTCTTCAACAAAGAGCTCTTGAGTTGGTACCTCATTACCCTCAAACTCAGATAAACTATCGATGCCACGAAGCAATCACAATCTCCTACCCCTTCCCAATCAACTGAGCTTCCGGCACAATTGGACCACGATCACTAGCTGCTATAGCTACTGCAAGAGTCATTTGATACACCACAAATTGAGGCCAATGCTGAAGAGGCTGGGAAGGTTGAAGAAGGGCCAAAGTCGTCGAAACCTGAATGGGTGATCACCATAAAAAAAAAAGCTCGAGCAGGCCCAACATAATGATGTCAACAATTTCAATAACCCACCATATTCCACCATGTCAACAACATCCTCAACCCATCAACAACCCGATTCCCAACAACTTCTAACCCAAGTTCTGAAATATCACAACCAAACCAAGCACTCGTTCACCAATTAATTACGCCAGAGGCCTGCACGGTCTCGATTGGGCCAACCATCCAACCATTTCCACCGCTACATCTTCACCCCCTCATTCCTCTCCTCCATCACCAACAACATGACCCGTCACCAACCCCTCTTTATTCCTCCTTTTTCAATTCTCTCCCAAATCCAAAACCCATCTCCAAATCCACCATTTCTCAATTCCTCTATAATTCCTTAGCTCTATTAACTTGGAAATCTGATACGATCTTCTCGGAAGACTTCGTTGAAGAACGAATTACTCACGCGGCAGAAGCTAGGATCGAAGGATGTTTTGCGGGGTTGACACCTCGACCCAACAATTAGCATGGAAAGAACCTTGGCATGTACAGCCGCAACCCTCAATCGTTGCAATTGAAGAACCTAAGTATTGTAAAAGACGCCAAAATTGATATGGAAGAATCAATTGATAAGTCAAGAATGAACACACAAGCTTCACACCTGTATATTCTCAACAGTTCAAGAAGAACCAATAAGTTTTGATAAACTCATAAAATAATAATACTCAAAGTTGTTGTTCAATAGAAAGAAAATCCCTATTTATACCTAAACTAAGCTGCAAACTCATACTAAGGAATTAGGGTAAAGTTTGATAGAAAACCCTAATTTACAAACAGTAAAATGGCAGGTCGGGGACCCTTGCGGCCGCAAGCCATTTTAGCCTTGCGATCGCAAGGTCTCCAGAAAGTCAGTCCGAAATTTACAAGGCCTTGCGGTCGCAAGCCTTATTAACCATGCGTCCGCAAGCCTTCCAGAATGTTGCCCGTGCAATTACAAGGCATGCAATCGTCCCTCTTGACTTGGATCACGTTCACCAGCTTCCTTTGACCCTTCGGGGTCTTCTCTTTATGGCTCATTGCTCGTGCTTCCATCTCCATTGTCTCACGAACTATGCCATTGATTTCTTCACGGATTTTTTTGGCTCTAGCTCTTGTGACTGGTCCAACATTTTTCGGCATTGGTGTTGAGTTGTTGACGTTGTTGGGGATCTCCTCATCATTCCCTCCCTCTTGAAAAGGATTTGTCCTCAAATCACCTACATCATACGGACGCAAACCAGAAACATTAAATGTAGCACTAACATTATACTCACCAGGAAGATCCAATTTGTAGGCATTGTCATTGATTCGCTCCAACACATGGAACGGTCTATCGCCTCTTGGCATCAATTTTGACTTCCGTTGTTGGGGAAATCTTTCCTTGCGCATATGCAACCAAACCCAATCACCCGGTTCAAACACCAAGTGTTTCCTTCCCTTATTGGCTTGCTTTGCGTATTGTTCCGTTCTTCGCTCAATGTTGAGCCTTGCCTTCTTATGTAACTGTCTTACAAATTATGCCTTTGTTTTTCCATCTAAATTCACAAACTCGGAAACAGGTAATGGTGATAAATCCAAAGGGGTTAAAGGATTAAAACCATAAACAATTTCAAATAGAGAATATTTAGTGGCGGAATGAACAGTTCTATTATATGCAAATTCAATATGAGGCAAACAGTCTTCCCAAGCCTTTAAATTCTTAGAAAGTATAGAACGTGACAATGCAGATAATGTCCTATTAACAACTTCCGTTTGACCATCAGTTTGAGGGTGACATGTACTAGAAAATAAAAGTTTCGTACCAAGCTTACCCCACAAGGTCTTCCAAAAGTAGCTAAGGAACTTGGAATCTCTATCAAACACAATAGTCTCAGGCATGCCATGGAGCCTAACAATTTTACGAAAGAACAAATTCGCAATATGTGAAGCATCATCGGTTTTATGACAAGGTACAAAGTGTGTCATTTTTGAAAACCTATCAACTACCACAAATATAGAATCACTCCCATGTTTGGTTCTAGGCATCCCTAACACAAATTCCATGGATATCCACCCAAGGATGATCTGGAATAGGTAGAGGCATGTATAACCCATGGGCTTGCACCCTTGACTTAGCTTGTAAACAAGTCACACACCTTCCACAAATTCTTTCTACATCTCGTTTCATGTGTGTCCAAAAGAAATGTTCTTGTAGAACTGACAAAGTCTTAGCCACCCCAAAATGACCCATTAATCCCCCACCATGGGATTCTCTCACTAGCAAGTCTCTCAAGGAACAATGAGGTATACATAGTTTATTCTCTCTAAACAGAAATTCCTCACACCTATAATACTTTCCACATGCAATTCGTTCACAATTTTTATACTTCTCACCAAAATCAAGGTCATCAGGATACATTTGCTTAATATGTTCGAATCCTAGAACTCGAGCATCTAAGGCAGAAATTAAAGTGTACCTTCGAGAAAGGGCGTCGACTACCACATTGTCTTTACCTTTCTTATACTGGATGACGTACGGAAACGTCTCGATGAATTACATCCATCTTGTATGTCGTCAATTAAGTTTTTGTTGTCCCTTTAAATGCTTCAATGACTCATGATCCGTGTGAATGACAAACTCCTTAGGCCACAGGTAGTGTTGTCATGTCTCTAACGCGTGTACCAATGCATATAATTCCTTGTCGTAAGTAGGGTAGTTTAACGATGCCCCACTTAACTTCTCACTAAAGAATGCAATTGGTCGACCTTCTTGCATCAAGACTGCTCTAATTCCAATGCCAGATGCATCTCATTCTATCTCAAATGCTTTCTCAAAATTTGGTAGGACAAGAAGTGGTGCATTTGTTAATCTTTCCTTGAGCTTCACGAACACTTTCTCTTGTTCTTCTCCCCACTTAAATCCCACACTTTTCTTTATTACCTCGGTCAAGGGAGCAGCAATACTGCTGAAATCTTTCACGAACCTTCTATAAAAACTAGCAAGGCCATGAAAACTACGAACTTCTCCAACATTCGTTGGGTTCTTCCATTCTTGTATAGCTCTCACTTTTTCTTCATCAACCCGGATACCCTGCGAACTAACAACAAAACCAAGGAAAACCAGACTATCCGTGCAAAAAGTACACTTTTTAAGATTAGCAAATAACTTTTATTTTCGCAAAACATCTAAAACAGATTTCAAATGATTAACATGCTCATCCAAATCTTTACTATAAATTAAAATATCATCAAAGTATACTACTACAAATCTACCAATGTATGCACGTAAGATGTGGTTCATTAATCTCATGAAAGTACTAGGTGCGTTAGTTAACCCAAAAGGCATCATTAACCATTCATACAATCTATGTTTAGTTTTAAAAGCAGTTTTCCACTCATCTCCTTCTTTTATCCTAATCTGATGGTATCCTTGTTTTAAATCAAGTTTTGTAAAATATCGAGCACCATGCAATTCATCAAGCATATCCTCTAGTCTAGGAATGGGAAAGCGATACTTTACCGTGATGTTATTTATGGCTCGACAATCCACGCACATCCTCCAAGACCCATCTTTCTTGGGTACCAACAAGACTGGTACCGCACAAGGACTCATACTTTCCTTTACTTGACCTTTGAGCAAGAGCTCATCAACTTGCCTTTGAAGCTCCTTAATTTCCTCGGGATTACTTCTATATGCTGGTTGGTTAGGAATCGATGCGCCATGTACAAAATCGATCTGATGTTCAATACCTCTAACTGGAGGTAATCCACTCGGAATCTCTTCAGGAAACACGCCCTCATATACTTGAATGACAGAAGATATACAACTAGGCAAAGTATTAAGTAAATCATCATTAGTACTCAAATATGCCTCTCGATACATAAGTACGATCATGGGCTTGTTAAGAAGCATTGTCTTTTTAACCTCACTTGCCCTAGCATAGAAACTCTTATCTTTTCGCTCTTGGTTTTTCCCCTCATTTCTCTCTTTTATATTTTTATTGCTCACTTTGTTCTCCTTTTGCCCGGCTATCTCACTACTAGCTCTCATGTTTTCAGCCGACCCCTCACTCTTATTTTCTCTCAATTTCTCCTTTTGATCGGCTTCTTCTTTCTCTATGTTCTTTTCCTCACAAGCCGCACTCTTTTGTATACTAAGCTAATCTTCATACACCTGCATTGGAGTAAGTGGTGCAAGTATAATATTTTTGTTGTTGAAAACAAATGAGTACTTGTTTATGTACCCATCATGGTAAACTCTCCTATCAAATTGCCAAGGCCTCCCTAGCAACATATGACTCGACTGCATAGGTACCACATCACATAACACCTTATCCTCATATCTCTCAATCTTGAATTGTACCATCACTTGCTTATTCACCTTCACCTCTCCACTATCATTCAACCATTGCAATTTGTATGGTTTCGGATGTCGAATCAAATATAACTTCAATTTCGTAACCATGGTAGTACTAGCCACGTTAGTGCAACTACCCCCATCTATGATTACTCCACAATTTCTACCCTTCACTTGACAATGAGTATGAAATATGTTCTCCCTTTGCAAAGTCGCATCCTCCTCTCTAGCTTGGACATTCATTACCCTCCTAGTCACCAAACTCACCCTATCTACTATCTCCTCCTCAACCTCCTCTAAAGGCGGTATTTGTGAACACGCCTCCTCCTCATCCTCGGATGAAAACTCTCAATTCTCCCTCATAACCAGCACCTTCTTATTTACACACTCATTGGCAAAGTGCCCCATGCCTTGACACTTGTAACATCGAATGTCTCTTGTCTTGGTTCTAGTGTGTTCGGGTTTTAAAGTAGAAGTAGGTGTATACGTCGTAATCTTTGGGGTTTCAAACCTAGACTTCACAACAGCTTTATCTTCCCTTGGATTTCCATAATTAGGCTTCCAATTAGAGTTAAGGAAAACCCATGTATTACCCATCCTCTTGTGTTGTTGCTCTACCTTAATGGACTTTTGAACTAGTCCATTAATGTCAACATACGTTTGCAACTCCACTACATTGGCAATCTCCTTATTTAACCCCATTAGAAAGCAGGCCATGGTTGCCTCACTGTCCTCCTCTATGTGTGTTCTAATCATAGCAACCTCCATCTTCTTGTAGTACTCCTCTACACTCTTAGTACCTTGCCTCAAGGTTTGCACGTAGTTTTTGGTGTAGGTCCCTATAATAATGAGATGGTATGAACCGTCTCCTCATCACTCTTTTCATCTCCTCCCAAGTGTCAACTTGAGGTTTCCTATATCTCGCTCTATCCACCCTCATCTTCTCCCACCAAACCGCAGCGTAGTCGAAAAATTCAATGGCGGCTAGTTTGACTTTATTCAAGTCGGTATAGTTATGGCACCCAAAGATTCTCTCCATCTTCATCTCCCATTCTAGGTATAATTCTGAATCATTTTTACCTGTGAAAGTAGGCACCTTTAATTTTATCCCGTTCATATTATTATCTTCTCTATTTCCTCCCCATCTATTCCTGTCTCTCCTATCATTTGAGTCCCAATCCTCTCCACCGAACTCTTCCTCTAGATTACGTTTAGGTATTTCTTTAGGCTCAACTGGGCTTTGACTCTTACTTGCATTACCTATCACATCAAGTTTCTCATTAAACTCCTCACTCATCTTCCCCATCACCTCATGCATCTCCTCCCTTTGTTCCCTCATCATCTTTTCCATCTTAGCCATCATGGCTTCCATGAACAATTTATTATCATTTGCCATTTAATTTCCTCACCAAAACTCCCTTACGTGTATCTCTCCACTCGTGTATCACACCAAATTTTATCACTCAAATCAAAAGTTTAGGGTTCAAAAAGAACTATCAAGTATTAACAAGTGCAAATCAAGTGGCAGTTCAACACAAGACTCAACAATTGATAACGTATAGAGAATTAATTCAAGAGTAAGAAATTTGATGAAACGAAGACGCACAACGTATAGAAAGCTTTTTATCAGAATATTCAATTTTTCAAATCCATAATTTTGATTCGTAATAATTTTTTTTTTGTAAATAAAACTATCTGAAATCTGCCAAACTGTACGGAATGAACAATAACTAATGAACAATATTTTTTTTTTGTATCACAATCTCACTTTTCAATCGGTCACTGGTAATGTCCTCTTTCCTTTTCTCCCATTTTTTTGTCTGGAGTTTTGTACTTTTTTTTCTGGCTCTGCCGAATTCAGTAAGAAGCACAAATAACAGTAATTTTTTTTTGATAAGATTATAACCCTAGAAAGTTGTAGGGTTTGAAAGGAACAAATAAAACACAAATATGACGAACAAACGTAAGATTGATGATCCTAGTTCGAAGGAAGAAGAGAACGAAACAGATAACTAGTTAAGAACAATTTAAAGACATGATAGATTATGGGCGAACCTTTGCTCTGATACCAAAATGATACGATCTTCTCGGAAGGATTCGTTGAAGAACGAATTACTCACACGGCGGAAGCTAGGATCGAAGGATGTTTTGCGGGGGCGACACATCGACCCAACAATTTGCACGGAAAGAACCTTGGCATGTACAGCCGCAACCCGCAATCGTAGCAATTGAAGAACCTAAGTATTGTAAAAGACGCCACAATTGATATGGAAGAATCAATTGATAAGTCAAGAATGAACACACAAGCTTCACATCTGTATATTCTCAACAGTTCAAGAAGAACCAATAAGTTTTGATAAACTCACAAAATAATAATACTCAAAGTTGTTGTTCAATAGAAAGAAAACCCCTATTTATACCTAAACTAAGCTGCAAACTCGTACTAAGGAATTAGGGTAAAGTTTGATAGAAAACCCTAATTTACAAACAGTAAAACAGCAGGTCGGGGACCCTTGCGGCCGCAAGCCATTTTAGCCTTGCGATCGCAAGGTCTCCAGAAAGTTAGTTCGAAATTTACAAGGCCTTGCGGTCGCAAGCCTTATTAACCATGAGTCCGCAAGCCTTCCAGAATGTTGCCCGTGCAATTACAAGGCATGCAACCGTCCCTCTTGACTTGGATCACGTTCACCAGCTTCTTTTTACCCTTCGGGGTCTTCTCTTTATGGCTCATTGCTCGTGCTTTCATCTTCATTGTCTCACGAACTATGCCATTGACTTCTTCACGGATTTTCTTGGCTCTAGCTCTTGTGACTGGTCCAACAGTTGTCGGCATTGGTGTTGAGTTGTTGACGTTGTTGGGGATGTCCTCATCAAAATCAACCGAGTTCTCAACCTGGTCCCTCTGTGTAAACCCTAACAGTGGCAATTTACACGACTGAAGCCTACGTCATTTCCCCACTAATCGAATCACTCTGCAATTCCCCTTTCGTGGCTCATTACACCCCGAAAGAGCATTCTTTGGAGCTCAGGGCACAAATCCCATATGGGTTCTTCCCCAATTTCTTATTTCTTGTTGGGCTTTCTTCTATATTTTGGTGGGAAAGCTAGAAGTATGGTGAAAGAGGGTTCTGGTACTGTAATCACATGTCAATTTCCTGCAATTAGCATATGTCAATTTCCTGTGTGCAATTGATGCTTGGTGATGGTGTGAATACAGAGAAGGTCGATGTGGTGGGAATGTATATGTTGGGGGGGGGGTGTTAACTATTGGGTGGTGTTGTCCGGTTTGTGCTCAATTTTTTTTAATTTTTAATTTTATTTTAACAATTTCCAACTCGGCAATAAATTGAGAATGCATATGTTCATTAGAATTAATGAGGGCAATTGTCTTTTTACAAAATATTTAACGTTCCATCCAAAGATAATGTCACCAGTGACTAATATGAAGCCCAAAGTTGGGTTGAAAAGCCACCATAGGAAAGTTTCAACATATAAATAGGAATTGTCAAGTTCAGGGACCAAATTATATATTAATACCTTACGAAATGATCCATTTAGCATGATGTTTCGTATACTACTCTCACCAAATACAAATTTCTTGGGCAAGTGACATAGGATCACAAGAGGAGATTGGTCTAAAACTACCCCATGTGGGGATATACAATTTATTCCTGGTTCGTGGTTACAGTTAAATAATAAAAAAACTACTTTAGTTTGACCAAAATCAAGAAAAAGCTCATTTCAGATTGGTTTCATGAGATAATCAAACCAATTTCAAACAATATGTCAAACTCTTTGGACAACTAAGCTCGAATCATTAAGCGGACAACACGATAGTTCTACAAAAAATATAGGCTACACACTTGAGTTTGGTTCGATTAATTCTAGTTTGAGATTGATTTGAGAACAAATTAAATCAATCTTTAACACCTTTAATGTTCACTAAAATTATCACACAAGCTTAAATATTTAAATGTTCAAACCGACCCAACTCGTTTTCACCCCGATTTGTGAATTTTTTTTTCATCTTTTTTTGTGTCTCCGTAATAATTAGATTAAAACGTAAGAGAAATAAAGAAAAAAAAAATGACAAGAAAGAAAGAATCCCATAAAAAAGTTGAAATTCCAATTGAATGCATCGCAAAATGAACCAGACCTCATGTCCCTTGACAATGTATGATTTTGAAATTGCAATGCATGATTTTGATGCATCAGAATTCTAATTGGATGCATCGCAAAATGAACTAGATCTCATGTCTTTAGATGATGCATGGATTTGAAATTGCGATGCATGATCTTCATGCATCGTTTATTTGATTAGATGCATCGCAAAATGAACTAGATCTCATGTCTATTCTTTCGTGTACACAGTCAATAAATGATTCGAAATTGATGCATATTTCATGCATCGTAAATCCAAATCGATGCATCACGATTCACAAATGATGGATCGTGATTCAAAATTGATGTGTTCAAATTCAAAAGAGTGTCCAACAACGAACAAATTCTTATTCAGACATTTCGTCAAATAGTTTATATGTATAGCAACACACACACAAAAGTGAAACTGTTTTGAATCACAACAAACAAACACAATGAAGAAGAAGATAATTGAAATGTTGTGACTAGTCCCAGCTTGGTCTTCCTTCTCCTCTTTGAACATGACAAAGAAAGAGAAAAGGAAAAAAAAAGAGTTAGAGTGACAGAGCAAAGTAACCACCATTATTATTCATCACCGTAATTTTCCATTCTCTTTCCTCTTCTTCCCTAAGCACCAAACTTTCTTTTACCGATTCTTACTGTGGTAAAGAAAGTGAGACTAAAAATTCTCATGTAAGTAAGAAAATAGAAGAAAAAACAAGTGCAACAAAAGGGAAGATAAGGATCGAGGCGGACGAACTCAACGAAGACGAATAAGAAGAAGAAATTTTCATCGGTTCTGTAATTAGGTATTTTAGGAACAATATTATAAAAATAAACTTAAGCGTTAAAAAAATGAACTTAAGTGGTTATAAATCTTACAAAGTGGACCACTGGAATTTATCAATTTTTCTATAGGTTAGCCCACTTAAGCCACAACCATGGTGGGTTGGGCTAGAGGGACAAATTTCAGGCGGGCCACCCTGACCTGGCCCCGTTAAATAGAGGATATTGATGACCCGCCCACTAACCTTGACAATGATAGTACTCGTCCACCCATGTCTCATGTGGTAGACTAACACAGGGCCGGCCCTGAGATATGTCTGGAGGGGCAAAGGCCAAATTGGGGGCCCCAAATTTGTAAAAATTAGCTTATACATTGTATATATAATTTATTGTTAAAATTTTTAACAAGTAGCGTGTTGTTGTAATGGTCAAGGGTCGTGCCTAAAATGCTGAAGGTCAAAGTTTGAAACATGGGAATGAGTTTTTAACTTCTAATTAATTGGTCTGGCCTGTAAAGTGTATAATATATAATGTATATATAATTATAATATATTTATTTGTCTCAATGGTTAATGTTTTATTTTGTTGGTTGTGTGGTCATGAGTTCTACACTTCTACTCTTATCTATGTAAAAAAAAAAAAAATCAATAAAAGGACCATTTTATTTTTTTTCGCCATGGGCCTCTGAATGTTCAGGGCCGGCCCTGGACTAACATACCAATAAGTGCCACATTTACTACGCATGCTACGTTTAACATGACTTTTTGTTGATTTATAGTCTAGCTCATCGTAATAAGATTTATTTATTTTTGGTTAAGTCATTTTAAAAGAAGTGTTCACATTCCAAGATTATTGTCTTTAAATGTTATTTAGATTACTTCCACACAAACATTAGTTAACTTAGTCTAACACAAACATCAAAATCAAAGAGAAAAATGAGTTTCCAAGAATAGAGTTGAGTTGGATTGTTTTTGTTATAAGGGGTACGAAATGAGATTCAAATTATGGAGTAGAAGGGGAAATTCTAGCTGGGTTAACACGGGGTGGGTAAGGGTAAGTTGCAACATCCATTTGAGTTTGACACATGAAATCTTTGTACCAAAATCCTGTCTCAAATGGAGTTTATTTTATTGCTTGACACCTGTCCAACACTGCTAATGTCTGACTTTTCATGTCAAAATTATTAAACTCTCACCTGTCTGACTGTCCCCACTGTCACCGTGAACGTGATTGGCGTGTTAACCATGAGAATAGGGATTTTTATTGGAATGTGTAATGGGTTGAAACATGTCAAACCCATTAGAACTTAAATGTCAAACATATTGAAATGAATTATGTCGGAATAAGTTAGGTTGAAACATATAACGGGTTTAAACAGGTCGACCCGTCTCAACTCAAAAAATTTCTCACAAAAACATAAATTTATAACATAAAAAGCTATAGGCCGAAATAGACAATAGGCTCGATCCGCTTTAACACGACCCGACACGTTAATATTATTGGATCGAAACGATCACCCGCTTCAACCCAAAAATATTAATAGGTTGAGTGGATTAATGGATAATGGATAATCAGTTATAATTATCAGGCCTATCTTCATTTTGGATAGGACTTGATGATTTTGAAATCTCTCTCTCAAAGCTTGTAAGTGGGAACAGATGGAGCGAGTGTCGAGTGATAAGAAACAACCAAAATTGCTGGAATTGGTCTTCAATCTTCATTCATGGTTTGCGGGTCGTAGTTTAATTTCATATTTGGGTGGTCCAAAACGTAAGCACAAGACCTACCAGTAAGACCGCTTTAAGGGTCTTGCCAATGTTTTCTTCATCATTTCCTTCCTACTCGACCACACCATAACTTTTTAAATATACTGTAACTCATTTATTTTTTTAGCTTTAATTAATTCATTTAACTTTATACGAATATATTGATATTTCAAATATTTTTTACAAATAAAATAAATTAATCATTTATATTTTAATTTATGATTTTCATTAATAAATTGCATATAATTTTTATTATTAAGTGTCTGAAAAAAGAAAAAGCTTACATTAAGAAAAAAATTGATTACAAAAGAAAAAAAAAACAGGAAAAGAAAAGGCAAAAACCAACATGGCTAACCGTATCCGAATTGAGAACAAGTAGGAACCAAATTTTTGGGAACTCTCCTCAATGGCTAGGAACCAAATCCAATGAGGAACCACAATTGGAGATGACCTCATACAAAAATAATATCTTTGCAAGCTTATCAAGCCAAACCCCTATCACGAGTTTTTTTTTTATAAGAGTCAAACTCAAGCAATTCGATTCAATTTGTAGCGCAATAGTGCATCGAGTAAGAACAAGAGGCACTTACTCTCTCATTATTTGTATAGAGCATAGTTAACCAAAAAAAAAAAAAGTACGAATCAGTGGCCGACCCATGTGCTCACTATAGAGTAACATGACTCCACTAAAACATAAACTTTACCAAAATGGACACAAAATCGTAGAGAGAACCTTTGTTACTATACAATCTTACAAATTTGTTTATACTAATACTAACTAAAGTTTTGTTAATTTTTTAACGTGGAACAAACCCAAGTCCGTGTCTTTTCTAATCAACCCTAAGAGCAAATACAATGGAGTAGTAAAAGGTAGCATTGTGAAGATTTTGGAAAGCAATGGGGATAACTCACGGTAGCTTCAGTAGCCAGAAAAAGAATGGAAAGGTTTTGGTAGCCTTCAATGCTGCTGTAGCATTAACTCCAATAGCAAAAATAAAGGAATGAAACGGCATTGTTTTGAACCAAAAAAGAATGAAGTAGTATTATAAATTGAACAATTCAATCAGCAATTTCAAAGCATTGAATAGTGGCCGACATATCCTTTCCTCTCCTTTCCACGTGGCGTCATTTGACTGGTCACGTGAATTTTTTTCTTTTTATTCGGTTTTTGGCCTATTTTTCATCTCAAAAATTATTTTTTTTTCAATTATTTTTTTAAAAATATCTCCACATTTTTATCTATAAATAGAGACTTGGTTTGTTGAATTTGGATACTAACTCAATTTTCTACAATTTTTTGAGTTTTCCTTCCTTTCCTTTCTCTCCCTCCCAAAATTTGATATTTTCCATTAACCATATTTAGTTATTTCAAGATTTTTGAGTTAACTAAATTTAGTACTAATATTTTATTTAGTTGTTAATTATTAATATTACTATTATTATAATTATAATTTAGCTATTAATATTATTGTCATTATTGCTAATTGTTTTGTTATTATTCTCATTATTATATTATTATTGTCATTTACTTTATATTAACATTGAATAAGTTCTTATTATTATTGTTGTTATTATCATTAGTAATATTATTGTTGTTAATATTATTTTTACTGTTAATTACCTAATCAATGGCTTCATGTTTGTTCTCCCGAAAAGGCAAAAACAAAAAAAAATCGAGATAACAAATAAATAATATTTGAAAATACGCTAAGTAGTTAATATTTTTTTAGGTAGTTAATATTAACTTAATGAATAAATTTCATAATTAACAATCACTAATTAATATATGTAATATAAAATTAACCACAATAACATTAAATCAATTGAATTTAATATATGTAAAATATAATATATAGTATTATTATTTAATAATGAATATTAATTTTTGAAAAATATTTTTATTAAAAATTAATTGAATTTTTAATTTAGTAATTTATGCAATATAAAATTTATTTTGCATAAACAAATTTATTTATTAATATATAATATATAAAAATATAATATAATTGAGATAAAGATAATGGAGTATGTAAAAGTTATTGGGCTTTGTGTCACCGCTATAAGAAGTTTTTTTGTTGGGTAGCTTAGAGTACCTTAAAGATGTTTTTTATTTATTTTTAATGATTTGGGTAGCTTGGGGGAGCAACATTTGCTCCCCCATTGTACATGCTCTAAGACACTACTTAAAGTCGTAATTTCTAATTCATCCAAACACCAATTTAGGCAAATAAAAATACAACTTTGAATTGTTCGCACGAAGTTGACACAAATCCTTTACTAACTTTGCTATTAGACGAATGAGCAAGAAGAAAATCGTGTCAAAAGTTACACAATTTTCCTCACATTTATTACAATTTTCCAACACAATAATGATTTCTAAGCTTTGTATGGTATCACTCACACTAGGAAATTTTCTGAATCCGTCGGTGGGAGGAGTTACTGGCTTACAGCCAAATTCTAACAGCTTGGTTTGTAACTCAAACAGTGTTTTAGTAACAGGGGACAAATAGGCGTATTCCGTAATAATTGTGGCGGGTTCAAAATTCAAACACTTCATGGGGATTGAAACCAACGACTTCAAGATCTTTGGCCGAGTGCCCTTGTCATCTCTCCCAACTCAAAGGAAAAGCCAAAAATTGGCCACGAACACAATCACCTACCTATTTATAACTTTAAGTTGAGTTGAAATAAGATAGCTCAAGCCTCAAAGTCAGTAATGAAAATTGATGGTGTCATAGCAAGGGTTGAAAGCCAATTAAAAATATTGGAAATTTAGACCGTTGACCTAATCCTTCCTTCTACCGTTCCAAAACTCTCGACTTCTGGGCAACAGCACAAAAAACAGAAAGTAGGCCAGCCATTGTATAGACCTGCTTCCAGTTTCGGGATCCAGCACCAATAGCTGCACCCCCTATGCCACCAGCAATCAAAGCATTCACCTGTAAGCAGAAGTTTGCCAATAACCAATCATTTACTTCAGAACTTGAATTACTGTTGACATCAACCTTTAGTATTCTTGCATGTCAGTTAATAAGACCCACTCCAACTGCTATGTAATGTATGGGGGAATTGTGATAATGTTTTTCTGTAGGCATTTTATTTGAGCTTTGTTTACTCTTTTGTAATCGAGCCTCTTCCTAATTGAAGGGTATGCCCTTGAGTAGGACATATAGGCTAATTTTCCAACCAAAGGAAAAACAATTAGGGGTAAGGATCTCGTGTGTTGAATCTTTTGATCATGAAGTTGAGCCTATCGACCATAAATTTCCAAAATAAGTGAAAAAATGAAAAAATGTAGCTGACCCAATCTTTTTTCCTCCGATATCTTTCAATCCCGCAGCAAGTAAATGAAAAAATTCCAGCAAAGAGTCCTAAAAAGGAAAGAGAATGAAATACATCAGGTAGAATTCAAGGAATTGGAAAGAACCTTTATGTTTCAACCAAGGAAAAAAAATACATGATGTCAAAAAGCACCGCATCGACATAGAAGATTGACGAGCATTAACTTATACTCCCTATGTCCCAAAAAGTGTCATAATTTGAAAGTCAAGACTTTTAATATTCCCTCCAACCAGATTGAGTGTCCTTTTTGAAATTCTTCTGTCCAAAATGAAGGATTCAAATCAGCCTCGTCAACCAATGAGAAGGATGTGGGACTCGGACTTCTAATCTTAGGAACTAAACTTAGATATTGTCTCATTTTGTATGAAGTTACTAAATTCACCTTTGCTTTCTCTTTCTGTCTTCTCTATTTCATTTCTCTTTTGGTCAGTGTTTTTTTTTTCTTTTCTTTCCTTGAGAAATGCATAATTATATAAAAGAAGAATATGTTGAGAGGAAAGGTTCAAGATCAGACAGTCTTCAACAGAGAAGAAACTTCCTGTCTCTATATGCCTCTCTAGACCGCTTCATTTCAATCTTCAATTAGGCTTTTGAATCGGATGGTTGTGTGTGAGCCTACCTTTTGTGGGCTCAGTAGGACTCGGGTGGATGTTCTAGCAATGATGTGGAATGGACTGGTGCGCTTGAAATTGATTGATGGAATGGACGAAGAAAGATGATTTCTAATCTTTTATCTTGCTTTGAATAAGGGTGTCAGTGTCCTTGTCCTTTAGGAGAAAGCCAAGTGAAGCGGTCATAGGAGCAGTGATGTACTTTTGCATTTTGTGTACTAAGGCCGCTCAAAGCTCCTTACCTAGACCTATCATCCGTGTCCCCTTTTATCACCGCATCTATCGGAGATGAAAGAGCCTATCCTTTTAGTCTTTTAGCCTTTTCCTTCACATATCAAGGAAATAACTTAAGCGCTTAAGCATGGCTTTTCTGCACCAATGGAATGGCCCACATTCACGGACTTCCATAGCTCGGACAGAGATGATAGCATTTATTTCATCATGCTTGACTCTGGATTTCATCAGATTTCAATCTTTGACCAATCTATGACCAACTATATATATTTCTTTATTAATACAAAGGTAAAGGAAACTATCGAGATAGGGAAAAAGACTAAGGACAGGTAAAAAAGCGCGAAATCTACTTTAGTAGGCCCTTTCCAGTATTCTAGGAAGCATTGTCTGTCAAGCTTCTTTAATCCCAGAGATAGATGAAAGATCTTGGCTAGGAGCAGCTTTTGAAGATGTTGATGGCTTCAGCGTGCAAACCTGTCAACCCTAATGTTCGGTTTAGTGCCGGCTTGTCTCCGCTTGAGACTCCCTTTTTTATTCAGTTTTTTCTTTTCCTAGGGAGAGCAGCCTTTCTCTCATAGAATTTTCTCTGCCTTCTTAGGCGATGAAGAGAACGGCTAGGGGCAGTGGGCATTAATTTAGCAAAGGCTTCTCTGATTGAAGAATCCATTTTATTTAGTAAATCACATTTAATTGGCTTTGGTGGTGGAAGAGTTAAATAGGGAATCATCTTTCTTTTCCTTCCGACTCATGAAGGCAATAGGTCTAGAATATATTTTTTTGATAAGTATGAAGGCAATAGGTCTAGAATATTGCATTAGAGTCAAGCTTCCCACCAAAGAGAGAAGACCGCCTTTTGCACCGAGATGACTCTTACTTCACTTTTCTTTCCCCAACTCTTCCTCTGCCTTTTCAAAGCGGAAAGAATCAGACCCACCACTCCCATAGCCGAGAAAGAGCTTTCTAGTAGATGAAGTAGCTCTTGCCCCACCGCACACTCGCGGAAAAGCCATGGGTGTAATACAATTGCTATCAGATGGTCGATCATAAGATAGAAATAGTTTTTCTGTGTCACGGGTTGCTTCTTCAGGATTCTTGCTGGAAATGCCTCCTCTTCTGCTTTATTGAGTAAAGCGAGCTTCTTTCATATACTCTTCTGCTACGCTTTTAAATGCTCAGGCGTAGAAGCGTAATGTTGAG
Organism: Codonopsis lanceolata; assembly: GCA_013146195.2. Taxonomy (NCBI): domain Eukaryota; kingdom Viridiplantae; phylum Streptophyta; class Magnoliopsida; order Asterales; family Campanulaceae; genus Codonopsis; species Codonopsis lanceolata. Next base: position 112,612,793 of record CM028382.1, on the reverse strand, counting down.
GCTCAAGTTGGAAATGACTGCAAGCTGGTACCAACTCAGGGAGATCAAAGTCAATACGAAGCTTAGAAGTTGGCCTACCCTCGCAAAGACTGAAGGCTATATCCACGAGAGACGAAAAGGAGGATCAGAGGAATGAGTTGCAAGATAGCAATTCTTATCAGAACACGAAACCGAGCCCCTTATTTCATTCACGTCCATGCATGGGCTAGAACAAGTGGAGCGAGATGGCTAGAATTGAAGTGCAATTTATCGAATTAAAAAGGATGTGTCTCAGATTCTTCGATTGTGGTGTTCGGTAGTTGACCCAAATACCGAGAACTCTTTTGTAGATATAGTGAACAGGACTCTTACTTAGTAATTCTTTTGTCTTGTATACTTCTTGTACATGACGCGTCACCTGTTTTGACGATGTGATTTATATATATTTGTACTTATCAAAATTTTAAAAAAAATATCGGGTTGAAATCTATTAGCTTTTGGAAAGGGGGCAACGTTTTAGCTAGCAGAAGCTGTGGAACGAACCTCAGCAGAAGCAGAGGATGAAGATCTGCCTATTGATCTAAGGGTATATAGTAGCGGAAATCAAACTGCCGAGACACTGACAGTATCCTGACCGAAGAGGCATTGCTTTCAGATTGACACTTTTCTTTTTGTTTAGCTCAGAGATCATCCGATGGTAAGACGTAAGGTCAGTCTTTGGATAAAGGATTCATTCTATCCCAGTGAAAATTCCTTAGGCCTCACGGATTCAGCAACGGATAGGAAGCAAGGTCAATTCAGCTTCTCTTTTTACTCTTTCCTTTTATTCTTTGATTCTTCTTGTTTTTTTTAAGTATATATTAATAACAAAAACGGCAAAGAAGGTGCCGCATCCTATGTACACAAGAGGAGTACTCCAATAATTACAGATTACAAATGTTCGCTACAAAGTCAGCAAAAGAGTTGACCTCAGGCCTAACACCGTCAATACACCAAAAAAAGGGCAGCTGAAGAAGTTCATTCTTCAGCATTGACATAGGCCTTTCCTCATTATCAAACGCTCTCCTATTCCTCTCTCTCCAAATCACCCAGCACACTCCCAAAGGAATAGTATGCCAAATAAAATATTTTTGTTTCCTTTTGTACAAAGACCAGCAATGGAAGAGATCCTTGATTGATTCCGGCATAACCCACGGTAAGTTAAAGATGCAGAAGATGAAATCCCACAAAGCACCCACCACCGGACAATGAAGCATAAGATGATCAGCACTCTCACCATTCCTTTTACACATGTAATACCAGCTCACTATCACCTTACCATGCCTCCTAAAATTATCCCCCGTAAGACTAGCTTCATTCACCACTTCCCAATTGAAAAAAGCAACTCTAGCCGGCGCTTTAGTCTTCCAAATAACTTTCCAAGGAAACAGACCCCTTCCCCCAATATCTGAGCCAAAGTAGTAAGAATTAACCGAGAACATTTTATTTTTAGACCTTTCCTAGATTGATGTAGGACGGGGTAGGAAGAAGTTAAGTTCGTTAACGTACGAACAAACGGGTGATTGATTCCGTTCAATCGGACGAGAAAATAACAAGAAAACAAACAACTACGGCTGTATTCTAAAAAAGAAATAAACTGAATTGTTATTGTTAGAATATAGTTTTGTGTATATTTAGGATTATATTGTATATTATTATATTTGTAGGGACCTTGATGTAACTTGTGTTTATATATATATTGGTGGCCGAACTGATTTACAGTTAACGGCTTCATCAACATTGTCTGTGACTTTTCTTCGATAACATGGTATCAGAGCATGATTCTTGGTGATTATGAGATTATGGTGAAAGGCTACATCAATGGTTTATGTGTATTAAACCCTAGTGTACTATGATGGGTTCGTGTTCTTCATTTTACGAACACTGTAACTGCCGTCAAGTTCTTCACAGTGCGATGTTGGAATTGGTTAGGATTTAGGTCACGCAATTTCTTCTGTGTAGTTGTCTAGTATAGGCGACCAAGTCTGTAAGTTGTTTTCTGCCAGTCGGTGCCGGAATAGTGCCTCAGGCGCCGGCGCGTCTGCAGGAATTTTCTCGCCGGACTTTCACAGATCAGTTCGCCTACTCATGTTCATCTAGGGTTCATTGTCAGTTTTCTAATTTGGTGATTTTTTGGCTGGTTGGTTTGCAACTGCAATGAGTGTGCACTGTTTTGTTCAGTTTGGCTGTGCACTGTTTGTTTGGTTTTTTTCTATAAATCATATAATGCCTACTTCTGAACCCTTAGACGGTAAGGCTGTAATTTCTAAAGTTTTTTCCGTTGGTTCACGGATTACAGATAAACGACTTATAGGTAAGAACTATTTGATGTGGTGTCGTGTTATTGAAATGAGTTTGAAAGGACAACAGAAAGAAGATCATCTTACTTCCGTTCGTGAGAAAGATACTACGTGGATGCGTGATGATGTTGATTTATATGGGAAACTTATGAATTCAATGGATGAAGAAATTGCAGAATTAGTTGCTCATACCACTACTGTTCGTGATATGTGGGAGTACTTGGCTGTTATATATGGCGGTAAAGATAATTTGAATCGTATTTATGATCTCTCTTGTGCGATGTTTCGTCAAGATCAACGCGATCGCACTGTGACTCAATACTTTGCTGATTACAAGAAATTAGCTGCAGAATGGAGTTATTTATTACCGTTGAGTGTGGATGTTCGTCAAATGCAAGCACAACGAGAACAATTAATGATACTTGGATTTCTTGCTGGTTTGCGGTCTGAGTTTAGTACCGCTCGTTCGCAGATTTTATCTAGCACCGATGTTGGTTCTCTTCAAGATGCATTTTCTCGGGTTCTTCGCACTTCTTTAGAATCTGGTACCAGTAATAATATTGGTAGTGTTAATCATATGCGTGAATCCTCTGCACTTCTAGGACAGGAATCACACGGATTTGACTATGGTGGTCGTGGTGGTAGGGGTCCTAGGAGAGGGGGTCATACTTGGGGTCGAACTGGTGGTCGTAATGGTCGTGGTGGTGGTAGATTGAGTTCAGAGTCTCGTATTTGTTATCATTGTGGTGCTACAGGTCATACTATTAATTGTTGCTGGAAACTGCATGGGAAACCACCTGCAGATAACTTTGCTCATGTTGCTTCTACTTCTGATAGTGTTAATCATCCTTCTACACAACCTCCATCTACTCAGCCAAGTCAGCCTAGTGAGAGTAAGATGGTGATGATGTCGATGAAGAGTTTGCTCGTTACACGTTTCGAGGCCTCTTCTTCCTCTCTCGCTACTTTTGTTCAATCGGGTAACCTACTTGCATGTTTTTCTTCGTCTGGATGTCAATGGGTTCATGATTCCGGTGCCTCCGATCATATGACTGGCAATCGTGGTCTCTTTTCTTCGTTTACTAGTACGTTGGGTAATTCTAATGTGACACTAGCAGATGGTTCGGTTGCTCCTATTCAGGGGCGCGGTAATATATGTCTCACGTCGTCTCTTCAATTGTCCTCGGTTTTGTATATTTCGGGTTTTTCATTTAATCTTTTGTCTATTAGTCGATTTACTCATGATCATCATTGTGAGGTCTCATTTTTTCCAACTCATTGTGTATTTCAGGATCGTGCGACGAAAAAGATTATTGGTAGAGGGCGAGAATCTGGTGGACTATATTTTTTTGAGCCTGTGGCGTCTACTGTGTGTTCCAGTTCTTCAGTTTCTCCTTTCCAGATTCATTGCCATTTGGGTCATCCTTCTATGTCTAGTCTCAAGAAGTTGTGTCCGGATTTATCCTCATTATCTGATCTTGTGTGTGATGCCTGTCAATTTTTTTACAAAACATCATCGTATTTCTTATTTTCCTAGAGTTAATAAGCGGGTTCATGCCCCATTTGATGTTGTACACTCTGATGTATAGGGTCCTAGTCCTGTTGTTTCTAAGTTGGGTTATCGGTATTTTGTCACATTTGTGGATGATTATTCCCGTGTAACTTGGATTTATTTAATGAAAAATCGTTCTGAATTGTTTAATATTTTTTCAGATTTTTGTGCTGAAATTGAAACTCAATTTAGTGTGCCTGTTAAACTCCTTCGCAGTGATAATGCTCAGGAGTACTTTTCTAATGTCTATTCTTGATTTATGGCTAGTCGTGATATGCCTCATCAGTCCTCATGTATTGATACACCTCAGCAAAATGGGGTTGCTGAGCGTAAAAATCGCCATTTACTTGAAGTTGCCCGTGCTCTCTCTTTTCAGATGAATGTACCTAAACACTTTTGGGCTGATGCTGTCTTAACTGCCTGTCATCTAATTAATAGGATGCCTTCTTCTGTTCTTCAGGGTGAAATTCCATATCGCGTCTTGTTTCCTTCAGTCTCTTTATTCCGTTCCTCCACGAATATTTGGGTCTGTTTGTTTTGTTCGTGATCACCGTCCCAGTCTTACTAAATTAGATCCCAAGGCTCTTAAATGCATCTTTGTGGGTTATTCTCGTAGTCAGAAAGGGTATCGGTGTTTTTCTCCCGAATTGAACTGTTACTTTGTTTGTACTGATGTTACATTTCATGAGTCTACACCGTTTTATCCCATCTCTGTTGCACCTTCTGTTGATGTTGATTTTTTGTCCGAAGATGATTTTCTTATTTATCGAGTGGGGTGGGCCACTTCTTCTCCTGCTCCTGTTCCACCGATGGTTCAGCCTCCTATTCATCAGGTTTATTCTCGTCGCACGTGCCCTTCAAAGGATTTGCCTCCTGATTCTACTCCTACCGAGCCAGTTCGTTCGTCGCTCGATCCTACCATGGTTGATTCTTCTTCGGATCTTGATGTTCCTATTGCTCGTCGCAAAGGTAAACGTACTTGTACTTTATATTCTGTTTCTAACTTTGTTAACTATAATGGGTTATCTCCTAAACATTGTGCGTTTGTTGGACTTCTTGAGTCTTATTCTATTCCAAAGTCTGTGTCTGAAGCAGTGAGTCATCCTGGATGGCGAGTAGCTATGGAAGAAAAGATGAGTGCTCTTATGCATAATCAGACTTGGGATTTGGTTTCTCTACCTACTGGTAAAAATGCTATTGGGTGTAAATGGGTGTATACGGTTAAGGTAAATCCCAATGGTACTTTGGCTCGTCTTGTTGCCCAAAGGATATGCTCAAACATATGGTGTAGATTATTCTGATACATTTTCTCCAGTTGCTAAACTTGCTTCTGTTCACTTACTTATATCACTTGTTGCATCTTATCATTGGCCACTTCATCAGCTTGATGTGAAGAATGTTTTTCTTCATGGTGATTTACAGGAAAAGGTGTATATGGAGCAACCACCAGGGTTTGTTGCTCAGGGGGAGTTATCTGGTATGGTTTGCAAATTAAAGTGGTCATTGTATGGTTTGAAACAGTCTCCACGTGCGTGGTTTGGCAGATTCAGTGATGTGGTGATAGAGTTTGGTCTTACAAGATGTCACAGTGATCATTCTGTATTTTATCGACAGAGTAATGCAGGTATTGTTTTATTGGTTGTGTATGTAGATGATATTGTTATTACTGGTAGTGACAACGCAGGCATTAGTACACTTAAGGAGTTTCTTCAAATGAAATTTCAAACTAAGGATTTAGGTAGTTTGAAATATTTCTTGGGTATTGAGGTTGCTCGTTGCAAGCAAGGTATCTTCTTGTCTCAAAGAAAGTATGTGCTTGATTTGTTGGGTGAGACAGGAATGTTAGAAGCAAAACCTTCTGTTAGTCCTATGGAGCCAAGTCTAAAACTCAGGACTGAAGATGGTGAAGAATTTGCAGAGCCAGACAGATATCGTCGACTTGTTGGTAAATTGAATTACCTAGCTATAACTAGGCCGGATATTACTTTTACAGTTAGTGTTGTAAGTCAGTTTATGCCCTCACCACGAACTACTTATTGGGATGCTGCTGTAAGGATTCTAAGATATCTTAAACAGGCTCCAGGGTAAGATGTACTATATCGTGATCATGGACATATAAAGATTGAAGGGTTTGCTGATGCTGATTGGGCAGGTTCTCCAGATAAGAGATCTACTTCAGGATACTGTGTATTTGTTGGAAGTAATTTGGTATCTTGGAAGGGTACAAAACAACCGGTGGTGTCAAGATCTAGTGCAGAGTCTGAGTATAGAGCTATGGCTAATGCCACGTATGAACTTGTGTGGATTCGTCAACTCCTTTGTGAGATTGGTATTGGTAACTCATTACCTATGCAGTTATGGTGTGATAACCAGGCAATCATTCATATTGCCTCAAATCCAGTGTTCCATGAACGAACAAAACACAGAGAGATTGATTGTCATTTTGTTCGAGAGAAACTTCAAGAAAAAGTGATTGTCACGAGTTATGTTAAAACCGGGGATCAACTCGCGGATATATTTACTAAGTCATTGAATGGGAATAGAATTGGTTATATTTGTAATAAGTTGGGCATGCATGATATTTATGCTCCAGCTTGAGGGGGAGTGTTAGAATATAGTTTTATGTATATTTAGGATTATATTGTATATTATCATATTTGTAGGGACCTTGATGTAACTTGTGTTTATATATATATTGGTGGCCGAACTGATTTACAGTTAACGGCTTCATCAACATTGTCTGTAACTTTTCTTCGATAACAGTTATTGCATAAAAGTCGATCTCCAACAATGGAATAACCTCTCCTTTATATAGGCTACAAAATGGGGAGTCTAGGGCATAGGAAAAGACAAGATAAAATAAATGCAAAAAATCAAAAGGCTAAATTCATCCCGTAGAAGATGGGCCGGATGTACCTCATCAATAAAGCTGCATATGCTCATCCTCTTGTTCCCCATCACAGATGACCTTGTCATCATTACACATGTCCGAATATAACAACTCGGAGAGCTGGAGAAAGCTCTCCACTTCCCAATCCTGAAAATACCTTCTAAAAACTGGATTCCAACTGATCATGCCTTCTTCCTGCGAAATAATTGCAAAATAATAGCACTGATGTTGACTTCTTTATTAATCGCAATGTTAAAAAGGGTTGGAAAGGCCCTCCACAACTCCACATCGCCACACCACCTATCCAACCAAAATCTGACGGTATTACCTTTTCCTACTTCAAATGAGATATTTCTAGCAAAAGCATCCACCCTTTCCGGATTCCTTTCCAAACCCCCACCGCATAAGACAAGGAAACTTCCTTTGGAAACCAAAGATGATTTCCTTCCCCATACTTGCTCGCCACCAATCTCCGCCAAAGCGCATCCTTGACGATCAAGTATCTCCACAACCATTTACCCGACAGAGCTCTATTGAAAACTCTGAGGTTCTTAACCCCTAGGTCACCAGTTTTGATACTAGAACAAATTTTGGACCAATTTACAAGATGATACTTCCGATCCACCATCGAACCTTCCCATAAGAAGTCCCTCTCAAGTTTTTTCGTCTAACTGATGTTGGGATGACGAACAAGGACATAAAGTATGTAGGCATCGAAGACAACGTGCTCTTAATGAGTGTAAGGCGACCTGCCTTAGAAGACAAACACTGCTTTTTCCATCCTGCCAAGCAACGCTGAAATCTTTCTATGACCGGAACCTACATGTTCGAGCTCTTAAAAGAAGCTCCTAGTGGAAGACCCAAATAGGTAAAAGGGAGGGCTGTCACCTTACAGCCGAAGAAGGAAGACAACTCCCCAATGTTTCCTACATTCTCGACTGGAATAATTTCAGACTTGGAGATATTAACTTTAAGTCCCAAAACAACCTGGAAAAAAAAGGCAAGACCATCCGTAAATAGCCTAGTTGAGAGTCCTTCGCTTCACAAAACACAAGAGAATCATCAACGAACTAGAGATGCGACATCGAGACAGGGACTCTACCATTTCCTACTACGAAGCCACTAATGAAACCCCCCGCTATAGCTTTATCCATCATTAAGCTCAGAGCTTCCATCACTAAAATGAAGAGGAAAGGAAAGAGAGGGTCTCCTTGGCGAAGGCCCCTCGAGGTTCCAAAGAATCCAGCCGGCTCTCCATCAATCATCACTGAAAACCTCACAGTAGAAATACAACAAAAGATCCATCTTCTCCATCGGTCTCTGAAACCCATTCTACTCAACAAATAGATAAGAAACCTCCCAATTGATGTGGTCATATGCTTTTTCAATGTTCAGTTTGCAAATCAAAGAGATGAAAGAAGAATTTAGACTTTTTTCGAAGCCCATGTTCGAATGGAAGAACTTAAATACATCCATTATATCATTCTTCAAAATCTCCCAACTGTACTAGAAAAAACGCCATAGAGAAGCCATCGGGCCAGGCGCTTTATCACCATTCATACTCCAAAAGGTTAACTCCAGCGCTGAATTATCTTTCTGATTACGGACTTTAAAATGCATCCCATCTAACAGCGGCCGTTGGAATTCTGATAGAAATCTACTATACCCACCCTAATGGCAGATTTTTCCTCCGGCAGAGTACCATCTATTGAAATGCTATGAATGTGATTAACCCTCTTATTGGCATTTGCCGTCCGATAAAAAAATTTGGTGTTCCTGTCACCTTCCTTTAGCCATTGAACCCAAGATTTCTGTCTCCAACAAATTTCCTCTTTAATCAACAGGATCTCTGCCTCCTTCCTCAGCTCATTACGCCAAATGGACTCCTCCTTGGACAACTCTCCTGAGCTCTCTTTGGAATCCAAAAACTGAATACCTTCCAGCACTACCTTAATTTTCTCCTCAATCTTTTAGCAGCCGGTGCAAGAATCTGAAGTGCTCGCTAATAGGGCCGGAGTCAATTCAGTAGGATAGAAAATTTATCAAATGGTTCTAAGCCCCTTACTGCTCATCTTTTTGTTCCTTCTAGCCACTAAGGCGCACTTTGCCTTTTCCAAGTTGGAAGATCCCAAAAAGATGCACTTTTTCTATTCGACATAGCAGCCAAAGTTCTCTTTTTTATTGATTCTAAATAAAGGAATGGTTCTGGCCAGCTTTCGTTATTTAATGGATATCTTAGCTATCAAGCTCATCCCGCCCATTCGTATTCACCAGGTTCACTATTCAAGGGGAGAATTTCTAGCTAAAAATAAATAAGAGGTTAGAATTCAGCCTAGTGAACGAAAGTGAAAGCAAATAACCAAGAGCTTTGGCAGAAGGAAAGAAAACAAATAAGGAGATTCCACTCTTTTAAGATGCGACATCTATTCTTTTTCTATCTTTTCTAGCTTTCTAGAACTATTCTTGCCGAACCTCATTGAGAAGGAGAGATCACCAAATGATTAAATTGAGGTTGCTGCCTCTTTCTCTACTAGATTATATAGGGCTGTTGTTGAATTGCAGTCTGCTTTTTCAATAAGTCCCCTTTCTTAGGCTAGGCCACCTCACCCATAACCTAGCTCTCATGGACTCGCATACCCCACATCAGGAAATAGAAATTCCAAGACTCATGGACTTAAGGCCCTTCCTCTTCTTACAGTCAAGCGGCTTCACTCCTTTCCTTCAGGAAGGATTCAAAACAAAAAAAAAAAATGGAACTATCATCAATACGGAAATAGGTATATGTTGGTCCACAATGATGCTCAAATAGGCTAGAGGGGGGGTGAATAGCCTATGATGCCAGTTAAAAACCTTTTTTTTTCAATATTCGAAGTGTAGGTTTTAACGGTATAGGCAGTTAACACGATGAGCATGTCTGCTGGTAACACGAAACAGCAGACTTGCTCTTAGCCGAGTAATGAAATCTGCTGGTGAACTGCCAGTAAATCAAAAGCCTGTTTGAAAAAAGTTTAAGCAGCGGAAATAGTAAGGCTTAGATTCAGATAAGTCTAAAGTGGTTGTACACGAATATATGTTCAGAACAACAGCACGCTTAATCCTTCTTCCAAATGCAGATTTAGGAAATCGTTAGAGAATTGCTTTTCAAAGAATAAGTCAATTTCTAAAAACTCATAGAGAGGTAAAGGCTGAATAATGAAAGATGAATCATTTGAAAGAACTTCTGAATTTATTCAAAGATAAATTACAGAATACATCAACCTAGACTCTCTATGATTAATTTATGTCCTCGTCGTTTCAAATCTTAATCTTTAATTAAGCATTCATAGACAAATTCTTAAGTAAATAAAGCAATAGGAGACGAGAACGAGAAACAGATATGAGAAAACAATTTTCAAGGTCGTTCAGATAAAAATTATCTGAACGGATGAGTGCAGAGCACTCGACCTTCTATGATGATTAAGAATTGCACAATCAACAGCATTTGTAATGAAGTACAAATCTGAAAATATGAATGCAATGTATACAGACAGCACTTCATTTTCCTTGGGCAACATCTGAAAATATATCTTCAAATCGATCCTTGACCTCTAACTTTAGGATTAAAGTCTTGAAGCTCTGCTAGAGGCTGAGTTCTTCGAATAAGAATGAAGAACTCAAATCAAGAACTGGGTTCTTGATCAAGATGTCGATCTCTGTCTATAGATATTTCGGATCTCTTCTCTTCTCCAATACTTTTCTTCTTAGCAATCCACAAAGAGTGTTTTGCTAAGGTCTGGGTTCGCTCGCTGCAATCTTCTGTGGAGATCTGAGATGCGTTGGTGAAGACGATCTCTTTGTAGATCTCACAGTTTTTGACGAAGAGGTTCTGGTTGCAGGTGTCTTTGATTGACGATTAATTTGTTCCTCAATCTCACTTTTTGTTGAAGAGAATGAAGTATTTCTTTTATAGACCAGGAAGTTTTTTGATCGTTGAGATCTGTTGATAGAATTCTTTATCCGTTGAGTGCTTTATCTTTGAGGACTGATGGATAAAGATGTGGTTCGATAGATCTTAAGTTGTTGGGTAAAAGACTTTGTTCTTTAGATCTCCGAACTGTTACCCTGTCAGGCTATATGATAAGTCTCTGAAGGATAGGTCTGATTCATTGATGCACTCAGGTGGTCTGTCTAATAAAGTAGATTCTTTTGACTTTTCCAAACCAAGCGAGTGAGAGAGAAAATCTTGCAACATCAGGGATATCAAGCTTCATAAAGATTTGAGTGACTTTTGAGGCTTGAACATTTTGTCTCTTCTTGATCTACTGCAGTCTTGTCTCTTTGTAGCACGTGCAGATCCAAGTCTGCTGGTGAGATGTTCAGTCCAGAGAAGTGAGTATTTCATAAGAGAGGACTGCTAGTAAGAACAATCAAACTGTAGCAAGTCTGTTGGTAGCGAGTCTTCAAGGTATTCTGTGGTGCACATGACAAGTTTGCTGGTGACGAGTCTTTCGAAGACCTTTGACGCTACAGCAAGTCTGGTGCTGGTGCATATGAATTGCTAGTCTGTTAATCATCATCAAGAAGGTAGGACTAGATTAGGACAACCTAACCTAACACATATGTGTTGTCAAACAAGCTGCCACATTAACCGATACGCAGACATTTTAGCCACTTGTTATGACACATGGTAATGGGAACAAGCAAATCAAAATATTCAGAATATGCAAAGTGATAAATTATTCATCAATGAGCATATTCCAACAATATACAACTAAAGCCTCATTCCCTTGCTATAAGAAAAGAACTGGCACAACAAGGAAAAAGAAAGAGTGACATAAATCCCCACATCATGATCAAGGCTGACCTTATTGTCTATTCGACTAGCTGAAATAGGAAGAAGAAGCTCTTCTAAGCCTTAGGCATGCATCCGAAGGGAACTACCTTCTTGATTGACGTCACTATTTGCCATGATCCTTGCTTGGAAGGCTTTTCATGACAGCATGATGGTGAAGGATGACTCTCACTTATTCCTATTCCCGCCAATCCTTAGAGGAATGTGCAGATTAAATAACTAGCTAGAATCATGTCTTCTAAATGAATATCTCGAGCTAAGATTTGTTTGAGGGAACTGGAAAGGGAAGTTGAAATGGAATATTTGAGACTTGAAAGACTCTCACAACCTTAATAACAATGCTGAGATAAGGTGAAAAAAAGAATTTTAGGGCTTTACCTCACTATACTGTTGCAGTTGCCACACGCGGGTAAGAGGGTGAGCTTCAGTTAACATATCATATTAGTAGAATCACTCTTATGTTCCCTTTTCCAGATTTGACTACCTCTTTCGAAGGCATAGATCCTATCTGTCTAAGCTCTCATCCTAATACGCACTTTTCTCCTCAACAGCGAATATGGGCTATATTATAGAAAAGCAAAGATGAAAATAGACCAATCATCTGCCTGTCTTTTTCAGTGAACGAGAATTTCGAGTCCCGGGCAGCTCCACGAAATATCTCTCTTTTTTGGTACGGCACATTTCGGCTGAAAGTTTCTCCATTGAAATTACCAGAATTGAGATTAACCAAAGGGCATTTTCTGACATTTAGTATTGGTGGTGGATAATGTCTCAAAAGACGTCAATTGCAAGAAGAGGTCTTGTTGCGCGCTGAGTTATTACCGAAATGCATTATATATTTTCAAAGAAAGTGATAACCATGCTGCTTACGCGCTTAAGTTAAGCAAGATTGTAATGAAAACTTGTTAAGAAAATGTGACAAAAGCTAAACATAGTTGTCGTCATCCTGAAATAGACTTATGCTTACTGTGCCAACTACCTTTCCCATAACTCGTACGCTTCACTTTCTCCTGCTCTGAGGGATTGAAACTAAAGAGATTGGTGAGCTGCTTGATGAACCGCTGCAAAACCCTTCAAATGCCGAGAGTTTCGCTAAGAACATTCAAAACCCACTCTAAAGGGAAGAGTTAGCCGAACTTTCAGTAAACCATGAAGAGAGTTCCTCTTGGCCGTTTTAAGTCGAACCTTACAAAAAGAAGATTTTACAGACAGATATTCATTGCCGGGAGAGCTTGCGCAAAGCGAATTCCAACAACTCACCTGAATTCTGCTTACCCAAAACCTATTTGAATGGGAGACTAGCGAGGGTCATGTCCACCAGGTTCAGTCGGAACACCTAATGAAGGTAGCTACGGGTAATAACAATGCACCAACCTTACCATAAGATAGAAAATATAGAGCTTGGAGTTCTCTTTCATATGTGAGTAAAATCATTTTGGTGAAACTTGTGGACTTAAAACCTATTTTCATTTTTCATTCAGGACAAATAATTGAATGAAGCTTGGAAAGACAAGCTGAATGAAAAATGAAAATAGGTTTTAAGTTCACATATTTCATTTCTTGAGAAATCTTTTTCTTTTTCATCCTCTTGCCGTCATTGGGGTCATCCAGTAAGGGGTAAAGTTGCGTCTACTAGCAGAGGAAGTAGCCATCCAACTGCAGGTTGCATTCAGCGCACTTAGTCGTTCCCTAAGAAGCTGGTGCTTCATGTCCCAGTATGCACTTTCAAATTGCAATACTATAGTATGGACACTTAGGGCATTCATTATATCTACTACTAAAATGGCCTCAATGTCAAATTCGTTAATTTTTACGAAAAACGAAAGAGGGACACTCAATTTGGGACGAAGGGAGTGATATCTTTTCATTTGCATATATCTCCATTAGATTCCACTACCATTACATCTTTCGGTGGATGACCCGTAGGTGCAATGTCAAGTTTTAAAGAAAATGGAAAAACAAAGAAAATTGATAGCTTAAATTTAGAAATGGGACTTTTTAAGACAAATTAAAATAGAAAGTACAACTCTTTTTATGTGACGACGGGAGAATGTGCAAAGATGAAAAGGTTGAATAAAAATAGGAAATACAAGAAAGAGGCTGCAGACTTGCAATAATGAAATGGTAAATACAGCGCATACAGCAAATATTTGAGCTCGGATTCTGGTCAATGTAAGTCAAAAAGTGAGGAATTATCATTTTAATTACTCATAAAGTTGACAAACAAACAGATGCCCATAGAAATTAAAGCAAGAAGAACAAGAGTTTGTCATACCCTAACTCTTGGTTTTGTTTTTTTTTTTGTTTGTTTTTTTAATGAACTGAGACTGAGTCTTGGTAAAAAATGTGAAGGATGGAACAGAAAGTAAGGACAGATTATAAGTTAAGAGTCAATAAGACGGATGCACAAACTGAGAACTTGTTACAGGTGGCAGTTAAGGTCTATAGAAACCATATTGCAGATGTTATAACCAAGAAGAAATCAAAATCTTCATTAGGTTAAATGTAAAGTTAAGCCCAAAAGAGAGATCAATATAATTACCGCATTGAAATCCATATTTACCGATTGATTTAGCCTGCATTTCAGAGTAGAATGGATACAAATACAACAATCAGATTACCAGTGCACTATGTAACAACTAAACTGAAATCCGTGGAAAGATGACCGATAAATTCAATTCACTTACAACAAAAGAAGCACGAGCTCCGCCCGTCAAACCTAACAATGAACGGACACTAAGGTATTACTGTAGCTCAAATTATTTTATCGAAACGAAACAATTATTTTCATATTCGCAAATGTTTGCATTGAGAAATGAGCATTGTCGTGCTCACCTAGTTGTTTAGCCTCAAATGGGCCGGCGCACGAACCCCATAGTAAGCCGGCCTGCAGTTGAATCATTCTGATAATTTGAGAATTGAGTATATGGAATTGAATGTATTTTGATATATTATGAATGTATGTTAGAGAGATATATGCTTTATATTTTTTTGCTTTAACACATTCATTCTTACTTTTGTATTTGTGAGGAAGGTTACGTGCAAAGTCGTAACAAATTGTGCAAAGGATGAGAGAAATTGAAAAGAAGAGCTTACGGTTCCGATGCGGATGATGGACTCGACAGCGGTTGAAGAGCAAGGAACGTCGTTGCCGGGATCAATCTCCATCTTCTTTCTTCTCTGTTCATTCTGTAGCGATTTTGAATCTTTGATTTAGTAGGAACCCCATTGGAGGGAGGGAGAGGTGCGCTTTCGCGAAAACATATTCGCTGTGGACTACACTAATGCGCTTTTGAGAAAGGGCGAATATTGAACTTTTACACGAATTTTAAAATCAAAACACACTTTTGGGCCACTGTGCTTTTCAAAAACTTCATTGAGACGTCAAAATTTTCAGGATGACCACTGTACCAGACTTATCTTACAATTTAACCTATTTTTTGGATAGATGCTAAGTTCAAAGGTTAATTTTTGTTAAATACCATATTTTGCTCATATCATCATCTTCTCCGAAAAATCTCATATTCAAACAAAATCCCAGATTGTAGATTCAAAATTCTCAGATTCAAACAAAATCTCAGATTGAAGATTTAACCAGCATTAATCCATCGCTAAAGGGGTGCAACTGATAGGTATCACCTGAAGATTTAACCAGCATTAATTCATTTGCACCTGCCTCAGGACAAATCTCTTCTGCTCTGTTGCTGCAATTATCAAATACCACATCCTTAACCTACCTACTTAGGTCCCCCTCTTATCTGAAACGGAGCAACTTTGAGCTATAAAGCCAAGGTTCCGATGGGCTTAAATCGAACCTGACGAGGTGGGATATTAGCTCAATCCAGGTTGTTCTTGTCCCGCCATCAAATATTTGCTCCTTTGGTCTCCCTTGTTTCAATCTCGAAAGAGGGATATTCTCTCAAAGAATTCTCCGGTAGCTTTAAAACCCACTTCATATACACTAGGAGCTTCAAAGTTCAAACCCACTTCAAGTCTTCAAACCCCCATTTCGAATCCATCAATCCCTAACTTTTCCTTTTAAAATTCAAAATGGAAATGGATAAGACAAAATGGAAGCATGTGGCATTATCTCAAAATTCCATGGAACCTGCTTCCAATTTCCCAATCTGAGTACTCGCAGGCCCTCGAAAAACATTATCATGCGAAGGAAATCAGTCGTCGCCGCCCGCTAATGGTGGTTGCCGTCATCGAAGGGTCTGCCAAGAAATCGAGCAAGTCCGAGGAAGAAAAAGAAACAATTCCCATGTTGACTCGGCCCGATTCTGATGAACCACCTCCTTGGGCTAGGAATGAATCCCAACGAAGCTCTTCCTCGGGCTTTGGGGTTCCTTTTTATGGGTACTTTGTCTCTCAAACCAGATCTGAGTTTTAAAACCCAGATCTGGGTTACTTTGTCTGAAGACAGTGATGATGATGATGAAGACGAGGGCAAAATAGACATTTAACCTAACTTAACGTCCATCCAAAAAAAAGGGTTAACGTGCAAGATAAGTCTGGTATAGTGGCCACCCCGAAAATTTTGACGTCTCAGTGGCCTAATTGCAAGTTTTTGAAAAGTACAGTGGCCCAAAGGTGTATTTTGCCAATTTTAAATTTTAATAAAGAATTAAAAAAAAATCCTTTTGCAACCTAATTAAATAATGGGTGAGGTTATTTGGACCCTCAAATCCAATAAGTATACCCCCAATTTTGTAAACTTCATATTCTACTCATCTCCTTCTCCTCCCTTCCTTCTCCCTCACCGTGGTGGCCCTTTCCTCTCCTTCCTTCCTTCTTCACGTTCTCCTTCCCACCCACCCACCTCCGTCACTATTCTCCCTTTCCCCCCTTCTCGTTCTCTCCCTTCCCTTCCCTCGTTTTTCTCCCTCTTTCCTTCCCTCCTCCTATAACTCCCCCCTCTTCTTCTTCGGGCCTTCATATGCGATGCTTCCCCCTCCTCCTCCTTTCTCATTACTCATCCTTTCCCCCCCCCCTTATTTTCTTCTCAATCTTCCCCTCAATCACAATGGTAAAAATAACCAAAAACAATAAAATATTTTTTTTTATTTCGAATGTTCGATCAACCATGCCGAACAATAATAGTGTTCTGCTAGGCTAGCCGAACAACACCATTGTTGTTCAACCATGGTTGGCCAAACATTCTAAATTTAAAAAAAAAAAGTTGATTTTGAATGTTTGGCCAATTATGACCCAACAACAATAGTGTTGTGTTGTTCGGCTGAAAATCAAAATTTATTTTGCTAAATAGTGTTTGATTTATTAATGGAGTTTGAGGATGGCTGAATGGAGTTTGGGGATGGCTCATGGGAGGGAGAGAGTGAGGAAAAAAAGTAGAGGAAGAAGGGAGGGAGTGATGGGTTGGGAAGGCAAAGAGTGTTGGGAAGAAATAAAAGGAAGAAGATGGAGAATTGTGAGGGGAGGGGAAGAAGGCGGTGGATAGGTGGGAGACGGGAGGGGGAAGAAGGAACGGATGAGAGGGAATGGTTACCGCTGTTAGGGAGAAAAAAGGGAGAAAAGGATGGGTAAAATAGGAAGTTTACAAAATTGGGGGTCCAAATAGCCCTTTCTTTAAATAATTATGGGTAAACTATAAATAACCCCCTTAACTATGGGTCAAATTTGAATTGCCCCTCAGCTATCAATTGAAACAATGTGTCCCTCTCACTATTACATTTTTTTTGGATTGCACCTTCTGTTTTCGGCACTGCCGTTTGAATTGATGAAAATTTTTCACCTAAAACTTACATGACCATCTTTATATATTATTTTTGTCATAATATTCAAAATAAATATAAACAATTATTCACATTGGAAATTTTTAGGTAAAGGGGGTCTTAGAGCAAGAAGGGTAAAATAGATAATTAAAACACAAAAAATGGTATTATGGTTAAAAAAAATCTAAAGATGGTCACATGAGTCTCGTGTGTGCATCTTAAATCAACTCAAATAGTATTGCCTAAACAGAAGCTGCAATCAAACCAAATGTTATAGTTGAGGAGGGCACGTTGCTTTAATTTGTAGTTGAGGATGGCAATTTGAACTCAATCCATAGTTGAAGGGGTTAGATGTAATTTATCCAATAATTATTTGATCTTGTCCTTGTCCACTATTTCGATAATGGATAATGGTCCTATCGCCTTGGTTCTTGAAAACTTTGACTAGATTTGAATATCGATTTCAAATCGTCTATCTCACCTTCTATTACATCTCCTATTCAGTTAAATCTCGGCCCTTCACATTCCTTATTATTTTTGTCAGTATTCTTTTTATAAGGAAACATGTAGGACCGAGATTCAATGGGACAGGAGATGTGATTGAAGATGAGATAGATGATTTGAAGCCTTGATTATCAGCTCTATTCAAGTACTTGTTGTTTAACACTAGTTCGTTAAACAAGTTAATCTTTCGAAAATGACAATGTTACCCTTTTGCGTGGGGTTGGGTGAGAGAGAGATGAGAAGAAGGTGAATGAAATTATATTTCATCCTCACATTCAAACTAAATAACTAAATGAAAAGAGATAAACACTTATATGTAGTATGGTTTAAATATTTTTAGTTTAAATAATTTGTACTAATCATTTATTATTAAATTGGTTTGAAATAAAATAATCTTTTCGATATATCCTAATTATCACTCCCTCCGTCCTAAACTAAGTGTTATTTTATTGAAAAATATTTTTTCTGAAATAAATATCCCATTTTACAATATTTAATTTGATTTAAATGTCAACTCAATAACAAGACTGGTTTATGTACAACGTCTATTGTTTGATAAATTAGATTCTCCCCTTTATTTCCAAATTTATTTTAACAAAAGTTTCCAACCAGTGAATTTCCATTGCAGATTGAGAAGCTAGGATCCGATGAATTTCAATGGGCTTAATGATAGTTTTTCATTTAAAATGCGTTCTCAACTAAAGCATTACGTAGTATCCCCATTTAAATCGTAAATGGGCGTAGGGATATTGATCATTAGGGTGTTCCCTCATCTCATTCAAGTCTTTCCAAGACTCATGAACGCTTGTGAACACCCATTGGGGTTGTCGGGCCGCCAATCCCTCCATTGTGATATCAAGGAAAATGCTTGGAATAATTGTTGGATGAGTAGTTTTCATGTGAAACCGTCTTACAGATCTTAATTCGTAAGACAAAGCCTAATTCTCTCACAACTCAATGCACTAATACGTGGTGGGTCAGGTCAAGATGATATTTTACTCCCCTATAATATTTTAACCAATAAAAGCTATTTCATAAAATTGTTCTTAAAAAGTTAAAATGCCCAACTTTTCCTGGTCAGCTCGCATGCACTTCGCGAAAAAATTTAATGGTTCCATAAATATTTACTCGAAGCTCGAACTATAGAGAGGTGAGGATAATTGCAACTTTCCATTGATGAGACATATTATGAAGACAACCATCTGCTGCTATGAGAACCGATGCAACTGCATCAGACAAGCAAACAACCCCCTCTAACGATTGAATTTGATGGGGCCAACAAATCTATAGCAGAAGAGGTATCGGTTGTGCCTGAAAATTGTCCTATCCAGTATCATTTCAACATCATTAGACATCAATCAGCCTATCATTATCAAATTCGTCTTCTGTGGAGACAAGGTCATTCAATTTGGTGTAATTTTTTAACTTGGTCAGCACCCCAAAAAGGGATTGAGGATCAAACTGTCAAAATAGCAATCAAAATATAGAAGTACCCAATGCAAGAAGATTAATGTTTCCTAAAATAATAGTTATTTGTTGCCCAGAAAGATTAATGCCTCCTAAAATTATTACTATGCATGTAAGTTGTTCGATGAAATGTTCGAGAAGGAGACGATGCAGAAAATTTGAGTTGCGATTTGAATGGCAATACATCAATTTTGTATCGTGATGCATCAATTCTAGGGGTGGAATCGGGACGGGACCTGTTCCGATACCCCTCATCCCGATCCCGTCCCGATAGAATTCGGGATTTCAATTTAATTCCCGATCGCGTTCTCGATAAGTGTCGGGACCCGACGAATTGGGATCCCGACAGTTTGGGAGATAAAAATCTCGTAATCCCGACTATAATATTTATGAACAATATTTTATGATTCTAAAATATTTTTAAAATGTCTCCATCACGATTAAGATTTTAGACTGTATATTTACAAGTATACTTGAATATTTATTTAATGGTGGATGTTGATGAATCTGTCATTATGAATAAAATGTACCCTTCACTCGCATGAGATGAGCTACACTAAATGCAGAAACGTGATAGACAAAAAAAAACTCACAACATTTTGAAAATAAATTTAACAAACATCATTAAGTAATTATACCAAACACAAAATAGACAATGTTTAACACTCACAATATTTATAAAAAAATAAAAAATAAAAAATAATAATTTAAAAAATAGTCGGGACGGGTCGGGAATCCCGACGGGATTGATAATTATACTGAATCCCGTCCCGAGATAAGTTGGGACGGGAAAAATCCCGACAAAATCGAGATCGGGATTTGTCATGATCGGGAAATATTGGGATGGGATCGGGTCGGGCGTCGGGACGGTCGGGAAAAACGAGACTTTTGCCAGCCCTAAGATTCAATTCAGAATCGTAATGCATCACTTCGAAATCACGATGCATGATTTTGAATTACAATACATTTATTTTGAATCGCGATGCATGTTTTGTACACTGGGATGCATCAATTTTAAATCCTGATACATGATTTTGAATTGTGGTGCATGAAATGATGTTTCATGCACGTGTTTGATTCATCAAGGGCATAATCGATATTTTTGCCACAAAAGTACCTTTTTACCGATTTTAAAAAGTATAAGAGAGTAAAGCACTTCGATTTTTTTAAAAAAAGATGGACCCAAATTTCAGCCAAATACGAGACCTATTATTGGCCTAAGCGGGTCTACAGGCGTGTCATGGACTCGTGAGGTTTTTCTTCTTTTTGGTGGTGGTGGAGTTGAAGAAAATGGGGGACCATTTGGTGATAATACACATGGCTAATATTATGATTTGATGTAAGAGCATCTTAATTATGCAATATTCTTATACATCTTCTTAGCTGGTCCCACTGTCACTTACACATTTTTATCTTCTTACACATTTAAGAATATATCTTCTCATTGTATCATCTTCTTACACAAAAAATATTAAATTTAACACCAACCTACATAAATACAAAACCCTTCCCACCCCCTCCCACACACACTTTCCAACAAAAGGAGGGGACAGCCGGCCCCCCCTCTCTTCCTCTCTCCCCAAATGACAACTTCCTATTTAGGAAGAAAAAAAATTCTCTTTCCTAGTTGGCATAGGAAGAAGTGTAACAATGGTGAGAAAATGCCAACTTCTTAGTAAGAATATGGTTAAGAATAAACAATGGTGATGCCCTAAGGATAAAGGCTATGGTTGATTTGAAAACGTGTTAAAATTATATGAGATGTGCTTTCAAATAAAATAATAAATAAATAAAAATTGGGTTGGTTAATTGGAATGAAAGACAAAGTGCATATTTTTATTCAATAAAATAGAAAAGTAGACAATCCTAAAATTATTTAATATAAAATTATATTTTTTATAAACATTTCTTTGAAAAATACAAATGGGCAGATTTATATATTTTTTCTATATAAAAACACTTTTACCAAAAAAAATTATACCTTAATTATGAGCCACACACATGAGTTTTATTGGAAACCACATATTATAGCAATATTCATAATATAGTTAATTAGTTTTATTTAATCTATCTGTCAAATCAAACAGGACAATTATCTAGGAAAGAGCATTACCTAGCTTAGAGTTGTAAATTTTGTGCATGGGCATATGTGACCCATATTTCAGCCGATTTGGTACTATCTCATCAATTCAAAGTAAGTCAATGGATCGGATTTTGGTTTGAATCCATTTTCAATTCGATAATTCTTCAAATGAGGTAAAAATTTAAAGCCCTGCTGTAGACAGTGGATTCAAAAGAAATAATTTTTTTTTGAGGTAAGATCGGGGGAAGCTGAATAGGAGTTAAGGTGGTTGTTTTCAGTTGAGAAGATCCAAGCAATTTTTCGCGGCCATTCGGGACGAGCACGACAGTGATTGAAGGGATATTGGTGGTGACGAGGTGTTGAATCAGTGAATGAAGGACTCCATTCCAACTGATGGAGTAAAGTATGGAAGTGGTGGTTTGGATTTCGATTTGGGGTATTGAGTGCGTGTGTGTTACTATGTTTAGAAAAAGAGAACATGTATGTGGGTGAGAGGGGGGTTGTTTGGGCAACAAAGTGAATTGAGAACTGTACTGTTGTGCAATCATTTATTACAAAATGCAAATTTAAAAACATTTTTTTAGTTAGGCTAAAATTTGTGTAAGATTGTCTTATGGATTAATACGTAAGACGGATACACAAAAAAGAGAAAAGAAGGTTGTTGGAGCGTGTAGCCCGTCGAAGAAGACCACAGGTTACCCAATAAGAAAACATGTCAAAATGGGAAAGAAAAATGAGCAGAAAAGTGGGTAAAAAGGTCTGAAACCCAAGGGTCAACGAAAGGGACACGTGGCACGCATGAGCTACCTCTGCATTAATGAAATTGACTGATTAATTGCTTAGGTGCCCTCTGTTGGAATATTAACTTGATTAATTATTTAAAACTATTTTTGTGAATATTCCTTTTAATATATTAGATTTGCTTGTAACCATTACTTAAATATTAGAAGATTGACTACAAACTTAATTGTTAGAAGACTTCGTGCTACACGCTAGAAGATGATTTTATTCAGACTTTACAATAACTTTGATATGTGAAGGAGCTGATGTTTGCTTTAACAAAATAAATGAGCTAATGTTTGCTTTGGTAAGTGAAGGAGCTGATGTTTGCTTTGGTAGGTGAATCATGTTTGCTTTAGCAAAATAAAGGAGTTGATGTTTTGCATTGGTATGTTCAAAGAAGCAGATGTTTACTTTGTTGAAGGAACTAATGATTGCTTAGGTCAGTTGGAATAACTTAAGTTTTTTTAAGCAACCAACTGATGTGAGGACACTTGCTTTAAAAAAAATTTATATATATACATATATATATATATATATATATATATATATTAAGTTGGTGAGGAGCACTATGGTTGTGTCACCTCACCACCTTTAAATGAATCTTCATTGTAAAGCATCAATGTGGAAGCTTTAAGAACTTTTGGTTTTCTAGCCATTAGCTAATAATAATACATAATAATAATAATACATAATAATAATAATCAATATAATAAGGGGTATTAGTAATTATAATGATTGTAGGAAAGGGAATATGACGACGTTAGTTTTTTTGATGTGTTTGTTAGTACACATACTAGGCCTGGTACCTCCGTCGATGACCCTCCGCAGTTGGTTGATGAATCTACATTTGTAAGTAAACTTTAATTGAAAGACTTTCTTTTCAATATGTAAATTTATTTATGTATATTGTGTATATGATAATATTTGTTTGTTTTATTGACAGTCTGGATATAAGACAACGGTATTGGAGGAAGATGATTATCCTACCCAACCCATTCCATTTAATCCTCAGGTTTGGAAAGAAATCACCCTTGAAGGACGAAAAAAATGGGAGATAGAGTGTTCGGAATGGGGGACCATGGGCTGCAATGCTCATCGTCGGCACGTCGCTCGCATGCTAGTAGGACCGACACTCAGCAAATTTGGAGGATAGAGACTTTGGAAGCACGGTTGGCTGAGGAGCATAGGGAACAAACAGAGAGATGATTTGCATAAATGATGGCGATGATGCAAAACATGGCACAACAGATGCATGGGTCTTCGAACACTCTCTCTAGTAGTATCGGGTCCCCTTTTCATCCCATAAATCTCTTCTAAGATCAGCCCCCTCCTCCCCCACTTTGATTATTGGTACTGTTTGAAGTTGAAACATTGATATTTGGTATTGTTTGATTTTGTATCTATATATTTGGTACTTTGTTGTAATAACATTTAGAGTTTGATATATTTAATTTGGTTTTATAGTATTGTTTATTTCGTATCTTCAGTTTCGTATTAATTGTTATATTGTCAGGTGATCGTGTCTTATTTTAATTAATTCCTTGCAAGTGGACAAGACTATTATAGAACAATTTGGGAAACAAGGGTCGAACCACAGAGACAAGAAGAATACGAATGGCAAGAATATCGGTAGCAATTTTAAATTAAGGGGGGGGGGGTTATTTATTTTATCTAAACTAATTATTCTACTAAAACAGTAAATCTAAGTAAACTAGGCAGCAATCACAGTTGTAAAGATCTGATGGAAGAGGGAAATCTAGGATTAGGGTTTCACTTGCATCTCATCTATTGCTTATTTAGATAAAGTATCATTCAATAACTTGGGTTCGCTCACGAAAGATAGATATAGTCTGTCAAATTATCGTTCAGTCTCCATGTCCAAATAATTCATCCATTATATATCCTAAACACACGAACATATGGAACCTAACTGTCACTTAGGTCATATATATGAACCTGACCCTAATTTATCACTCTCGTGCATTGATAGGTTCAATTTATCATGATGGTGAGCCAGTGTATGACATATGCATATGGTTGTGCAAGTATTCGCACCTCTAGGCCTTTATTACTTGCGATTCCATTCATTTGGTCAAAGCTAGACAATAAAGGGGTTGATAAACACCATAATCAACAAAAATTGAATGAATAAGAATATATATTAAGCCATAAATTCAATACAAGTTACCTCCCAACTCCTAGATTAATAGA
This sequence comes from Codonopsis lanceolata, assembly GCA_013146195.2. NCBI lineage: Eukaryota > Viridiplantae > Streptophyta > Magnoliopsida > Asterales > Campanulaceae > Codonopsis > Codonopsis lanceolata. Next base: position 112,588,419 of record CM028382.1, on the reverse strand, counting down.
CGATTAGTTCATCCTTGAAGATGAGCTGCACAACGAGATGAAGGAATACATGAATCGATCTTCAAAAACTGTAATTACAACAACTAATCTATGTAATACAAACTAAAATCTATGCTAGAGCTGTTTCCTAACACTTTATGGACGTCCTTAGGCTTTGGCTACCGTCCTTTATTTATACCAAGGTGTTGTAGGGGAATAGGAGGTTCAATCCAGGTCAAAGACCTCGTAAAGTCGGTTCTGGGCACCTTGCGGCCGCAGGAAGATTTTACCTTGCGTCCGCAAGGGTCTTGGACGGGCTCTTCTACTTTCTGCCTACCTTGCGGAGGCAAGGTCTTTTGGCCTTGCGACCGCAAGGTCTCCAGTTTGTCTTTTTTGTCTCTTTTCAATTGTTACACTTTGCACCCTTCCTTGAAATCTTCACTAAAAGCTTCATAAATCCCAAAAGTTCACCTAAAACCCTGAAACTCACAATATAGCTCAAAAACACATATCAGTAGCCAAAAGCCTCGTGAAATTGCTCATTTTAAGTCATAAAAGTACCCGATATGGACGTATAAAATACGTCTATCAAATACCCTCAAACTTAAACTTTGCTCGCCCACGAGTCAACAATACTTACAAATACAAAATTAAGCATACACAAATTAAGAAATATATTTTTGGAGGGTGACACTATTTACACTCATCTAGAAACCCGCAAACTCAAAGAGACTCTAATGAGCGACTCGACTATGTAGATAAATACAAAAGCGAATAACTACAAAAGCAGGTAAAATTTACTCTAAAAACAAAATAAAAACGAAAATCTTTTTGGTTTCAACCTCAAGTCATAAGAGCATGGCATAACAAAATAGTCTCAGTCAGATGCTCACCACATATGTGCAAATTAATTCACATAACAAACTGACTTATACTCGAGCTACTACTGGTTTTAATTTCTCCATATGTGTCTGATAACTAGTCATAAAGAATATCTTAACTAAAACAATTTTATTAAACTAATCACAACATTCATTAAAAATCAGGATTTAAATAAAATCAATGCAACATAGAGTATGAGATCTACCATTCAAACCCGGTCTATTACAGAAAGAGAGATCACCAAGGATTTCAAAAACTTATACATCCATCCCATGCACTTCTATGTATGACATACAATGCTCTCCTGCCCCAATTACTTGCAATAGCTAAGATTATGCTAACAAAGTGAGCTTGCGAATAATATGAATGTGAACAATTTACATGCATTACAATCAAATCAACAAACACAAGCATTGGCAAAAAGAAGATCAATAGGTCTTTAATAGCTTGTAATATAAGGTCTTGGTGTAGGGGGATATGATGGAAAGGGAATAGAATGCAAAGTGAGAGAGCAAGACTACCCTTTACTCCTAATACTTCCAAGCAAAAGGAAGTTTTTCCCAATTAGGCTAGGACCTACAAAGACCACAAGTGGGGACTTTTCCCCCAAACTTTTTTTGTACAATAAATCAAGCTAAAAATATCTAGTATTCTTTTTCAGCAGAATTTTTCTATCATATTTTTTCTTGAAAACTATGCTTTCATTTGAATATTCTTGCACTCTTCTTCTTCTGTTTCATTTTTTGTCGATTTCTCTTTTTTTTTTTATTATAACATCGACGGGGAAGAAGAAGCCTTCGGAAAGTTTTTCTAACTGAAAATTGGTCCCTTAAAATTAAATTCCCACCCACATCCTACTCTCTCAAAGGGTAGGCTCAAAGTGTATAAGCTTTTCGGGTTAAGTTAATATGGGTAAAAGAAACAAAGTCGAATGGGGGTTCAATGTGTGCTTAGCACACTCCATTCTTTTTAATAAGACTTAAAGGGGATACTAGGGATATTTTTAGTAAAGGTCGGGAAATATTTAGGCTCAAACGATCCAAAGATGGCCTATATCATATCTTAATGCCAAAATACTCATGCAGTTTTTAAGAAAGTAAAACACATAAAATATCATGTCAATTATAAAAGTTATGGAATCAAAGATTTAGCATCACTGGATTTCACATAAGCATTCGCTAGAGCAGATGGTAGGAACAATTGAGACTAACATGCAAACACGGTTCGAAAGTGTGCTTGAAATATATTAGCAAGAAAAATCTAAGGGATCTAACTTATCATGCAATTGACCATACATTACAATTCAATGCAACAATCATGTTAGAACGGTTATTCATCATATTCTTGTGCATATCTTATTGCTAAAATGAAACGTGTGCTATAAACTTTATAAAAATGTTCAAATCAATCTATAATCATGACTGGTGTAAGTGCACAGAGATTTGGAGAAAATCAAGAATTTTTGCAGAATCAAGTAAATTCCCGAATGATCTATGGAAAGTTATGTGGTTCATTGCATTAACTCCTCATCGACCGAAATGACCATACCAGGACTCGAGGATGAGAATTTTGAATTAAAACATTTTTTAATTTTTTTATATTTTTGAAAATTTTTATAAAGAGAAAATTGGAGATAGGCGATGACGATGACTCTTTTGATGGGTCCCCAAGGGAACCAAATATTATAGTATTCTGGTCGGGGCAACATCTCCTAAAATAAGAAAATATAAAAAGCAAAAAAATAGAGTGAGGAGACGAGACGATGGAGGGACAAAATTTTTTCCCTCACCCTAAAAACGTAGCCCAACTCCACTCTTCCTTAGGCTGGGACCTGCAAAGGCCTTGAGCTTAGAATTCCCCCCCCCCCCAAACTTAAATTCTATTTTGTCCTCAAAATTGAGGAATATCCTATAAGAGGAACATAAAGTGGAGGTGCCACATATGGTTCCTCAAGAGGTTCTGCCTCTTGCTCTTTTTTTTGAGTAACTTCTTCTTGACTTTCTTTATTTAAAACTTCTTTTTCTACTTCTTTATCTTTTGCTTGAATATTTTCACTTTTATCAATTTCATCTTCTTTGCCAGAATTATCTATTTTATCAGGCACATCAGTAGATTGAGTAGGGTTACTTACCTCTTCTCCAATTATTCTACCACTTTGCAGAGTAGTGATAGATTTTACTTGTTCTATCTGACTAGGGAACTTCCCTTCTTCTCTTTCTTTTTCTTGATATTTTGCAAGATCATTCTTTAATTTTTCCACTGTTTCTAGCAAATATTTGTTAACAGGAGCTTGTCCACTATTTGATCCTTCTGACTTTGGAACTTCTTCAATCTACAATTGTCCTTGCTTAGGAAATTGTTGAGGCTGTAATGGCTTATTTCCTCCCCATGAAAAGTTAGGATGATTCCTCAACCAGGATTATAAGTGTGGGAGTAGGGATCATTCATTGGTCTTTGAGGGTACATGTTCATTGCATTGACCTGTTCAGGATATACAGCACTAGAGGGACACAAATTAGTAGCATGGGAATTCAATCCACAAATAGAGCATGCTTCTTGGATTTGTGATTGCCAACGTTCAAATTGAGCTTGCATATCTAGTTTTTCTTGAACTTGAAATAAACTTCTATTTTTACCTCTTGTACTTTTCTGTTGAGAATTTTCATTTAACATCTCAAGCAAGTTTTCTAATGCAGCTGGTGTCATTCTATTAATAAAACCACCGGCTGCACTATCAACTATAGTTTGCAATGCAGGAAAAAGAGCATGATAAAATTGAGTTACTAGCACATCTTGAGATAGATTATGATGAGGACACATAATAAGTAAATTTTTAAATCTATCCCATGCTTCATGAAATGTCTCTTCTGATTCATTTTGAAAAGACATAATTTATTTTTTATATTCTGAGAGAGATGCATGTTGATAAAATTTACCCATAAACAAATCATATAATTGAGTCCAAGTATAAACACTTCTAGGTGCTAGATTCATAAACCATCTTCTCGCTGCATCTTTTAATGCACATTGAAAATATTTCATTTTTATTTGATCTTCAGTCAAACCTCCTAACGAAAAATTTTCAGTCATGAATTCATATTCCTTAACAAAATTTACCGGATCTTTGGATGACATTCCATGAAATGAAGGCAACATATTATAAAAATGACATTTGAGTTCGAAATTTCTTACCGCTTCTAGTAAGACTAAACATGATTGTGTTGCATTCAACATGGGACGACCATAATCACTTATAGTTCTTTGATTGATTATTACTTTCATATTTCTATCAGCATGTTCTTCCCTTCTTTGATTCCCATTTATCGGAGGAACCAAATTTTCAGGATTGTTGTTGTTATCCATTGGAGGATCAACCAGAGGATCCTCTCGATTAAACTGTTCTTGATTAACAGGTTGGTTTTCCAATTTATCAGGGTCTTCCTGATTCTTTCCAAGATTATTTATATTTTGATTTAATTCTACCAGTTTAGGATTAAGAGATCTACGACCGTGCATAAAATAATAACAACAAATAAAATAATTAAAAACTAACAACTAAGAATAAATAAAATAAAATCTTTTTGTATTTTTATTTCTATAAAAACTGAATTTAAAACAACGCTACCAACAAACTAACTCGCAAACTAGCTTGTCCCTGACAACGGCACCAAAAACTTGATCATGCCTTATTTTAATTAATTCCTTGCAAATGGACAAGACTATTGTAGAACAGTTTGGGAAGCAAGGGTCGAACTACAAAGACAAAAAGAATACGGATGACAAGAATATCGATAACAATTTTAAACTAAAGGGGGGGGGGCTTTTATTTATTTTATCTAAACTAATTATTCTACTAAAACAGTAAATCTAAGTAAACTAGGCAGCAATCACAGTTGTAAAGATCTGATGGAAGAGGGAAATCTAGGATTAGGGTTTCACTTGCATCTACTTTATTGCTTATTTAGATAAAGTATCATTCAATAACTTGGGTTCGTTCACGAACGATAGATGTAACATGTCAAATTATCGTTCAGTCTCCATCTCCAAATAATTCATCCATTCTATATCCTAAGCACAAGAACATATGGAACCTAACTGTCACTTAGGTCATATATATGAACCTGACCCTAACTTATCACTCTCGTTCATCGATAGGTTCAATTTATCATGATGGTGAGCCAGTGTACGACATATGCATATGGCCGTGCAGGTATCCTCACATCTAGGCCTTTATTACTTGCGATTCCATTCATTTGGTCAAAGCTAGACAATAAAGGGGTTGATAAACATCATGATCAACAAGAATTGAATGAATAAGAATATATATTAAGCCATAGATTCGATACAAGTTACCTCTCAACTCCTAGATTAATGGACGATTAGTTCATCCTTGAAGATGAACTGCACAACAAGATAAAGGAATACATGAATCGATCTTCAAAAACTGTAATTACAAAAACTAATCTACGTAATACAAACTAAAATCTATGCTAGAGCTGTTTCCTAACACTTTTTGGACGTCCTTAGGCTTTGGCTACCGTCCTTTATTTATTCTAAGGTGTTGTAGGGGAATATGAGGTTCAATCCAGGTCAAAGACCTCGTAAAGTCGGTTCTGGGCACCTTGCGGCCGTAGGAAGATTTTACCTTGCGTCCGCAACGGTCTTGGACGGGCTCTTCTACTTTCTGCCTATCTTGCGGAGGCAAGGTCTTTTGGCCTTGCGACCGCAAGGTCTCCAATTTGTCCTTTTTGTCTCTTTTCAATTGTTGCACTTTGCACCCTTCCTTGAAATCTTCACTAAAAGTTTCATAAATCCCAAAAGTTCACCTAAAACCCTGAAACTTACAATATAGCTCAAAAACACATATCAGTAGCCAAAAGTCTCGTGGCATTACTCATTTTAAGTCATAAAAGTACCCGATATGGACGTATAAAATACGTCTATCATCAGGTACAAAAAATTATAATAATAGTATTTTTATGTATTTTTTATAATTTTTTTCCATTATTAGCGACGAAATTTCCGTCGCTGATATTAAATTTTAATTAACTATTAAAAACCTTTAGGGATGGAATTTCCGTCGCTGAAATTAAATTTTAATTAACTTTTAAAAACCTTTAGCGACATAATTTTCCATCGCTAAAGGTTGAATTTTAGCGACAAAATTTTTCGTCGCTAAAATTAACCTTTAGCGATGGAAATGGGCCCATCGGACAATTGCGACGCGTGATTACCGACGGCCTACCGACGGAAAAATTCCGTCGTTTGGAAGCCATTAGCGACGAAATCCCTCCTTTAGCGACGAAAAATTTTGTTGCTAAAGATCATTTTTCTAGTAGTGTCACCTATTCCAATACAGTTAGTCTCAGTTGTATCTCTGTAAATATCAATATGTCATCAACTTACATAATATCTCATTCAATGTGGGGGATTGTTGGAAACATGTTGCAATATAATTGAATGAGGAAATTATGTAAAGGAGGAAGTGGGGGAATCTCACATTGAGAATAAGAAGAAAACAACTCTACTTTATAAAGTAGAACTTTTAGGTGCCGTTTGGTAGCCAGGATTAAAGTAAGATAGGATTAATAAACCGAGCTGTCTGATATTTGGTACGCAATAGGTGGTCGGAACTAATAACACGAGTTATCCGGATAAAGTAATTATTCCCTCACTATTAATACCAATGGGGATGGTGGTATTATTAGCGCCCTCACTAAAAAAAATTAGGATTAACATTTGTAATCTTAAAACTACCTCTGATATACTAGTGGGGATTAATAGCGAGAGCACTAATAGTGCTGAGATTAATAATAATGTTTTTCCTTGTCCGACTACCAAACAAGCCATTAGGTTTAACATTCGGCCCTTAGGCCACTACACTTTTAGCTGGCTGGTTGGTCAATTGACTGGCTTGTTTGACTTGAACCTTATCTTTTTGCTGCCAGTTCAGTTCAAGCTGAGTGTGACCATGTGAACCTGTTTTGTCCCCTTAAGACATAATAGTTACAACACAACCGTTCAAGCCTTAGACAACGGTGGTCACCGATGATTATATCTGAAACGGTTGTGTTCGTTTCAGGTACACCCAACCGCTACGGTTGTGTCCGTTTCGAACACACGCCAACTTCTCCCAACTGCCACATATATACTGCATGAAACACATATTTTCATTCACGAAAAACTCTCTTTCTGCAAACACCACCTTTCTGCCCTAACAGAGATACAAATGTCGTGTTCAGATTCGCCGGTGATTGAAGCTTGGAAGGACTGACCTCTTAAATCACGTAAGATTCCAAAACCCTGGGAGACTCACTGGCAGTACCCGTTCATTTCATACACGGTGCCAGTTTTTGTCTTAAGGACAAAGATTGACAATCTCGTGAATCTTCTTCTATTATGTAAACTTATCACTGTCGGAACTGGATCAGGCCCCCGCTAACAGTTATGTGGCTCAGAGATGGATACAAATTATTAATTTGTTTTTTGATTGCTTCTTCAAAGGCTATATTGTAGGATGTACTACATAGATGTGGTCCTTCTAAATCAACAACGCATGGTTGAGTTCATAGGTAATCTGTGCTAGATTCCATATGCTAGTCCTTTGCAACTACAATAAATAAATAAATAAGAGTTTCTGGCAGACAAATAACTCTATTGGATGGTTGTTCCAATCATGACTACAAAAGTTGCTTGGAGACTATTATAATTTATATTGGAAGAAAGTTAATAAGACCCACTCCAACTGCTATGTAATGTATGGGGGGAAATTAGCCTATTATAATTGTCTTCTCTATTTCATTTCTCTTTTGGTTAGTGTTTTTTTCTTCTCTTTCCTTGAGAAATGCATAATTATATAAAAGAAGAATATGTTGAAAGGAAAGGTTCAAGATCAGACAGTCTTCAACAGAGAAGAAACTTGCCGTCTCTATATGCCTCTCTAGATCGCTTCATTTCAATCTTCAATTAGCTAGGCTCTTGAATCGGATGGTTGTGTGTGTGAGCCTACCTTTTGTGGGCTCAGTAGGACTTGGGTGGATGTTCTAGCAATGATGTGGAACAGACTGGTGCGCTTGAAATTGATTGATGGAATGGACGAAGAAAGATGATTTCCAATCTTTTATCTTGCTTTGAATAAGGGTGTCCTTTTCATTTAGGAGAAAGCCAGGTGAAGCGGTCATAGGAGCATTGATGTACTTTTGCAGTTTGCGGAGGTGTTGAATCAAGAAGGAATCAAGAAGCTAAGGAGCAGTTTTCTTGGTTTGATACAGTGGCCGAGGAATATGAAAAGGAAGAACAGCCAGCGGCGTTGACGATTGAGGGAAAGAGAGGAAGGGTACTTTGGATATTTTCAAAAAAATAACGGGAATTGTAACGTTAACGGAGAGACGGGGAATCTAACTAATAAACGTAATATGTAGGGCCAAACTAATTTATTTTGTAGTTGTAGCACCAGATAAATTGTTTCCTTAAAGTCGAGGGACCAAAAAATTATTTAAATCTTTTAAAAAAAGGGGAAAATGTCTTTCAGGCCAACCTACTTTTTAAAAATTTATATAGGTCACTCTATTTGTAACTTATTCGGTTAGGCCATCGAAGTATAATTTCGTCAACAAAATTGCCCCAAATTTTAAGCGTATGTTAATTTTTGGTGTTAAATGAGTATGAAATACCCATTTTACTCCTTTAGTAACCTAATTGATGTGAACAACTATGACAAAAAGATCTTTTAATACACTTTACTTTTTAAAAATATATTCATATAGGTCACCCTATATTTTTAAAATATTTGTATTGAACAACACTCATTTATTGAAGAAAAAAAGGAGCGAAAATTAAATAAATGATTTGTATTTGATAATTTTATCAAAAATATTAATAAAACGAATGTAGATTTTAGCTTATAATATAAACTTAATGAATACCGTACGAACGTATGGTAAGAAACTATTAAGAAAATGTTGAATTTTCTAAGGGCTAAATGTATCCTTGGTCCCTGAACTTTGGCTCTTCACACGCAGGTCCCTAATCTTCAAAGTGTATCACCACTGACCTAAGTACTTAATTTTTGTCCACCGGTGGTCCCTAGCCCTAACTCCGTTAATAAATGACCGTTATGCGATCATGTGCTACCCACGTGCACCAAAAAGAGTGTAATTTGATAACTTATAAACTTGAATGATGATTCTGAAAGTTTGAAAAATATAAGGGCTCTAGTTGAAATTTTACCCTTCTTCTTCCCCAACACAGGCTCTCCGCCATTTCTCCTCCTCTGCTCATTTTTCATCCGCCATCACTCTCGTCTGGTGGCCAAGTGCAGAGCCGTTGACAAATTGTTTCACCTCACCCCTCAAATACACACTCACCGAAGTTTTTTTTTCTTTCTAAAATCGAAGTTGTTCATTCTCTTTCTAAAAATGGCAACGACAAAAGCATCATTTGCCCTTATGAGGATGATGTCGACCCCCAAATCCCTCTCTATCTCCACGACTAGCACCGCCCTCCTCCGATCCACACCCCTCTCCCATCTCCGCCCCACCACCACCACATCCTTCTCTTTCTCTCTCCCCCGTGCCTTCGGCCTCACCACGTAACCCTGCCACCAAATTATCCACCACCCACAAAATATCTGCCACCCTCTCAGTTGGTGACAAGCTCCCCAAATCCACATTCTCCAACTCGACTCCGACTCCGTCGGGGAGCTCCAAACCACCACCATGTTTGACCTTACCAAAACCAAGAAAGCCATCATATTCGTCGTTCCCGATGCCTTCACACCCACCTGTTTCTATAAACACCTAACGGGATTCGTTGAGAAATCTGCCGAGCTAAAGGCGAAGGGGTTCGACACAATAGCCTACGTTTCGGCCAACGACGCCTTCATGATGAAAGCGTGGAAGGTATTGGTCGGGACCTGAAAGCTAGCGACAATGTGAAAAATGAGGAGAAGAGGAAAAATGGCTGGTGATAAGGGAACAAATTGAGTTCCAATGGGCATAGCAAAATGAGAGGAGAGCCCTAGGTTAGGGGAAGAAGAAGCGTAAAATTTTAAGATGAGACCTTATACTTTTCAAACTTTAAGGATCGCCTTTAAGTTTAAAAATTATCAAATTACCCTCCCTGTTGGCGCACGTGAATAGCACATGCTCACTTAACGGTAATTTATTAACGGAGTTAGGGCTAGGGACCACCGGCGGACAAAAATTGAGTACTTAGGTCAGTGGTGATACGCTTTGAAGATCCGGGACCTACCGTGTGAAGGGCCAAAGTTCAGGGACTAATGATGCATTTAGCCCATTTTCAAATGTTTACCACAAATATCCTTTCTGAACCCTATTTAACGGGTCAGATTCTGGCCGCTAATCTTTGTGGTTACAACAATTCATTTGAGACGTTCCCATGGGAAAATTATTTGCTGGGATGGATAATCACGTCGTTAATTGTTATGTGGTGTAATTAACTAATTATATGGCATGACACTCTTGCGGAATAACTTATTGCCAAAGAGGTCAGTGAAGAGTGAAGACCTTTGACCGCATGTTCCCGCCTTGTGTGTCGGTGCAATGCAAGCGCCTACCAGGCTCATATCCTCAGTGCACCCAACTCTCAATTTCGCTCACCCGACACTAGAATCCTTCATCTGGAATACTCGCATTCGAGCCCACGTCCAAGGCAAGGCTCCATCCACAAGTTCCATCATTTCCCCACTCTCCATCTTCATCTGCATGCGCCTTCATGGCGTCCAACCTGACTTCCACACCTTTCCTTTCCTCCTCCAAGCCTTCATTTCACCCTCTCACCTCCAATCAGGACAACGCATTCACGCCCAAATCCTCCATTTCGGGCTCGCTTCTGATCCGTTCATTCAAACATCTCTCATTAATATGTACTCGTCTTGTGGCAACTTGGGTTCCGCCCGGCAAGTGTTTGACGAAACACCACACCCAGACTTACCCTCTTGGAATTCGATCATAAATGCGAATGTGAAATTGGGTCAATTAAATATTGCACGGAGTCTGTTTGATCGTATGCCGGTACGAAATGTTATTTCTTGGAGTTGTATGTTAGATGGTTATGTGAGGTGTGGTCAGTATAAAGAAACGCTCGAGCTATTCCGGGAGATGCAAGCGTTGGAAGTCAATAATGTTAGGCCTAATGAGTTCACCATATCTGTCGTGCTTTCGGCTTGTGGACGACTAGGTGCACTTGAGCATGGGAAATGGGCCCATGCTTATATTGACAAGTTTAAGATGAGAGTTGATGTCATCTTAGGCACATCACTGATCGATATGTATGCCAGATGTGGGAGTATTGAGAGGGCTCGATGGGTGTTTGATAATTTGGGTCAGAATAAAGATGTGACAGCTTTGAGTGCCATGATATCGGGATTGGCTATGAATGGGCATTTTGAAGAATGCTTTGGCTTATTCTCGAAAATGATTAGTCAGGGGGTGAGACCGAATGCTGTGACATTCTTGGGTGTTCTTTCTGCTTGTGTGCACAGCGGATTAATCAATGAAGGAAAAAGGTATTTTGAGCAGATGAGTCAAGAGTTTGGTATCGCTCCTGCAATCCAGCATTACGGGTGCATGGTTGACCTTTATGGGAGAGCCGGTCGCATAGAGGAAGCCTGGGATGTTGTTAATTCAATGCCTATGGAGCCGGACGTGCTTGTGTGGGGAGCTCTTTTGAGTGGATCTAGAACCTATGGCTATGTTGAAACATGTGAGGTTGCGCTCCAAAAATTAATTGAGTTAGAACCCACAAACAGCGGGGCCTATGTGCTTTTATCAAATGTTTATGCAAAAATGGGTAACTGGAAGGAAGTAAGGCGGGTACGAGACTTGATGGAGGCGAAAGGGGTCAAAAAACTTCCAGGATGCAGCTCAGTTGAGGTCGATGGTGTCATACACGAGTTCTTTGTGGGAGATGAGACTCATTCTGACAAGAGGGAAATATATATGATGCTTGAGGAGATTATGATTACATTGAAGAAGGAGGGTTATGTTGAAAACAAGCAAGAGGTATTACTTGACTTGGATGAAGAAGGAAAAGAGATTGCACTCTTGCGTCACAGTGAAAAATTGGCAGTAGCTTTTGCCATTTTAAAGACAGGTGCGGGTACACCAATACGTGTTATGAAAAACCTTAGGATATGTAGGGATTGTCATGTTGTAATGAAGATGATATCTAGGGTGTTTGGTCGAGAGATTGTTGTCAGGGATTGCACTCGGTTTCACCATTTTATTAATGGCATATGTTCTTGTAATGACTACTGGTAACTGAAGCTGCATTGGACATCCGGTATGAACTCGTCTCTCTTCTCTTGACATTGTACGTTAGGCTGTAGCAGGATTACAACTCAGGCTGTGCTCGTAGTTGAAATGGCAGACCATAGAATAGGTTAGTTTTTGTAAGACTTGATTCATGTACGCTAGCTCCTGAGTCCTGAAGGTATGGACATAGATAGCTCTGCTTTTGTAGGCACATTCTACATAAACATTAGTTGACAATTTCAACCTGATTTACATTGTTAGTCTCTACAAGGTAGTTCAACGGCCGGCTTAAGCTTCAGGTCAAGTATAAACTTCCTCTGTCCCAAAAGAATAGTGCCATTTTTATTTTTCAAGTCGATTCGACTATTGTCATATCAAATTTAGCATACTTTTACTTGGTTGTAAAGAATAAAACAAAAACCTTTGTAAACTTGTGGTGAAGTACTATCTCCTGATTTATAATTTTCATTTGGAAAACAGTTAAAATTGACTTTGAGAAGTCAAAATGTGATTCTAATTTTGGGGTTTGTGGTTTAAGTCCTCTTGTGTAGTTGTCATGCCTTGGTTATTAAAGAAGGCGGCAAAGCTGATTCACCATGTTTGTTGTTGTTTTGAGATTTCCTTTTTATCTGCTATTAGACATGAATCCTGAATATTTATGTGAATCATGTGATGATCCATTCAGCATGTGGGCAGGATGGATATATTAATATGTGATGTGTCTCCCGAATGCATAAATTTCTCTTTAACATGAAAATATTTTTCTTTTTATTAAAAGATTGATTTGTGCTAAGTGCGCAAGATTGACTAGAAACTGTTGGGGGAAATTGCGAGCCATTACATTTTCTCAAATTTATTACTCTTCCAGTTCCCGATCTTTCTTTCTTTTCCACCGTTAAAGTTTATTTTCGAAAAATTATTCCTAAAATACTCATATCGACTCTTTCCTCAACTCCAATCAACATTTGTTATGGCAACGAAACGGAAATCGACATGCCCAATCAGATCGCATGGGTCGAGGGGGCAACTCCCTTTTGTGGGAGTTCTCCGATATGTTATATGATTTTTTCGATTCTTTAAGTACGATATTGAAATGGACCCGAGCTTGGTTTGATAATTTTTCCGTAAGAACGAAGGTGGAAGATGAGGAGGAAGAAGAAGACTTACGACGGAGGAGGAAGGGGAAGATGCATGACATATTAAGGTCTGGTTCATTATAATTTTGCAGCGCGATGCATCAATTGAGTGTTTGACATGGTGCAATGCGATACATAAATTAGATTATGCAATTTAAATTGATACATCGCGCGGTGCATAAATTTGGTGCAACGAGATGTAAAATTGGATTAGGTAATTTAAATTGGTGCATTATGGTGCACAAATTGATGTGGCGTGATGCGTTGAGTGAGTGATTCATAGCGCTTTCGGTTGGTATTATAATCTTTTCGCTCCCAAAAATATATTTTTCCTGTTTAAAAAAAAATGGTGGACTGTAGCGGTTATAAATTTTAAAAAAGAAATCGACCTGAATTACTCCAAACTATTATATGTAGGTAGGTGCTTTGAATAAAATTTGTAACACTTTGTGAAATTTGTAATTGCTATAGTGTGTTTTTTTAACCGGAAAAAAACACTTTTGGAAGCAAAAATACTACGATACCCTTGATGAACCGAAGGCGCACTACAGATCATTTACTCAGTGCATTGTGTTGCATCAATTTGTGCATTGTGATGCATAAAATTCAATTGCGATACGTGATTTTGATGAATACTTTTGTGCATCGCGATGCACACAATCATGCATCAAAATCTCTCATTTCATATTGATGCATCCAAACTCCAAATTGGTGCATAACAAATCCAAATCGATCCATCGCGATTGAAATTTGATATATCGTGATGTAAACTGGTTTCGACTGTATCTATTCCGCCTTTTTCTTCCTCCTCTGATTTCATCTTTCCTGAAAAATCTTTCAACTCACCACATGTTCATTCTAGTATCGTACTTAATGAATCAGAAAAATTGTTTACCTTTCAGGGCATTGCCCCCAAACCCTCACGATGATGTGTTGCCCTCTTGACCACCACAACTTGACCGTGTAGGTCAAACCCCGTTTCGTTGCACAACAATTGTGATTTTCAAATAAGTTAGAAATCATAGATCGGACATGTGAAAGAAATATTTGCCAAAAAGTGGAAAGAGATAATTTGGACATTTTAAAAACAATATTTCAAGTCTTTTTTATCGATTGAAAAAAAAATGAAACTAAAGGTATCGTCTAGCAATTTCCACAATTTGTGATCACTTGCAAATCTATATATAAATATATTTAAAGTTGGTGAGGAAGCTTGAGGGTGTGACACCTCACATCATTTTGTTAAAGTTGCATATTAAAGCTTCCTAATAAATGAGTCTTTTCAAATTCAACCTTAAATGATTTGTTTGTCATTATCTAATAACTATACTTAATTATAATAGCTATAACATGGGTATTAACCTCTTCTATATAAAACTCATAATCCTTCCTATAAGACTCCTACTATTACCAATTGTAGAAGTGTTTTAGCTATTGGCTCAAGAACTCAAAAAAGTTTCATATATATTGCATGTTTAAGTTGATAAAAACCATACCTTTCTCAACATCGTCCATTCCATGTCTCGCCCCCGGCCGGCCTTCCTTTTTCATTCTCACATGCGGTAACTTCATTATCCCCTTTACTTCTTTTTCATTCATCAAATGGAGAGATATTTAAAGCTAGATCCCAAAAGATCACTGATGGGCGATGACATCAGTTGAATCCGATAGATTGGAACAGTAAACTAAAGATATTTAAGTGAATTTCTTTTAGGTCAACGCCTCAAACATCTTATGTTGGGACCTCATTAGAGATTCATCTTTCGTACTTTTAAAAGTTTATTAAGTTATTATCATGACACGCAAAAGTGATAGTGATACGCTAAGACCCCTATTAAGCTATTTGGGTGATAGAATTTTGATTTTGGTTTTGATGTATGGTTATTACAAAATTGTTTAATTTTTGTTTCGTTTTCAACTTTTTGGATATTGACCCTCACGATTTGTTTTACTTTTTAATTATAAATTTTGTTCATCTGATGATTTTGATATTAATTTTAGTTGGTATTTAAATTTGGATTTAAATATGATTTCAGTTTTAAAATTTATTTTTAATTGATTTGTAGATATCTTTTAGGTTTTAGTTTTGGTTCATGGTTCTTGATTAATATCTTTGTTTCAATTGTGCTTTTGATTTTTGATTTGCTTCTATTTAGATAAAATTATATTGATTTTGACTGATTTTAATTTTTTGTTTTGGCACCAATTTTAGTTTTATTTTAGATTTGTGTATTGGTTTTGATCTTTAATTGTTGTCTTTATTTTTTAGCGGTTATTTTATTTTATTTTTATTAATTATTTTTTAGTAATAATTTTATTTGTGTTATTTTCTTTCTTCGATTCCGTGTTGATTTCAAGTCTAATATTTGCTACTCGATATAAATTTTTTATTTTGCTCTTGATTTGACATTCGATATATTACATTTTGTTCATCTGATTATTTTGATATTATTTTTATTTGTTATTTTATTTTGGAATTAAATATGATTTCAGTTTTAATTTTTTGTAATTAATTCTAGATTTCTTTTAGGTTTTGATTCTGGTTTATGGTCCTTGATTAGTAGTTTTGTTTCAATTGAGCTTTTGATTTCTTAATTTGCTTCTATTTAGATAAAATTATATTGATTTTGATTGATTTTAATATTTGGTTTTGGCACCGATTTTAGTTTTAGTTTAGATTTTTGTGCAAGTTTTTATATTTGTTTTGATATTGATTGTTGCTTTTGTTTTTTTCAAAACGGTTATTTTATTTTCATTAATGTTTTTTTAGTTATAATTTTATTTGTGTTATTTTTTTTCTTCAATGTCGTATTGATTTGAAATATAATATTTGTTACTCGATACAAATTGGTTTCTTATTTTGCTTTTGATTTTGGCATTTGATCGTTTTATTTTTTTTATTTCAATTTCAATTTTGGTATATAATTTATTGGGTTTGATTTATTGTGTAGTAACCTTAAAATACTTTTAATAAATTAAAATCTCTACATATTTTTGTTTAAATACTATTGCTTACAAGCATTACTGCCAAATGTATGTATTTTATATAAAATATTAACATATAAAATAACAAGTATACTTGATTTACCTTCTTTTTTTAATTTTGAACTAATACAAGGAAAAAAATTGAAGTCAAACACAATGTCATTTTACAAGTAGGAAAATGTATACATATGGATTGATCATGCCAAGATCGATACAATAGTTGATGTGCAACAGCTTGCAAAAAAAAAAAAATAATGAATCATACGAAATTGGAAATGCAAAGGATCTTTAGATTGAGAAGGGGGAGGAAGAAGAACAATAATTTGGTTCTCATTATGTTATTAATATGACATTAAAATGACCATCAATTGTATTCATTAGGGACAATAATTAAGGGTATTGTAATAATAATTCATGTAACCGTAAGAATTATTAATCATTACTTTTTATTTGAGTAATAATAATAATAAAGTGAACATAATCAATTACTTTCTTAGTTGACAACCTTTTAAACTTCATTTTACCAATTTGTAAGTTTTTTGCAATTTCATTTATTTATTATTAAATGACATTAACATACCATTTATGTTTCTATTAATACATTTATATTATATAGGCCTGACAATTGGGTGTGTTGAGTTGGAATGTGTAATTGATTGAAACAGGTCGAAACCCGTTATAACCCAAATGTCAGATAGGTTGAAATGAGTTGTGTCAAAATGAATCGAATTGAAAAGTGTAACGGGTTAAAGCAGGTCGACCCGTCCCAACCTAAATTTTCCCCCCAAAACATAATTTTAAAGCATAAAAAGTCGCGGGTTGAAATGGGCAACGGGACCGACCCGCTTTAACCCAACACGTCCCGTTAATATTATTAGGCTGAAACAGGTTACCGCTTCAACCCAAAAATATTAATGGGTTAGGTTGAGTGGGTTAATGGGTAATGTGTTACAATTGACCGGCCTAATATCATCTATTATATAAAACAGATCAGGCGGTTGGAAAAAGCTATTTACCGGCCAGGATTTGATTTTATCAAAGACAATCACCGGTCAGGATTAAAACAATTTTTGTACATGATTTTTTAACCGACTTGATGTGGTTTCTCTCTCTTCCTATTCTACTCCAACTCCATCTGCTATTCTACTCCATCTCCTATTCCTACTCCCTCTGCATCTCTCTGAATCAGTTTATAATGAGCCATCCCAGTTCATCCGTTCTTCAACGAACCATCCCGTTCTTCATCCGTCCTCCTCCCTCTCTCATCTGTCCCGGCCTCTATCCCGGTGACCATTTCCTCCCTGTTCAACCCCATCCCTTTCTTGAAGCTTCCTGTTCCGGTGTCTCCTCTGTCCCGACTTCCGATTAAAAGATTATTTACACTCTCCGCGTCCTGCTTGCAAAAATGAATGGAGTCGGGGGAACCCCCGAAAGTCGAATTGAATGGTTTTGCCGCCGGCAATGACCGAGATGGTGACATGTACTCCGTCGATTATAAGGCTAGAGGAAGAAAATTTGACGGTATGGGACATTGCAATGGCCGTTGGAGCTCAAACCAAAGAAGGCGGTACCTTTCATTGAATCACTTAAAGGTATTGCCACATTTGAGATTTTCATTTTGTTAATTATTGCTTCTCAAATGTTCAAATATTGGTTACTGAGATGTCGTGTTGTTGTTTGTTAGATTAGGTTTAAGTGGGATAGTGTAAATATTTTTCGCATTAGATTGGTCTTTGGGTATTATATCATAGTGTGTGTGTATCCTTCAATTGGAAGTTTTTTCTGTTCACTTCGTAATCATTAAGGGTGATTTTTAATCACACCCCATGTAGGGAATACGCGTGGACCCGCTTGATCCAAATGCTCGCACGTGTGACAGATCAACAACAACTCCACCCCACCAGCAGCTTTGTTCACACATTTGCTTCGATGCCAAACAAAGAGAAAAAACTGAGACAACGGAAAGGGGGAAATAAATAAACGTTGAGCGCACCCGTTTCCATTTTTCCTTTTCCTTTGTTTAATTAGTTGATGGGTTTTTGGGTTGATTTGGGGTTTTTGGTTTGTCCGCGTAAAATTTGAGTTGCTAATTGAGTTGTAAAATTTCACAATTTCATTGATTTTATTGCTATTTGAGTTGTTGTAAAATTTAATTTCTTCTTTCACAATTCCTGCGTTATTCTCATTGTTTGAGTACCGCCTGCTATCCTTGCTGTCGCCGCCGTATGTCCGTCAAAAAACTTTCTCAGTGGCGTTATTCTCATTGTTTGAGTTGTTGTAGTTGGTGGGTGTTTGCCTCACTGTATGTGTGGTGTTTTCCAAGTAATGTGCTAATTTTCTATACCACGGTTAGGAAACAGTTATATGAGAACATAAAGTCAGTTTCTTAGTGCTAGAAACTAGCAACCACGAGTTTCAATTTATTAGCTTAAAGCACACACAAAAACATAAAACAATATCATTATTGGAGCATACTACGATACTCCCTTTATGTAATGACATTCCTTAATTAGCATGAACTTTAAGTTGCATGGACTCGGCTCAAAAGGATCCAAAAATAGGATGTAGGTACTTGGACACGACTAATGGCTTGATATCTTATACTCCACCACTTAGGTTTTAACAATAAAGTATGGAACTATGGATATGATATGGGCATTGGTGAAATATAATAAGGTTTTGAGAATCTATTTAAGAACAATTGAGAGTATGATATAGCTGATTATCTAAGAATCTAAAACTTGACTGAAATCATGTGCTGCAGCCTGGAGTGTCCATTTAGAAGAAGGATTTGAATAATTGGGCCTGACTATTGGCAATGTCACGAAAAACACTTTGCTTCACTGTATGTGTGGTGTTTTTCAAAACTGTTTCTTATTTTATTTTTAGATTTACCCAAGTAATGTACTAATTTAAGTGATAATATTTATGCAAAATAAATTTTATATGTGATTTTTATCATTATTCAGTTAATATGCAATGTCTAAATTTAGAAATTTTAAGTGTGCTTTAGAAAAAAAAAAGTAAATCTAAATTTAGTTTTTTTAAATAAAAATAAAAAAATATAAATTATCAAATGAACAGACCATTATGGCATTCTTATCACTACCCATGCCTACGACACATTTTTAGATCAAAAACAAAAAAAATTCCTTTTTTTAGTTTTTTTATATTCTTATCATAACTAATGCTACTTTTTCTTATAATTAATTAATTATACGACGTACAAGTTGATGACCACTGCATTAGCTATTCCGTTCTTGGACCTACCTCATATGTATGATCACTAATTCGAAAATTCTTCCGATTTTTTATTTTGTTAAGACCACTTTAAAAGAAAAAACTCTTTTTATTTTAATTTTTAAGAAAAGGAATAAGTAATTTTTTATGTTGTTAAGACCACTCGAAAAGAAAAACTATTTATATTTTATTTTTTTTAGACAAAGAATAAGTAATTTTTTATGTTGTTAAGACTACTCTAAAAGAAAAAAACTATTTTTATTACTGTTTATATTTTAATTTGTTATTTTAGACTATTTTTGAAACATGATTAAAACATATATTTATTTATTTAAATATTAACACTATCCAATACTGACATCCTCCCCTCCTCACGCCGTGCGATAGGTACGGTCACAATACTAGTATTATATATATATATATATAATCTTATAAAATATACTCGATACAAATTGGTTTCTTATTTTGCTCTTGATTTTGGCATTTGATCGTTTTAGTTTTTTTTATTTCAATTTAAATTTTAGTATATAATTTCTTGTGTTTGATTTATTGTATAGTAACCTTAAAATACTTTTAATAAATTAAAATCTCTACATATTTGTTTAAATACTATTGCTTACAAGCATTACTACCAAATGTATGTATTTTATATAAAATATTAACACATAAAATAACAAGTATACTTGATTTACCTTCTTTTTTAATTTTAAACTAATACAAGGAAAAAAATTGAAGTCAAACACAATGTCATTTCACAAATAGGAAAATGTATACACAAGGATTGATCATGCCAAGATCGATACAATAGTTGACGTGCAACAACTTGAGTAATGACATTAAAATGACCATCAATTGCATTCTTTAGAGACAATGATTAAGGGTATTGTAACAGTAATTCATGTAACCGTAAGAATTATTAATCATTTATTTTTTATTTGAGTAATAATAATAAAATAAATATAATCAATTACTTTCTTAATTGACAACTTTTTAAACTTCATTTTACCAATTTGTAAATTTTTTTTGTAATTTAATTTATTATTAAATGACATTAACATATCATTCATGTTTCAATTAATACATTTATATCATATTATATATATCGTATCTTATAAAATAAGTATATCACATATTTAATAAATTTAGTGATAAAGAAAAAACTACGCATGCAAAACACATGTTACACACTAGTTGGAATACGCAAGCAATCCTCCGCCACTCTATTTCTATTATTGCGATACCGTGGAGTGTGTGTGGTCCTAATCACGTGTTTCTTGCTCTCTATTTCTATCATTGTAAGCATGATTCATTAATTATCATGAGTAATATATTGGAAACAATGACTCCCATCCCTCACTCAATGTTTTTATTTTTTGTTTTTTACTAAAATTAAATGTATTCTTTTAGTAGTACATATAAATTAATCATCTTAATGTCCACATATAACATTTAAAGTTTATATATTTTTTACAATCATTTAAAGTTCATATTAAAATATAATTATATGTAAATAAATTAACACTCATAAAGAAATAATTTATTTAAAATAAATACTCATTTACTCGAACATAAGGATTAGTTAAGATATATGTACAATTTGATCGGAGTGACTAGTTAAGAGATCTGTACAGATTAATTTGTCGCTAACGATTTGTTCAGAGCTAACGCCGTCACCCTTATCGGAGTAATTGCACAAACCCCCGCATGGTTTTACCAGTTTGTAGGGAACCCCTCTTTGTATTTATTTTTATGTAAAACCCCCTTGTATTCAAACAAATAGCAATTGGTAATGATTTATTTCCAAATTGACGTAATATGTGGCATGCTAGTGTGTGTATATAACTATATATACGAGCATAAAATGGAATCGATGAATATTTTAATAAGGCCTTGTTTGGATGGGTTACTTTGCATTTTGGTTTTGTTTTCAACTTTCAAAACCCATGGATGTGCGTTTTACCTTCACTTCGCATTTTGTAACCATTAGAAAATATACATGAAATGAAAATGTAGAATAGGGATGAAGTATCATGCTGAACAAGCCCAGTTTTTATACTTTTAGAAAGCATACAAACATGCCAAAAAAAATATTTAAAACTTAAAAGTGGACACAACGGATGAATGTCTCAAACTCTCGATAATAAATGCCATAAGAATTTCAACCTTATAATTAATTTTAATATAAACCACATAGTAGCCAAGTTAATCTTGAGACAAGTCGAACTTGAGTTGACTCACGAGTCACACGAGTCAAGCATCCCTTAGCTCGACTCGACTCGACTCAACTTTCTTTGACAAGCTAAAGTAGTAGGGGACTCGGCTCAACTCATTAAGGGCAGATGAGTAAAGTTGAGTCTGACTTGATTGAGTTGAACCTAGCCATTTCCCTAAGCCACCTCAACTTACCTACAACCATAAAATAAAAAATACATTCAAAAGTATTTTTAATGCATTTAGTTTTAAAGCAAAATTATATGACAAAAATTTAGGTTAGATGGTTTTATGAATATTTTTTGTAAGACTGATCATCTTAATCTAACTCATCGTATTTTGGTGGGTTGAGTTATGAGATTTGAACTCCATATTACCAAAATTATATTTATATACGGTGATAAATGTCTTACGAATATTTTTAGCAAAACCGGGACAAAGTAATTCATATTTAAAAAGTCAATTTTCAAAAGGTATAAAAATATCATTTTATTTATTAATTAGCTACTAAAAATATTATTTTCTTAAAAATATTTATATATTTATAAAAGTCAGGTAGTCTAAAAGATGAAATTTCCCGCCCAAATTTAGTTACCAAAAATAGAAACCTTTTTTTGGCCTTTTTCTTATTAAAATTAATTGAAACATAACCCTAGGAACCTGAGACTAGAACAATATACTTATTACTGCATTGATTACTGTTCATATGAATATTATACAATGAATGTGAACACATATCTATAAATACCCGTCTATCTATCTTCCAAAGATGGTCAAAGACTTTTCACATTTCCAATTCACATTTACATGTACATATATATAGGATCTTCGACTGACTGAGTAATTTTTTAGGATATTATAGAAATTACAATCACAAAATACTCCTTGTCAATACAAAAAAAAAGAACTTTCTGAAAAGCAGAAATAAGAAATGTCGTCGATCATTGCATGCCTTCTAAAAGACATTCATAAAGGTAGGTCAGATTGGACTCTTAAGGTGCGGCTGACACGAAAGTGGTCAATTCCCATTGAAAATGACTTCAAGCTCCCACAAAGTCTGGAGTTAGTTCTTGTAGATGCAGAGGTACAGATGTGTTTCATCAACTCAAATTTAGTTCTTTAAAGAAATATTTCAAATAACTAATATCATTTACATTTAAAATTTTTGGTAATTTGTTGTTTGTTGAATGTGCAGGGAGAAAGAATTCAAGCAACAATAAATAAATCTTTAATGAAGCAGTTCGAATCAATCCTGCGTGAAAATTGATTATACTATATTTCAAATGTAAGCGTTGTTGACAATGGTGGTAAGTACCGCATAACAAAAAAACATTTATAAATTACAGTTTATGGCAACAACACATGTTATAACAGTTGGAGACAAAAACTTTACTAATCATATATACAAGATCACGAGTTTTCCAAAAATTAAGTCAATCCCAAACATAGAAGAATCTGGATTACTAGGTAAGGATTCTACTATTCTTCTTTATAAGTTTTCAGAATTTTATCATATTTTCAATCACTAATCTAATTTGCATTTAAAATGAAGATGTCCTTGGTAAAGTAGTAGGTAAAGGATTGTTAAAATATCAACACTACAGACGTTGTGGTCAAAGTGCCAAGTACATCGACATCGAGATAGATGATCTTGAGTAAGTCCTCCAACATTTTTCTTTGAAAACTATTAATTTTTCATCTATTTATTAAATGTATTTGCTATTTAATTGTAGAAAGAACAGACTGAAGTGTACAGTGTGGGGATCATATGCTAAAGAAATCTTGACGCATATCGAAACAACAAGTAAAGATACATTATTTGTGTTGTTGCAATTATGCAAGCCAAAAACATTTCAAGGTAATATCATATAATGCTACAACGAATTATTTAAATACGAAGTATAAAAAAAATCTAACCAATTTAAATAATTCACAATGCAGGACAAATTACACTTTCAAATGCTTTGTATGCTACAAAAATAATAACATAATAACAGACTCGATGGTACCAGAAATTGAAGAGTTCAAGAGGTATGAATTTCAAAAATAATATATATTACTTGGTGAATGCAAAATTGATGTTATATAATAAAATAAAAAAATTGCTAAAAGTCAATTGTCAATATAAAAACCTATAATTATGTCACAGATCTTTTACCTTTATATAAACTTTTTTTAAAATTATGTTTGCTAGGTTGATGCATGAAGACGACCGTTCATCACCAAAAATTAAACTATCTTCTACAATTATTGGTTGTACAGTTGAGGAGCTTGAGAATGGAAACGTCGAAGTGTTATCTGTCACAGATGTTATATCATGTTCAAAGGTTCGGGTCAGATTAGATTTTCAAAATTATTAGGATTACAAAATGATTTCTTTTTTTTATATACAATAAAAAGTTGAAATGAACTGAGTAATCAATTAAATAATATATTAACTTTTTCTTTAAAGGGAGGAATCTTCTGGGTTATCGCACAGATTTCAGAAGTGATTTCAAACGAAAAATGGTAGTTCCTTAGTTGTAGGAGGTGCAGAAAAAAGCTTAGTATCCAAAGTACAGGATACTTTTGTGAGAAATGTAGTAGGGTCGAAATCAAGTTATTTCCAAGGTACATGGTAAAGGTCAATGTTCTTTCTGGGAACAATTGTGCAACATTTATATTATGTGATCAAGCTTGTGAGAATCTTATTGGGAAGACAGCACTACAGATAAAAGAACAGATTTTCAAGGTAAGATTCTTTATTTAAATAAATTATTATTTAATTTAAGAATTTTTCAATGATATCTAACTTAATTTGTGAATATAGACTGCCGAAGAGAAAAATAAATCAGAAACAGATAGGCGACCCGAAGAAATTGAGTTTTTAGTTGGACGAACAGTGCTATTCAGAGTCAATGTAAAAGAGACAAACATCTTGGGTGATGACAAAATTTATTCTGTCAACAATGTTTCTGTTGATGAGAAGTTGATTGAAAATTTTGAGAAAACTAAAGTAGGCATCAAAAAGGTTGGTCTAAAATTTATCTATTTATGATTATTTCAAATGAAAACATACCATATGATTACTTTGATTTTTGTAGAGGCAAGATATTCTCTCTGCATTGTTAGAGGCAGGGGAAGAAGTAATAGAGGTAAAACATTTAAATCATACAAATATATATAGACCTACCATTATTTAAAGTTCTCATGTTTGTTTTTTAAATAATGATGATTCGTAGATAAATGACTCCGTAAGCGACAACGAAGAGATGACACCCACAAGTACCAAATCAAAATGACAACGTGTTTTGTCTAACGAGGACACTGCAACAAGTGGAAGAATTGAAGATGTTGGTTCATCAACCAAAGTTCAAGGGATGATGGACGCAAAAATCATAAAGACCGAGAAGGATTAAATAGATATTATTACATAATACATTGAAATATGCGATCAAAGTTATATTTTGTTATCCCTAAGATTGATCTATTACTTTGGAATTTAAATTATGTTTTCATGCAAGAAACAATATTAAATTTGAGTTTCAATATTTTTTTGTCAATGAACAAACAGAATAATACAAGAACAATTAAATATTATGAAACGATATAATTATAAAAAAGTGATTTATAACTAAATAATATTCAAAATCAATTGGTTAGTATGAAACAAAAATCAATTATGAACACAACATACAAACATTTAGTGTAGATTTAACAAAACAGATTTATTAATAAGCCCTACCAAACATGCATTTAAACTTACAAAATCAACTTAAGATTCCAAGTTAATTTTTTAAAATTATTTATCAACCAATATTAATTATGAGTTGAATAGTCTTTTTAACGAGTTTTTTATTTATAATAAACAAATGTTGTTGGTAGTAGATTGGCTAGATTAGAACATCAACATACAATTAACAAATAATGCACCAATCACATATTATATAAAAAGAATGTGAGTCCAACATTAATATAAAAATTGAATTGTAACTATATAATATTCAATTGGTTAGTCTGGAAAAAAATATATCATCTCTTAGTGGCATCAAATACAACATTTAAATAATTCGTTGTAGCATTATATCAATTTCACGCAGGATTGATTCGAACAAATTATTTAGCAAGTCCAACTAACAACATTTTTTTATTAATAGAACATTCAACTAACAACATTTTCTTATTAATATATCAATTAAATATTATAAGAATGAATATTTTTGTATTAAAAAAAGAATAGTAGAACATGAAGAGTCAGAATATAGCAACAATTATATATTAAAGAATTAAATATTAATTTGGTCACTGGACATGTCGAAAATCAATGTTTTGGTCCCCGGACAAAAAAACAATAGAATTTGGTCCCTGGACATGTATTTTTGGACCAATTTGCCCCCTCTCACCGTTAGCGTTAGTTTTGCCGTTTGTTTTCTTTTTAATTGACGATAATGCCCTTGGTCATTGAGTGTATGTATATAACTAAATTACAGATGTATGTCGACAATTAGATAGAAGCCCTGACTGTTTCTCTCCGACCAATTGCAAATTACAATTCACTTCATCGTCTCCAGCTTTTTTTTCCTTCACATCTCCCACAACACAAGACAACCCCAAACAATGGTAGCGGCAACCCGCCAAGGCGTTGACCATGGCCATCATGATTTGGAAAACTTATTACCTGGGTTTACAGATCTATCACTCTAGATCTGGAATTTTTTTGAGATTTTAAATCAATAATCTGGGAGATGAAGTCGATTCATAAGGCGCTATAGATCGGATGAGCTTTGCCAAATAAGACAACGATCGGAAGGGAGGCCAAAATCGAGGGCCGAGAGAGGCGGATGACGGTGAGGATAGAAGGAGATGGTAAGTGACCATGGCTATTCGCTCGGCCGGACAAGGTGGGTTTGATTGACGAAGGGGTTGATTCGCCGGAGAAGAAGGAGTCATTTGTAGGTGACCCTACTATAGATCGGATCGCTGAGCTTTGCCAATAAGACAACGACTGGAAGGGAGGCCAAAATCGAGGCTGGAGAGAGGCGGATGACGGTGAGGATAGAAGGAGATGGTAAGTGACCATGGCTATTCGCCGGGTCTGACTGGTTGGGGATGAAGAAGCTCGGCCGGACAAGGTGGGTTTGATTGAGCGAAGGGGTTGATTCGCCGGAGAAGGCGAGGGTCCTACGCGGGTGACTCTAGCCGGGTTTTGATAGAGGCGGCGGGAGGTATCGTCTTGGAGAAAACCTTGCATGTCGAAGCAGAGAGACTAGTAATGACTAATGACCAAGCTTTTCCGGATATACATACACTCAATGACCAAGGGCATTATCGTCAATTAAAAAGAAAACAAATGGCAAAACTAAAGCTAACGGTGGGAGGGGGCAAATTTGTCCAAAAGTACATGTCCAGGGACCAAATTCTATTGTTTTTTTGTCTGGGGACCAAATCATTGATTTTCGACATGTCCAGGGACCAAATTAATATTTAATCCTATATTAAATAAAAGAATTAAATAATAATTTGTCTTGGACATAAATCGAAATCAATGTTTTTCAGACAAAACAATAGGTCTAGTATTTTTGGATCAATTTGCCCCCTCCCAAGGACCAAATTCTAACGGTGGGAGGGGGCAAATTGGTCCAAAAATACATGTCCAGGGACCAAATTCTATTGTTTTTTTGTCAGGGGATCAAAACATTGATTTTCGACATGTCCAGGGACCAAACATTATATTAATCCTAAATAAAAAGAATCAGCAACAGTATAACATGAGCAGTTGAACATGAACAGTAGAACGTGAACAGTAGAACATGAAAAGTTAATTGAAACGATCAATGAGATAAGTTTTGTATGAGTATCATTGGAATGTGTGAACAATAGAACATGAACAGTACAAATATATTTAAAAATAGAACATTCAACTAACAACATTTTTTTATTAATATATTAATTAAATATTATAAGAATGAATATATAATTGTATCTATATAATTGTATAATTGTATAACATGAGCAGTTGAACATGAACAGTGAACAGTTGAACATGAACAATAGAATGTGAACAGTAGAACATGAACAGTTAATTGAAACGATCGATAAGATAAGTTTTGTATGAGTATCATTGGAATGTGTGAACAGTAGAACATGAACATTACAAATATATTTAAAAATAGAACATTCAACTAACAACATTTTTTATTAATATATCAATTAAATATTATAAGAATGAATATATAATTGTATCTATATAATTGTATAATTGTATAACATGAGCAGTTGAACGTGAACAGTAGAACATGAACAGTTAATTGAAACGATCAATAAAATAAGTTTTGTATGAGTATCATTGGAATGTGTGAACAGTAGAACATGAACAGTACAAATATATTTTCAAAATAGAACATTCAACTAACAACATTTTTTATTAATATATCAATTAAATATTATAATAATTAATATTTTTGTATTAAAAAAGAACAGTAGAACATGAAGAGTCAGAATATAGATACAATTATATATATTAAATAAAAATGATCAACAACAGTTGAACATGAACAATAGAACATGAACAGTTAATTGAAACGATCAATGAGATAAGTTTTGTACGAGTATCATTGGAATGCGTGAGCCATCATTAAAAGCTTCTTGTCAATATATATATAAAGCATTGGTAACTGGTGTGTGCAATCATGAGTAGCATAGGTAACTGATGTGCATCATTAAAGGGCTAGACGTTTTTTTATAAAGCTATTGGGAGTTCTAAAAGATGATTTGTTTCATTATTCTCTTAGTATTTACAAGTGAATATGAGCATCACCTATACTCACATCACCTGAACTTTATTTTATTCACTACATACATACACAAGGAAAAAGAACATGAAGGCAATATACCCCCAGTCGTGTCTGACAATTGAAACGAAGATGACAACCGGAGAAGATAGCTCACTCAACCCCAAAACCTTCTCTTAGATCTCAACACTCACAAAGAATGGTTGAATCTATGTATCTCTCAGTCATAATCTCACTAATGGGATTAAGTGACGGAGGGGATATCTAACCTGGATATTTTGGACAGGAGAGAGAGGATGAGATAAATGGTGGAGTAAAGACCGAAGGGGGGCTATTTATATGACGGCTGGATAGGGTACAACACAAAGGCACAAAAGGTAGAAACGTGGCTGCTTCCAGTTTTGAGTAACGAACCAAAGGGGCTGCTTTCGCACACAAGATGGGCCGAGCATCACAATTGGGCTCACGAATAGTAGGAGGCTGCCCTCTACATATAAATGGGCCTCCAATACTAACAGAAACCACACGTAGACAGTTTAAAAAACCATAATCATCTGATGTTCATATTAACTTGGACAAAAATCTGGAAATATATGACAGCAAGAGAACAAGCAATTAACAACAAAGACATTGTGTCGTTCTAAAAGAATACACGTATTCTGCCTTGGTGTGAAACACCTGTTATTTTTCCTTTTACTTGCCAAAATCATCATGTTCATAGACGGATGTTAAGAAAAATTAAAAACTTTTTTTAATCTATATATGATCATTTATAGACGGATGTTAAGAGAAAAAAAAAACGGATGTTAAGAGAAATTTTAAAAAAATTCCAACTTAACCAGTGTGTGAAATTCATCGAATGTAATTGATATGGGTCGTATTTACATGGTCCTAAAACGTGATTTTATTTAATTCAAAGAAACTATTGAAAGTTTTTTATGATGTATTTTTTTTGGATAGAAATGAAACTAGCTTATATAAAAAAAAATTGCAGAAATTGTTGCTTCCCAACAATATGGGGTTGGATGTTCTATCCCAAATGGGTTCAATTCGAGTTCAATTCCTCCTTTATCGGATATCACAAATGGTATGATATTTTACTATATTTATAGTCAATTTTACTTATGATTTAATATCGTATATTTATAATTTTTTTTGTCGCTAATACAATAGGAAATGCACCAAGCAATCGTTTTTATCGGTTTTCATCATTTACTGGCCCAAGTATATCACCAATTGTTGATTCGGCAAATGACGAAGACGTTTCTAATCCTTTCGATACTGTCATTCAAAAGAAGAAAATGCATTTAGAGAAACCATTGTGTCTTACTCAAAGTAAAGTTTTCTATTTCTTACATTTTTTATTTGTATTATTAAGTTGTGTATATCTTAGTCATGGTTTACTTATTCAATTATTTTTCAATAATATTCAATAATGTATATTTTTCAATGATATTCAGTAATGTATATTTTTCAATGATATTCAATAATAGTTGGGCTCAATAAATTTAAACTAGACTCACAATAAGGGTTAATGGTAAAGTTAATTGAATGATAATCCATGAATATAATTTGGTTGAGAAATAAGATATCATCATGTGTTTGTTATATTTTTAAATTGTACACTTTTTTTGTAAACTTTTTTTCACCAATGTTCTTTTTTTATTTATCTTGATCTTCATTGACCTCATTTACAGGCCCAAAATTTTCAACAATTGTTGATTTTACCAACAAAGAAGTTTCTCCTAACCCATCTATTAGTGTTATGCCGAACAACATCATGTATTTGGATAAAAATACATATTTCGCTCAAGGTAAAGTTTAATTTAGTATTATTACGTTGTTAATCTTTAGTCTGGTTTTTTTCAGCTTTAAAGCAATAACTAAGATATAACAAATTAATTTAAAATCTAACATTTCAACTTTTTTATATATGATTGACCGAACAAACAGAATACATGGACTTGGGAGATCCTTCTAACAAATGTCGATTTTGCGATGCTCTTTTTTGGTTTTGACGAGAGGAACGAAAAGCATTACAAAAGTCGAAATCCTAAATTCTCATTATGTTGCATGCTGGGGAAAGTTCATCTCCCTCAAATGCCCGAACCACCAACGTTATTCAAAGATTTGTTGTACGAAAAAACTGAGAAAAGTTATAAACTTTTTAATGACAACATCCGATCATACAACATGGTGTTTTCATTTACTTCAATAGGAGGGAAAATAGATTCTAGCATCAATAAAGGAAAGAACTCACCAGTCTTCA
This sequence comes from Codonopsis lanceolata, assembly GCA_013146195.2. Taxonomy (NCBI): domain Eukaryota; kingdom Viridiplantae; phylum Streptophyta; class Magnoliopsida; order Asterales; family Campanulaceae; genus Codonopsis; species Codonopsis lanceolata. The sequence goes on along the minus strand of CM028382.1, from coordinate 112,557,671 downwards.
AGTTATACAGTCAGAACTATCATTATATTGGAAGTTTGTTGCCAACTGAAGGAAAATCTCCTAAATTTGCACAGTTGTATATATATGATATTGAACATGAAGTAGCCAACATGATGCGTGCTATCGGGTAATACCAAAATAATAAATTAATTTTTACATCTTTTTAACACTCATTCATTTTTTATAACTTAACTATTTTTTTTTCAATATTCAGACAAAACTCGAGTGTTAGCAGTCTTCACGAGGAAATTGTTTCTGACTTAAAAAAATTGTTGGACGAGCATAATATTCTTGTGAGGTCATTTAGAATGGTCCGAGACTCTATGCAACAAAACAATTGTGACAATGTTAAGCTCAGGCTAATTGGAAGGCGTAAAACCGATGGTAGAAATTACAACCTTCCAGAAAAGAATGATGTGGCAATTTTGTTGGTCGGTGATTTTGAAACTCTACCCGGTGATAGAGATATTGTTGTTGAGACCCGTACTGGTCTTTTGCAGCGAATCACCGAAATACATCCTTCATATTTGGCGTTGCAATACCCATTGCTTTTTTTTGTATGGACGAGATGGTTTTAGGGAAAATATTTTGCTCAGGGACTCAAGTTCCAACTCATCTCGTGGCCGAAAAAAGCTGAGTATGAGAGAATTTTTCGCCTACCGAATACAACAAAGAGATACTGAATCAACAAATATATTGTTCTCAAAAAGGCTCTTTCAACAATTTTTGGTTGACGCATACACAATGGTCGAAACATCACGGTTGACTTACATAAGAACTCACCAAAAAAAATTGAGATGTGAAATGTATCGAGGCTTGGCAGAGGCACTGTTGCAAGGTGAAACAAATCCTTCTTCTCGTGGAAAAAGAGTTTGTCTACCATCTAGCTACGTTGGTGGTGCACGATATATGATCCAAAACTATCAAGATGCCATGGCCATTTGCAGATGGTTTGGATATCGTAATTTGTTAATTACATTTACCTCTAACCCAAAGTGGCCAGAGGTTGTTCGTTTTCTTAAACAAAAGGGGTTAAGGCTAGAGGATCGACCTGATGTAATATGCAGGGTGTTTAAAATGAAACTAGATCTACTTATGAAAGATCTTCGGCATAAAGAGATTTTTGGACCAGTACGAGCAGGTAAAATTTGATTTTTGACAATTTACAATCTTTGAATTCCTACAAACACACACACACACACACACATTTATCTATATATATATACTCTATTCGTCCTGAATAAATGTTCTTACTTTCTATTTTGGGATGTCCCAATTAATGTTCCTAATGACTTTTGGTGTACAAATTTTTCTACCATTTTTCATAATATAACCTTTCATTTAATACTATAATTATTACACGTCATAGAGAAAAAGTTAGTGTAATGGGTACATAATTAATGTGAAAGAGTGTGTTTGTAATTGATATTATTGTCACAACATATTTTACAACCCATCATTAATTGCATTTCTTAATCCTTGTGTTTTGTCGATTAGGAACTTTTATCCGGAACAGAGAGAGTATTCAAAACCAAATATTTTTATTATGTAATATTTTTTTAATCGTTGAAATATTTTTTTCTAACGATGTTTACGATTGAATTTCAGATGCGTGGTCTACCGCATGCACATATATTGCTTTGGTTGACAAAAAGTCCAAATGCCACTACATCAAACCACATTGATGGAATAATTTCTGCTGAAATTCCTGATAAGTCCACCGATCTGCATTACTATGCTCCTGTTAGGGATTTGATGATACATGGTCCTTGTGGAAGATCTAGACCCAACTCCCCGTGCATGTCGTATGGTCGCTGCACAAAGCGTTTTCCAAAAAAATATTCTGAGGTCACTGTTATTGATGAAGATGGATATCCTGTTTACATGCGTCGTGACAATGGACGAAGTGTAAACATCAAAGGTACACATCTTGACAACAGATATGTTGTTCCTCACAATCGTTATCTTCTAATGAAATATGGTGCTCACATCAATATTGAATGGTGTAATCAATCCCGATCAATTAAATATCTTTTCAAGTATGTGAACAAAGGTCATGATAGGGTGACTGCAAGGTTTTATCATAGCGTTGATAATGACGCAACAAAAGATACAATTGATGAGATACAGAATTACTTGGACTGTAGATATATATCACCTTGTGAGGCTTCTTGGAGATTGTTTGATTATGATATCCACTACAGGGAGCCTTTAGTTGAACGGTTGTCTTTTCATCTCCCTGATGAACAGAACATATTATTTTCAGACAATGATAAAATGGATGAAGTTGTTAATCATCCTACAGCCAGACATAGTATGTTTACAGCGTGGATGGATGCAAATAAAACAGACATGGCTAAGGAATTGACATATGCAGAATTTCCCAAAGAATTTGTGTGGCATAATGACAAAAGAGAGTGGAGAATTAGAAAGCAAGGTTTTAATATTGGTCGCATTTTTTTATGTTGCGCCTGGGCAAGGAGAATTGTATTACTTGAGAACTTTGTTAAATGTAGTACGGTATGGGTGAGCTTGGTCCGGTTCGGTCCACTTTTTTGGAAAAACTGAGAGAACCAGGACCAGACCAATAGTCTAGTTCTTAAAAAATATAGAACCAGGACTAACCAAATATGTCTGAGAACCAATACATTGGTCCGGTTCAGAATCAATTGAAGACGTACGAGAATCAGGACCGAACCAATACAATGCGTATATTTGATCAAGAGGATAACTAGATTTTTAAAAAAAACAATGATCAATAATCAAATCATGTTCTTCTTTCATACAACATTTTGTTGGGTTCGTTGTTCTTGTGAAAATAAATTAAAGGTAAAAATCATTACTTCCAAATTAATAAAGAGAAATGAAAAAGAAAGTTGTAAGAAAATTTATTGCAAGTCATCTTCCACACCGATCCCCTTATGGTTAATTTAATTAATTTACATGTAACAATCCTTCAAACTAATAATGTTTGGAATCACAAAAAGAGGTAGTAAATTAATTAATAGAGAAGAACAATGTTTTCCCTCTTATTTTCTCTTTAATCAAATAAGGAAACTTGGTTGAATATTGAATCAAATTATTATATATTTTCTTTAGGTTGTAAGTTGTATCTCTTTTATTATTTTCTTATCAATATATATATATATATATATATATATATTATAATATATAATAAAATAATAATAAATACACATTGGTCTGGTTCTGCGTTTTTGGTTTCTAGAACCGGGGATCGACCCAATTGTCCAGTTCTGTAAAAATTCAGATCCATAACCAATCCAAAGTATTGGTCCAATCTGGTTCCATTGGTTCGTTCCGGTTTCGGAAAACTTCTGCTCACCCCTATAGTACGGGGTCCAACTTGCTTTGAGGATATCAGGTGTGTCAGCGGTGTTCAATACAACTCTTTCAGGGATGCTTGCTATGCACTAGGGTTGTTGGACGATGACAAAGAATATATAAACGGGATACTTGAAGCTAGCCACCGGGGCTCTGCCCATTCTTTGCGGAGTCTTTTTGCAACATTGTTGATGTCTGGTTCTTTATCTCAACCTGAGTTTGTATGGCAATCATGTTTGTAGTATTTGTCAGATGACATTATCTACATGCGCTGACGTATATTAGGGCATGAAGGTAATGCATTTTGTAATTGGACATTTTTTAATCGTCATTCTTTGTTTTTATTATTTTCTGCATCAATGTATCACTAATCAATGTGTATATGTTTTCTTAACTTATTAGGATTACAATTGAGTGAGGAAGAAATTCAAAATTTAACTCTTCCAGAGTTGGAAAAAATACTGCGAGGTAGAGGTAAAAGTTTGGCTGACTTCCCATCGATGCCATATCTGAATGATTTTGATTCATCAATATTCGATAATCAACTTATATGTGATGAAATGATGTATGACAAAAGTTCTTTGATTGAAGAACACAATAGGCTATTACAGTCATGTACAGATGAGCAAAAACATGTTTACAACACAATTATGCATGATGTAGAATGTTGTAAGGGAGGTGTTTATTTTCTTTATGGATGCGGTGGAACTGGAAAAACATTTCTGTGGAAAACGCTCTCAGCTGCTTTGAGATCAAAGGGTGAAATAGTGTTGAATGTTGCATCAAGTGGTATAGCATCTCTTTTATTACCCAACGGTCGAACGGGCCATTCAAGATTTGCCATTCCTTTAAATTTGGATGAAGACTCAACATGCAATATAAAATAAGGAAGTGCGCTCGCAGAACTAATTGTAAGAACAAAACTTATAATTTAGGATGAGGCACCAATGGTTCACAGATACTGTTTTGAAGCTCTTGACAGAACATTAAGAGATATAATGAGGTTCAAGGATCCCGATAGCTTCAATCAACCATTTGGAGGCAAAACTATTGTTTTTTGTGGATATTTTTGTCAGATACTGCCGGTTATACCGAAATGTAGTAGGGAAGATATTGTCATGGCAACCATCGACTCTTCATATTTATGGACGCATTGCAAGGTTTTGCGACTTACGAAAAATATGAGACTACAAGCTCTAGGAAATGATGAAGGCGGTCTCGAGCTAAAAGCATTTTCTAAGTGGATTTTGAGTATCGGAGATGGGACATATGGGGGTGAAAATGATGGTGTTGCAACAATAGAAATTCCAAATGATATTTTGGTAAATGCATCAGATAATTTGGTTCAGTCAATAGTTAAAAGTACATATCCGTCACTTTTAGAGACTTTTGATGATGCGACATATTTGCAAGGAAGAGCTATACTTGCCCCGACACTTGATGTTGTCGATACCATAAATGACTACATGGTTTCTAATAACTATTCAGAAGGAAGAACTTATTTGAGTTCAGATTCTATTTGCAGGGCAGAGAAGAATTCAAGATTGTTCGATGACATTCATTCTACCGAGTTTTTGAATAGCATAAAGTGTTCAGGATTGCCTAACCATGAACTAACACTTAATATTGGAATTCCCGTGATGTTGTTGAGAAACATTGACCATGCTGCTGGGTTGTGCAATGGAACAAGACTAATCATTACGAAGTTTGGGCATCATGTTGTTGAAGCTAAGATTTTGAATGGAAGCAATGTTGGAGACAAAGTGTTTATTCCAAGAATGTTTTTAACTCCATCAGATGTGAGATTGCCTTTCAAGTTCCAGAGAAGACAATTTCTATTGGTAGTATCGTATGCAATGACAATTAACAAAAATCAAGGTCAATCTCTGTCTCATGTAGGACTCTTCCTAAAGAAGTCGGCCACCCATGGTCAATCAGATGTCGCCGTTTCTAGGGTAACAAACCGTTCTAGTCTGAAAATATTGATATGTGATGAAGATGGAAAACCAACAAATAAAACAACAAATGTTGTATATAAGGAAAATTTTCAGAATTTATAATATTACCGATTATCGATGTAAATTTAAATCATTATTTAAATAGTTGCCTCTAATATTACTGCTCCTTAATTTATTCGTTTTATTTTATTTTATTTTTGTTTTGCTTAAATATAGATTTAATTAAAAAATATATATATCCATACATTTAACGCACGGGTATAATATTAATTGCTTTCAAACGAAGAGTCTTTTTTTTTCTAGAAACGGTTGGAGTATGTTCTGAAGGAGAATACTTGATGGCTGTTTTGGCATAGTTAAGAAGAAGATGATGAAAAGAACAAATATAAAAATGGAAAGAAAAGGAAAAACCAACTATATATAAAAACGGTAAGATGGATACGGGTTTTAGGCCGGGTTCAAATATTTTATCAACCCTAGGCCCTACCTGCCAATCTGCCATTGCCATGCATGATGCATGATGGCCCTGGTGTGTGTGTGTGTACACTGTACAGGTTATCTTATAAAAAGATATCACTTGCCTCCCCTCAAGTCAAAAGTATAAAATCGTTAATGAATAAATTATATAGGACTTTAATTATGAACATTACTCTTAATAATAAGATTCATTTATAGATTTTTAGTGCAAATGAGGCAAATAAAATAATCTTTAAATAGTTGCTTTTACCATTTTATGAATTTCATTTCTACATATAGAGCTACCCATAGTTGGGATTTGGGAGTAGGGGTATCAATTCGAGTCGTTAAATCATCAAGTCGAACCGAATCAAGTGATTTGGTTCGGCTTTGAGTGCTATATGGTTCGGCTCAATTTGAGATTTTGAAAAATCGAACGATTTGGTTTGATTTGCGTCTTGATATGTCGAGTCAAGTCAAACCGAACCGAATCAAACCATTTTGGGTTGAACCATCGAATCGATCCATTGAGCCAAATCATCAAGTCGAACCATCGAGCCAAACAGCAAATTTCTTTATAATTTTTAAACTTTATACTTTAGTACTCTTATACTATATAAACTATAAAGCTAATATTTATGAATAGACTTTTTGAATTTACATAAACGTTTTAAATATCATGTACGTTATTGTATTTTTATTATCTCGGATTCAATTTATTAATTAAAAATGTTAATACTTCTATTTGAAAGTTTGTGAACTTTTTTTTGAAGTGATTTTATGAATATAATTGTATTATATTTAATTTTTTAGTATTTTTTAGCGTGTTTTTATAATATTTTCTTGGTTTACTTAAATTTTGAATGACTAGAACACATTCTAAATTCAAACCGAATCATGAAACCAAATCACGGAACCAGGTCGAACCATCGTGGTTCGGTTCAGTTCAGCTCAAAACCTTAAACGGTTTAACTCCGGTTTGATTTTCCCCAAACCGATGACATACAGTTCAGCTCATAATTTGTTCAAAGTCGAACCATTTACACCTCTACTTGGGAGCATCTAAGAGAACCACAATGGATAATTTTTAGGCAATTCTTAAATTGTTTAAGAATTGTACACCACTATGGGCAATTCTTATTTGAGAATTATTGCTCAAAATTCTTGTTTAAGAATTGCAAGGAATCCGGACAAGGAGAGAGAAACACACATGCCACTTGTTTTTTTATGATTTTTTTATTGTTATCTTTTGGTATAAAAATAAAAAAAAGTAGTGTAAATAAAGTAAATGATTTGGTAGTGAGATTTATATAAAAATTAAGAAAAAATTAAAACCATTATGAAGAATAATTCTTAAGAAAAAAATTCTTAAAATATGTAGGTGATGAACCAACTAAAAATTAAGGGAAGAATTCCCACAATTATGGATGCTCTAAGGTATTATGCTTCTAGGTTGTAGGACCCATTGTTAAATGTTAATGTTTGTTTGTGTTTCTTTGCAAAAGTCTCCAACTGCTGATTTTGACAGAAAAAAAAAAAAAAAAGGGAGAACGCAATCATAATAATAGGTATTTACAAGAATCTTTCATAGGGGGGTGTATTGCAATTAACCGTTAGATCTAATCGCAGATCACACGTCAACGTGGTGCATCCGAAGCCTCAAGCTGTGTTGACGCCGTTAGTACCCATCCGGATCCCATGCATGTTGTGTCCCCGCCCCGTCCCCCTGCTCCTTGTTCCCAGTAATTTAACACACACAGACGCCCATAATATAGATCTCTCCATTGAATTGGAGAACTCTCTTTATGCGCCTCCTGCGACTCCGCCATTGGTTCCGCCGAACGCATTTTATCCGGTTTTGAATTCCTGTCATCACCGCTCTGCCCTCGCCAATGCCCCGGCGAACCTGACGCTTATCTATCTACTTAGCTGCTCCGGCATGCCGATCCTCCCAATTATACTTAACTAGTATATAACTTGTTCTCTTCCATGATTTACTTTCAACTGATTGCAATCAATGTGCCTACTTCTTCCGAATTTACTTCTGTTGGCTCTTTTGTAGAAGGGCATGATTACTTGAGGCTTTTATGAAATTTTTGTGCGTTTGAAAGGTATACTGGCCAAGCAGTTTGTGCATGTAAATTTTGTTGGCTCAATAATTAGCTGCGCAATTGCAGTTTTTTACTTTTTATTTCTGCTTATAAATATTGAATTGGTTTTCTTGAATTTTACTTTGTTGTCAAGATATCTCATTGTTGCAGACTATGCCCCTTGTTTGAATTAAGGAATAAGGATACGCTAAGTCATCACCCGATAACAGTGATCTCCCTTTAGTCATCAGCCAATAACAGTCTCCATTTAAAAGGTCCATCTTTGTTGAAGACGTTTTCCTTGAATTGTGATGTCTTGCTCTACTTACTACCAATTTGTATACTTGATAAGTACAGCTGTATTTTGTAGCATGTAGGATGTCAAATAGTTTCCTTCAAATTTTGATATTTGATTTATGCTCATGATAATTGACTTTCTCTGTACATACAGCTCATGTTGTTACCGCGAAGGATTGCTGATCTGTGATGGTTGAGCTTTGAGCTCCAAGCTCCAAGCTGCTTGAGATGGTCTTCCATAATCAAACAGTAGAGAGAACACATGGAGTTTCCAATATTCTTGCGGATGAAACATGTCATTATTACTTTATTTTTCATGGTGAAACTGTTCTTGGGAATGGGTTTCGGGCCTTCTTGTATTTCACTGCACTTGCTTACTGTTTCATCGGACTATCAGCTATAACAGCTCGGTTTTTCCGGTCTATGGAAAATGTTGTCAAGCAAGCTCGTATGGTGGTGGAGATAGATCCTTGCACAAATACTGAAATTGTCAAACATGAAAAGGTGTGGAATTACACAATTGCGGACATCACTCTGCTGGCATTTGGGACTAGCTTCCCCCAAATCTCTTTAGCAACTATTGATGCGATTCGTAATATCGGGAACTTGTATGCTGGAGGTTTGTTCTGCATATCCTTAATTTGTTTCGCGTGCCAAAACTTTATATTTAAACATAAGATAATTAACTGTTCTTCGGGAAATCATGTACATCCTATTGAATTCATATCCTGGGACTTTCTTACGGACAAACCATCTTAACTTGTATGGATTTGTGAATTCAGTTAATGACAATTAACTTTCTTTCCTTGCCAGAAAACAATTTCCATTTTGTAATTCTTAGTAATTGTGTCCTCTTGGCATAATTTCCTTTTCATTCACATGACCCTTGTTACCTTCATTTTTTAATTTCTGAATCACAGTTTTTTCTCCCTTTTCTTACTGCTAGTTGATTTTTATTAATTGTGCTCGAAACTAAGCCATATGCATCTTGAATTCACTATCCTGTGGTTCAAATAAGCTTCTTCTCATATTAAGTTTATCCTTCAGTATTCAATTCGCTTTCTTTGTTTGTGTGTGCGTGGGGGCGTTCTTTTTCAAATCCATGATTTCATGTGAAAGATTCTCCTTGTAACAGTCAAATCATGGCAAGAAAGTTTAGAAACTGGTGTCAAGGCAGTGGGATGAGTAAGCCCCAGATTTCCACTTGTGTTGGTAACACAGAAGTACCCAACGACATGTAACTTGTAAGAATTAGCTAGAAAGTGGGAGCATAAACTTGTGAGAGTCACACTTGGTATGCTGGCCAAAGAAGTTTCTATAGTTTTGTAAAGTTGTCAGAAGATCACAAATTCCTGAAAATCTTATGAGAAGTGAATTGAAAACAACACTTCAGTACTATTATGGTTAAAAGCTCCTTCTCTAGTTGAGCAAGGTTGTCAGAAGATAAAAAATATCTTGGAAATCTTATGAGAAGTGAATATAAATTCAATACCATATTTAGAGATCCTTTTTTGCTACTTGGATCACCAACACAATTTAATTGGTGTACAGTTTTGATTGTTAAGAGCTAGCAAAATCCAGAAGTTTCTCGTGCGTCAATGCGTACTTTGTTATTTGCTTATAGTACCTGTTTGTAGAGTTCATATTGATCAAGCACATAGATGATTTAACTTAGATTATCCTTTGGATACCCTAATTTTCCTAAATAATTCTACCCTGTGATCGATGCAATTTCTATTAAGAAAACATTGCATGCTAATTTTCTGACGATCAGTTTCTGGAAATCTGCAGGAAATAGGTTAAGACCGTTTTATTGTTATCATTATTATTGTTTCGCAGAAGATTGAAATTTTATAACATCTTTTCCAAACAATAGGTTTGGGTCCTGGAACGCTAGTTGGTTCTGCTGCATTCGACCTGTTTCCTATCCATGCAGTTTGTGTTGTGGTTCCAAAAGCTGGAGAATTGAAAAAGATATCAGATTTGGGAGTTTGGATTGTAGAACTCTTTTGGTCATTTTGGGCTTACATTTGGCTGTACATAATCTTAGAGGTATTATGCCTTATTTGACATTTAGCATTATTCTATTTTGGTCTTAATTTTTGGTTTATGTAATCCTAGTGCTACTATGGATTTTCTTTTTCTACATTATTGTCTTCTTCAGTTGGTACACACTTTAAAATGTGTATGTTGCACAAATTTATTCATTTACAGCCTAGCTCAACAATTATGGGTATACCAGTCTCCCCAAGCTTCCAACTTTATTAACTCACATGTTTACACACAAGAGATACCTCTGTAATTTCCTTTTCCCCCTTGTTACTTGGAAATCAAGTTCTGGTCTTATGTTGGCTGTCTTTTAGAAAAGCGTCCAATGTTTTTTCATCTGCGCTTGTACATACTTTTAGACTGTTGCACATATGTATTACCAGAAATTTCAACTATAATTACAGTTTTTCGTAGCCTTACCCTTATGACCACATACAAAAAAATGAGAGATGGAAGATGCAGATTAGCTTTGGGTCTGTGTAAGAAAAGCTAAATAATTGGTAGTCACTAGTACTCCACTCCTGGTCCAAGCCACTACACTTTAGCAACGAAGATTATGCCGCCGATAGAGCTTAAATTTTGTTTGACACTAACTAAATAAAAAATGCACGCTGCTGCCCTTGCTGGGTTTGGAAAGGGTACATTTCTGCATCCTTACCGTAGCCAACTTCTGCTGCAGGGCCCACTCTCAGAACTTAAATGAAAATTACTTGCTCACTCTAAAAGGAGATCTTCATCTTTGGCCTTGGTAATGATCCCATTCTATTTTGCACGACTTTCCATGTGACAATATATCTCATACTCAATGACACATTTTCCATTGATGCGCTTGTGTTGAAGTTATCATGATGAAAGGTTTTCTTGACAGGTTTGGACACCGAATGTTATTACTCTGTGGGAGGCTCTGTTGACAGTGCTGCAATTTGGATTATTGCTGATACATGCTTATGCTCAAGACATGCGTTGGCCCTATGTGTCTCTTCCTCTGTATGTTATCATATTCCATTTCAAAATTTGTGCGTGTTTGCATGCACTTATTCCTCTACATCCATGCCATGATATCTGTTTGAAATTTGAACTGAAAGACATGGAAGTTTGATATTCTGCTTGCTCCTGATTATTTATTTATTTAGTATGTATAATTTTTGTATTTGACAGGGAAAGAGATAAAAGGCCTAAGGAATGGGTACCAGCAGAGGCAGCTTCAGTTGAACATACTGAAGTACTTCAAGATAGCGAAGATGGAAGGGGTGGCATTGTGGATATATTTTCCATCCACTCAGGAAATGGAACAGGTTACCTTTTGATATGCTCCAACATAGTAGCTCCTTCATTATTTCCTGCAACTGTTCTTTTATAACAATTGTCTCCAAAAGCCTATGGTACCCTAGCTTTTGGAAAATGCTTTAGAACCCATGTCTGACACTTTTCACAGGGATAAGCTGTATGGGAGGGTTGATAATTCGTATCAGATATACAACTAGCAGGCATATAGTACAACTAAATTCCAGAACAAAAAATGGCTTTAAATCAAGTGTATAGATAAGTAATGTATAAATGTTTTAAAATATTGATGTGTCCCAGTGTCACTGAATTGCAAGATTAGATGATGCAGCACTTCATTACACATACCCACCCTCAACATCTGTAATTGAGACAAGGTAACCTAACTAGAAGTTCAAAAAAATCGTATGCATGTGGGAAATTTAGAAAAGCTGATGAAATTTGTTTTCTGCCATGGCACTTCAATGTAGAATTAATCTAGGAAATATAAGAAGTGTATTTCAGCCATGACACTACAATGTAGTAATTTTTTGCAGTTTTTTTTTTTAATCTATAGAGGATTAGTAGTGGTTCCCCACTTACTCCCATGGTGGTTGAACCTACGACCTATTAGGTATGGGTGAAGCGTCTTACCACTACGCTACTCCTGAACGCATGCTTTTTGGATCACAATCGGAGGTTCAAGCACAAGTGGACTCCCTCCTTCCCCTATTTTCTTCATAATTAAAATGGTATTTAATGATTTTTTTCCATATTATTGCCTTTTTCTATTAGAGATATTTAATGCAAATATATACTTCTTCCAACCCAAAATTATTATTAGTCCATCCAAAAATTATTATATTAGTTTTTAAAAGCCTTTTGGGATTGTAATAGTTTGAATAAGATCCATGTCAAAATCATAGTGTGACTAAAATATTTTGGTCTTTGCTTTTTTTCAATTGAATAATCATATATAAAATTATGTTGTAGAAAATGATTTTTCTCAATGATAATAAAGTCCCTAATTTATCTTTTAATTTTGTATGTTAAATTGAAAAATATATATTGCTTTTTGAAATACTATTTTAAAAGTCGTGACAATTGAGTAGTTAATTTTGTAAGGCATAGAAGGTAATTCGAAAAAGTTGGTCAGAACAACTGCGATCTTGCTCATCCCTTTGCGTGTAACATAACCCAATATTGGTTGACAATCAATAACATCTTCACTAATTTGAGTAATAATGAGTTAAATAACACCATATGCTGGTTGGTGGTAAGGTCCCATATTGACTATCACGAGGTCTTTTGAATTGTTTAACAGAGGATTCTGTGGACAACGAAATGCATTTGGGGGGGAAATAGCATTGGATGTGGAGGTAACTAAAGCATATGAGTGGACAATTCCCATATTGCCTAAGACGAGCCCGATGCAAATGAGAATCTAATAACTTTCCACTGTAAAAATGCTTTTGGTTTCCTGTCAAGACAACATTCTACATTTTTGCCATGACCCTTCCGAAACCCAGATTTTGAACCAAACTGCGTTGCACTTGCACATGGTACAGATATCTGGGATATGACATGACTGATCAATAACATTACTCCACACCAAAAGCTCTGCCCTTCCTCTTTATCTATCCAAGTGGTGGAAGGGCAGCGGCTTATGGTGTTCCCTCCGGTCAAAATTGAGGCCTCACAATCACCGGTTTCTCTCACACCTTTTTTTTTTTTTGATAAGTAAGTTTCTCTCATGCCTTTTGTCGTTCATGGTTCAATACCATGGTGTTCTAGAACCCCAAGAACCATCCCAAACTTGGTGGTTAAACTCTATTGCGATGACGACAACTCGTGCCCAAGTTATGCATCACACAGAGATACATGTTTAATTCTCTTTATGTATTTGGTTTCTGTGCGAAACACTTTCTGCTCAAGCAAATTTTTGTCCTCTTTTTGGTTTTTTTTTTTGTTTTCTATACCCCTAGTGTACAAGGCTTGTGCCCCTTGGCACTATTTCTAATACAATTTACCTATCCAAAAAAGAAAAAGAAAAAGAAAAAAAGAGAGAAAACACAACGAAAGAAACAGTGTACACACTTTATGCTATGAAATTACAGATCTCTACTGATCACATTAATAGTAAGTATGGAAAGTGTGTATTAGTTTTTCCACTATAATATTTAAATACTGTATGTGTAAGAACTTCATTAGTTGTCTTTGAAAAAGGAAGAAAATGATAAGTTCTCAAGAATTTCTAGTGCTTAAGTCTAAATATTTTGGTGTGCAGAAGTGTGGTATTTTAAAAATCATCTAAGGGCTTACAGTTAAGAAAACTTATGAACCCAAGGGGTGGGAGAGATGGCAAGGGCACTCAGGCAAAGACCTTGAGGTTCTTGGTTTCAATCCCCGTACCAACAAGGGTTCATACTTACCTATCAAAAAAAAAAAAGAAAACTTATTGAATTAAAAATGCAGGTCACGTGTATCAAAATGTGCCTGGCAATGATCTAATTGAATGCTTGGAAGAGCATATCAGCGAATCAACCACCTTCGGAGAAACTGTTTGTCTCTCTGTTTGGAAGCAGCAATTTCTGGATGCGCTCGTGGTACTATATTTTCTTTCCAGATTTTGTTCCACATTGTCGACAAATTACTATAAAGAATTAGTATCTTTATGTGTGAGCATCTGTAAATTCCATCAATATTTAAAATTTGTTCAAATACTCGCATATATTAGTTTAGGGTACATTTTACTTCCCTAGTTATATTAGTTAATGGTGCATTCGCTTCCCCGGCTTGCTAATCACAGTTGTAACACTCACAGGGATTTCATATATCACACTTTGCATTCTTTACCCTCTCTTATTAGGGGAAGCACCATCCTTGATTTTTATTGCACCCTTTATGTTATAGGCTTTGTTTGATTCTCTTGTGTCCTATGAGTTAAGATTTCATGACCCCTTCTTCTAATCAGTTGGCATGCTAAGTGGTCAGGTATTAAGCCCCCCTACTTTGTTTTTGATTTATTAATAAATTCTGAGGGCTCTGTCCCACTTTAAGTTAATGGACATTGGACTAATTCAGATGTCAACATTTAATTAATCAGCATACACTGGAGTCTATAAGATTCAAAGTGAACGTTTTCCCAACTGAACTACAGTTAAGTCTCCAGACTGCTTGGCAGCAAGTGCTTGACTTACCATGATTGGGCATTTTTATTATATTTGATGTTTATACTATTACCTTTAAGCTAGACTAGCTAGTATCTTCAAGAAACTCAGTTACCCTTGGACATTGATGCATGTTGTAGGAATTTGAGGTTATGGCTGCACTGTTTTTTCCCGCGACTTTGGCCTTTCCTCTAAATTTTTTGGCCTTTCCTCTAAATTTTATAGGCCGATGTCTACCACATTTTTTGTATCTTGGCTGTTCAAAATCTTAAGAGACTGTTGATATTCTGGATATTGGTATTTATTATTGCAAATCATATATTATACAATTAGGAGGGTTCAAAACTTGTAGAGCGTTCAAAACTTGTAGAGCGTGCACCGCAGAGCCTTGAATTTATAATTAGAACAAATGTATTGGTCTCTCTCATTTTTTTGGATGTCATTGGGTTAGGGGAATTAACTAGGTTGCATCTGGTCTTGTTGCTAGAATTTCTAACTGTTTGAGGTGGTCTCATTACTGCCTCCATAACGTGGTTGACCTTTTGATGTTGAACCACTTTAAGATCCCACACTAAAAGTTAGAACTTAGAACGGCAAAGGAATTTCCAACCAGAGGAAACCTAAAAACACTTTTATTCCAACCTAAATTACTCACCGAAAGATTCCAAGTTTTATAGGCCTAACAAGCTAACCCTAATTATAGAACTTTACTCAAATACCCCTAACTAGTAAAAATGCCAAAAAACTAAAAATGAATAAAGTTGAACATAAATAATCCTATTTGCTTCTGCATCACCTTTCCCATTAGATTTGAGATGGCATATTCGTACATCATAGAATAGTAAAAGTGAGTCTCGGTGCCTTGGCAAATAGGTGGTTGCAATGAAGACCCATTCCCAACCCATACCCCACTACATTTTACCTTCCCGTGTACATAATACATGGAATCTGAAAGGTGGTTTTGTTATTGCCTTGATAGTGTGGTTGACTTTTCTCAATAGAAGAAAGATTGCGGCAGGTCGAGCCTGGGATGGAAGAAGAAGAGATTTCGTGCTCTGGACACTAAATAAAAGTAAATCATAGCAGTTATAAACTTATAGATTATTCGAGTGTGTCATTATCTTAGTTGTTTGTATTAAACGTACATCACCCGTGGCACTTATTTGGAAATTAACGAGTTTTATATACTTGAAAATATGCTCACATTATTCTCTCCTTGATACAATCGTCCTTGCATTCTTCTTTGCAAGCAGTTGGAAAGCCCAGAATCGAAAAAGCTGAACAGCATCTTCTTGCGGGTGGGAAGAGTTGTCTGGCAGTTACTTGTTGCTCCATGGAGACTTCTTTTTGCTTTTGTACCTCCATATCAGATTGCTCACGGGTGGATTGCTTTTATTGGCTCTCTATGTTTCATCAGTGGGATAGCGTACATTGTTACGATGCTGACTGATCTAATAAGCTGTGTTACAGGTTCTTCTGTTTACTGAATATGAATTCCATCAATCTATAGCCTCATCGTTACTGTTGGTCTTAAGTAAAACTCTAGCCAGTGATTGAAGGTATACATAGTATCTATATGGTTCATCTGCAGGAATAAATGGTTACGTCATTGCATTTACTGCGTTAGCAAGTGGAACTTCGTGGCCAGATTTAGTGGCAAGCAAGATTGCAGCTGAACGTCAAACAACTGCTGACTCTGCCATTGCTAATATCACTTGCAGGTTAAATTTTGCGCAGTTATTTCTCAGCGATGATGTTTACCACTTTCTTTGTACTCCCTCCGTCCCTAGGGCTAGGGGAAGGGGAGTGTACCTTTTTAGTTTTTTACAAATTGTGAAAGCTGAATATCTCACCTAGTTACTCTCCTTTTATTTTCTGTTTTCTGCAGCAATTCAGTGAATATATACGTGGGTATTGGGATTCCGTGGCTCATTGACACAGCTTATAACTTCATAGCATTCGGAGAACCGCTGCGAATCCAGAATGCCAATGGGCTCAGTTTCTCTCTGCTCGTTTTCTTCTCAACATCTGTCGGCTGTATCGCTGTTTTGGTACTAAGACGGCTTGTGTTTGGAGCTGAGCTTGGAGGGCCTAGGGTTTGGGCCTGGGTTACATGTGCATATTTCATGTTGCTTTGGCTCATCTTTGTCGTTTTGTCCTCCCTCAAAGTATCTGGCATCATTTAAGAGCTCTCACCTCACTCTCCCTTAGGCATGTAAACGAATATTGCAATATTCTATTTGTATTCGTGAAATTATTCAAGTATTTATATTCGTTTATTATTTGAATATTAAAATTGATTCGTATTTGATTCGAAATTAATATTGGAATTATTTGATTTGATTTGAGTATTCGATTTGAAATTTATTTATGTTTTTTTTTTACAAAATCTATTTAACAATCAATTATTCGAGTATTCAATTCCATTATTCGATTTTTCATTATGAATTAATATAAATAAAACATCAATTACACAAATTATCCATAATAAAAACCCATAACATTAAATATCCATAACAAAAACCAATAACATCCATAAGATCAAATATTCATAACATCTATAATAATTATCAAATACATAAATGTCAATTGTCAAATTCATAAAAAAAAAAACACCGAATAAAAATTTAACTAGCATTCACCATCCAATTATCATGTTCACAATATGACATGAACAAGTTTGTCTTCCTCCTAAATAAAAATAAAAATCAAATAGGTATCAATTATATTGTCATAATCATAATCATGTAAAGTTGGCGAACCTAATCTGTTCTGCAAATCAAAACTTGTATTATATCAGAAGATAACCTCGAACGATAAGGATCTAACACTCTGGTTCCTGCATCCATATTCTACCTAAATGACTTTAGAACAAAGATTAATAAAATAATAATAATTAGTAATAAATATAATAGTTCTAATAAAATGAAACAAAACATAACAAAAAGGTAAGTCATATCAACTAGAATTATTGCATTATTTGAAAGACCTAAAGATCAGGCGCTTAGACTTTAAAGTAGATTAGGGATCCCTGATTCTAACAGACAAAAAGAAGAAAGAAAAGAAAAAATTCAAAAAAATGCAATAAGATAATTCTCATAAGAACAAGATGTAGAAAATACTGGTCAAATTATCAATGATTGCCATCAGATGGGATATGATTGAATTTTCTCATTTGCCACAGTCCAAGATATGAATGTGACTCAAAGCCCTTGCGCAATTTCCCAAACATCATATGGCAGTTGAAATCTTACTAGACCATCTCTAAGGCATAAGTCATCATAAAATCGTGGTGTTATGACTTTCAACAGCTTGAAATACAACACAGAAAGCACACATACAAAACAAAAATAAGTAAGATGAAACCCGATACTCCATGAAAATAAATAGCTCAGCTAGTTAAAGTTATAATGAGCAAGGTTCAGATTGAAATTCTAGCAACAGAACCCGGAAACTCTGTTTTGACATCACACGAACAAATTAAATGATGCATAAAATTGACGATTTGCATCACTCACACACACACACACACAGGACGTCCGACGTGATTGACGCTCCGATGTAGGGTTTCAGTATTAGCTAGATGTCGTCGAATCACAGACGGAAGCTATTTGGGCTGAAAAATTAAAAATGAAACCCCGATACAAATTAAAATCGCTTAAACTTGAGGAAATCATCCAAATCTACACACATGTAATGTATAGATAGATAGAAACACATGCAGAAGAAATCCAGAAAGAGAAATACATTTTGGATTTTGAATACTAGATACAGACCTGAGTCTCGGGAGATCTGGAATTCTGCATTCTGTTCTGGGGTGAGGGCCGTGAGGCGGTGAGCCGTGACTGTGAGTGTTTGAGTGAGGTTAGGTTAGGGTTTTTTTTTAAACTTATATATATATATATATATATATATATATATATATATATATATATATATATATATATATATTTATTTATTTATTTATTTATTATTTTTTTAAAGGTTGGATGAGATATAAAGTTATAAACCTTACCCCGACCTTTTTTTTTTATGCATTAAAATGTTATAATTATAAATATATGATGCATTTTGGTGTGGCTAGAACAAATAGAACCTCTAGTGAGGCTTTGAACAACAACATTGTCTCTGAAAAAGCTTGAACATCCGACCTCTCAGTTAGGAGATTCAAGGCATAAAAATAAAAAATAAGGATATGGTTAAGGTCTATGTTCCCTCCAACCTTTAAAAAATAATTATATATATATATATAATATTATTCAAATATTATTCGCGAATACTCGAAGTCGAATATCATCAAATTCGTATTCGTATTCGAATCCTTATAAAATATTTAAAAAAATTGAATTCGAATATTTCGAATACGAATACCGAATCGAATAAAAAAGATTCGATTTGTTTACAACCCTACTCTCCCCTTGCCTAGGGTTGAATTCATTTTGTATTCATCATTCTCACGACGTGAAGAGTTGGGGGACAATTCACAATTGTAGACTCGAGAAAAAAGCACATAGAACTGAATTGTTTATTTAATATCAGATGTTGTACACTACATTCGCAATTGACACTTTTGAGGACGAAATGACTACGATATCCGTAATGAGCCTGAGGTGCGTTACGAAAATGTACAGAGGTTTAAAAATGTATGCACCACGATTCAAAAAAAATAAAAATACACTGCGATTCAAAATTATATGAATTAATTTTTACACAACCGTTCAATAGTTTAATTATGTAGTTTAATTGTACCATAATTCATCAATTTTATTGCATTATTTTTTGCACCGTGGTTCAATAGTTTAATTGTTTAGTCTATTTGCACCGCGATTCATCAATTTAATCTGATATTTTTACACCGCGATTCAAAATAGTTTAACTACCTAATCTAATTGCACCGTGGTTCAAAATTGCAATGAAGCGTACCATGTCATTAGTCGTCTTCTTCCTTCTCAAAAAAGTCGTTTTATCTCATTAGACAATCTCTGTTCTAAATTTCTAATTATCCGGCTACCCAGCCCAGATAATTATAATGGGAAACTTTCCTAATATTAATGCCTTAATAATGATAATATTGGAATGAGTCATTTGGTTTTCACTTTTCAGCACTTGTTTTTCTATGCTTATAGGTTTCTATCCTACTTGATATTTTATAAATGAAATGGATCCATTAACTGTTCAATTTAGTACTTAGAGCCAGAGCCAGAGCCAGAGAGAATGAAAAGCTCTTCCATATCTCAAGCATAGGCTCGGAAGATAAAACTTCTTTCTCAAAAAAACAGCACTTCACTTTGAAGTTTGAACAGATTGAACCATTCAAAGACCAAGAACTCCAAGTTTTAAAACTCATCTTTGGCAAGGCAAAACAAATTTACGCGTCAACATCAGAATAATTACATGAACAATTGATGAATCCAAGCACCGTAACTTGAGAACAATGAAGTTTCCATGCTCAACACTAGCTTTGGCAGCGAGAACACTAGTACAACAAAAAAACAGCGTACAAACAACTACAACCATGTAACAGTTGCAGGACAAATGATAATTAAAATATGAGATCAATCTCCTCTATATTATAGATTTTCCTCAAAGTCAGGAACATAAATTCCTTAAGCAACAGCACCTGTACAAGCTGTGACTGGAGCAGCATTCTGTTGTTTTGCAGAACTGTATTTCTTGGTAATGAATCTGAAAGAATAGAAACACAAAACCTTAATGATGCAGTCAAAACTGAAAAATTCTCAATGGGCCCACAACCAGATTAGTAACTGAAGGCAAGAAGCTTGGTAACTGAGGTATGCAAATTCCACAAATATAGATTTTAAATTTTTAATAACCAAAAATTACTATAACCAAGATCCAGCCCCCACCTGAAGAAGTCCCGCCACAAAAGCTCATACATCAGCCAATTCATCCCTGAATCAGATGAGCCGGAACCCCCCTCTTTCTGGTTCGAGGCAGCAGCAATCGTTCTGCAGATCATGTTTATCATAATTGCAGACCGTAAATTTGAAATGTTTTTATTTTCACATAGAATACAAAACAATAGAAGTATACCTGGAGGCAGACTTCTTCAGCTCATCAAACATGGAACGAGGAGAAAGGCATCCCATGGCAAGCCATGGAGATATCTTGCAGGAGAAATTTGCACCATATATGCTATCATTACTTCCATCCTTGGACCCTTTCTGCGGTTGTGCTTGGCATTCAGTAGCAAACTTTCTAAGCCTCTGCAATGCTTCGGTCTCCCCTCCCACAAGGGAAGCATTAGCAGCTGGTTTTCCATTCTACATGGCAGTCAAAGTGTCAAACACTGTAATCTTGTTGAAAGCACAAGAGAAAAGCTCTTCTCCATTTTTCCATTCTCCTTTTTTTTTTCTTTTTTTGACGTTTTGTGAAACATGTCAAAAGTTCAAGATTCAAAATTCTACAGGAAACATGACTGTGCCTAATGAACACAGTTGAAAGGTACTATAGTTACAGAAATTCTACACCAAAAGTACAAACCAAAGGCTTTAAAGACCTATACATAGGTGGTTGCACCATACAATCAGTTGAAGCCATTGGTGTACAAATTAGGCCTTGACATTACCAACAAAAATTCAAGCAACCTATGGGAGGATGAGGAAACAAACTCTTCAATGTTGAGATTTTATTACATTTGGCATCTTTACCAGTATCTGAGGAGCTCAACCTCTTCAATATTGTGAAAAGACAGTTGCAGAAAAGAATTATCGTTCACAGACAAGTATATCGAGTCTTCACTACCTTTCATTTGGTCGAACATCAGAAAATTCCTTGAGGAGTACTTGGAGCTTTTCTCAGCAGGGCCTGGTGGACAAATTGTAGCTAGCTCTCCCCAGCATAGGAAAATGGTTTCCAAGTATTTCAGGTTATAATCTCTAAGAGTTCTTGAAGCAGACATGATTTTTCATCAGCTCAATTCATAGGAACAATTCTAGTTGGTCCTCGTTGTTTGTTCATGCACGCATGTCTTTATTCATGTAGATACTTTTCTGCCATCATAAATTAATGATGGTACTCCCACCGTCCCCCCCAAAACAGTCCCTCTTAGTCTTTACCCTTTGGTTTATCCCAATTGATAGTCTCATTTCTAAAAATAGTAATAATTGTAGTAAACTTTCAAGAAGGTACAAGCATGTCCAGCTACAATCTTAAAAAGTTTGACATGTCAATAGGACTACTTTTTTGGGACGGAGGGAGCAATACGCAGCATGCTTATGTGCATGTTTCACAGAAGGTAAGGTCTGTAGTTGTTATTCCTATCTAGTGTCTAAAAAGGACCATCATAAAATGGGTGTTTGATGTTAACCTCCCTTTAAATCTCAACTCCCTCCTAATCACTTCGCTTGCCTTCTTCTAACATATCTGAGGAAGTCAAGTTATTGGTAGAGAGAAAACTCCAAAGCTTTTAAATCATAGAAAAAGTTACACCTCAATTGTCCTATATAGAAAGATAAAAGCAACACCGTGCAGCTATCTGTAAACCCTCTATCAAGTCTGCCCCTAAGCTAGGCCCTAAATTAAAATCCATGTACATGAAGCACAATGACGGTCCACAAATTTCAGTAATCCTAACTTGGTTCAGAGAGTAAAAGAAATGAATTCGATCATTATTATGCATTACTGTATTCAGATTTCAGCTTTCTGATGACAGAAAGACACACCAGCTTCAAGGACTAGACAGTATTTCCGGTAAAAACCCTTTCTCGTTGTGAAAATAAACAAAACGCAATGCATGAATAAGGAACTGACAATTAGGAATTTCAACAGCAAAGATGTCGGTATTTATAGTTGCCCTATATTACTAGTGTAACCCTCTCATGCAGCAATATAAGTAAACAACATCACTCAGAAATTGTCCGACAAACAATACAATCAAAGACATAATGAATGCATGAATGAACAGCAGCAAGCAAAACAATGAACAAATAAACATGAGCTAATGATGTACATGACGAATAGCATCTATAGCACTGAATTAAACAGATTTTGAACAAATTTATCAGCATACCTGATCCATTGTGGCACTCGGGTTAAGACCCAAATCAACCAATGACGGAATCTCCCCAGGCTCTACATCTCCTTTAGCAGGTAATCCCCTCAGCTGATCCAATGCCTCGATTGTCTTTCTAACCTCCAATCCCTGCACTTTCTCCCTAAACCCTCCATAATTCGTAGGCATTTCTTCCAATTTAAATGGTAAATCCTCAAGATGATACAAAGTACTTCCCCAGAAATATTTTACTTCCACCCCTTCATCTTTCATTGCCGCCTCAATTTTCTGTTCCCCTTTAACCTCATCATGCGAAACCTCCCTGTGAGCATACACAGCTTCAGCGCCAACTTCTTTAACCAATTCGACTAATACGGTCTCAGGTTTTCCAATTCGGACTATAAGGTCCGAACCTCTAGCCTGTAAATTCTTCCTCAAGTCCGAAACCGATTCAATCAAGAAACTAGCACGGTACGGGCCGGTTTTATCAAAACCAGATGAGGACTTGCCGTAATCTCTCGGGTCGAAACAGTAAACTGGGAGGATAGACATTGACTCGCAGTTGGCTGAATTGAGAGACTCATTGTCGTGAACACGGAGGTCATTGCGGAACCAGACGATGGAGGCGCGACGGAGGGCGGCGGCGTTGGAGGGGTCAGAAGGTCGGCGTGGATTTAAGGAAAGAGGGCTCTGAAGGGGGTTAGAGGAGATAGTGGATTTGAAGAATTGCTTTGCGGACGGGATGGGGGAGGCCAAGGAGAGGGTGATGAGTGACGAAATTTGTGAGGGGATTTTGACTTTGACCGGAGGAGAAGCGAGAATGAGGGAGGTGGGTTTGGGTTTAGTGGGGAAGAGGAAGTCGACGGGGAGGAGTTTGGAAAGAGAGAGGGTAATGGAGGCGGTGTTTGGTGGTGGGAGGAGGAGTTGGGTTTGGTCGTCGGATTGAGATTGGGAGTCGGAGTTTTCCTGAGATTTGGGATTGGGATCCATAATTTTGAGAAGAAAAAAGGAAATGGAGGTAGTGGGGGGAAGCTTTGGATATGACGATGAAGAAGATGATAAGCTCTTGGTATGTTTTCCTCCTCTGGTTTTGTGTGTGTGTGTGTGTGTGTGGGTTGGTGTGGAAGTTGGTTTGGTGGCAAGTTTTATTAGGTGAGTAGGTAAAGTTTGTGGGAAACACTCGACGACTAAATATTGTGTAGACTATCTCCACCGGTTAGGTGTCAAACCTTTAAACATATCTATTTTCTGTAGCAAATTTCTTCCATCATCATCAATAATTTTATTTTAATTTTTTAAAAATATTTTAAGTATATTTTTTATTATTTCATTTAATATGTACTCTAAGCATATGTTTTATTTCATTTAATTTAAAGCATTTGTTAAAGATGGTCTTAGGCATTTTATCGGTTTGATCCCCCTTTTATTACGCAACGTGATTTTCGAACTCCAAACATGTTGATCGGTTATGTGGAAAAGACGATTTAAGTATTTTAAGAATAATATTTTAAAAAAATAATTTTAACAGTTTAAAAAAATCAAGACTTGAGATATTATAAACTTTGTCAAAAAGACGGACTAAAATTTCATCCTAAAATATTAATGACTTGTTTGAGTCAAAAAATCCAAATTCGAAAAATTGTTAGGCGTAACCTAAAAGGAGCTTATAATCATGACATAATAATTACTCTTACTTTCAATTTTTCTTAATATATAATTTAATTAATAAATATAAATATTAAATTAAATATATTAATAGTAAATATTACCAAATGATGTAACCTAAAAGGAGCTTATAATTATGACATAATTACTCTAGCTTTCAATTTTTCTTAATATAATTTAATTAATAAATATAAATATTAAATTAAATATATTAATAGTAAATATTACCAAATGATGCATCTAAAAAAGCATCATACTGGGGGTACCAAGATAGCGGTGGACGTGGGTCGTCGGAGTTGCCGTCCGGCGGTCATGTTGTCGTCGGTGGTGAATATCTGACTATATTATCGCAAAATAAACAACGTGAGTCGACGGGGAAGGTCTCCCGCTACCTTCGACACTCCCGGTATGATGTTTTTTTGGACGCATCACCAAATAATTTAAAATTGATGATCACACTACAAGATGGAAATTTCAAGGTAATTCAATATCATTCCAAAATTCAAAAAAAAAAAAATACAACAATTGTCAATAGATCAATACATCGTAGGACCATTAACAAATTACAAATTTATAATACATATTTCATAGTTATAAGAGTGTAATTAGTATTTAGAACCGAGGGTAATTTTGGGAGAGCATAAAACGTGATAGGGCATAAGCCTTATTTTTCTACCATTTCTACTTTATAATACTATTAGTAGATAACTCTTTCTTTCTTTCTTTTTTCTTCATGCTTTTATTAACATTAGAAACTGAGCATCATAAAGCTCCCATGGTTGTAAATGTAGTCAAAAGTACATAAATCGAGAACATGAAATTAGACATGAAAGACTTCAAAAGTGACGATTTATGGGGTAAGCATCGTAAAATAAAAGAAAACAAGATTCGTGCACTCGATGAAGTGACAAAAGCGATAAACAAAGTGGTGAATTACTCATCAATTTTTAGTGATTATGAAATCCTCTTTAAGGATACTAGTGCATGAAGAATGAGTAACTGCGAATTCATCATCAAATGTATGACGTGATCAATGCCAAATATAATATATTGCCTATTTTAAGTTTTATAATTTTAATTTATGAAGTTTCTAATTGTTGTATTATGAATTTATGTAATATTTTAATTATGTATTTTTTTCTTCACGTAACCTATGTATAATACTTTAAGTTATGTAATTTTTAATTGTATCTTAAAAAATTGGCAATTCAAAACTAGCCGTTGTAAAATTGGTCATTGCAAAAACTAACTGTTATAAAAACTAGTCGTTATAAAACTAGTTGTTGTAAAAACTAGCCGTTAAAAGAGGTCTATATATAGACACTTGATGCTCCATGTTTTCTCCAACCACAACATCTTAAACATATACTTACAGATACAACAATCTCCACACACAAAAATGTCTGAAGACCCCAATCACTCCTACCTTTTACCACTCCTACAACTCGTACACGATGAATTGACTAACGATTCAAGTGAAAAATGATGATGATGATTATGGAAATGAAAATGAAAGAAGAGCTGAAAGCTCCCACGGTCGTAAACGCAGTCAAAAGTACATAAATCGAGAACGTGAAGCTGGACATGAAAGACTTTTCAAAAGTGACAATTTATGGGGTAAGCATCGTGAAATAAAAGAAAAAAATATTTGTACACTCGAGGGAGTGACAAAAGCCATAAACAAAGTGGTGAACAACTCATCAATTTTTAGTGATTATGAAATCCTCTTTAATGATATTAGTGACATGATGAATGAGTAATTGCGAATTTATCATCAAATATATGACGTGATCAAGGTCAAATATAAAATTGCTTAGTTTAAGTTTTGTAATTTTAATTTATGAAGTTTCTAATTATTGTATTATGAGTTTATGTAATATTTTAATTAATGTATTTTTTCTTCACGTAACCTATGTGTAATAATTTAAGTTATGTAATTTTTAATTGTGTCCTAAAAAAATTGTCAATTTGAAACGAGTTGTTATAAAACTAACCGTTAAAAGAGGTCTATTTATAGACACTTGAGACTCTATATTTTCTCCAACCACAACATCTTATACATATACTTAAGGATACAACAATCTTCACACTAAAAAGTGTCAGAATACCCCAATCACTCATATCTTCTGCCACTCCTACAATTCGTACACGATGTATTGAGTCCATTGACTGACGATTCAAGTGAAAAAAAATGATGATGATGATCATGAAAATGAAAATGAAGGAAGAAGTCGAATGCTCCCATGGTTGTAAACATAGTCGAAAGTATATAAATCGAGAACGTGAAACTAGACATGAAAGACTTTTCAACGACTATTTCTCCAATGAGCCGGTTTACACGGCTTAAATTTTCAAGAGAAGGTACCAAATGAGTAAGGAATTATTCATTTGAATTGTAGAAACACTTTCAAATCATTCAGAGTATTTTCAGATGAAGGTTGATGCAATCAATAGAAATGGACTTTCCCCCTGCAAAAATACACTGTTATTATCCGTCAGTTGGCATATGGCACATCTGCTAATCATTATAACGAGTATGTATGAATTGTCGAAACCACTGCAATCAATTGTCTAATGATTTTTTGTTCATTTGTGATTGAGGTATTTGGAAGCGTATACTTGAGAAAACCCAATGCTCATGACGTCCAATACTTAATTCATCAACATTCTGACGTCCATAGTTTTCCTAGTACATTAGGAAACATTGACTACATGCATTGGCCATAGAAAAATTGTCCAGTTGCATGGAAATGTCAATTTCCTGAGGAGATCAGTGGGTTCCAACAATAATGTTATAAGTGATCGTTTCTTTAGACCTTTGGATATGACATGCATTTTTCGGCGTTGCAGGTTCTAACGACATTAATGTGATCAAACAATCTCCATTGTTCAACGATGCATTGCAAGGACACTTTCCTCAAGCTCAATTTACGGTAAATGGCAAACAATACATAGAGGATATAATCTAGCAGATGATATCTACTCAAAGTGGGCATCCTTTGTCAAAAGCTTTGCATATCCAAAAGATCAAAGATCCTAAAAGGATAAAGTTCAAACAAATGCAAGAGGCTGCAATAAAGGGCGTTGAGCGAGCGTTCGGAGCCCTCCAATTTCGCTAGGCAATAGTACGAGATGCGGCCTGATATTGACACAAGAAAGCTTTGAAAGATATAATGTAAGAGTGCATCATATTGCACAATATGATTGTGGAGTGATGGAGAAGTGTAAGTCCAATTGGCAACAAATAAGGCAAGAGGGGGTAAATAGTCTTTTTAAAACTTTGAGGGTTATTTTGAGAAATTTCAAAAGTTGCAGTGGAAATTACAACTTTTGTCGGCCGCCTGATGGACTTGAAGCTAGTTTTGGGTTGGTCAGCTTGAAAGTTATTTTTGGTAAATCACTTTAACACTTGAGAAATGAATTGAAAAACAATTTAAATAAACAAACAGATAAGCAGCTAATGCAATGATTAGCTTACATTTAAGTAGATCGAAGCTTATTAAGTGCACATATAATCTAACTGATTGATAAGCAAATAACACAAAATATCAAGTGGTTCACAATATCAACTGCTACGCCCACTGTCAAGTTGGTCAGACTTGAATTTTTGAAGTACACTAATATTATTAATAATTTAGGTGATCACTAATGGATCAGTATACAACAAATATCGGTGTTTTGGAGTATGATTGAGAATCAATCACGCTGCGAAACAATCAAATGATTCCTTAAGAATTCGAAAGAAGTAAGGAATATCAAGAACAATGATTGTCAAAACAAAGATTATAAAGGAATAAGCAATTTAAGACTATCTAGCTAATGTTTTGGATGAGACACTTCAAGTGAGAAATCTGCTTTGAGAGAGTATGAATGCTTCAGTTGTTTCTTCAAGTGGTTTCTATTAATATATATAGAGATTCTTGAACTTCAATCTGTTAGGAACACATTTAAAATTTGAAAAGCGCCAATAATTTGAGATTATATATTTCATAAGATATTTCTCAGATACTGTAAGATAGAGCCAACTAAAAGAGTCTTCTATCAAAACACAAAAAAGGAAATCAGTTAGTACTAAAGTATTTTTCTATAAATGGAAACAGGCTAACATAACTAATTCTATAAGCAATTTGCTAGCTGACATAGGTCCTCAACTTAAATAAACTATAATGGTTTTTAGCGTAAGATAAGTACTTTTGAGAGGTCAGCCGAATATAAACTTAAGTTCAATGTTATCTAATACTTAACATGTATCAGCCTTAATGGTTTTTAAACAAATCTAAATATGCATATTTCAACAAGAAATAAATCCATCGGTACCCGCATCCTAGAGATTTATTCAATAATTTCAACAATACCTCCAAAGGTATGCAGAACCACATGATCGAGAATTACATCAAAAACTTCTATCTGACTTGGTCTAGCATATTTGGGAACACTTTGGAGACATCAACAATGAAAATTAAGTTGTAACGATTGAAATTTTTTATTAGTATTTAATTAATTTGTTTTCTCATTGTATTATACAACTTTAATTATAATTGATACTCTATTCATTTTCAAATTAT
Organism: Codonopsis lanceolata; assembly: GCA_013146195.2. NCBI lineage: Eukaryota > Viridiplantae > Streptophyta > Magnoliopsida > Asterales > Campanulaceae > Codonopsis > Codonopsis lanceolata. The sequence continues at coordinate 112,528,802 of CM028382.1, read as the reverse complement.
AGTTATATTTGATCCGACACACTGTTTAAGAAAAATGACTTGACTACATTATAAATATTGGTGATATGAGTGGTTTCCTTTAATGCCCTTAAACATGTGGTCATAATTAAAGTAGGTAGAAAAAGTATGAGTAAAGTGGTAAAAATATTTTCTAAAACAAAAAGTTTTGAAAAAGGACAATTATTTTATAACGGGCGAAAAAAAATAAAGAAGGTCGATAGTTTGAAAATAGATGGAGTATGATTTTATATTGATTATAGTTCAATATAATTTAGGGAGGAGCTATTCCCACTACATATTTTTCTTATCCACTACATCATGAGTTATTGCATTAAATAATTGCATCCTTAGACATAATTGTCCTTTCTATACTTGTCATTTGAAGTAAAGCACTCTTATATATTTTTATTTCCAAATTAATTTTTAATTCTAACAAACAGGGAAGTTGTTTTTTTCTATTTTTTATTTTTTTCTAAAATACTTTTTAATTCTCAACAAACAAGGTAATTACTCTTTTTTTTGTAATAAATATGTTTAATCAATTTTGTTTATGATTTGTATCTCATACTTCATTATTGTAAAAATAATATTGTCAAGGGATTTGTCTAGCAAAATTTTAGAGAATATTGGATATTTATTATCAAAATAAAATAATTTATTTAATTAGAAAATTATTACTGTAAAAAATCAATTCAATAATAGCAATATGATAAGTATTATATTGAATATTGACTTCACTCAACTCAATAATTAAAATGTCAAATAATTTTTTTTGGTAGACACGGTTTTAAATTTTCACGATATTTCATACTATTATTTTACTATTGGACAATAATATTTTACCATTATACTCCCTCCGTCCTTAAATTATCGCCCTAGTTGACCCGGTGCACAGATTAAGAAAAAACAATTGACTTGATTATTTATATAAGTTTAATGTGTAGTTTTCTTTAAAGCTCATGTGTACGTGACCCATAATTAAAGTAAATTGAAAAAGTAAGGATAAAATGGTAAAAGTGATGTTCTAAAAAAGATAAGTTTCAAACTGGACAATTATTTTGGGACGGACGAAAAAAGGAAAGGAGAACGATAATTTAGGGACGGAGGGACTATCATTTCAATCTCACTATTAAATTTTTATTTCAATAACCAAATATTACACGGTGTTTCAAAGTTTGGTAAACAAATGATATCCTTAAGTTATTAATTTATTGTTTATGTAAGATAATTTTAGTCATAAGATTAATTGATTGAAGTGCACCGAAATATCAGGCCCAAACAGATAAAAGCGTACTCCGAAATTTACTTGGAAGATTGGGCCGGAAGAAGGGCCCAAGCCCAATCCCATGCTAAAAGCCCATGAGGCCCAGAACATTATTTCTATAAATAGCAGGCAACCTCACTATGAAAAGAGGGAGGTAACTTTCATTACAGATTTCATTACAATTTCTATTTCTCTGATTATATACAAAGATACTGATTCTTACACCTGAGGGTTATGGGGGCCAACCCCACCCACTCACGGTGCTTTATTTTCTGTAAAAACATGCCAGATATCCTATCATGACAACCACCGTCGAACACGACGCCACCTTCGGCACCAGGACACAACAAGACAAGATCACCACAAATATTGCGTGATCGGTTTGGTTCCGTTGTCGGAAGCGAAAAACACTGTTCTAAGGTGCCGGAATACCACCGAAAAGACAAACACGAACTACGCCGGCGATCCGCGCCCACCGACTTCATCTCCATCCCGATCTCATCTCGGCCTTCATCTCCTCGCCAAAACCGCCTGAGCAGCTCTCCCTACAAACGGCCTTCATCTCAGGTGAAACTACATCTTCTTCAACCGGCGAATCCTTCCGCCCCAAAACCCAGCAGCCCCGTCTTCGCCAAATCCACCACGCACTTCCAAGCGTTTCCTCTCCCTCTGCCAAACAATCCACATCCAACCAGTCAAGACTACTTTCGGTACCACACCACCTTCTTAAAATTGCTCCGGCCAAATCGCCTTTCTCCCAACCTACCTGTTCAAACCCAACCGCCATATCTCCCTCCTCCAAATCAACCACAAAAATCGCCATCTCCACAAATCGCCATCCCCCGTTCACCAAAATCACTGTAAACGGAGCAACCACGCTACTCCACACACCGCCAAGAGCGGCCGGACTCTTGGACGCCACCTCCATGCCGGTTGTGAAACAACAAGATTTTTCCCTTTATCGCGCCAAAGCAGAAAAGCATACCTCTAGAGGGTGCGCCTTAACCAGACGAGCCCAACGCCACCCGATTCGCCCCAAACGGCCGCCAGACGCGACCCCACGCGCCACTTGAAGCGGTGGATGTAGTCACCGTTCCTTCACTTCTGAATCAAACCGATCAAGCATGCAAGTGACGTGCAAAATTATTTGGCGTGATAGACCAAGCTATCAAACACCACTCCCATGGTCCCACTGTCAGGTGTACCTTCTCCATTTACTTTAGTAAATAATAAATGTTTCCAGCGACAATGACCTGCACGCAAACAAGGATGCTGCCAATATTTCCTGCTTTCCTTGAAAATTGAAGTACAGACCTGACAAATCACACTGCACAAGCAAATGCTAATTTCTATATTATCTACGTACTTTGAAATGGAAAAAATTGCTAATCATGATGACACATGCTAATGCCATATACAATTGTATGGGACTATTATTATAAATTATTTTATTTAATGTTGCTAATTTATTTAACGAATTGAAAATAATTACCGAGCTATTGCCTATTGCGTTTTGACTTAATAGACTATGACTATGCCGAGCTTGAATTTATTTGCCGAGATGAAATCATATGCCGAGCTGAAAATATATTCCGAATTGAAATTAATTACCAAACTGAAAATAATTGCCGAGCTGAAATTTATCTGTCAAATTAAAATAATTGCCGAGCTAAAATTTATCTGTCGAATTAAAATAATTGCCGAGCTGAAATATATATGTCAAATTGAAATTAACTGTCGAGCTGAAAATTATCTGTCGAATTAAAATAATTGCCGAGCCGGAATTTATTTGCCGAACCGAATTATATATCAAAATTGAATTTACTTGCCGAACTGAATTTATTTGCTGAACTGAAATTATGTGCCGAGATAAAATTATGAGCAGAGCTAAAATTATGAACGCAACTATTTGACGGTATAATACGATAACATGCTCAATCTACATATCATATATTAACACGACACATGTATTCTCTCATGCTTCACACTCAAAAACTTGCATCTTATAAATTCATCGTATCTTCTAATAGCGTGACGCGTCGCCGCAATGATTAATTTACTATTCTCGCACAATAGGCACATATTCAAATAATTTTATCTTATATGATCAATATATTTAGATTATGACAAACATTGTATGCTGAAAATATGAATGACGAAAACGTGATTTCTGCCTATACAAAGATGCTCCTAAAAAGTTTCAGGTACCAAATACAAACGTACATAACCTCGGCAACCACGACCAATGAACGCGAGTCGTTCCTCTACAAACTATTATGTGATTAGTTACGTGCCTATTAACTGGGGGCTGATACTAAGGGACCCAGAGCTCGCGCCTCAGATTAAGCTCGCGCTGCCGAGCTCCCTATTATTATTTACGTGCCCGTGCACGCCACGCTCGCGCCAGAGCTCGCACCTCAGATTATGCTCGCGCTGTCGAGCTTCATATTATTATTATTTACGTGCCCGTGCACGCCACACTCGCGCCAGAGCTCGCGCATCAGATTATACTCGCGCTGCCGAGCACCCTACTATTATTATTCACGTGCCCGAGCACGCCACGCTCGCTCCAGAGCTCGCACCTCAGATTATGCTCGCGCTGCCGAGCTCCCTACTATTATTATTCACGTGCCCGAGCACGCCACGCTCGCTCCAGAGCTCGCACCTCAGATTACGCTCGCTCTGCCGAGCTTCATATTATTATTATTCACGTGCCCGTGCACGCCACACCCGTGCCAGAGCTCACGCCTCAGATTACGCTCGTGCCAGAGCTCGTACCTCAGATTATGCTCGCATTGCCGAGCTTCTTATCATCATTATTCACGTGCCTTGCACGCCACGCCGCGCTCGCGCCCGAGCTCGAGCCTCAGATTATTATTTCTTGCGTCCGAGCACACTTCACTCGCGCCTACGCCTGAGCTGCGGATCATATTTCATACATGTGCACGTCGAGCTTTACATTATGCTCCCCCCTCGAGTTTACTCAGTGCTGAGCTCTACCTTGTCCTCCCGCTCGAGTCTACTCGCGGTTGAGTTGTACACCGCGCCTGCCTGCGTTTATGCTCCCCACTCGAGTTTACTCAGGGCCGAGCTCTACCTTGTCCTCCCGCTCGAGTCTACTCGCGGTTGAGTTGTACACCGCGCCTACCTGCGTTTATGCTCCCCGTGATCAGTTTACTCAGGGCCGAGCTCTACCTTGTCCTCCCGCTCGAGTTTACTCGCGGTCGAGTTACCGCGCCTTACCGCGCTTAGGCTCCTCGCATCGAGTTACTCTCGGACGATCGAGCTTCTACGAGTGTTTGAATGCGTTCATCATGCTTTCATCAGCATTTGCGGCTACACTCGGCATGAGCTTCATATTGTGCTCCAGCTTAGCATCAGAGTTATTCTCGGCACGATCGAGCTTCTACGAGTGTTTGAAAGCGCTCCATGCTTTCATCGGCATTTGCGGCTACGCTCAAGATGAGCTTCATATTGTGCTCGGCTTGGCATCACGCATACTTCTAAGACGAGCTTCTACGAGTGTTTGGCACGTTACGCTCCACTGGCGCCCTTTTCAAGACCGCTTTGTCTTGCCATTTCGAGGTCGCATTGCCTCGCCAAAATGAGATCGCATTGTCTCACTAAACGAGATCGAATTATCTCGCTACAAACGAGGTCGCATTGCCTCATCAAAACGAGATCGTATTGTCTCGCCTAACGAGATCGCATTGTCTCGCATTCAAAAAACCTCCTCGGGACGCCGAGGAGAAGCCAAGCGCCTAGCGCCTCATGCATATACTCCTTGAGAGGCCAGCATACCTAAATACCCATTGCATCCACATGAGCATGTCATACACATGCATCATCCATTCATCATTGCACAAACATAAAAATAAAATAAAAAACATGCTCCTATTTCCTCTCTCTCAAAGGTCCTCGCCACGTCGAGGATGAATCTTATTATGGCCTTACGGCTCAATTCTCTGGAAGGTCCTCGCCACGCCGAGGATAAATCTTATTATGGCCTTAGGGCTCAATTCTCTGGAAGGTCCTCGCCACGCCGAGGATAAATCTTATTATGGCCTTATGGCTCAATTCTCTGGAAGGTCCTCGCCACGCCGAGGATAAATCTTATTATGGCCTTATGGCTCAATTCTCTGGAAGATCCTCGCCACGCCGAGGATAAATCTTATTATAGGCCATGCGGCTCGATTCTCTGGAAGGTCCTCGCCACGCCGAGGATAAATCTTATTATGGCCTTACAGCTCGATTCTATGGAAGGTCCTCGCCACGCTGATGATAAATTTTTATTATGACTTTATGCTGAAGACTATATCTTATTTTCATGCCTATACTTGCTTGGCCGAGGTCTAATTCGCCAATCAAAGGATCAATTATACACGAAGTTCACCCGCCAAGCTCAAAAGTCAGCTACATAAACTCTTCTGGAAATTCAAAGCAAAATCTCAAAACCCTCAGCATCACAAGAAGCAACTACGAGCAGATTATACTCCTTACCCTCGATGTTAGCCTCGAGGGCTAAGGAGTAGGGGGCTACTGAAGTGCACCGAAATATCAGGCCCAAACAGATAAAAGCGTACTCCGAAATTTACTTGGAAGATTGGGCCGGAAGAAGGGCCCAAGCCCAATCCCATGCTAAAAGCCCATGAGGCCCAGAACATTATTTCTATAAATAGCAGGCAACCTCACTATGAAAAGAGGGAGGTAACTTTCATTACAGATTTCATTACAATTTCTATTTCTCTGATTATATACAAAGATACTGATTCTTACACCTGAGGGTTATGGGGGCCAACCCCACCCACTCACGGTGCTTTATTTTACAGGTAAAAACATGCCAGATATCCTACCGCGACAACCACCGTCGAACACGACGCCACCTTCGGCACCCCGGACACAACAAGACAAGATCACCACAAATATTGCGTGATCATTGATCAAGAATTTAATAAAAAGTGAAAATAAAAATATTCTAACTATGCTATTCATTAAAAAAATTTGTTAGAAGGTAATTAATTTAAAATGTAACTTTACTAGTCAACTTAATATGATCAAGTAATTATGAGTAGATTTGTCCAAATATGTCATGAATTAATGCAATAACTAATTATGTAGTGGATAAGCAAAAAATGTAGTGGAAATAGTATCTCCTTAAAATTTATATTATTGCATAAGTATTTTGAATTATTAATAAATATTTGTGAATAAAAATATATTTTCCGAAAGATAAAATTAAAAATGTATAAATTATTGGACGTAATATATTTTTCTATAATTTTTTTAATGCTAATATATATTTATTTTTGAACATAAATTTATTACTTTCAAATATATATTGGGAAAAAATATACTCCCTGCCTCTAAAAATTATTATTTGGGTTGACTTGACGTATGGATTTAAGAAAAAACAATTTGATTGGATTATTAATACCCCCTCCGTCCCAAAATTATCGTCTGGGTTGAATTGACGCACGGTTTAGGAAAACATATTTGACTAAATTATTAATATTAGTTTGATGTGTAGTTTACTTTAAAATCCATGTGTATATGACTCATAATTAAAGTATGATGAAAATGTAAGAGTAAAGTGATAAAAGTGTTGTCCTGAAAATGAAAGTTTCAAATAAAATAGTTATTTTGGAGACGGACGAAAAAAAAGTAGTATAAAAATTTTGGGACGGAGGAAGTATTAGTTTGATGAGTAGTTTACTTTAAAACTCATGTGTATGTGACTTATAATTAAAGTAGATAAAAAAAAGTAAGGGTAAAGTTGGAAAAATATTTTTCTAAAAAAAAGTTTCAAAAAAGGTAATTTTATTTTGGGACGGACGAAAAATGAAAGAAGAATAATAATTGTGAGAGGAGTGAGTAAAATATTTAGTAGTGAGTTCATGACAAATTTTTTTTATGTGTTTGTGTAGAGTTGAAAATAAGTTTATAAAAAAACAAATTTATAAACCAATGACGACGTCAAAGGGTGAATAAATCTTAAACCTTTTGAAAGGTCCGTCAGCGGTCAGCGTAGATGTGATAAAGTATGATGCCTTCGAGTCAACTATCAGTATTTTGGAGTACTTTTTTTTCCCTCGACAATGTCTGACGACTGATGACTGACGAGCATCCTGTTTAAGCCTGTCAATGGATCGGATTTTGATTCGAATCCGATCCGAATTCGATGTTATTTTTAGGATATGGATTTAGTTTTTAAATCCGATTACCCGATTTTGATCCAAATCCGAAAGCTTAACAAATTGGATATGGATTAAGGTGTTCCGATCCGTTAACAACCCGATCCGATCCGATATAAAAAATATATTAATATTATACATATAAAAGTTACTAATAATATGTTTTTAGTCATTAATCATTACTAATTTTACTAAATATAAATTTTTCGACGAACTCTAAGATCTTACTAACATTATTATTCATGTTTGTGTAAGCTAAAAATATAAATTTTCAATTTTATTCAACATTTGATTAAGAAAAAATACATCAATATTAATTTTATTCAATACTTTAATTAGGGGTGAATAAAATCCAAATAAAATCCGAATCCGAAAATTTAGGATATGGATCGAGCTTTTGAATATCCGAAAGATAATCCGATCCGATCCAAGTCCGATAATTTCTTAATAAATCGGATAATGGATATGATTGATCCGATCCGAATCCGATCCATTGACTGGCCTAAATTCCTGTTCTATTTCTTAAAACTTTTTTTTTTTTTTTTGACAAGAAAGAGAGAGTGAAAACACATTACAGAATTAAGCACTCAATTCTGTAGCTTGTTACGACGCGTGGGCTTTGAAATGGAATGTTCTTTGATTCGCCGTTTTTCCCCTGGCAACGCCCACACCCATTACTGTAACTCCGTCACTCTTTCGGACTCCCAAGCGCCCTAAACATGGCATGTTAAGAGCCGCCAGACTGAACCTCCATGACGGAGACGACGAAGACGCTATCACTCGCGCTTCCCTTCGTTTACGAGAGTCCCTTCGTCCAGGCAAAATCCCTTCTACTCAATGTTTACTTCGTATAGACATTTTATCGAACACCTTTGACTCATGTATAACTCATCGGTTTTTTCAGTCAGGCCACATTGGCTTACTTGCTTGCGCGCAATATTCACATGATTTTGTGCTTCAAATTTGCAGAGCCCCTATTTGTGGACCCATATGCAGGTTGCTTTGTTCCTCCTAATATACAGATGGATATGGATATTGATACAGATAAGAATATGGAACCCCGTCTGCACCACTACTGCCTTGGAACAAAATTTATTGATGATAAGTTGCTTGCCCTAACAAAGAACCTGGATGGACCTAAGCAGGTATCACATTCACGGCTCCTAGTTTCCTAGGCAATGTTACTATTGATCAGCGTATGTTGTTATGCTAAATGCTATGTGTCGTTGTTTGTATTATTGCACAGGTCGTTTTGTTAACAGATGGCATGGATACGCGGGCTTATCGGCTTAATTGGCTGACTTCAACCATAATATTTGATGTTTCTCCAGAAAGTTTATTCAAGACTGCAACTCAAAAGCTTCAAGGTTCGTATTTTTTCATAAAAATTTAGCCACGCAAGTATTCAACTCTACGGTTGGAGACGTGCTGAAACTTGCACAAATGTCGGCAGTCGGCAGTTCCCTATGCCAGACCGTCGAAGAGCTAGTTTTGATTGGCAGGTAAACATGTCCTGATGGCATTTTCTTTAGAAATCGTTAGATGTTGGGGCTAAGATTCCAAGAAAATGCTTGCTCATCCACGTTCCATCGGAATCCTCTAATATACAACAAATTCTACGCAATAAGGGATTTAGTGGTAGCAGGCCAAGTGTATGGGCATTCCAGGTGATTGCAGATTGCTCTTTCACACGGAATCATCAATTTTTGGTGCTGCAATGAGTGAGATCATTCTTGTTTTTCCTTCTATAGGGGTTTCCTCTTATGAATATGGCTCGTTTCAAAGATATTCTGTTCATTGTCAGTAGTTTAGCTGAGAAGGGATGTATTTTCTTGGGAGAAATTCCTGCCTGGTTGACAGAAACTGAAATAGGGATCAAGGTCAGTCAACTTCAATCATTTTTTGATATTTGCATTTGCTTCCATTCCTTAGTTGCCTATCTGTACAGTGGCCTCTTTCACAGTCCTCTAGGGAGAGATGGATGGATGAGCTTTTCATGAGCTATGGTTTCCGGGTGAACATGATTGGGTACGATGACGTTGCAAGGGACCTCGGTAAACAACCAGCATTAGGAAACTATAAGAACGTACTCTTCGTTGCAGAACACTTGCGTTTTTCTGATGATCAGGTGATATCATAGACACTTGCACTTTTGAATTTAATCACATTCTGATGCATGTGCTCTCGATTGTCACTTTTTAATTAAACCAGTGATTTTCCGGTCTCATGCCTTTCATTAGCTGATTAATTTGTAAATTGGTAGATGGAAACATGGAGGAGGGAATTTCAGAGGCTAGAGGAAGAAGGGGATGAAGAAGGGTTTGAGGAGCTCTAGGTGTTGTAAACGTTGCCTGGTTACGTTGGTGAGTGATTTTGTGGCAAGTCTCCTTTCCCACGTTGAAGAAGCACTCATTGGCTGCTCATTAACTTTTTCCCATTACACCCTTGTAAATCATATTCTGTAATCTGCCCATATACGTGCCACAGGGTATGCTGGTGATTGTTTGCCATTTGCCACATAAAGCAGCTGGAGAGTGTCGCTTACACGTCATGTTAGTACTATAAATTGTCATTTTTTAACAGCCTAATGTCGAGCCTTTTAAACTTGTTAAAAAAAAAAAAGTCATTGCCCCTCAAAATGTACAGTTTCTCACAAGATGTTCAAGTTTGGTTAGTCGAAAAGGCCGGCTCCTTCACATAGGAGATAGGAGAAAGGAAAAATTCTTTTTACTATTTGTGATGCCAAATTCATAAGAATCCAATTTCTTGGAGCCGGCTTTCACCTATGGCAAGTAAATGGTCATTCAACAAGTAAAAAGGTGATGTCAATGGACACATTCAACATCATTTGTGAAATCAAATCTTTCGTGCCAAAACACTTTCCCAATCTACAATTACAAGCACACAAATAAGCATTTACATTTTATACAATGGACACAGCTTAAAGCACACGTGCCATTAAACAAATGACAGCTCACAGGAACAGCTTTTACCTACCTGTTAAAACTTAAAACTGCCTGACAAATGGCAAGAACCCGTAAAATGAAGGCACAACTGCAGGAGGATCAGTAGAAAATGGCTAACAAGAAGCCCACCGACTTTCACTAGCTAGCTGAATGACAATACTCTAGCAGAGCTTCACAGCCATAATAAACTGGCAACTTAGACACATGGATTACTCCACTGAATCCTGATTCTCAAGGGTAGTCACTAGTCACCGAGAACCATAGCATGGATAACATCTTGCAATCTGAACTGTTATAGGTACCAAAAGAATCAAAAGTAATGATGTTGAATAATACTGGCAACAAAATAACTTGGGGCAGCTTCACAACTTGGAAAAATAATACTGGTGATCATGGCAATACTGGGATTGGTGGCCGGGGTCTGACAACATTCATCACGCCTCTAGCAGTTGCCTGCCATAACAAAGAACAAAATAAAGAATCCTGGTTTTCAGGATGAATCAATAAGTTTTAGAGACGGGCAAATACAACTTACCTCAAAGAAGGAATTGTAGTTTAGACGCAAAAGAAAACGCCTAAGAAATGGGGCTCGCTGACTACCAGCTAGCCTGCTACTACGGAGTATTGTGTACAAGGAGTTTGATTTCTTGTTAAATTCCTGGAAAACGTAGAAGCGACATCAGTTGAATTTATGTTTGTGCCCAAACATAACCTGTTTTAAAAGGTGCCATACTTGTAATTAAGCAACAGAAATATCAAGAGTATCTTATGTGGACCTAAATTACAAATGGCACATGTATTAGCATGAAAGGCCGCTACATTACATAAGGCACGAAGCAAGGGCACAAGGCACCTAACTATGGCCCTTGCAAATGTTCATATTAGTGAGCGTCCCCAGTGCCAAACTTCCTTCTTAGCATATGTACAAATATCATGGAATTTGTACATACGATATCCAAAATATCTCAAAGTGGCAGTATTTGTTATATGTAAAATCGCTAGAAGTTTAAGTTACAATCAGGAGAAAACCAAACACACTTACATAAAAGAATCACAAGTACTAGTCCCTTCACAACATTGTTTCCTCGCAAATAGTCAAACAGACGAAGAGTAATCGATTTACCTCAGTTATATGCTCCAGTTCTACAGTATTTGCACCACTTTCTTGGTTCTCAATCTTCCAGCAGAACTGCAAGCAAAGTTTCATGATTCCGTCCAATATCCTTGATACAGAGCCAATATCCAAGAAAGATTGTGAAATGAGAGCTGACAAGTACCTATGGCACATGTATTAGATACAATCAATTTACCTATTGCAAATTCAAACGAACAATTTTTCCACATCCTAACTGCCTGCCTGTGAGTCTCATTTCTTATAGGTTAGGCGCAGGTCATTTTGGGAGAAAAAGGGTCTACTGATACTTTGTATTTCTACTGAGCCATACTGTATGCTCTTATATTTTTGCATATAATTTGAAATTTAATTATATAAAAAAATGAATAAATGGGGGGCTACCCACAAGAATGCCTGAAACCGACTCAAATACTCAATCTGGCTCGATTTGAGTTGCTTAGGTGAGCCGAGCCGAGCTTGCCTATGCTCAACTCAACTGCTCGCCAGTAGCCCGTGGTTAGTCTCATATTTGCATGACCAAACTCGACCTGAATACATACATAGTAGTTCACTGTTTTCTTCTACTCCCAAATTTCGTTCTACTCACAAAATTGCCCAATCTCAAGAAGCGTTCCATATGACACTCCAAAACCCTCTCATGTCTCCATGGCTACCGTCTCACTTCCATGCCCTTCAATGCCACCATCCAGCTTCAACCACACAACTATCAAAGGTTTACTTCTGCTCCTTTAACTAATTTCTAAAACCCAGATCTGGGCACGATCCAAATCAGATCTACGTTACACACACCTCTCAACTCGTAACCTATGCCCAAAGAGAGGACTCATACGCACTATTCACCAAATCTAAGTCCAAAGATGCCATCGCATCGATAAGGCGAACTCATTTGTGGCTTTGCCATTGCCGGAAGTCACCAGAATTTTTCACCTGACGTTCAAGACATGGTCGCCGGCCCCATCTTAGCTTCTTCCGGAGGTTGGTTTGTGGAGATTCAACATTCTTACTGAATTTAATTGTCATTTATGAATATAAACCTAACCCTGCCTTGTCGTTTATTAAGCTGCCTTAAGAAAATGGGTACAAGTCAGGTTGGTTTGTTGGTTTGAGGCTTCATATATACTTGACAAATGACAGCTGACATGTATGGTAATATCATCATTTTTTTACTTTAATTTCATGTTTATTAAGTAACTTGTTTTTTTAGAAATTACAACATATGTAAATTGATAAAAATTATTCTTTCTTAATTATCGCCTTGTTTGCCTTTTGTTATTATATGTAAACTTAAGTTACTAAACATGTTTAATTAGTGACAATAGTCATACTTAATTTCATATATTATACATGCTTTGGAAGTTGTTACAATAAAATAAATAAATATATATACTATTTTTCTTAATTTGTCGCCTTTCGGTCGCCTGCCTCTTTCCCTTAAAATGGACCTCTTGCCTTCCGCCTTTAATAACTATGCTCGTATGGTGGATTTGCTTCCCTCTTCAGATCTCAACTCTTGATGGTAACATTAGTACTTCTTGACTTGAGCCCGGTTGACTCGCGAGTCACAACTCCCTTGACCCGACTCTGCTTGATATCAACCAACTTGACAAGCAGATGGAACTGAGGTGTTCCATGTTCTTGACTCATCAAAGCAATAGAACCATAAATGTGCAACCACAAACAAGATGGCACCAAATAAAAATAAGGGATAATAGGTTGGTCTCTAACCTTTTCTTTCTTCGATTGAGAATTTAGTCCAATGTATGCCATTGGCCCTAACAGAGGTCATATAGTTAACAGAAATAAATTGCTTACATGGTCTGATGACATCATATTTATGTTGAGCTGGCAGGGGTACATGTCATGGTAGACTAAGAATAGGGGGTTATAATGCTAAAATGTAAATTTCACATGTTTTTCACTCCTTTCTTATTAAATAGAAAAATAAAAAAGAAAGTTGAGAAAAAGAAAAGGGAAAAAAGAGTGCCGGGGGGAGGGGGGAAGAAAAGGGACCATTTTTCACATTCCTCAGTTCAGCCTTTGTCAGGCTCATTCCACCAGCACCCCAACCCTTCCCCCACCACTATTCTCCCTAAAAATAACAATAGTCCTACATGTTCCAAATGTAACTGCACCAAATAATTTTGCTAAAACCCTAGAGAGGCTAGACCCATTCCTATACAAAGATGCAGTAGGGGGTACGGTTAACTTGAAAAATAATAAGAATTGAGGGCAAAATATTGAAAACGACTATGAATCCCGAGAAAAACAGATGGCACCAGTGCCGATAGAGCATAAAGATGCCGCATACGGCACATTTTTTTCTTATATTTACTTACTCTTGATGGAAGCCCACCAACTCAACGAAATCACGAGAATCTTGAATATGAGCTTGCAACACATTCCACTGAGACTCTATTACATCCACCTGAAAAGAAAACAGGGAAGTTGAGTTGGTTGAATAACTCAAATCGATAAAGAGAAGATTCTAGAGAATCACTGTGATTCCTTGGAACTGCACCCCAACCCAATAACGGCCCATACAAAACCTTTTTTACACAATAACCGATCTTAATGTTCAATATCAATAGTATAAGATGCCGAATAGAAAATGCACTCATAGTCTTGAATGTGCTTGGCTTATAATAGTCCCTATAACCAGCTTATAACTTGATAAGTCCAAGCTCTATATACTTCTTAATAACCTTAGGCGTGAACTGGGAGGCTAAAACTACCCCAAGGTCACTTCTCAGGCAAAGATGACTTGGCTTGTCAATCAAGTAAAATTAGGGCACTTCATCTCTAAGTCACTCTCCCAAGAATGCAAAGTTCCATCATCATACATAAGTTAAAGAAAGAGCAAATAGGATATTAAAGAAAGTCAGAGAAATGTAGGACCATTTTTTAATTGGTTTGAGTCATGTCAAATAATACATCAGACACGCATAAGTTACATCACTGCATGATACATAGACATCTTCTAATGCTAGGTTTTGTATGGCTTGCCCTTTCAGACACTTTGTACACATAATCACTTCATAAGCCCACAGCACTGGTTAGGCCAACTTCTCCAACAGAGTGTGCAAAGGCTGCTAAAAATATAATGAGCAGTGCTGGGTCTAGAACAAAAATTGTGTTAGTCGCTCAGTTCCAGCCAAACTAAACAAAAGGAACGGAATGCTAATGTCAAACATAGGAACATATAAGTGAAGCATATGACCACCAACCGCTCATTCAACTGCTAAGTGCTATCTCTTGCCATTGTTACAAGTGCAGATCTGTGCATATTTCATGTGGACAACATGCAGCGGGTGAAGTGGGAATGAAAGTACCAAGACAAAGCCAACTATCAAGGCAACAGATTAAGAAAATCAACTTTGAAATTTCAGTGAGCACTATCAATCTTATTTATAGATATCATGCACAAAATTCTGACTGGAACTTTGATCAAATAAACCCAAAAATCTTTCCTTACAAACAAACATTTTTTATCATTCTAGAAAAGACAACTAAACGTGAAGCTTTGAAGTAACGGTAATTGATTTCACCCTGCTTAGCATCCAACATTCTTGTTGAACACCGCCCAAAATAATAAAAAATAAAAGCTTGTGTTGAACCATCAACATTTTTTATGGAAGTGGTTTTTGAGATATCGATACCTGGATATAAAATTGAAGATTCCTAATCAAGAAGGCCATATGCTCTCTAACCCGCCACATAGGTCTAAAGCGTTGCCTCCTCTGCTGAGAGATTGAGCGGTCAGTGCGACGTTCGGCAAAATCTGAGTGATCTTGCTGCATCACAGAGGCCCACGACTTTTCCAATTCCATTTGCGTTCGCTTCAGCCGGAGCAAATACTGAAAGATCCTGCGATACCTGGAGAGAGGACTAGTGGTCACATGATTATAACACTGCTACTAACCGAGAAACCCATTAACCAGAGGTCCAGATTTTAAAACAAATAGGATGCCGAAACAGCAAAATACATAACGTAAAGATGAGATCTAAAGAGTAACTCCAACATTATAGGCTGAAAAAATAACATGTGACTGGGTTATTGTACCTAGAGAGCACTTCTTGCGTAAAGAACAACTGTAAGGGCCAATCAATAGAATATTCAAGAGCAATACCATCCCAGCCATCCAGAGACATCTCTGATGAAGTATCAGATGGGACACCTGGATCTCCTTCAGCATAAGCTTTTCCTTTAGGCAACTCTACTTGGGAAGACTTAATGTTGATTCCAAAGGCAGGCATCCTGGAGGTGGTCAAAGCAAGACAATTGACAGACTGTTTTCTCTATAGAACTAAATCCAGGAATTAAAGTAAAACAACGATAAAAAGACAACCCCCATTTCAACCAGATATTTAGACAGTAGACAGCATGGATACTTACCTTAAAGATACTCTTGGAAAGTATTTGTCTTCATCACCAATAGTCTTTAATGCAGCCTGCATTGGACATATGCAACCATTTCTGTTGAGTCTTGTTTTCATGTATGAATATGAAATGGAAACAATTATAACTAATACGATGACACAAACTAACGAGACACAACTAACAAAAGTAAGGCAGAGCCAGACATGTATTTCTGGTAATTATTAAAAGGAAGTGCTTCTCCCTAGTTTTGATGGATTGGTGTATCAAATATTCAAAAATTAAACTCCCAAATTTATTGGTTTTTATTGCCCATCACTTCCCTGGGTAGGTTTCACTACTCTTTCCTTCCGATTCCTGATGTCCGCTTCCGCCATTAACAAGAGCATTCACTCTTCCAAGGAGGAGAACTACAAAACTATGCTTATCACATCAACACAGAAAATCACTTAGATTTTTAGGTTTTGAAAAGAATCAAGTATGAAAATGGGATCAAAATTATAAAAGCACCATAAAGAAACTGATCTTTGGGACGAATAGATGATTAGGATCGAAGGGTAGTGTTGCTGCCTATTCACACAATATGTCAAATATCAGAAGGAAACAAAATACCCCACATAGGAATATTATCAACAAGCACATTCTACATCCGTGTTTAAACATCATTCAGATGACAAGTCCCCCAGATCATTCATGTCTTTTACTAACTTACCAGCTGAAATGGAACCATAAGATCAGCTTCAGCAGTTGACTGACGAGGCGGTAGACGCATTAACTGACGACTCTCCTCAAGAAAACTCTGGCATATCAATTATCTCGTCAATAAAAAAGGTCAAATTCAAGAGTAACATACAAGCTAATATACAAATTTCAGACTTGAAAGCGAATAAAACATTAAGCAAAGTCAATCATGTCTGCTAAAGTATAGTTTAACCACTAACAGATATAAAGGGAGGAGTTGCAACAAGTTGGGGTGCGAATAGTTTTCTCTTCACTTGAGCAATACTTGGGAGAGAATTTTGATTTTACATGCATTTGTGTCGTAAAGAAAATCCATGTATGTAGAGCGGATAAATGTTGGTATGGAGATTGGAACCAAGGACCTCAAAGTCTTTGCTTGAGTGCCCTTGCCATCTCTCCCACCCCTTGGGGTCATGGCTTCAACATGCTCACAACGTACAAGGAAAACTGAAGATGTCCATCCATTACCTGGAAGAAATCACCTTTTGCTAGAAGAAAGTAATCTTTAATGGCCCTCAAGTGCCCATTAAGATCCGCACGTACAACCACAAGCTGTAGATATAGGTGAAAAGATTAGAAAGATACTGGTTAAAAACAAGAACAATAACTTTCCACGCTTTCTACCTGCCAAAGATGACTGGCCGCAATAGCCCGGGTTGAATCAACGGCACTCTCAAATGATCTTTTGTGGAACTCAGATGATTCCTATAACAATGAGCCACAATTTCAGAAAACCAATATGGAAATTTAAAAGAAGCAGAGGTAAACTTAAATCTGACTGGAGTACAACTCAAGTAGAGAATAACTGCATGCAAAAACTGAAAGAGCATACATCAGTGGCCTTAAGTTTTTCAATAACAAAAGGGGGAGGAAAATAGCAACATCTATAATAAAAATGGCTAATACACGAGGACCTTCAAGTTTTGAAGAAGAGATTCAATCTTATCAGCCTCAGATTGTGGAAGTAATTCCTCTGTGATCGATGGTGCATCCAGGAACCGGAAGGCAGAACTTGGATTTCTAAGGACACTGACTGCTTTTCCAGCAAAAAGAATGGATTCTGCAACGCCCATTGGTATATAATCAGGCAGCATATCCTGCAAATCATGCAGAAATATAAATAGCTAGTAACTATGGGAATTACTGCACTGAGTAGCAAACATAACACCACTAATAACAAAGATGTCATAAAAAAGCACCTGTAAACATAAAACCACCATAGATATATGCCTGTTCATAGGAAGAAGAACTCAAACTACAAGTATAGGCCACAAGCTAAACGTCTTTGATGGACTTCCACCTGCAACCACAGGTTTTGACAGTATTCTCTGGTAGTCATGGGTTGTCTTTCAGCCAGTGGAGGCCAAAAAAGAAAAAAGCAAACATGCCTACATGCAACCCTAGCCTGTAGGTGGAAACCAAACAAAGAAAATAAAAAATAATGCAAACATGCAAATGAGGGCCAAAAGAAATGACAGAGAATGGATCCACTGGGCCCCCTAAGGACTGGCATGATAACATGGGTGGTTGGAGAAGCTGACTTAACATATACTTTGTTTGGAAGCCCAGATAGCTGTACGCTCAAGTGCTGAATAACCAAAAACAGCACACCGCAATAATCTCAACTCTGATTGGTTATCAATCCCTCAACGAAATATCAGAAACGAAGGTTTAAAATCTAACACATGAATCACATTTTGGTGATCACACAAGCAAGAAGGCAAATATAAACCCTTTGATGAACTTATTTCCTAATGGAAGCTGAGTAGTATTGTAAGACCCCGAACCTTCGTGTATTTGACCTTCTCGTTTTGCGTGCCATCTAACCGTAACCTCGCCTACTTGACTTGATATGAAAACCTTGATTTGTGTAGGTAGGCTATCTAGAAGCCAATACCTTAGTTCTATATGTCCCATAGACTTTAACTTGTTAAAGTTACAAGTCGTAAACTAACGTTGTTCATTACTTGACTCGGTTGAGAGTTTTCTCGCGTAGTTCTTTCCTGTGACCTCGGTTGTACCCTAGGTCATTCCTCCATTTGCCTTAAGGTTTAGTTGAGCCTCCTAAGGCTTTAGTACACATCTATTATGCTTGGTTGAGTTGCATTTACCCAACGTGTGCTTCACCTTCGGTCCTAGACCCATTTGGCTTTTGTTTTAGACTTGAATCATCATTCAGACTTGACCACCGAACATTCTGGGAAATGTTCGGCCAGCCCAACCGAACACCTTTAGAGATGTTCGGCCACCTCAACCGAACATCTAGGTAGATGTTCGGCCAGCTCACTGCTCACCCGAACCGTTGTCCCGACATCAGCTTTGTGCTGGTTTGACTTTTGACGTGAAATTCCTATCCTACCCTTATTTAACTCTTGCCCCTTCACCCATTTGAGGGTATTTTAGTCCTTAAACCTCCTTATAACCCCTAACACCCCTTCCCTCTCTTTATTTGTGACCGTCTTCAGCCAAGAATGGGAGAGAGAGAGTGCATGCGATTGAGTGTGAGATTAGTGTGTGTTTCGTCGATTCCCGGAGTTTCGGCCATCAAGCCTTCGCCGAGTAAATCATTTCCCCTTGGTTTGTTTTCCTCTTCCTAGTTGTTTGTGGCTCGATTAAGGTACGTTACCTAAACCCTAGTTTCTCTCTCTAACTCAACATTGATGTTAGGTTGCTAGAGACTTGTTCCTCGTCATTTGTCGATGTTATACTTGTCGAAACGATATGTTCTTGTTGTATATCAATATGCGATAGTTAGGGTTTGAGCCCAAATGGGTTTATTGGATACATTGGAGTTGTTATGGTTTAAGATTTATCGTTGTTGGGTTTAGAAACCCGGATAAATTGTGAATCCCAAATTTATGCCTTCACCTAGAATTTGAGACTTTGTAATTTGACCCAAATGGAGTCAATTAAT
The DNA here is from genome assembly GCA_013146195.2 of Codonopsis lanceolata. Classification (NCBI taxonomy): domain Eukaryota; kingdom Viridiplantae; phylum Streptophyta; class Magnoliopsida; order Asterales; family Campanulaceae; genus Codonopsis; species Codonopsis lanceolata. The sequence goes on along the minus strand of CM028382.1, from coordinate 112,509,216 downwards.
TAAAGAAGTTGTTATTTGATCCTTAGGGTAAATTCCTAGGACTACTCGTGTTCATTGAATCTCAATCATGAAATCTTGAGATTTGGTTAGGTGAGACCGAATTGGTATTAAGGTTGATTAGTGGCTTAGGACTCTAATTGAGGTCCTTTAGTGATGTTACGTGCAAGATTATCGCTAGTCCTTGGATGGTATATGTGTGAGTCGCAAATGCGTAACTCGAATGAAAGACGTTTTGAATCGGTTCAATTATGAACTAGAACCAATGATACTAGTTGGATTTTAAATGAAGTCTCAAGACTTGTAGGAATGTAATCTATGACCTTACTTGGGAACCTTGTTAACATCCTTGGAAAATCCGGAATTGTGTCGTGATAATTCTTCTGTAGAAAGGATATTTGAATTGTGTATGCCTTAGTACCCTCTATGATGAGAATCTTGAGTTGTCGCAAAGATAACTAAATGGTTATCCAATACACGTGTATTGTGATGAACTTGTGAAGTACCATCACATGGTTATTTGATGAATCTTGAGTTGTCTTAAGTTTTCTACCCTTCAAGTGTACATGCATGATCTTTAGCTCTTAGAGAACCTCAAGGAGATTTCATAATGTTATGTATCTTATGATTCTATGGAACTGAACTTGATAAGGTTTGTTTGTGAATGATACATGAACTTATATGTCTACTTGAGATTATGACTTATAAGCATATTGTGTGTCTTATCTTTATGATTATCCTCCTATTGAGTTATCAACGTGTTTTGCTTTATGATTCTATTAACAAGTGGAATTACGAACTTGAAAGTGAACTAAACTTCGTTTGGCAATAATCAACTTAGGTTTCCCTCTTATACTTGACTTAGTGATTTTGAACTAAGGTTCCTAAAATGGAACAAGAACCTAGCTATACCTCAATGAGAACGTAGAAGAGAGTCTTGGAACACGTATAGTGTTCAAACTCTATTTGGTTGGAATTATAGAGATGACTCGACGGAGTCGACACTAGTGAGCTATATGATAATACCGACTCAACGATCAATCCCTACGACGCTTGAAATTTGTTTAACTAGAATACTAGTTTCGAGATTCATGATTAAATTCATGTTCATGCTTGATTGTTAGTCGTAGTGTATAACATGCCTACTTGACTTGGATGAGATCGCTCTTATTGTGCTCGTCCTTACTTGATTTCTTAAATGAGTAAACATTTACTTGACTTGGATGAACTTGAGCCTCTACATGTTCATGATTAATGAGTAAACATTTACTTGTCCCCTATTAAGTCCAGCTGGCATACTTGTCTTGTCTTGTCTTCCTTGGTTGACGATACATCACCGTTACGAATCGTGAGATTCGTGATAATGATGGATTGCCGAACCACATACGTGCAAACTCCTCCATTCTTGATCACTTTGGAGAAAAGTACCTTGTGTAACCATTAGGGCGCTTGGAATAATACTATCCTTGGTCGATGTACCATCTCGTACATCCAACAGCACGTTCTTGTTAACATTTTATACTGCAGGAGCTACGTTGTGGCACCAGTTCTATATCTTTTTTTTTTTTTTTTTTGATAAGCACCAGTTCTATATCATATCCTCTTATATGTGGATTTCTTCCTAGTACTTATGTAAAATCAAAGTGCTACCATGAATATGTGAGCTAGATGCTTATATGTACTTGTTCTTGATTGCTTGATATTCGTGATGAGTCTGTGAATTGCTTGATATGTATATATGTAGCTATACATACTTCTACTTGATTATCTCATGATTGTCTTCATATGTATATATGTAGATATGTATACCTTTACATGATAAATTTCATGAATGAATTATTAGGTATATAAACGAGTTTATACACCTACACCTGATGATCCTATGAGAGACTTGATATATGTATATATATAAATATGCATACTTCTACTTAATTATTCTATGAGAGACTTGGGATGTTCTATATTAAGATATACGTCCATAATTATGATGATTCTTGTGACTTGCCTCCTGACTTGCTTGATTGTTTGTGAACAGGGGATTCACCCTGGTTCATCTTGGTAGTCTGATAAAGGAACGATTTCTGAATAGTACAACTCGACTTACTGGATCTTCGTCGTCATAACATGATTTCATTTCCACTTATGACAATGTTTCATTTATGTTATATTGATTTGTAGTAGCGTACCGAGTCTACTCACTCCGTACTTTGCCTTCTAGTGTGCAGCTATTGATAGCCGCGTTGAGGCCAAGTAGATCGTGACTATAACAGATCGCAGCTGATCAATAGATCGAGATTAGATCGTGTGATTCGTGATTGTAGCAGTCGACTTCCCCGAGTAGTTGCTTGTAGAGCTCTATTTCTTTTAGCATCGTCATTTGTTTATGTATCTTGCTATTCTTGTGAGACCGATATCTTGTAAAGTTATTTAGACTTTACGGTCAGGTAGATACTTGAGTTTTGGTATTGTTTCTTCCTTGGGCTGACGTGCTATGTCGCGCCGTTGTTCGTGGTTCTAGTATTTATTTCAGTTGTCTCCCGGGCACGCAGTAACTTTGGGATTTTTCTTTATTCTAGTTGTTATTGTTATTGGTTAACCTCGGTATGCTTTAGCTGTGGGTAATTGTTATATCAGGTTGATTCTTTGTTGAAACGCCGGCCTGGAGTGCCGATGGTTTGTCTAGCGTCTGCCATGTTGCGGCACGCGAGTTTTGTTTTCCCCTTTGGGAGATTAATGTCTCTCTTGGTTTCTTTGACTTTGGTTTTAAACTTCATAGCTCGGGACTTCTTTTCCTTATCACTTCCGCAGATTCGATTTTTGTAAACCCGTATTTTAGTGCGGCTTCACTATCTTTATTTGAGTTTGTCAGCTCAACTGTTCGACCCACACTACTGTTTTGCAAGTAGTTGTCCTCTTCTTGCCTTGTCCTAGCTCCACGACCTCGGGATTCCATGCCGAAATCCGGGTCGGGCCGTCACAAGTATAGTCAAATGTTAGACCAAAACTTTGTATCATATACCTCTCCAAGCAGGGGAGCTTCCCCAACTTGCAAGGACTCCACAATGCTAATGATGTCAACTGTTAGACTTGAATTTTGTAGTTAAAATCCATGCCACATTTATCAAAGAAAATGTGGACACTTATTCGAGAACGAGGAAGGACAAATTATACTCACATGTGGAACTAGAACAAGCTGCTTTTACAATTAAGAGTGTATCAAACATAGTCCAGAAGCAATGTCTAGGAAAAAAAATACTCCCTCCATCCCTAAATTATCGTCCTAGTTGACCCGGCGCACGATTTAAGAAAAAAACAATTGACTTGATTATTTATATTGGTTTAATGTGTAGTTTCCTTTAAAACCCATGTGTATGTGGGCCATAATTAAAGTAGGATGAAAAAATAAGGGTAAATTGGTAAAAGTGATGGTCTAAAAAGGTAAGTTTCAAACTGGACAATTATTTTGGGACGGATGAAAAAATAAAGGAGGACGATAATTTAGGGACGGAGGGAGTAGTACTCATGCAATTATCACTATAGAACATCACTTTAATCAAAAAGTTGTTCAGAATCTGGATTCCAAATTAAGATAAAAAAATTAATTTCTTTGGTCGTAAATTTGATTTTTATTATTTTAGAACTAGATATACCAAAATGATAACTATACTCATCTTATTATTCCAAAGTGATGTCCACGAAAAAAGTTTTCAAAATGAAAACAGAAAACAGTTTCAAAAATGGCTGAACAGGAAGGCTAGCAGACACAGAAGAAATTGGACAGTGAAGAAATAACTACATCATGTTGATAAAGTAGAATATCAAGCAATAGGCACGAAATTAGAAAAGCAATCAATATTTAAGATATGATATAATGAAATGGTGGTTATCTCAATAACTAAAACACAGAGACTGAGTGAAACCATGTAAATTACCAAAGAAATATGGAATCCCAAGTGCCAATCACTCAAAGAAGCATCATCAACTGACATGCTTGCCAACTTTTCAATCATATCTGTGTGAGATGAGACATGATCTGCATCCCTTTCTTCTTGCCTGAAAAGGAATAATTCAACGACTGTGATCATGCAAGGAAGATCTGAAATGATAGGTTCCCAAGTGACATATGCATCTGTAGAGCAATGAACTCTTTAAGGGGCACAATTTTTTTTTATTATAGGTATGTGTTGGTATGAGGATTGGAATCAAGGACCTCAAGGTCTTTGCCCGAGTGCCCTTGACATCTCTCCCACCCCTTGGGATCAAGAGAGACGCACTTCTTAAACAATACTGCACAAATTTTATCATCATATTCGCAATGTCGTAACGTCGAAGGGTATCTTAGAACATACATTGACATCCTAGACAAAAACAGTCAGATTATTACACAAACCTGCTGATGAAAAATTCTCCATATTGATCATGAAGAATCCCATATACCATCCAAGATGCAAGTTGGCTGTACATGACCTGATGAGCGTGCCAAAGAAGTCTGTTTTTGGCAGAAAGAAGAAAGTAGTGGGATGTTAGTTTGCAAGTCAATAACATTTTTCCTGCACTTTATAGATTACTTCATTTACCTAACAAGCCCTGACCCTATCAGTAATTTATTTCCTCGTCTTTTTTTCTTACCCTTTCTAGAACAGAATATAGTTTGTTTAATCCACAATTAACGGACCCACTACTGTTACCATATTGTCACATGCAGTAAGTGAATTTTAGGATTAATTGTGGGCCAGCCCCTTTTTGTGAAATTGTAACCGCCTAACTGCCCTTTTTTAAAAAAACCTCTGAAGTCCATTTTCGTTAATTTCTTCCTAAAATACCCACGCATACACCGTCCTCTCTCCTCTCTCTCTAACAGAGGTTGCGATTTCTTTATCTTCCAGTTTGCTTTCCCTCACATCCAAATCGCCAGATCCGGCCATCTCCCATCCACCTCTGTTCGCCAAACCTTGTAGAGAAATTACGAGCCAAGAAACCATCGTCTTCGTGACCCAGAGATGCCAAAGAAATCACAGGCAATTCCAATTTGTGCATCGTTGCCTCCGATAGGGGTGAGCTTGGTCCGGTTCGGTCCATTTTTTTGGAAAAACTAAGAGAACCAGGACCAGACCAATAGTCCGGTTCTTAAAAAATATAGAACCAGGACCAACCCAATATGTCTGAGAACCAATACATTGGTCCGGTCCAGAACCAATTGAAGACGTACGAGAACCAGGACCGGACCAATATGATGCGTATCTTTGATCAAGAGGATAACTAGATTTTCTAAAAAACAATGATCAATAATCAAATCATGTTCTTCCTTTATACAACATTTTGTTGGGTTCGTTGTTATTGTGAAAATAAACTAAAGGTAAAAATCATTACTTCCAAATTAATAAAGAGAAATGAAAAAGAAAGTTGTAAGGAAATTTATTGCAAGTCATCTTCCTCTCCGATCCCCTTATGGTTAATTTAATTAATTTACAGGTAACAATCATTCAAACTAATAATGTTTTGAATCACAAAAAGAGGCAGGAAATTAATTAATAGGGAAGAACAATGTTTTCCCTCCTATTTTCTCTTTAATCAAATAAGGAAACTTGGTTGAATATTGAATCAAATTATTATATATATTTTTTAGGTTGTAAGTTGTATCGCTTTTATTATCTTCTTATCAATATATATATATATATATATATATATATATATATAATACTATATTAGTATATTATATATAATAAAATAATAATAAATACACATTGGTCCGGTTCTGCGTTTTTGGTTTCTGGAACCGAGGACCGACCCAATTGTCCGGTTCTGTAAAAATTCAAATCCAGGACCAATCCAAAGTATTGGTCCGGTCCATTTTTGACTGATCTGGTCCGGTTTCATTGGTTCTCTCCGGTTCCAGAAAACTTCTGCTCACCCCTAGCCTCCGATGCGAGCATTGTTGCCTTCGAAATGAGCATCATAGGCTCCGATTCGAGCATCGTCGCCTCCGATGTGAGCAACCACCCATCTCCGAAAGTCCAATCGATTCGAAGCAAGTGTATAAGCTAATCAATACATGAACTGATGAACCGTAACCACAAATGACACTCGTTTTGTCAGAAATGGAGATTAAGAAACTCATCCAATTGGTATCCACAACATTCTATATCTTTTTCTTTTCCTCATTCTTCTGGATGATGAAATTGGGCACAAACGATATGCAACGTTGACACCAACTTATGCTAACTACATATGGAAGGAAAGCAAAACACTTTATAGTTTTGATGATCTGTTTAGTGGACTCTTCATTCAATTCACAAAAGGTTTGCCAAGCAGCAGGTATGAAAAGATTAATGGAGATGGAGATGGAGATGGGGGGTATAAATAAAAATATGAGAAAAGAGTGGGGAAGAAAGAGAAAAAAGTTAGGAGGAGAAGTGGATTCCCTGCCAACAAAGAAGACCCATCGCCATCAATCATATTCCAGCTGGTTCCCACTCACTGTTCTCTTTTGTGCACCGCAATGCTCAAATTTGGGCAGTGATTTTTTGTATTGCGATGACCAATTTTTGAATTGTGATGCTTAATTATTTCATTGCGATGCCTAATTTTTTCATTGCGATGCCCAAATTTGGGCAGAGGCTTTGTAAACGCGCATTTTCTTCATTAAGGGTATTTTTGTCATTTTGTCCCTCCAAAATGCACTTTATTGAACTGGAGTGGTTAACATTTCACCAAAAGGTACCGGCCCGGTTATCAACCTAAATTTTATTCCAATTTAAAGTAACTAACGAAAATATAAACTAGAATGTTTATTATACTCTGAGCAGAAGAGATAACCACATGGAAAAGTAAGAAAATAGGAAAATCAAACACTGTAATCTCATAAGAAAAAATCATACCGCTGAATGCATGTTTGCAGCTCAGGCACCCCGCAATGGCATCTTTTATGCAAAAGGTTCAGAAGTCGGCCTCCACATATACCATCGCGTTCAATCTCTAGAATCAGCTCATAGAGAGGCGGTAGAAGAACAAAAAACTAGGGAAACCATCCATCAATGAGAACTCAAACAACAAAAGGTACAACCTAGCAAGAATTACAAGTAACATCAAACTAGAAAACACAAGAGACTAAAATCAATGCCAATGTATACTGATGTCAACTAAACTAAACACAGAAACTAAGTCAGCACACAGATTGACTATGAATTGCACAAGGAGAGCACCTACGCAGAAGAACCCAAGTTTTTTTTTTTTTTTGATAAGTAAGAAGTATATATAACAGGCGTCAAAACAGGTGACGCAGCCTTTGTACACTAGGAGTATACAAACTACACAGCTCTAAAACTATTCACAAAATCCACAAAAGAATGCCCAAGAGAATGATCTGTCGTTGAACACCAAAAAAACAATGTGCGCAAAAGACAGTCTCTCAATTGATCCAGCGAAACCTCCCTATTATCGAAATTCTCTTGTTCCTCTCTTTCCAAATAGTTCACCAAACACCCGCCGGAATAGCACCCCAAAGAATATTGCTTCTCCTACTATTGGAACGAGACCAACTCAAAAGCATCCCCCAAACCGAACTGGGCATTACCCACGAGATCCCAAAAAGCCCCAAAACAGTATACCATAAAGAGAAAGCCACCGGACAATGTAGTAACAAGTGATTAACACTCTCTTCGTCGCCTTTGCACATGTAACACCGGTTCACATAAACCATCCCCCTTTTACGAAGGTTTTCTCCCGTAAGAATCGCCTCATGACAAGCTTCCCAAACAAAAAATGCAACGCGATTGGGAGCAATACTCCTCCAAATACCTTTCCAAGTAAAGGGAACCCCCACTCTGCCCGACATAGCACAAAAATAAGATTTAACAGAGAACTTTTTGTTGTTCGATGCATCCCACCTTGCCTTATCAAATCTGCTCCTGTCAATCTGAAGCGAGTAAAGCAAAGTGAAAAAATTTCCACAAACCTCCATCTCCCAATCCTGAAGATCCCTACGAAACAAGGGATTCCAGACCACTCTACCCTGATCAATATGCAACACCGAACAAACATAGCAGTTTTTGTCCACCGCCAAATTGTACAACTCAGGATAGACTCTCCATAGTTCTTCTTCCCCACACCACTTATCTTTCCAAAATCTCACTCTCGAACCATTGCCAACCTCAAACGAAACAAACCTTTCAAACTGCGCCCACCCTTTACAAATTCCTTTCCAAACTCCTGACCCAATAGAACCAACGACGATTTTAGGAAACCAAAAATGATCACCCTCTCCATATCTACTAATCACCACCCTCCTCCATAACCCATACTCTTCCTCCATATATCGCCAAAACCATTTACCAAGTAAAGCTAAATTGAAACAACTTAACTTTTTGATACCTAAGCCTCCTTTCCTGATGTTCAAACAAACCTAAGTGCAATTTCCCTCCTCAGTGCCATGCAAACACAGGGAAGAAAAAACACACTACACAACTCAGCTCCGCTAGATCTGTCAAAAGCCTATATTCCAGAACAGCCAAACAGTAGAATAACCATGCACGCATATGCAGACATGATAAGCTTGCTTTCTAGCAGTAGGGGTGAAAAACAAGTCCCGCTTTCATTCATTCATCATTCAAGTAAGCAACAAAGAAGTGAGTCTAAACGACGCAATCTAAGAAATTATATATGAAAAAAAATTCAACAAATCTACCTTATTAAGGCCATGAGTAACTGTTGCCAAGATGGGCACATAATCAGACAATAACTTCTGTTCAATGTGCAGAACGGCCGATCTGTAAACTGAAAGCACCTCCACGATACCATTAGCAATGGCCCTCCTATACACACTGTGTTTCTCTTTTTTATCTTTCAAAAACTCAGAAGTACGTAATATCGGAGACTCATTCGCAGACCTTATCCAGCTTAAATTCCGAGACTTAGTCGCAAAACGATCAAGCTCTCGGTAGTAAAACCCTAATGTTATTATCCTCTCAATTACATCCCTGCATTTCATTACCAAACACCACCACACACACATAATCAGAACCAACTTACACTGTCCTTAAGAACCAAAAGTTGTATAAATATGAAGTTACAAGTATGTTAATCGGATATGCATTTAAGAAATGATCAAATTGACTTTAAAAAGTCAAAATGACAATTCGTTTTAGGGGAAGGAGTGCAAACGATAAATATAATACTTCCTCCGTTCCAATTGAGGATTTGGACAGAATTTAATTTATATATTTTTCAAAAATCATAAAATATATGAGTTATAGTAATCTTAATGTAGTTTGGTAAAGTTACATTTATCTTCTACAACTAAATATACATCCAAAAATTGGTGAAATTGGTACCATGATTCAAAGAGTACATCTTCAATTCCATTGGAACAGGAGGGAGGGAATAGTACAGTTTTAATTTGGTAACGGTAGTGATTAGGTTTCGGGCGTTGAGAATGAAGCTCGAGGATAAGAAAAAGACAAGTGTTGTGATGGAATAAGAAATTAAAATGCAGGGAAAGGATATACCTTTCGCTAGGTTGGAGGAAGGAGATGTCGGGAGCGAGTTTGAAGGTAGGTGAGTCGGAGATGGGGGCGTCGGGGGAGAGGTGAACGCCGAGAGAATGTTCGTGCTCTCTCACGTCGATAATGAGATCGCCGGTGTACCCTAACAGTGCCAGTAATAGTTCGTGCAACATTTGTTACAACTATCAATCAATGGAACACGTGAAATTGCCTTTGCAAGGTTGATTTGTTTAGTGACAACTAAGTGAAGAATGAGCTGGTAGGACCGACTACTTTATATTGGAATTCGAATTTAGAAATTGGGATTGGGCGCGTATCGCAGAAAGAAACGGAACGGGGGAGAGAACCTCCTCCTGCACTGAACTGCAGCTATTCCTCAATGCCGGACTCTTTTAACTGGATACTGATCAATTGGTTGGTCCTGGCCTCACTCTTGTTGCATATCGCCCCCGCAGCTCAGCCTCAGCTAACCTACTAGGCTACTACCTAATGTATTTCCCACTCGGACTCGGGTGACCCGCGAGCTGCATGGGAAAATTTTCGGAATTCGACCAGGTAAGGAAATGTCCTGGGATTTATCAAATCCGGTCATAGGATCTGGTGAGTAAACCACTTAGTCGATCACATTTATCGACCAATAATTTTGGATATCGAGGCATATATTTTTACTGATTTATTGATACATTAATCATTGATTTATCAATAAATCAGTTCATAAAATAGTTTTTTTTTTTTAAGTGAGACTACAAATGACCAAGTTATCTTTGATTTGGTCATTTGTGTAAATACACCGAAAAAGAAAGGAGAACACACCTCTTATTAATTACACAATATTTTTGGAATAATTGTGGACCAGTATCTTTTTGAGATATTATAACCTTTTTAGTTCACTTTTATTTTTATTCAATCGATAAAATATTTTTTCATAACTTTTTTTCAAAACTACCCGTGACCTCCAAATACTTCATTCTCTTCACTTTGTCGTACTCTCTCTCTCTCTCTCCCCATTTCGATGCCCACCTATATTTGGTGGTAGTGTTTAATTATTTATTTCGACGTCAATTTTGTCCATTACTATGTCCAATTATATTAATATTTGATGGCAATGTTCAACTTTGTCCATTTCGAATCCCAACTTTGGTGATATTTGGTGGTAGTGTGTAATTTATTAATTTTGATATTAATTTTGTCCACTACGATGCCCAATTGTGTTGATATTTGGTGACAATGTTCAATTTTGTCAATTTCGAGGTCCAACCTTGTTGATATTTGGTAGCAGTGTTTAATTCATTCAATCTGACTCCAATTTTGTTCATTACGATGCCCCACTATGTTGATATTTTGTGGCAGTGTTCAATTGTGTCCATTTTGATGCTCATATTTTCTATTGCGATGCCCGATTTTGCTTAAAGATTTTTACAATGCGATGCATAAAATTAAACAGACTTCAAATGTGTTTTGCGATGCCCAAATTTAGGCAGTGGTTTTTTGAATTTCGATGCCCAAATTTTGATAGATTTCAATTGTGCATTTTGATGCTCAATATTTTCATTCTGGTGCCCAAATTGGGGCAGTGGTTTTTTGAATTTCGATGCTCAAATTTTGACACATTTCAATTGTGCATTTTCGATGCACAATGTTTTTATTCTGATGCCCAAACTGGGTAGTGACTTTTTGAATTTCGATGTTCAAATTTTGGCAGATTCAATTGTGCATTTCGATGCCTAATGTTTTCATTCTGCTACCCAAATTTGGGCAGTAGCTTTGCACGTGCTCTGTGTGCGTGTTTGTTATTCATTAAGGGTATATTCGGTATTTTATCACCAAAAGTATATTTTAGTAGTTGAAAACAAATATACAAGACTACTTTCGATTATAATATCATCACATGGAATCGGTCTGGCTATCACCACAATATTTTTCTCGTAGGAATGGGCTAACCACACCTCAATTTCCTCTCATTACAGTCCACCTAAAAATATTACACAAATATCATCAAATGAAAAGACTAATGATGTAGTGAATAAGTAAAAAGCGTAATAGAAATAGCATCTTCTTATTAATATTATTATTGTTGTTGTTGTTGTTGTTATTATATATTATTACGTCCTAAAAGTATTATTATGTTTGACCTGACACACAAATTTAAAAAAATTATTTGATTTGATTATTAATATTTGTTTGATGTGTAGTTTCTTTGAAACTCATGTACACATAGTCCACAATTAAAATAAGATGAAAAAAAGTAAAGTTAAAATAGTAAATGTGTTGTGAAATTTTTTAAACAAGATAATTATTCTGGAACAAACGAAAAAGAAAATAAAAACAATAATTTTGGAACTGAGGAAGAACAATAGAATTCTCAGTAAAATATTTAAATGAAAGCACTTATATTAATAACGTTAGTAAGAACGTTAGCTTTAAGACCTTTTGATATTAAGAGTATTGTTTTAGGACTTTCTGAATAGACGAATTATTTTTTGAACTTTTTAGGTTAAGAAAATTAATTTTCCAATGAGACTTTTTAGTATTTTCACCTAAAAAATAAAAACAAAACATAAAACATAGGTGATAAGTTCAGACAGGCCTACAGATGCCCCGTGATATACACTTTTCACTCGTGGTTTTTGTGGGAGATTGGCATTTTTAACAAATGTTGTGAGAGCCTCTATGGATAGGTTAGGGAGAATTGTATTAATCAGAATAAAACAAGAGATTTCAATACCATAATACTCCCTCCTTCAGAGCAAAAAAATCCCCATTTGAAAGTCTCGCTTTTTAAGAAAACGAAACTTTTAGTAATTCATTAGTAATAAAATTATGTTTTTATGCTTTTAGGCCGCTGTAGTCCATTCGGTGTATTCCTTGTTTTGAATGAAATTCACTTGCCAAAAAAAGAAAACTGTTGAGGTTACCAAGAAAGCTTTGAACGACATAAAATCAGGCTGTTTAATTGTCCCTTGCAACATTCAAGGATTGTAAACTCTAATTGCCAACAAAAATTCAATCCAACCATGGAGTAATCAGTAAAAATAACTTCCCTTTTCAAGCAAGGCCAAAAGAACTCCCAAGGAGGCGCATAACGATACACAAATAAAAGTAACCTCATTACAAGTACAAACTGTTAAAAACAAACAAGGAGCGCTTCCAATTTGGATGCAAGTTTGATAAGTTCGTCACAATAGATGGGAGCAGCTGCTGCGTCAAACACTTCTTCCTTCATTCGGAATCGCATTTATCAGAAGATATGCACAATGTCATAAGCAAATCTATTAACATGTCAAGGGTAACCCCAGAATCATATGCTACCGGAATGCACGCGCACACACAAAACAAAACTTCCTACACATGTGACTTGAGCAACAATTTCTCTTGCCATTGATGCCTACACCAATATAGTATACATACTTGATAGTTCTACACTTCAAACTCCATGGCAGCAACTAATTGCCCCAGGAACCAGAACATGGTGGTATAATGGTATTCATGGTATGCATGCAGCATGCTGCTTTCAGGAATCCCTGTCATGAAATTCCGGAACACAGAAAGAAATCCCAACAAGATCTAATGGAAAAAAGTGTCAAATAGTCAAAAACTTGATTAACAGAGCCACTCTTTTTTTTCCGGAAAAATCAACTCCTTGATCACTAGATATCATTTATATTCCTAGAGGGATATATCTTTAATTTTGATGTCTCGGGCTTCTGAAATAATCACTACATAAGATGTGTGTTTGTGAGTGTGTGCATGTTTTGAAAACAAAATGTAATGATCAATGATAATGGTTCTACGCATCTACATTCTAAACTTACTTTGGCTATCAGTCTATAACTTCCATTACTGGTAAAGTGGTAATTTTATTATAATAATACTCTTGGGGATTAGGAAAGGGAAAAAAGATAAAACAAAAAGGATACGTCCAGAACAGCACGAACGACTGCATAAGAAGAGGATGACATGTCAGCCATAAGATATATATGCATTAGAAATTCAGAATCGTCTTGCAAGACAAATGCATCATTAAGATTATAACTCTGGTGTATTATATCTTAGTTAAAACAACAAATATTTTTGAGATAGCAGAGGGAGTACACTCAGGCAAATTATTGAAGAATAAACCGTCTCGTGCATCGAACATTGCAAGTAACGTTGGTGGAAAACAATAGGAACTATAACTCAGAAATAATTTTTGTGGTGCCAGATGATGAATAGAATTTTTATAAAAAACTAATCTAGAAAGAATAGTATACCATAAGCCCGCCTAGAAAGCCATCAAGTAAAATCCGGTTCCAGCTATCAAAGTACGAATGAATGGAAAACCCTGCCTTTGCTGTTAGTCCTATTGACATAACTGCCATGACAAATAGATAAACGACAAATCCCATCAAGCCAGTGAATCCCAAAATTCCGGCAATGACTCCTCCAATGATAGACATAAATGTACGGCTGCAAAAGTGAATAAGTCTCCATTCATATTGCCACACAATTTCAGTAAATGTAAACAGTACAATGAACAATAAACAACAAAGAGAAAAGGGAATCACAAGGCACAGTAAGAAATTTATGCAAGTTTACTGTGTCATTCATAAACTCAGAACTACTGGCAGTTACTTATCAAAAAATATATATATATACTGGCAGTTGGCAGCATAATTTCTTTTTATTAACTAAGTCGAGGTAGGTGTTCCATGCTCTGATTCAAGTATGCCTTAATGTGCCCCAATAAGCAATCTTTGAAATTCTCTCTTTTTTTTTTAAATTTGATAAGCAATCTTTGAAATTCATTCCTTTTTTTCAGATCAATTTTTTTTTCAACTCGCCATTATTTCTATAGTATTTATAGCGTGAACAGGAGCCGTAGGGTGTACGAAGGAAAACTAGATATTTATTTTTCTATTGTGAGATTGCCAACATCAAGGATTCAAGCAGAAAAGGTGTGCAAAAACAGGTTTTACGTCTGTAAATCTCTGTTCCTCCCAACCGCAGCCACATGCACTTCCCCATGTAATTTCCTGGTTTTTAATGATATTCTCATGACTCGCTAAAAGAATTAAAATAAATAAAAAAATAAGTGTCAAAGTTTTTTTTTTTGTTAAGTATCTTTGACACACATAATAAGTGTCAAAGATATCAATGCCTTGGGATCAATGGCTAGAAAAGTAAGCCACTAAAAATCAGAATGGAAAATATTTTGGCTCCACTATCACTCTGACATATCACATGTAGCTGGCAGCCAGGCAGGGGATGAGGCTTGATCTTCTGGATAAGGCTGCAGCAGTGAGAGGATCGATTGGTAGGGCAGAATCCTTCGCCCCTGATGCTAATAGCGCAAGTGCCTATAGCATTATCAAGATCTACGCTACATCTCAATTCAAACTGCACCAAGTACACATGTTGACACTTGGAAGGTGTGCATATGTTTCTGTCACCTAGCATAGGACATGCTACCATGATGTATATCGATAATCACTGAATCTGCTAGCTTAAATTTAAACTATTTATAGTTTCCTTCTTGTATGTTCACTCTGAAACAAGTAAGCTGTGCTTTAAACACTAATCTTACATCCAATTATATATTAATCTATAAAATAACTATATCATCCCAGGTTCCAATATCATTGAATTTGCAAAAAAGCGCACACACAATGCAGTACTTCAATTGTGCAACATAGTTTACACAACCAAAAGCAAGGCCTTGGCTTGAGCAAGTCCACCGTGATCCAATATGAGCATGGTTTTAATCACATTTGCGCAACTAACTTGGTCTTTGATTATAATAATCAACTAAGATAATTAGTTTATTGAGTAGATCAAACAAAAAATAAAAAGCAGGTCCAGACCTGATCAATCCAGTCTTTTGAAGTTTTGATGTAATTGAATCTATACAGAGATCAGATCTGTATCAGTTAGGATGATAGTAACTGAAGTACTTTTGGCATTCGGAGCTAGGCATTTTTCTTTCAATGCCTATACCTAGGAGTGGCAATTCTAACCCATTACTCAAGAACCCACCCAATCCAACCCAACCCAATAATATTTATGGGTTACAACGGGTTACCCATCTTAACCCAACAAATCTCATGGGTTAAGGTGGGTTTAACCCGTAAACTTACTTAAACCCATAGAACAGAGAAACACCAGTGACTCACGCATGCACTTGCTTCTCTTCACTCAGTCTCTCTCTTCATCAACTCCCTGAGTGCTGCCCTTCCCCATTCCAGCCTCCTTCTCTGACAGCTCCGATGAACTCCTTAGGCCAGTTGACGTACGTGATTTTTTCTTAAATTCTCTCACCCCTCCGTCGATCTCTCTCACCTCTACAGCAACAACGCCAGTTTAGAGATCAATGAACTTTATTTGCTGGAAATGGGGGAGGATCGAGGGAGAATTCTTTTATGTTCTCATCATTGTGGTCTCCCGGGTAATGGTGTCGTCTATGTATCATTATCCATCTTCATGTTGCCCTCGATTGACGGAACTCCAGCTTTGCAGGCCGATTCCGATTTAATAATTGTATCCTTTGTATGCTTTTCAATATCTTCAAAGTGTTAATTTCGAATCTATTTGTTTGTGTTTTGAGTTTGTGTGTGTGTGTGTGTGTTTGTGTGTCAGAGAGGGAGAGAGAGAAAGAGTGAGATATAGAGGGATAGATCATAGAACTGACTATTGACTTGTTGAGAAGGGGAAGGGGGAGGTACGGCATGGGGGGAGGGGTGGTTTGAAATTTTCAATGGAGTTTACACATTAAGTGAATAAGTGACAACTGGAGAGCACAAATATTTTAATTTCTGAAATAGTTTTTTTATTTTTTTGAAATTAATATTTTATAGATGATGAGTTTAAAGTGGTGAGATATATTTTATTTTATATATGAATGAATTTCTAAAAAAAAATCAAATAAATGGGTCTACCTGGTTTAACACAACCCATTTACTTAATGGGTTAAGCCAGGTCACAGCCCACTTCAACCCATTACACATTTCAACCTGACCCAACCCAACCGCCATGCCTACGGCTATACCAATCAAGTGAGGAAGACCGATTTCCCAACATCAGTTCTTTAAGCTTTCCACTTAAGAAATTGATGTGCTCAGCCCATTGACCTAGTGATTCAATTTATTCTTGCAGCAGTCCAATCTGTGATGCGGTTTATAAGCCTGCAAAACTCACCCTCCCCCCCCAAATAAAAAAACAAGAAAGCAAAAAAGAAATCTTTTTGGAATTATATATATCAGTCATAATTATTTAATTTTGACAGTCAAGTCAATGACAGGACAGCCAAATAAAACACATAGCTTTTCCATTATAGACCATATGAGATTCACCTAGAATAATACACAACAGAAGTTGAAGCTTGCTTCAAAAGGAATAAGAATCAGACAAGAAGTTGAAAGTTTTTGTTAGTACAAATTAACCCTGGATGGCCTCTGTGACAACCACCGCCCGTCAGGGTTTCCCCCTACACTGACCCCACTACTCCCTTCCTGTTTCGCACACACTCTGTTTGGTACCAGGTGTGGTTGTTGGAGTTTGAGGGAGAAGGTTGTTCAATATTCAGTGATAGCACAGAGCTAGGTTTTATGTCAAGTATGCTTCACTATCAAGATGTTCTCGATTGCTTCAAGTTCGGAAATCTTTGTTTTCTCTCTCCATAGTAAGTAACCTTGATTTCCCAAAAAAGTTAAGGAAATTGATTTCTAGCTAGCTCTGATCAATTATGCTATAAAAACTAGGGATGCTTAATCATAATTAGAAAATCCAACAAGTAAACTATGTCATTTCATCAAACATGATTCTTGATTTGCACCTCTAGAATTCTTGACCTGGGATGAATAATTAAAGTTTTTGCTCCTAAAAGAGAAAAGCATATTCTTTTCAAACCATTGTCCTTATCTTTGAAGATCAATAACCCACAGTCCAATTGCCTAGCTAAACCATCAACTATAAGGGACTCAATAATCTAGGGAAATTATAGGAGAGAAGCAAGAACACAGCATGTTCAGCAGAAAAATAGAATTAAGTGGAAATAAATCCAAGTAGGTTCTCAAAACAGACCTGTAATATATAACCTTCATGTTGCTTTGCAAGTTCTCGGAGTTGAAAGTTGGTATATCATTTGTGGCATCATTCGATTTCTTTTCAGATCCACTTAAATCATCATGCACAGCCATGGTTTCTACCTTGTAATTTTGTGACAAGCTTTGGAAAAAAAAAAGGAAGGATGAGTGGAGCCATATTAAATGAACCAGGCACAAACTCAGTGCACTATCTCCCACAAAAATATTCATGAATTATGAAGTGGAACACCGATAGAAATATTCATGAATTATGAAGTGGAACACCCATAGAGGTCTTGCACGAACTGAACGATCGTATCATCTCCAAATCAATGAAGGTCCAGAAAAGAGAACCAACGAGCTGTCTAGAGCACCAATTGATTTACAAATTACAAAATAATGACTTCTCTTTCAAATTAAACTGCATCCCTATGAATGCACACAGCACACATATATTTGTACATATGCATAGCTGTTAGAACATTTGTGAAGAATGTCACTTGTGAGCTTTTACTTTGTCCGGCAGATCTATTTTAGTCTGTTAGTTCAAAATGGTTTATAGAATTTTGAATAACTCCTTTTGTTACACTCAAAAATCCTACTTTCTATTATTACACATTCCAAATTTCTAATTGATGAGTCTTCTTTGAGTAATTATGCTAATACACGTTATGAGTTTCTAAATTTTTCCTAGTTACAAAGTTTCAAGTTAGAGAACTATTTTAAACCATGAAACAAAAGGTATTGATGAAAATCATTTTTTTTATTTTCATATATGCTAATACACGTTATGAGTTTCTAAATTTTCCCTAGTTACAAAAGTTTCAAGTTAGAGAACAATTTTAATCCATGAAACAATTTCAAACATGGACTCATCGGGAGTAAAAAAGCCACTTCCTCAAAAACCGAGCTTTGACCAAAATTAGCACTCATTTTAGAACAGAGAAAGTCCAAACATAACAATTGGATTACTGGAAGGGTATATAGCATCATTCAAATTAGGAAGACGATATAATTAAACTGAAATAGATCCTAACTGAATTGTAGATTCACAGTATATCTTACACTAAAGGTAATATTCATACAAAATCGGTTAATTAAGTAAATTCAGGCAAAACTATAGATCCAAACGAGTTATAAACTAAAATCTACGGTAAGCAGGAATAAAAATTCAACCAAGTTACAAAATTATATGCTACAAACACAAATGAGAAATGAGACGAACAAATAAGCGGTTCTACCTGTAAGCTGCCGGCGGCGATGAGAATTTTGACGACAAAGGAGTTCTCCGACTTTCACTTTGATCAATCTTTCTGCTCTTTGAACAAGAAGTTGGGAGTATTTGACCGTCTAAGATGGGAGCGGCAACGTAGCAGGAGTCTCGTTAAGACTGTTTGGATGCACGGCACGAGAAAACCTGTTTTAGGGCGCGATTGACCGACGGGTGGGGTTATACACCTACAATTTACTCTTCGCACCCATTTTCTGCATCTATTTGACTGTAAGATTTCTGTAACCACATCAAATTTACGGTAAACTTCAAAGAGAACCTTGAATTATGACTCATTTTTACTCCTCACCTAAATTTTTGACTTAGGCTAGTTGACCCCTTTCTCCGGGTGAAATCAATTCACACTTTAGTTGAACTGATGCGTAATTGCATGTGTGCAGCACATGATAGTTAATTTAAAGACTAAATACCTTTTTTAAGTCAAAAGTCAACTTCTTCTCCATACCAAAAATCCTTTACCATGCCTTCACTAAGCAACACAATAAATATTTACAATTCATTTGGAGCGAGTGCTTAAGACCGAAAAAGAGGGTTGGTCATAAGTGGGAAGTCAGTAAGGGAAAGGAAGGACCGTGTTGGTGTTGCAACATCCAAAATGAGATTTGTAATTGTTGCCGATGTAATAGAATATCGTGATGTGACAACGTTAGATGGTTTTCACTCTTTACCTCGATACTTGCATAGATGATGACCTAGTCTGGAATTGGCCAGATTTCAATTAAGAAATAAACATTGATTGTAATGTATTTTTCTGATCACTAAGGTGTCGGGGAATATGTAGCCATCGGATAACTTTCGACTAGCTTTGTGTCCATAGGCAAGTTAGAAGGACTAACTCATACAAATTAATGCATAGTTGGGGGGAGCTGATGATTTTCAAAGTATACCCTTAAAATAATTCCCTTTTTTGAAAGAAAATAGGAGTGATTCAATTACATTTGCATTGTTTCTTTGGTTCCAAAAAGGAGAAAGATTGTAGAAATGAAATCATATACTCCATGGATAAGAAATAAATAAATTTTGTATCGTGAGTTTGGTGAATTTGTCATAACTCGATAATTTAACTACTCGTACGGGTGAGAGGCATTTCCATTTAGTGTTTGTTTGGTAGAGCGTTTTGACTAAAAAGAGGACAAAAAATACAGCGTTTTCACTTTAAAAGTGTTTCAATGCAGTATTTTAAAACGTAACGTTTTAAAAATGCTGTTTTCAAAATATATTGAGTTTACAACTAATATATTTATGAAAATAATGTTTTGAAAATAGTTTCTCAAACGTGTTTACAAGAAAAAAAATACGTTTTGAAAATATTGTGTTTTAAAAAACTGTACCAAACGAGGAAAAATTATACTTAATAAACGAACACATCAAGAAGATTCATAGCATACATAAACTATACACGGGGGAGTAGATAGCAAGAATTTAAAGGAATACATTATACATGGGTTTAGAATCTTAATAGTATTAGACTATTAGTGTAGACGACTGATAATGCATTACTCAATTTGGAAAGATTTGAGTATTCATTTTCATGATATATGCCTAACACCAACATTGAGCTATTAATTTGTAACTTGATGCATTCTTAACTCCAAATTAGTTGTTCGTTAAATTTTATAACATTACTAGTTTGTAATCTACGTTGGATGCAACCTCATTTGAAACAATTTATTGAATTGATGGCAACGACAATACCCTATATTATAATTGTTAATCGACATTGATGATCCCATTAGGTCCAAACTATTTGTGCATGTGTTTTACCTTTCGCTTGAATGAAGAACCAAATATTGAAAAGACACGTACATGAGTTCCAAGTAACATAACAAAAGTTGATCAGCTCAACTCAATATATATATATATATATATATATATATATATATATATATATATATATATATATATATATATATATATATAGGTATTGCACATACGAAAAGTTTGATATTTTGAATGGAACAGACGAAGTACGTAGTCGACCTATAACGTAACT
The DNA here is from genome assembly GCA_013146195.2 of Codonopsis lanceolata. Classification (NCBI taxonomy): domain Eukaryota; kingdom Viridiplantae; phylum Streptophyta; class Magnoliopsida; order Asterales; family Campanulaceae; genus Codonopsis; species Codonopsis lanceolata. The sequence goes on along the minus strand of CM028382.1, from coordinate 112,488,378 downwards.
CATCTCATAGTAAAACCCGAATATTAAAGACAGTTAGACACAATATTCTAATTAATGCATTGTGATATCAAATTGAAAGATTTTGTAAAATATACTTCACTTGACTTGCTAAGCTAGCTAGTTAAGCGGTAGTAAATTAAGGTAAGGTCCCAAAAGACTGGAGAAGGAGGAAGGAGGTGAGGAACCCATGTTGGAGAAGGGGAGCACGTGCAAAATCAAAATGTGGGGTGGGAGAGTTTTGGATTGCACGTGCCCTGCTTCTCCAACAAGGAGTTGATCACCAATCATCGTTATAAGAGCCATGCATACAAGACAGTATTTCTACTTGAGGGAGGGTGTCTGTGTAGTGTGTACTGTGTGTGTTCTTGGTTTAGTGTAGCTGGATGGTGACTGTGATTGGCTGGGTTTTGGGATAGATAGCTGGGATAGAGTTGATATGAGACAGTGAAATGGAAGCTTAGGAACCTGTGCATTTATAGGTGCATGGCTGCAGCCTCCACTGATGAGGAGAGAGAGAGAGAGAGTCATGTGTTGTGTTTGTGCAATGATGGCGACGTGCGTATGCGTTCAGCATTTATTTGAGGTTTTGTATAGTTAGCCTAGTTTACGGTTGAAATCACCATGATATTAAATGAACTGATTAGACACCGAAAATAAATTTTGACTTGTTTTAGTGGTCACATATTCACTGGCCACCCAAAACCTTAATTTTAGAAATCTTTTGAATAAAAGACTAGTCATGAAAGTCTTGAAATCTAGGTCTCTGTAGTAATTAAATGCACATAGCAAAACAAATGGAAATTTTAAAAGACTTGGGGTGAAACAAATTTAAAAGGGATAAAAAAAATTAAAAAAAAGTTGGTGTGAATGATAATTGATAATGGGTTATGTGGTAGAACTGGTAGGTCAATACTGAATGCCAAGTTTAGAAAGTGGGAGCCATGTGAAAGAAGTAACTTTATGACGAAATAGTGAGTAAAGACAATGCTTGGGGGGGAATAACGTATGGAGGGTGTTAATGGCTTGGCTTTGCGTGTTGCCCCTAGCAAGCTCTTGATTAGGGTGGGGATACGGATAGGGATAGGGATGGCCGGATGGGGTTTGTGTTTTGTGTTTTGTGTTTTGGGAGCCAACAACAAACAAACACTCTTTCTTATGTATGGATGAGTGTAGAGAAATGATTCCCCTATTTGGGGACATCAACTTTCCCTATCAAAGTTATTGCTGCTTAATTGCACACATCCAACTAACCAAAACCATATGTTTCAACAAAGATACAAATAATAGATTCTTCTCTATGCTCCCCAGCCCCCACATATGGACCAACTCAAACACTCTTCATCTTTACCTTCACTTCCATCAAATTTAATCATGTATTGCTTTGCTTGATTAAAGTCCATCTTTAGATTTCGCCCAACCTTGCCGGAGGATGACTCGGGAAACCTAGTTTCTTGTATGATCACTTCATCCAAATCGGATTACATTAAGTTTCTAAACTTTTTAGGGCAACAAGACTTCGATTGTGATATAATAAGATAACAAGTTTAAAATACAAATATATATTGCCCGTGCAAGGAATAAAGAGTGGATGCAGCCATGTGGTCATGCTTAAGTCACAAAAAGGGCATAGATTCTAAATGAAGTCATAATATATGGATAGGAGCAGATCTATTGATAGTAATAAATAGTGGCGTGTAGAGCTGCATCAAACATTACTTGATCATTTCACACACACACACACACACACACGCAGTAGTAGTAAATGTTTCACTTTTGAGTACCAAAAAATCATTGCCCATTAGGACCCCAAAATTCAAACATACTTGATGCATCAGTTTGACTTGGCTGTACATCAAAACAGATGATCTCCTTATGAACAAACCCTAGATTTTGCCCATTTGGTTTGTCAGTCCCCAGCTTTCTTCTGCATCCATCCCAGGCCAACCATGCTTGACTAAATTTTTTTCCAACTATGATCTCTAATATACATACCAAATCTACACACACATGAAAATATACGTAGGCATATGAATATATTTGTGCTAATAACATATACATTGTTGGGTGGAACATCTACACGATTATCGTTAAGGCTACGTACTCAAGATTCTAGATAAAGATATTCAGCTAGCCAGTACCATTTTACTCGAGCTCGAAATTTTTAAGGCTGCAGTTTCTGAATAAAACTGGCACCACAGGAGAGTGGAAACCTACTTATCTCTTGTAATTAAAATTAACATGAACAACATAGCGCATCCTGATCTGATCCACGTTGTAGACTATGTACTCGTTGTACAGTAAATTGGCCTGCGCAAAGAGCAATGGTAGAAATCTTAGTCTGAAACTAACATTTAACAATGAAATCTACCAGTAATTTTAAAGACAAGAGTATGTATGTGAAATAACCTTGGTGCTCAATTGCTTTTTGGGAATTCCTAGGGGAACAATAACACCATCTTCAAGTGTTTGAACCTTGGAAGAATCTGGGGCAGTTGTACCGACCCCTTTAGTGCTGCGAAATCAGGTTTTAGAGATATTAGCGTCAACGCAATCCATAAATAATGCTAATATTATCTTTCGTGTATGTTAAGACTTCAATCTTTGCTTCTTTTTTTTGTTTTTGGTTTCCAAAGGTATCGTCCAACCTAAAAGCCCAAGACTAGTCCTCGAGGTACCGGCGGGCCCTAGAAGCAGGGACTTCTCCCTAGAAAGTTTTTGCATACACAAGGGCTTGAACCTGAGACCTCTTGCTAAAGCAACCATTCCACTCAGGCCAACGTGGTTGGTATGGCTTAAATCAAATTGTAACTCCAAAAGCCAAATTCAAATGGTGTAAGAGCTTCGATAATTGACTATTGTACAAGTTGTTGGACCACTTGGGTACAAATTATTAATACGCAAATTAACTTTTCAAACAACCATATATACGATTCAAAGAATATGCACATTATTAATCTAATTAATTGGTGTTTGAGGGGGTTGGGGGGAGGGATGCGCAAGATATTTTAATTTGATCAAAAAATTCACACAACTGCTGGATTCCTTTCGTTAACGATGTGTCATCAATTGGTTGAGTAAATGTTTGAAACTCAAAGGTCAACACCCTTCAATTACTGTTTTTTGTAATAAAAAATTTCGAGAGTGAGGGTTGATTGAAGTTATAATTTCATATCTTTAACTACTTGCTATTATAATCTTACAAGGGACACGAAACTAATCAAAATCAAGTGGGGGCAATCTTCAGACTGCATGAGTTGAAGATATAAACATCACATTCAAAACTACTCGGGCTGAGCTTAAAGGATGCATATATTAGCAATCGGACAAGTAGCAAAAACTTTCGAAACTGTCATTACATTTGTTGCTTCATCAGAAATCATGACACGAATTAAGGAGATAGTGAAAGCGGGTCAGGACAACGGCGGAGAGGGTGACAAAAGGATACTCCCTCCGTTCTACTCAAAGAGTCTGTATGAAAAGTCTAATTATTAAAAGATACTCCCTCCGTTTCAGGTAAAATGTCTCTGTTTGAAAGTCAAAACTTTTTAAGAAAATGACACTATTAGTAGCATATTAGTAATAAAATGACACTTTCATGCCTTAATTTTTTTAAGTGGACTATTTAATTGAAGCATCTCACAATGGAACAGTGTACTCTTTGCCCAGAACGGATGGAGTATATTACTAGCATTAAAGTTGGTGATAATTACAAAAATGTTTAGCATAATCAATATGTTAATAGCAAATGTGAGAGTAAAGTTAAAATGTTATGGAGATGATAAACATAATTTTTTGAAAGTAAACTCTTAAAGTGAAAAATCTCAAAATAGTATGATGGACTCTTTGCCCGGAACAGAGGAAGTAATTTAGAAAGAATCAAACCTTAGCTTCCCCGGTGGTAGCTTGTTAGCATCATAATTTGCTGTTAGTAGCTCAGCCATGTCACCAAGTGCCACCTACAAACAGAACGAGTTCAGTTTTTTTGAACAGTTTATGCTCCAATAAAGGCATCCAGGTTCAACAATAAAAAAGCCTTGAACATTAATCTTTAAGTAACACTCTAAAATCAATCAGATCTGCTGACTGCACCACACAAACCACCAGGGTCCTTTTTCTTTTAATTGTACTTCAAAAACATATATAAACTACAAAATTAAATTAAAACAAGAACCACCTCACATAAAAGCAGCACACCAGCCGAAGATGCATCAGTTGAGCAGCAATAATTTGCACTTTTAGAGAACATGTCAGCAAAATAAACACCCTTTCCGAACATGTAACCTGTTGAAGGTGCTTCTGGAGGAGCAATGCGTAAACCTGGCAGTTTGTTATAGAACATGAATCAGTCAGATAACTTACAGATGCCATTAGAGAATACACGTTTAAACGAAAGAAGGAAAATAGAAAATAACCTTGGGATAGGATTCCAGTCCAATTTGTCAGCCGAGAACCATGCCACAAAAGCATCCTATTCTTTGTATTTGAAAACTGCACACAGCAACAATAGAGAGCATTATACCAAGACCTGAGTTGAGTCGGATAACTCCATTTTAAAAGCTTTTTGGCACAAATTTCCCACATAAGATAAAATTAAAATGAAAACAAAAGATATATTTTCCTTGGATTTGATATGCCTTACCTTTACGAAACGCTCAACTTCACCTTCTCTCGACGTCCTAAATATTTGGACAATGTCAGCAGTATAGTTTGAATGCGTCTTTGCATGAGTGTTCTTCATGTACGTAGCAATCTGATATAAACAAGTACACATGCACAAACTATATGTAAGTTTCAGCAAACATGAGAAGATCATGACGCAACAAAACATACCAAAGGGGATTTTGATAGATTTATGGTTTGGGGGGAATTCATGGCTGGAAAGGGCTGATCAAAGTTTTAGACTGCAAAGTGCAAACATGAAAATTATGTAGGGAATATCCAGCAAAGAGAGTGTTGCGTACCATATGAAATTCCTCAGAATCTGCTTCAACTGGAGTCAATTCACACTGAAGACGTTGATAATGAGAAAACAATGGATCTTCCTGCGGCAAAGCCAGAAACGTTAAAAAGTAGAGTAACCTGGTCCAATGAACATTAACTTCTATATTTAATTTTTTAAAAGTAAAATATTTTGAACTGTTCCACTTCAATTATATATTTTGGAAATGAAACCCAAGAAGAGGATGGCGGCCCACCCCTGATCCCAAAAATAATAAAGTAAAGAACTAATTAACAAAGACAGGTTTAAAAGAAACATTTAAGGGAGCGAAAAAAATTGTCCCAATGGTCACCATGGTAGTATTATCCAATGGTGACCAATAGTCCACATTAATCAATGGTGACCATGGTAGCATTATCCAGACAAAGGGGCTGCCGAGACTTCCCTAATACAGTTAATCAGTTTAGTGAAAGGAAGCAGAGAGCAATACCTGCAACCCAACATCATCCTCCAACAACTTCGTTGCAAGCTCAATCTCTCCTAGGGCTTCAACCTTCAATTGTGAAACAGCTAATCATGACTACAACTAATCAAATAAGACACGCACACACACACACACAATGGAACCTATGAGACCATCTCAAAAGATATTTAAGAGAGAGAGAGGTGAGGGGAGAAATCACCATTTCAAGTTTGTGTTTCAGTTTTTGAGGGGTATCAATAACAAATTCACCTGTCACATAATAATGTTGATTAGACATCCCCAAGGAAACTACAGATCAATAAGGAGGCTAAGAAAAATGTAACTCAACCAATGTGGCCATAGTCTGATAACTGTAAGCAATATGGCCACATAAGATCATCTACAAGAGAATGCAGCAAAGGTTAAGAGGGAGAGAGACTCACTCATCTTTCGAAAACCAAAATCGTGAGGAATAATTGAGTAAAATTCGCTGCAATCAACAGTCATATGAGATATTGTCACCATATTATAATTTCAAAATACAAGCAATTTTCTCAGCAGCAAGAATAAAAATTCAAAAAGTTGGGTTAAACAGGGATTATGCATGATCGATCATAAAAAAATATTAAAAGCAATTCTAGTCAAGTCTAGTAAGAAAACATATATATATATATATATATATGAGTGTGTACTCACCCACTTAAGTCAGCGAGTTTTGTTCTATTAGATTGGCCAATCACATCAGCTACCCTCTTCAAGACCTCATAACCCTATTTTTTTACATGAACACATTGTTTGACCAGGTGAGAAAGAAATAATAATATCCTTGTCCCATGAACGATGATATGATGGCAGATAGATATACATAAAAAACAAAAGCCACAAAATAAGGTTTTTATCCATATATCGTCTGAATCTAAATCAGGCATGCAGTGGATTGCAAAAAGGATAACTCAACACAACTCAACCTTTCTCCCAATCAGTTTGGGTGGGCAACATGAATCTTTTTCTGCCATTCGATTCAGTCTAAAACAAGGTCATCACACACGCCACACTCATACATATCTTTCTTTATAACAGATGGCTATGTTAATTCTGGTTTTCCTCTTCCCCTATTTATAGATGGGTTGATATTGATACATTTGCACTTCCTAATGGGGAATCACACTCTTAAACATGGTCAGCTTTCTCTGTATTCAATCATCGACCCACTCTAAAGTTTCTCTATACTTTTCTAGCTTATCATTGACCCCTTTGTTCGTCTCATCAATCAAAACAATGCCATCAGCAAACCACATGCACCACGGTTTCTTATCTCTGTTTACTGCACCCGGACGATGGTGTGGCGCCTCTAGCCTATTTGGTACACCTTGAGGCGAGTGTAAGGAACACCGTTGCTGAATATCAAACACACCTAAGTGGAGATGTGACGCTCCTTGTTCATCCAACACCCCGAGGCAGGTGCAACGGGCCACATATGGGTGACTTCCTAGCATTTACGCAAAAATAATTTGGATTCACTTTCATAGTGTTCTGACAAAGTTTACGCAAACTGCCAGGCTACCTACAACCTTCTTCCTCAACAACAGTTGATATTAATTAAATCTTTGAATTTGGCATAAATAAACATTAAACAATTATATATAAACCAGATTCAACCAGTTGTAATGATAAGTCACGGAAAACAAAGGATCCCAAAGTAGATTAAACAAAGGGTCGTGTTGTTAAACTAGAATACCTCTCAGCCACCAAAGACAACAACATGGAACAATCACAGAAAATCAGGTTCACCTTCACAGTTTCAAAGCCTTCCATCTTTGAAAATAAAAAATGAAAAAGAATCTCCATGGATAGAGGAGTGAATTAAGAATCAATGCATTTTGAAACAATCTGCTACACAAATGCCAATGTGAATGACAATTGAGGAAGAGATTGGCACTAATAGACAAATAAAGGGAATTTTCCATCTTGTAAACTATTTGTAGTAGGGGTTGTGCCACGTCACTCTAGGTAATTTCCATGTAATTACGTACTTTTCCCTGAACTAAGACCTACCGTACAAGAACGTACTAGGCCCCGGGAGATAGCCTAAAGAGGGGCTGAGGTTGAATGCTTTTAGCCTAAGGGTAATGATGCCCAGACCTCTACAACCGCACCCCAACTCTATTAATGGTCTCCACGAGCAAACTGGTCGAAGATCAAAACGCTTCGTCAGGATGACACCTTGCCTGACCCTATGAGAATCGAGCTGGACCTAAAGCCTCGATCACTAAGGATTAGGGTTCCGAGGAACTAACTCTACGCCTGAGGTAAGGGGCAACAACTTACCACTAACACTTATATTTCTCGGGGATGACCCGACTTAGGGTACTACCGGGCGATCTACTCTAAGTACAACGGTAGGCCTAGGGTCCTAAACCCTTCAAGAGGCCGAGCCGGTTTTTAGGAACCTCAGGGTTATTGGTTTGGTGGTTGAAGTCAAGAGAAAGTCTCACCCGTTATATGCGTGTGATACCACACGCTGATTGTGGTCCCCACTTACGGGACACTTGTCCTATGATCATTCCATGGTCAATAGAACGATGACACGTATGGAATATTCCATGTGCCATCCTATATTCACTATAAATAGAGGTCAAAACCTCAGTTTCATGGATTGGAAAATCATTGATAGAAAATCATTTGATTGAGAACCTAGTGAGTACTAAAGAGAGAACTCTCTCGCAACTCTTCTTCTTCTTGCTCTTCGTCCAGTCTTGACTTCCACCCCGATGCTTTACTCTTTGAGGTTCTTTGATAGCAACGTGTCACGCCTAACACTTTACCCAAGACACATCACATCCTTCGGGACACTCACATTTTGCACTATCAAGTCTACCAAAATTCACATCATGATCAAAAGCCCCATCACATTACTCTTCTACAGCTTTGGAGGCAAAATATTTTGGACATGAAAGAAAGCAGTATCTAAGAAAATAAAGGGTTTATTGACTGATCGTTAAAATCAATCGGGAAAAAAAATGAAGCTAAACTGCAATGGTGGAACATATTAGTAGAGGCATCGTACAATGGGAGGGAGAGAGAGAGACGGAGGAGATGTCAAAATAAGTGTCCCCTTTTCCTTTTTGGGACGTCCCAAAATAACTGTCCCCTTTCCTTTTTTAGAAAGTTTTTCAAGTCAATTCTCTATTGTGCCCTTCTTGTTTGTGAGATAGAGAAGTGAACCCCACACCACTAGTGATAAATTGAGGGGCATTAAAGAAAAATAACCGAAAGTGTAACACTTTCTTGGACCCCATGTATATTCAATATGGGACATTTACTTTGGGAGGGAGAAAGTAATTCTTTTAGGGACAACTTTGTCCAAAATGTATTCAGTTGCTTCTCTGACCAAGTGAGCATCCAAGTTTGGGTTGGACCATTAAGAGGTTCATAGAGCAAATCAGATGTAACTACCAAATGGACCGAATGGGCTATGTGCTGACCGAATCAGCACATGAGGCATTAAGAGGCCCATTCAGTGCTATAAAACACACCCTGAATAGAATGCCGTTCCAACAAACTGCAAAAAATGCAATTCTTATGACAAAGAGACCAACAATTAAGAATTTAGGAGATGCAGGTAAGTGTCAATAACCCACTATGTTAATCCACAAACTAACCTTTAAGATTGTTGACCTGCTAAGCTTACCGAGCGGCAACTTTTCAGCATTATACCCTACAATTAGCAAAGACCAATATATTTCAATGAAAAGGATAGATAGAAAGTATATACACAATGAATTTTTAAGATCAAGAAATGCACTTTTGATGACTAGTCAAAGGTAAAGCATGTTGAACTTTTCAATTTGCCCGATAAAGACAGAACGAAAAACAAACCTATTTCCATCATTTTCTGCTTCATCATGTTGACATTGCAAATAAGAGAGATAAATTTTGCTACGCGGCCCTCCAGCTTGCTTTCACGTGGTGTAATTTCAACTTTACTCTTGCACTCAGAGACCTGAAAATGGTTATCAGAGCTTAGAAGCAGCGGTAGAATATGTCTATTCATGATTTAGTTTCAACAACAGCTAAAGTTTGAAAAAGAAACTGTTTTTATGCCTCCCCCAAGTTCAATTAAAAACAATTGTTATTTATGGGAGAAAAAGAGTGTAGTAAAATTAGCCTTAGTCCTATCCAGCCACCTATATATATTCCTTCCATTTCTGCTGTTTAGAGTTAGGGGCAGTGTGCACACAATATAGTGGAGGAGTGCAATGAATGATTTAGAAACATGCACCTATGGCAAGTGTGAAAACATCGTAGACTTAAGCATTAAGCCAACTCACAGCTGTTTCCGTTTCCGTTTCATTGTAGTCCATTTCCAACCATGCATAGCACTTCGGGTGACAAACAAACTCGTTACGCTCAGACCACTGGTTCTTGGTCTTGGCATAGAACCTTTGTTCAAACTCTTGGATGGCAGACTCTGCTGAAGTATAAGGGCCATGTAACTTATTTTGACCCTTCACACCAACCCGACCCCATCTATTATAAACCATAAATCTACCACCATCATCAGATTCTGCAAATATATGGGTAATGCAAAGACTTCAGCGGAAAGTAAATATCATTGGCACAGAGCAATGGATATATATATATATATATATATATATATTTAAGATGTCATTGATAAGTTATACATTATTATAGATGAAGTTGCATTTGTGGGATTATAATGTTGCATGGACAGCAAAACAGGATTTACCAACTTCCAATCAGTATATTGATGAGAAGTCCCAAATATTCTCCTACACCCTCCCTGCTTATGCCTCATTCAGCCATTTAGGATAGGGTCAATGGTGATTTTTCCTCCAGGTCATTTCCATAAGCAGTTGTATATCTTTTCATATTGTTTTCTCTCTATGTATTCTTTCAACGACATCTTTCAATTAAACGGAACTGAAACAGATATATAAGGAATTGAGAACTACCTAAAACTTGTAAGACATAAAACTTGTTATTGTTATCCCCAATGTTTGTCTGATTCAACATGGCATCATAAATTTCGTCACTCTGCATAGGAAAACGGGAAAGGAGCAAAATATTAGAAAGGAGAGAGAGAGAGAGAGAAGGAGAGAGATCATTGACAAGATTATAGAAGCAAATAGTCGTACAGCGTATGAACGTCCTTTAGCTTGTCTCTTTCTTTTTCTTTCTCATGGTATGCAATGGTAACAGAAAAGAAATTACACTATGTTAAATTACCCGTTGCAGGACATGGTACTGAGACTTAATCTGATCAGGAAGCCATTGATCCAATACTGCTGAACCCTTCTTGGTAGCAGTGACCAACTTCTCTTTCTTGCTTTCACTAGTATCATCTTCCTCTTTGGCTGCAGTCACCATAACATAACAAAAAGTTTTTCAAACCAAAGCATACCAAGCGCCTAGTGAATGGTAATCTTGGGAGGCTTAATTAGAAATCATTACATTTAAGTATAAAGTCTTCCCGTCAATTTCCAAAACTGAAAACTTCCACATAATCAATCAATCCACCCACAACAAAGATTCTAGTGTAGGTTGACATGCCCTTTCCACCCTAAGACAAAAAAGATCTCTAAAACTTGATTGATCAAATGAACTTAGTATACATTACTTCTGTCCTAAAACGAGTTTTAACTTCTGTCCTAAAACGAGTTTTAGTTCTGGTTTTTGGAAGACAATTTAACGCCTAGTAACTCAAGTTGACAGTGACAACGTAACACAAAGCAACACCCAAAATACAAAAACTCAAAAACAACAAATAATGAAGGCTTCAAGTGGTTAAGTACTTCTTCCATCCCATAAAAAAAGAAAGTCCTACTTTCCAATATGGGTTGTTCAAAGAATAGGAGTTATGTTCCCAAATCAAAATTTTAAAATCACATTGTCTTTACGAATTTCTTCTTTCTTTCAAAACATGAAGTTGCTCTTTCCGTCATACTAAAATAGACGTAATTCTAGAGCAATTTAAATTTAAATGAAATGTACCTTCTATGACGGAACGTGGTTGTTTACCTTCAACAATGTCCTTGGACTTCTCTTTGGAATCCTCGTATAGCCAGTCAAGAAGTTCTTTTTTGGACCCGCTAGCAGAAATCCCCCTAAGAATAGCTTCATCACGCAATTGCTTGATCCCCAAGCTCCTTGACTTGTCAATGACCCTAATTTTCTCATCACCAACTGAATCCCCATCTTCGCAATCCTTCTTTCTCTTCCTGCTACCAGAATCGCAGTTCGAATCCGTTAATTGGGAACTACTTTCTTTCCGCATAGCAGATTCCAGTCTCTTCACCTGCAACAGCATTGTAGTATTTCACTTGCAAATCAAAATCATCGACTGTCAACAAACGCACCCCTCCTCCCTCCGTCCCCAAAGGAGAGCTAAGTACGAATTTTAAAGTCAACTCGACCAGTTTTCAAATAGATATTTAACGCGTATAGGAACGGAGAGTACATTGAAATGGACCCCATAGAGAGAGGGGGGAAGAGGGAAATACCAGCGTTGGCTTGATTCCGGCGGTGCTGAGCCCGCGCTGGGAGAGTTTGGTTCGGATCTCGTCTACTTTGAGCTGGCTCGCCATACTTCAGAAGCCGGTGAAGAAATGGATGGAAGGGCCTGTGTTCGGTGGTCCTTCACTCCTTTGTTTGAGTGGGGTTTAAAGAGAAGGGAGGGGACTGGGGACGGGGAGTGGGATGACTGGTTCTTCTGTGTGCGCAGCACGATTTTGGCGCCTGTTTTTAATAATAGCTTAAGTTAAAAGACATTTTTACCCTGCGTACTGCGTACTGCGTACACAATCTCAATTCTCAAGTACTTTTCTACCTTCCTAGGTTGAGAAATTTAGTCATTCCGCCCAACGATATTTTAAACCACCGTAATATATTTATATACTAGTACAGGTGTCCGTGTCATAGGTACGGTGTCGATATAAAATCAGTTCAATGAATAGTTGGGATAAACAAAACTCATAACTGACGGGGTAATTCAAACAAAACTCACAACTTAAGGTTTTATACGTAATTGTAGAGGGGTAATTCAAACATAATTTATAATTGAGGGGTTCATTTGTAACTCACATACTTACGAATCAATTTGGACCGTCGGTTGTGTTTAACATAATTCGATCAAAGCCACCGGTTAGACCCTGAGCTCTTTTATTATATATATATACTCCCTCCGTATCGGGTAAAGAGTTCACCGTGCTATTTTGTGATATGTCATTTTAAAAGTCCACTTTCAAAAAATTATGTTTATTATGTTCATAACATTTTAAATTTATTCTCCACATTTGATATTATCAAATTGGTTATACTCAAGCATTATTGTAGTTATGATAATTTCAATGCTAGTTATATACTCCTTCCGTTCCTAGCAAAGAGTTTACTATTTCATTTTGGGATGTTTCACTTAAATAAGGCTAGATCAGTCTTTCAGAAGCTTCTTTAAGAAACACATATGTGACTATACATTATCATGAGTTGTTAATTTCTTGATAGATGATCTAAATAAATAATTCATATATATATAGTAACAACCGTGTTTTCCCCGCCTATAACTACTTACTATAAATGGAAACTCAAATCTGAATTATTCAGTCATGCATTGGAAGCTGAAACACTCTTTTTTTTTTACTTTTTCTTTAGTTTTTATACTAAACATTTAATATTTTTGAATAAATTGACATGAATATATTTACACATTTCTAGAAACTTTGAATACACTTAAACTGCTGATATTTTCAGCACAATTCACAATATCATGTTGGACCTTTTGTTTTCCATCACGTACATATATATTCAGCAAACATTTTTTTGTGAAAGTTTCAACTAATCATCCATAGAGTTAAAAAAAATAGTCACCAAATAGACTTTAAACATTTGAAACCCAAAAATTTATGACTATTGACTCAGATTCAAAGTTTTAGTAGCCAAAAAAATCATGTAGTATTTCTACTAAATAACAAATACCCACACAGATCTACAAAAGTGTAAAAAAAATAGTGATAAGCTTGTTATTTTCATTATTTTTCGGAATTTTATTAACGATTTTGAGCTTTAGATAATAATTAATTGCATTTGAGATACTATTTTTATGTATTTTGTGCTTCATGTAGGTATCTCAAAGATATTCGGGGTTTTATGGCTCAATACATGTAAATCGAGGCAATTCCGGGCTTCAATGTTAAGTTTTGATGTTTGACGTTAAGTTTCGTCAAGTATTTCAAAGCACAACAGCCTAACGGAGGCTAACTGGGCTAACAGTGGACTTATCTGCAAAGTCTGGGAGCAGAAGGACTTCGGCAGCGGCATTCTGGAAGGCAAGGACACCGAAGTAAATATTAAAAATACAAGGGAGGACGGCGCCATTAATAAAACTTTCATTAATGTGTTGTCTCCACCAGAATCAACCACGTCGCCCAGCTCCTTAGTGCATCGACTCACGGTCTCCCTTTCTGGATCGGGTCTGACCCGCGTGAATCCTACCCATCAGCTCACCTTCTCACCCGCCTACCTCTCTCAATTTCCAGCCCATTTCTTCTGGGCAACTCGCATGCCTTCTCCCTGGGTGACCCAGCTCCAACCGCCACCCAGCCTCTTTATTTTCTTCCTAAACAACCCCTAAAACTCTATTGCACTCCTTATTTTGCCCTCCTACCTTGGCTACCCTCTTGTGCTTTCTTCATATTATTCCAGTCAGCCATTTGGAGAAGCAGCCATCAGGTTTTAGGGCAACAGCCCTAAAACTCTCCCAAACTCCATTTATCCATTCTTCCACCTTTCCACCTAATTCAAAACGCATCCATTTTGAAGGCTTTGAGCATCAAATCAAGTGTCAAGGAATCAAGATTAAGTGAAGTCAACCCAAGATTGCAACATTAATTGGTTTAATTCTTCCACCTCTTTATTTATTTTAATGTTGTAATTTTTGGAAAAACTTTACATTTATTTTGATACCTTGATGATGAGTTAAATATATTTTTGGATTGTGATTATTATCTATGTTGAATATAATGTTTTAATTTAATTTCTCTCTATTTGATGTATTACTCAAATATTTTTGGTCATTATCATTGTGTGCTTAATACTTTTAATGAAGTCATGAATCATTAAATGAACCCTAGAATGATAGGATACGAAGCGAAAATCCTTCCTATTATTTCAAAAATCGTGATAATTGTTTACGTCTCTAAAGCACACCGATTGTCGAAGTCGTAGATAGTCATTGGGTGCTTGATCTACCATGCGGTTATTTTCTCCCCTATGTTATGTGTTGCGATGATATGAGCTCGTAGCAAAGATGAGTGATATCTAGGTTTTCTATACGTAGCGAAAGCCCGTAGAAAATATTAGTGTGCACCCGACTACCAAAAATTTGGGTCAAGAAAAATATAGAGAGTTAAATTAAACATTGGCTAAACTAGAAATGTCACAATCATACTTTTTAACCTTGATTTGATGCTGTCGTTGTTTCATCGTCGCGTTAACTTAGTTTACTTTATTGCTTTTATTTTGGTTTTATTTTAAATCTAATTTCCGATAGCATAGATAAAATTAGGTGTGCCCAATTTTAGTACTTATGATTTATTTCTAGCTCTATCCTCGTGGAATCGACTCGTACTTCGAATTTTATTACTTGATACGACTGGGTAATATTACCCGTGTTGTGTTCGCACCATATCAAATAGATCTGAAGATGTTATGACTATTGATTCAGATTCGAAGTTTTGATCGTAAAAAAAAAAAATCAACTATCAATCTCAAATGTACACCGCTGACTATCACTACCTGATCATGAGGGGCAATATAAACAAGATTCTCACTTGATAATTGTCATAATGAGTAATATAAACAAGATTCTCCCTTGATAGATGTACTAGATATTGTAGAACAACAAAGATGGATCGAGTGAGATATTGATTGGGGGATAAGATTTTACCATGGCATCGGTGGTGTGTGAGAGGGATATGATATGTCATCAGTGAAGTGTGAGACGAAACGCCGGTGAGCTTTGTGCGAGCGTTGTTTGTAGCTTAGGGCTTAGAGTTTTTTTATTTAGATTTAAGACTTCAAACTAGAATAATAACAACCCCATATTTTAAAAAAAAAATTGGGTTCCTACTTTCCTTCCTTTTTCTTTGTTTATTAGGTTTATTGATTGATTTTTTTATAATAATGTTTATTTGGAAAAAATTTAAGCTGGTGTATAATTTGTTGAATTTTAACAAACGTTAAATATTTTTTTTATGCATCACGATGCATCATCTGATATTGCACTATAGCGGTTTGAAAAAAAAAATATCGGGACTAAAGCGGTTGAAAATTCGTCAAAGTGTACTAGCCTGTAATTTTTTGTTTTTCTTTTCATTGTAATTATAATACCCTCATAATTTTAGTTAAAATATTAATGTATATTAATTAATATTATATTTGTTTTGGGCTAATGTAATTATTTTAGGCCTATTTTTTGTATTGGATAATTTTGAATTAGGCCTGAAGGGTCTCGGCAGGAGCCGACCTGGGACCCACCTTCTTACCGAGTCGACCTGAGAAGGGATCAGCCGCTGTCATGCCGACCAAAGAACGGACCCACAAGGCCGAGCATGACCCAATTATTCTCATGAGTTCACCAATCACGTATGTCACGGAAGAGACCCAATTTTTCTCATGAGTTCTCCAATCACGTACGTCGCGGAAGATGATGAGAGCAAGGACAGTTTGTGCGGAAAAGCCGAGCACGACCCAATTCTTCTCATGAGTTCTCCAATCATGTATGTCTCGGAAGATGATGAGAGCAAGGGTATCGGCAGGAGCCGACCTGGGATCCACCTTTTTACCGAGTCGGCCTGAGAAGGGATCAGCTGCTGTCATGTTGACCAAAGAACGGACCCACCGAAGGAATTCTTTGAATGACGACTCACGGTCACTCCCATCAATCCACTGAGCGAGCTTAGCCAACCCTTCTGAGAAAAGGATCCTCGATCCTACCCATGCCGAGCAACCGGGGGTTGGCAGCGCTCGTCCCAACATGGCACACACCCCGATAAAGTCATTACACTGTAGCTCTGCCTCATAACCTGATCATACGACAAAATTACTGCCACACTCAGCTAACTGCTCCCTGACAGACGTCCATCTTTTCAAATCACTCACCTAATTCCGTGCCAAGTAAATGATGAAGGGCCACCCGGACCTAGCAATGAGAAGAGGCCACCTCCATTTCACGGACAACCATGCCACGCTTCGATAGGGTATAAAAAGGAAGAAAAGGCAAAAAGAAAGAAAGGAAATATTAGTAAGGTTCACCCTAGAAGAATCTCCCGGAATCTTGGTCATCCATAACCTGGAAACCTAAATGTCTCCCACATTTCTATCTAAAATCTCAGTTCTTCAACTTAGTTTAGCAATGGTCAATGTAACCGCCATAACTCAAATGTTAGAGAGGGTTTGTTAATGTTTGGAACCTTGATCAGCCGGATATCCTTCTAAATTCATTGTCTCTTCACCATATTCCGTTGTCTCATACTAGCATAGGACAAGATCACCAGTTTTGCGTGATCAGTTTGGTTCCATTGCCGGGAAACTTTTTCTACTATTCATTTTCCTAAAAACCTCTTTTACGCAAAGATAAACAAAGTATGGTGATCCAAAAGGCCAAATTCCAATAACATAACCCCTGCAGCCTCCACTCACCCAGAAGAACCTGCGAGACAGAACGAGGGAAAAGGCGACTCAAACCCTGCCCCCCTTGCATGGCAGGAGTCGGTCGCCCCATTACCCGAACTGTCTGCCAGGGCTCAGAGAAGACTAGCGCTGGCCCAACGAATGACAAAGGGGAAAAGCAAGGCGACCCCAGGTAGCGACCTTGAAGAAGGCCACTATTCAAGCCCGGGCGCGTCCAACACTCGCAAAGGCGCCAAGCGGCCCCTCGGAAACCTGAAGACCCCTAGGGATCCGGAGGGGCTGGGCAAAGAGTATTCATACTGGGAGAATCAGCGAGACCTCCTCACTAGAATTCGACAAGCTGAGACTCGAATGTATGAGCTGCAGAGGGCAGCGGCTGCCCCGAAGACTACACCTGCCATCCATGTACACGGCACACTGCCAGCTCACTCGGGCTCGGTATGGCAAAGGCTAAGAGAGGCTGACTTACCTAAATCAGCGGCAAAAACCACCTCGCATGTAAAAGAAAGGCTCGGTCCAAAAACTAGGGGTCACGCGCAAAAATCGAATATACATGCGCGTTTGCAGTTCCCCGCCGAGGTAGAGGACCATCCAACACGTAGCGAGGAAGGAGAGTCCCAACCACGAGCCTCGACCAACCAGGCACGCGCACAGACCCCGCACCCCACTCAGCCGATGGCGAAAATCCCTAGGATTGAGGAGCCACGTACCTCGGCCCAAGCCATCGCAACACCATCCCCCGCAATGGGCTCGGCCCCCACAAACAAGCCCATCACTGAGGCCGAGATAAGGGCCTGGATGGAGAAGGTCAAAGCCAGACAAAGCAGCGGGGCGATCACGAAGTCAGTCAAGATAGGAGGGCCATTCATAAAACGCATCCGAGACGTGGTCATTCCCTCGAAAATCAAGATACCACACTTCGATGACTACGACGGCACCACGACGGCCCTTGACCACATATCGGGCTTCGAGCTCAAGATGACTATCGCAACTAAGTTCGATGATATATGGTGCCTCGTCTTCGCCGGTACCCTCAAGAAGTAGGCCCAATAATGGTACAATGGGTTTCCCCCCGAATCGATCGTTTGCTGGGAGGACTTCAGAACCGCTTTCCTGAACAAATTTGTTTCTTACGGGACCTCCCAATAGCGAAAAGCAGGCACATGCGGTGTCAAACAAGAGGGGAGTCTGCATCGCCCCGCATGGCAAGATTCAAAGAAACGCTGGCTCAGATCCCCGACATTCCGGCAGAATGTGTTTTGGGGCAGGACTCCAGAGAGGAAATTGCAGATCCGAGCTGTTAATGAGGCCTCGGAATACGATCGGCGAAATGTTCCTAGCCGCACAAAGGATGACTTTGTTGGACGGTGAGCAGCTTGACCCTACGGCGGCATCATCCTCCAGCGTCCTCGGGGTGACCAACACCATCGAAGCGAGCGGCGAAAGCGCACTGTGGAAAGTGGAAGAGGCCGGTCGGCAAAACCTCAGTTCGAGGTAAGAAAGGAAGAGTGCCGCAGCAGTTTCTTTGGGGAAGGAAGGGACGTAAGACGAGACTATGGACCAGAAGAGTTCTCCCCGCTTAACGCTCCAATAACACACGTCATGAATCTCCTTCTCTTGGAAAGCAAGTTACAGCCGCCAAACCCGATGCGGGCCCCGATCGAGCAACGAAACCCAAGAAAGAGATGTGCCTTCCACAATGACGTAGGTCATTGGACTGAGGAATGCATCCAGTTAAAAAAGGGCAATACAGCAGATAATCAACGAAGAAGACAAAAGATTCGAGAGAAGGGAACTAAACAATTGGGCCCCAACCCAAAGACCCCCCGAAGGCGACAACCCACAGCAAAACAAGTGGCCCGTCATTAATACGATCCGACCCGAAATCCCGAGCATCACCCAGTTGAAGGACATAATTAATAGCCTCACCTACTCGATTGAGTCCATGCTAAATAGTGTTGTCGAGCGTGAAATCATATTTCACGATGCCGAGCTGGCCACCAGCGCCATAGCCCACACACAACCGTTAACACTTCATGTCGGCATTCACAACAATTTAGTAAAACGGATGTTAATCGATACAGGAGCTGGAAAGGACGTACTGTACTACTCATGTTTTCTTACACTGGGTTTCGGAGACTCCAACCTAGCCTCATGCCACCTTCAGTTGGAGGGATTCACAGGACACAAAGCAACCACGAAAGGAATGATCACTCTCAGGGTCGACCTCGGCGAAGGCGACACGAGCAGAAGCGAGAACGTCACCTTCATGGTTCTCGACCTTCCCTCCCCCTACAATGCTATCCTCGGCTCACCAGCTCAAGCGAGTTTCCAGATGGTTGCTTCCTTGGCTCACCAAAGGGTCAAGTACACCACCCCTAACGGTGTCGGAATCCTAAGGAACGACGCAAGGACCACCCTGGAATACATTATCGGCGTAAAAAGAAAAACGGAAAAAAAAACTCAAAGCGCCAGAGGCATCTGAGGAAAGCATTTTGGAGTCGAGCAAACCCAAGTGAGCAAGGGGCCTTGATGAGGAATCATCGAATGCGTAGCAATCAATCTCAATTACCAGGGTCAGTGACCCCGGTAATTTGGAAAGAAAGGAGCAGATGGAAGTAGACAACCCGGATACCAGAGATTTCCCGATCTTGCAGCCACTGGAGGACGTGGAAGAAGTGATCGTCAACTTTGCCTACCCCGAACAAAAAATCAGGGTTGGGATAGAAATACCGGAACAAGAGCGAACAACCATCATCCAGTTCTTGAGAGACAACACCGATGTATCCGCATGGAAGGTAGAAGACATGGGAGCAATCAGCGAAGAAGTGGCCGAGCACAGGTTATCAATCGACGCCAAATACTCTCCCGTTCAACAAAGGCCGAGATATTTCTCGCCTGAAAAGCAGGCGGCGATCAGAGATGAAGTAGCAAAGTTACTCCAGGCCGAAATCATCAAAGAGATCCATTACCCCACATGGATCGCTAATGTTGTGATGGTGAAAAAATCGAATGACAAATGGAGGATGTGTGTTGACTTCACCGACCTGAACAAAGCATGCCCGAAGGACTGCTACCTTTTGCTGAGAATTGACCGGCTCGTCGATTCAATCTCAAGGTACAAGATCCTAAGCTTCGTCGACGCTTATTCAGGATACCATCAGATCAAAATGCACAGAGACAACCAAGCAAAAACTGCCTTCCGAGCTGCAAGAGCTCTCTATTGTTACAACATGATGCCTTTTGGCCTGAAAAATGTGGGGGCAACCTACCAAAGAATGGTTAATAAGGTTTTTGGAAATCAATTAGGAAGGAACGTCGAAGCCTACATCGACGACATGGTGATCAAAACCAAGGAATCGGACCATGTGGGAGACTTGCGCGAAACTTTCCAAAACCTTAGGGCGAACAAGATGAAGTTGAACCCCTCCAAGTGTGCTTTTGGGGTAATCGTGGGAAAATTTTTGGGCTACATGGTAAACGAAAGGGGAATCGAAGCTAACCCGGAAAAAATCAAGGCGTTGGCCGAGATGAAACCAACCAGGCGCTGTGTCCAAGCTAAGCAGGAGAATCGTGGCATTGGGAAGGTACATTTCCAAGTCGGCATAAAAGAGTCTGCCCTTCTTTAAGATCCTGAGAGGCGCCAAAAAGTTTGCCTGTAACGAAGAATGTGACCTCGCCTTAAAAAAACTCAAGGAATACCTCGGTAACCCCCCTTTGTTGAGCAGCCCTGTCCCCAACGAAAGGCTGTACGTGTACCTCTCCGCGACAGATACCACGGTCGCCTCTGTTCTGCTCAGAGAAGAAGGTAGGCATCAAAAGCCCATTTACTATATCTCCTACGCCCTCACCGACGTCGAGACACGATACATGAACATAGATTAGATTATTCTTGCATTGGTCCTGACTGCCAGAAAGCTGAAGTTGTACTTCAAGGCTCACGAGATAGCAGTATACACGGATCTACCCTTGTGTAAGATCCTCCACAAGCCCGACGTAGCAGGGAGAATGCTAAGATGGGCAGTTGAGCTGATCGAATATGCCATTACTTATCTGCCGAGAAAAGTAATCAAAGCACAAGTGATTGCTGACTTCATTACGGAGACATCCTTCGAATCAATAGAAGAAGAGAGCAGCTCGGCAATTAGAGCCTTGCCCAACGAGGAAACGCCCAACCAGAACCTCCCCCGTAAATTTTGACCCGAAAGACCATGGAAGTTATTTGTGGACGGCTCATCAAGCGAGCAGGGCAACGGGGCAGGCATTCTGCTCACAACGTCGGATGGAGAAGAAATCAGCAAAGCTTTGAAGCTAAACTTCTTGGCGTCAAATAATGTGGCTGAGTACGAAGCCTTGATCGTAGGGGTTGAGTTAGCCCTCAAGATGGGGGCCACACAAGCCCTGCTCTTTAGCGACTCCCAGCTCGTTGTAAAGCAAATTTTGGGGGAGTACGGGGTTAACCACCCCACGCTGAACAAATACAAGGAACTCGCTCTCAGGACCCTCGCACAATTCGAATACTGGGAGTTGCTCCAGATAAGTCGAGATAACAATGAGAAAGCCGATTACCTCTCGAAGCTATCCTCCTGTAACCCAGCAGAACTACCAAGCGAAATATGGTTTGAAATATTGGACACACCAGCCATCGACAGCGAGGTGGTCATGATGGTCGATGACAAACCCATTTGGATTGATGACATCAAAAGATCATCGAGCACAGTCTTGCTGACGAAAGAAAGCATGGGCCATGGTAAGGAGATCGGCGAGATACACCGTAGTTGGAAACCTGCTATACCGAAGATCCTTCTCGAAGCCACTCTTGAGATGTGTTCGCCCATAAATCGTGGAAGGGTTACTAGCTGAAGTGCACGGAGGAGTATGCGGATGCCATAATGGGGCGCGTAGCCTAGCCGACAGAATCATTTCCTACGGTTATTATTGGCCAACAATGAGAAGGGACGCCGAGAGACATGTCCGAAAATGCAATAAATGTCAAAGGTTCACTGACATTCCTAGGTTACCCTCGGCGCCCCAAACACCAGTAATAGCATCGTGGCCCTTCGACATGTGGGGACTCGACTTGATCGGCCCATTCCCCTTGGCGAAAGGACAAAATAAATTCGTTACAGTCGCAGTTGACTACTTCACCAAGTGGATAGAAGCACAACCTCTGGCAAATACCACTGAGCAACAGACAATTAACTTCGTTCAAAAACAAATCTGGTGTAGATTCGGATTACCAAGAGCCGTCATTACAGATCATGGCACCCGGTTCTCCCAGCGATTCACAAATAAGTGCCGCGAGAGAGGCGTCCAACATTGGAAGTCATCAGTAGCACATCCTCAAGGAAACGACCAGGCTGAAGCGGCGAACAAACAGATTCTTTACGCTCTGAAAAGAAGGTTGGACGAAAAGAAGGGAGCTTGGCTAGAAGAACTCCCGACGGTGTTGTGGTCGATAAGGACGTCGGCACGAGGATCAACAGGCGAAACCCCATTCTCTTTGACATATGGCTCCGAGGCATTGGCCCCCGTCGAAATGGCCCTGCCAACAATTAGGGTAACTCATTACGACCAAGAGAGCAATAAAAAAGCTAGAGATCTCGACCTCGATTACCTGGAAGAAAGAAGGTTGAAAGCAAAGTTGAGGTCAGTGAACCACAAAAAATTGGCAAAGACCCATCACGACAAACGCATTAGAGCTCGCTCATTTGCCGTCGGAGAATTAGTCCTGGGAAAGATTGAAGCCACATGGAACAAGACGGGAGGAAACAAGTTATCACCCAACTGGGAAGGCCCCTTTCAGGTTACAGACATCATACGGGCCGGAACTTACCGACTCTCCAAACCGGATGGAACCCCTCTTAAAAACCCTTGGCATTCCGACCACCTCAAAAAATATTATCAGTAAAATGTAATGTTAGTACCTCTTTTTTCTAATAAACAGGGCTTAACAGAGAAATATGGTGTTATAGAATAAAAACCTCGCTTGCCGAGAGAAGCAACGACCCTTGCAAAAAACTAGCCCTAGAGGCAAAAATAAAAACCTCGCTTGCCGAGGGAAGCAACGACCCTTGCAAAAAACTAGCCCTAGAGGTTAAAATAAAAACCTCGCTTGCCGAGGGAAGCAACAGCCCTTGCAAACATCTAGCCCTAGAGGCCAAAATAAAAAAACCTCCTTTGCCGAGGGAAGCAACGGTTCTTGAAAACATCTAGCCCTATAGGCTGAATAAAAAAACCTCGCTTGCCGAGGAAAAACGATGGCCCTCGCCCACCAAGCAAAACAAACAACACCCACCAGAAAAACAATCGGTGATTTAAATAAAAAAGGAGTAATTGCCAGAAGCATAAAAAGTAAGTACATTGTTCAAAAGGTAGTTAGAGCCGTCAAAATTGGCCAAACCCGTTGGGTTGGTCCGCCCCGCCATATTAAAAAGGTAGGTTGGGTTTTAAAAACATGACCCCGCCAAAAGGCGGGCTTTTTGGGTTAAACCCAAACGTGTCGCGGGTTGGTCCGCCTTTTTTTACCTATTATAATATATATATATATATGTATGTATGTTAGCTACATTAAAGGTTAAGTTATCTCAGTCCTAAATTTGTGGCGAGTTTTACACGCATCATCATTCATCAAATATTTAAAAACACCTTTGAACTAAAGAGATACTGAAATTGAAGGTCATGAAAAGCACAATGATTAATCTGATGTTTCGGGTTTGACTGCCACTAGTAGTTAGTTTTGTTCAGCAATATTGGTTGTAAACTAGTTTTTTTTTATTATCTTTTTTGATGGGAAAAAGAAGTAAAATAACTAAGAATAAGGAATAAGAGCAAACATCAAAATGACTTTCAGAGGAGTGAGTGACTGTGAGCCTGAGGTTTAGAACACACAGATTTGACACCTAACCAAATCTTTATTTTCCCACCGTCCATTTTCCTTTTGGGATCCACATTCTAAGCATTTGAACATCATAGCATGGATGTCTTTATTTCTAGGTTAAGCATTACTAGTTAGCACTAGGACATTATAATTGGCAAAGGTGAAGTTAGTAGTCATAGAAACATTTTGGGCCAGAGAAAGTATTATTTGGCAACAAACAAATATATTATTTGGCTAAGAATTCTGACCAATGAACTCTGATTTGTGAAAAACAGAATTGGCAACTTAAGTTTATACATGAGTCAGTTTCTTCAAATGGCGGGTTGGTCCGCCCCGCCCCGCAACCCAAGGTGGGTTAGGTTGGGTTATTGTTTTTTCAGTCCGCCAAATTTTCGGGTTGGTCCGCCCCGCCCCGCCAATTGGCGGGGTTCGCCATTTTGCGGGTTGGTCCGTCCCGTCGATCCGTTTTGACGGCTCTAAAGGTAGTACATTGTTCAAAGAGTGGTACACTGTCCAAAGGAAAAAAGAAAAATTACTAGGGGTCCGTTGCCCCAGCTTCGTCCCGAGATGCCTGACCATCGGCCTCCCATCTCTACTTTGATAATTCATCCCTGTTGGTCTTATCCCCCTCCAGTTCCCTCATCAGCTGGTCTCCCACGAAATCATTAGCAGCGTCTGATGGAGCCCCCATCTCGGCGTAAGGAAGGAAGCTGCCCTTCACCCAGACATCGTGAGCCACTAGCTAGACAAAAAGATTGTCGCCATCAACAGAGGGAGGAACCCATTCGGGGGCATTGGCCTAAAGATCCGCTTCTTGGATCTCCTCTAATTCCTCCCGATCAAAGGGAACAAAGGAAGAAGCAGCTCGGCACTCGGATCCATAAGATTCAAGGACGGCCATCTGGACAATAGTAAATGCCGGAACCCAGACGGCAGCAGCAACCCTGAAAGTTTGGACTCGGCTATTCTCCATAGTATCCAGAACCTTATTCCCATAATCAGTCGACGCAAGATAATCGGCAATGACCTGGTCCCGAGTCGCCATAGACGCAGCTTTGGCCTTCAATCGATCATTTTCCAAGGACATGGCCAGCAATTCGGCACTCAACTTCTCATTAGATTAAGCCAGCTGCTCCCCCTCGGCGACCTTCGCCTTCAAACCCTTCTCGGCATCCAACCATTCGGCCTTTGCCGACTCTAGCTGGGTTATCTCTCCCTTCTTCACAACCAGCTCAGCCTCAAGAGCGACCATGCTGTCTAGCTTGGCAGAAGCATCGGATCGGAGACCCTCGACCTCTTGCCCCAATGAAACGACGACCCTCCGGGCCGAGACCATTCTATCCTGATAAGAAGCCAAGCATATACCCAATTGAAAGAGAGCAGAGGAAACAACAACAACGGGGTTAGTAACCAAATAAGGACGCACCTAAAGAAATAAACAGGAGAAGAAAAGTATAAAAGGGTCACCTCGCTTATGAAAAGAGCACTGAGGTCGTCCAACTGAGAATCAGGTAGAGAGACCACTCATTCGACAGACTCCCGAGGAACCATCTGCGCCGACAGCCGGCGAGCGTATCTAGAAAAAAAGGGAGGCTTGCGGCCGACCTGGTAAGATGCCTCGCAACAAATTCATTGTCCCCAACTGCCTCGGGCCGTGCCCCTCCATCAACCTCACCTCGGCGTAATCACCCCAGAATGTATGGCGCCGCCGAATGGATCCTCTGACGCTTGGATTTAGGGGCCCCAACAGGGGGAAACGAGGTCTTGGCCTTGCCTCGAGAATGTGTACTGCTAGCAGCCTTGGGAGGATCCTCCAGAACGCCGGCCAAAGGCAAAACTTCTTCCTCACCACGAGAAGCTGCCTGTACCTGAGTAGCCTTCAGCTCATTCCTTCGTTTCTTGTCCTCTTCCTTCCTCCGAGCTATCAGCTCGTCACGAGTTATTCTCATATTTGCACAACGATACCGATGTCAAAAGAAAAAGAAAAAGGGGAGAACGAAAGAAATAAAGACCAAAGAAAACAGACTGACCACCTGGCACAAAGCAGCCAGGCTTATCTTTCCCCTTGCAGATCAAACACTTCGAGCCGAATACGCCTCCCTGGTGCATCGGCCAACCTTCACAGCTCACATACTTGACACCCGAACAAGCCACTCCAACGTCCTCATACTTCACCGAAGAACCCCGAACCTTGAAAGAAGCAGGTCATTCCCCACGATCGCCTTCCAGTTATAACTATGAACCTGCTCGTCAAGGGCATTACACAGGGGGGCTTCAATGGCTCGCTTCATGATCAGGTCAGCCGAACTCAACTTCTCCGTCTTAACAATACCATGGGGCTCCCCTTCAGGTATCTCAAAATTCGACCCGCTACTACACTCCACCAACAGAACTTTGTCTGACCACTTGTGGTCCTTGTGAACGAAATTGGCCATAAGGAAGAACCCATGCGCGTGTCTACTCCCGGTCACCCGAAACATAGCAAGACCCACCTTAAAATAATGGCAGAACAGAGAGAGGGAGGGCTCAAACCCTTGTGCCCTGGCACACACAATAAAGGACACTAAGGCCCTCGTCAAGTTAGGGGTCAGATCCAGAGGAACGGAGCTTGTCTCCCTCAGAAACTCGCAAATAAACGGATCCAGTGGGAGCCGCAACCCAGATGACTCAAAGAGGGAAAAGTAAAAGCCGACGTGACTCCGGAGCTGGCGGAGCCCCCCCAGGCTCAAGGATGGGTCTGGAGCCGAACCCCGAAAACTATCAGAACCATACTTTGCGGCCCATTCATCTACGTCGTCGAAGGTAATATGGTTCTTAAATGGTCGAAGATAGCGTGATGCTCTCTCGCCCTCTACCTCCCGAGCCTCTAATCGGCCAAAAATCGATGCACCATCGCCGCTAGACATCCTTTCGGCTCGCCGAGACTCCAGCGCTCTTTCAGCTCGACGATAGTGTAACACTTTCTCCCTGGTGAAAAATTGAGTTATTAGACTTAAAGCAATACGCTCCGTGCTCGCAAAAACCCTCATAGGGACATTTAACGGGTAGTTCAGGGACGAGAAAACTTCGTCGCTATATTTCCAGTGCGAGCTCACTGTAACCCCGGAACTCGCAAGAAAAAACCTCGCCTCCCTAGGGGTAACAGCTTTCTAGCTGCCTCGGGATTGGCGATACATGTGGCCTCCACGAGGGGACTTGCAGAAGACAGAGTCCAAGAAAGGATCATCCTCACCGTAATCTACAGAGGAAACCGAGGCAGGGGAAGAACAGCCCGAGCTCAGCGGATCAACAACAGTTTCAACCCGAATTTTTGGGTCAACTGTACGCTCCTCGCCATGAAACACACTAAAATGAACGCCGGAATGTGCGGACCCGGCGACCTCCTCGTCCCCCCTATTTGTCCCGACACTAACACTCGGCTCGGTATCATCCTCAAGGGGTGAAGACAAGTCTACAAAATCCACCGGAACATTGACCACCAACTCGGCAAATGGAAAACCCCCCGACACCTTTGCAGAAGGAGAGGACACGTCGGTGGAAACATCAGGTTTCCTAGGCGAAGGACTCCTAATGGTCAAAGCTCTAACAAATCCCTCTAGGGCGTGGTAGGACGGTATGGCCGAGGCCCCAGTGCAACCAGGAAGCGGGCTCTTGATCACCAGTGGCCTCACCTCATCCGACGAATCATCGGAGCTCGAAGAGCTACTAGAAGAAGAAGGATCGAGATTATAACAGGGAGGCCAGAGCATTTTCGATCAAACAAAAACAAGACCAAGGGAAAACAGAAAAGATAAGCCGGGGGTTTACCGTGATGCAAGTAAAGAAATAATCCGATTAGTCGTCGGTAACCTATGCGAGTCCGGAGCCTCTCTTGAAAACACACGAATCCGCCAGGAAAATAAAAAACACACGAAACTGCCGGAAAAATCAATTAGAAAAGGAAAAACTGGGAAAATGAGGTTGTCCCCCTCCGAAATCTCACGGACACAAGAAAAAGAAAGGACACTTACTGGCTTAAAAGAACAAGGGGAGGCACAAGGATCCCTGGAAAAATCTGGCCGGAGCTCAACTGAAGGCAAAGGAGAGAAGAAAAAGAACAGTGAAGATTGAAAAGCGGTAAAAGTGAAAAGGGTGAAAGTAAAAGCTATAAATACCAGATTCAAAGCAACGCCATTTTCACGAAACCGGTTCAGCCCACCAGCGTTCCCAAGGGACATTTAAGATCACCGCCTCGATTTCCCGCCCAAATGATTCGTTTCACGGAAAAAGGCGGCTCTGCACCAGTTTTGAAATTTGAAAAGACACCCCATATTTAATGTTCTAACAAAGAAAAGTAGCCTTTATGACGGCCCAATTTCCCATAAAAAGTGAACAGTCATCCCTCCTCTCGCGCAAAAGGCCGGCGGGCAAAGCAAATCATGCAGCCGCGCCATTAGGCCAAAGGACAGTTTGTGCAGAAAGGCCGATTCTTAACAGTTTACTTCTCAGCCACATGCCATCAACCATGCCCAAGAAGTGGGGGGCTACTGAAGGGTCTCGGCAGGTGCCGACCTGGGACCCACCTTCTTACCGAGTCGGCTTGAGAAGGGATCAGCCGCTGTCATGCCGACCAAAGAACGGACCCATAAGGCCGAGCACAACCCAATTCTTCTCATGAGTTCTCTAATCACGTATGTCGCGGAAGAGACCCAATTCTTCTCATGAGTTCTCCAATCACGTACGTCGCGGAAGATGATGAGAGCAAGGACAGTTTGTGTAGAAAGGCCGAGCACGACCCAATTCTTCTCATGAGTTCTCCAATCACGTATGTCTCGAAAGATAATGAGAGCAAGGGTCTCGGCAGGAGCCGATCTGGGATCCACCTTTTCACCGAGTCGACTGAGAAGGGATCAGCCGCTGTCATGCCGACCAAAGAACAGACCCACCAAAGGAATTCTTTGAATGCCGACTCACGGTCACTCCCATCAATCCACTGAGCGAGCTTAGCCAACCCTTCTGAGAAAAAGATCCTCGATCCTACCCATGCCAAGCAACCGGGGGTCGGCAGCGCTCGTCCCAACGTGGCACACACCCCAATAAAGTCATTACACTGTAGCTCTGCCTCATAACCTGATCATACGACAAAAGTACTGCCACACTCAGCTAACTGCTCCCTGACAGACGTCCATCTTTTCAAATCACTCACCTAATTCCGTGCCAAGCAAATGATGAAGGGCCGCTCGGACCTACCAATGAGAAGAGGCCACCTCCATTTCACGGACAACCATGCCACGCTTCGATAGGGTATAAAAAGGAAGAAAAGGCAAAAATAAAGAAAGGAAATATTAGTAAGGTTCACCCTAGAAGAATCTCCCGGAATCTTGGTCATCCATAACCTGGAAACCTAGATGTCTCCCACATTTCTATCTAAAATCTCAGTTCTTCAACTTAGTTTAGTAATGGTCAATGTAACCACCGTAACCCAAATGTTAGAGAGGGTTTGTTAATGTTTGGAACTTTGATCAGCCGGATATCCTTCTAAATTCATTGTCTCTTCACCATATTCCGTTGTCTCATACTAGCATAGGACAAGATCACCAGTTTTGCGTGATCAAGGCCATTGAGATGATGGATTTTAGTGTCATTATTTTATTTGGGACTCGACCCACAATTAAATTTCAGCCCATTAATTACAAATAGTAGATATTAAAATAATATTAATATACATAATAAAAATAATAATAAATGGAGATATTATTGGATGTGGATAATCTGTAGTTTTTCATTAAAAAAAACTTTAAAAGTTATACAACGAAATATAAGGGAAAACAAAATGATAGAGACTCAATTTTTAGCTCAATGAAAAATTAAAGGGATTTGAATAATCCGGGAAAAGAGATAGTTATGATTTATTCCTGAAGGTTAGGTAGATGAAATTCTGAAGTGAAGGAATAGACGTAAGAAGAAAGATTCTAAATGAAGGGTTGTATTTGTTAGCCAACATGTGCTTAATTGATTAGGTATTGGGGTGATGGATTGGTTATATATAATATGTTAAAATGGACAACTTACATCACATGCGGATTTGGGCGGAGGTGAGAATTTAATCGGCCGAATTTTATATATAATATGTCTTTTAGTGTTTTTCAATGGGTTGCGTTTTTTTATTTATCATTTTGGAAATGGTCATAATAAAATAATATTGTTCCTTGATAATTTTGTTGAAGTCTTTTGAATAAGATGTATTAAAGTCTTTTGAATTATTTAGTTAATATGAAAATAATAGTATGTCCGGATGATTATTGGTGTTTGTTTATTTAATTTAATAATCTTATATAAATTATGTTGAAGAAAAAGTTGCTTCCCAACAGTATAGCATTGGAGGTTCTAATCAAAATGTGTTGCATCCTACTTTAGTTCTTCCTTTATCGAATATTACGAATTGTAAGTTAGATTATACTATTTTAAAATAAATTTTATTAAAGATTTATTTATATATATTTAAAATATTACATATTTTTTCCAGCTACTACACAAGTACACAATAGTATAATACATGGAAAAGCAATTTATAAACCTACTCGCCTTTCACATGTTCAAATATTTCACCTATTGTTTAAATAGATCTAGCTCGCTTACTCAAAGTAAATTTTTGTTATGTTTGTTATATTTTTTAATTTTTATTATTAAGTAGATTAACAGTTATTCATGTTTTATCTTCTTTTCTAATTTATGATATATTTATTTACTAAATAAATAATACTCCTACCTCATATATTTTTCTCAAACTTTTGATTTGTCATAACTTCAAAATATAATAATAATAATAATTTCATAAAAATAGCTTATTTAATACATTTCAACTTATTTTATTCTTTTGATTTTGATTTACTTCTTCATTTTGCTTGAATATTATTTAATTAAAAAATTTTGATCCGTGCACTTAACGCACGGGTGTAAAACTAGTTTTAATAATAACAAAATATGTTAATATTTCAAACCTTAAGCTATAATTACAAAAGAAAAATATCAATCGAATATTTTTATTTTATTTTTTACATATGTGGATCATAAATTTATGAATTTTTTTATGTGACTAATACATGATAAGAAAAAAAATCCAAAATTGAAATTATAATGATGAGATTAAATATTTAATAACATGTAAAGTGTATGTTGATTCACTTAAATCAATTAGAAATCTATCTTTTATATTTTTAAATAATGATCAGGCTTTCTTTTTTATTCGTTCCAAAAAAATTATCTAGTTTCTAAACTTTTTAGTTTTACAAAATTCTTTTACCAATTTACCCTTACTTTTTTTGTATTTTAATTATGGCTTAAATAACAATTTGGTCACCCTACTTCTTAGCTTTTTTCGTTAAGATCACTCTACTTTGTTTCTCACTTTAATCATTCTACTTAAACATAAAAAATAGCACGTTAATCATTCTGTCAAGATTTGTGGATTAAAAGTTTAAATTTTTTACGAAAATGCGAACATACCCTTACTTAGACCATAAAAATTTAGGGGCTCCCTAGTAATATTTATAAACAAAAAGGTGCTTTGAACCAATTTAAAAGATCAAATAAAGAAAATAAAAAATATACAACCTAAAACTGAAATTTTCAATAATTACTCAGCTCTTATATCTCGATCTCTACCAACTGCCTCTTCACCACGCATGGAGACCCGTCGTAGACAACTTCCGCACTTCTAACGTCGCACTCACCGACGAAGGTAAGGAATCTTGGGGCACGATACTACCAAAATCTGCAGTGATTGCATTGCTTGATAAATATCTGATTTGGTGAGATAGACTTTGATTTGTAAGTTAAAAATCTTCACCTACAATGTTAATATCGTCGTGGTTGCATGCCTCTATCGATCTAGATACCGGGAATGAGATTTCGACTTCAAACATCTATATATCAAATGGAAATTGAATCGGATCAGCCCATTGACTGTGTAGCAGAAATGAATACTCTGTTAATTTCAAGATCTGTATTTCTCCTTCTAGATTTATTTTAGGTTTTGTCAAATCTATTGAAATTTTAAAATTTATTCTTTCTGTAATCATCAATTGTTAATTTCAAGATCTTGATGTCTTCTTCCGGATCTGTATTTCTCCTCCTTTTAGATTATCAATTGTTGAGACCAGTGACGGCAGACGAGGTAGCCGGAAGGAAGGGAGGGAGGAGGGATCCTGGGAGGAGACGGTGGTGGTGGTAGCATTTCTCCTCCTGTAACTTTTGATGACTTGTTTGGATGTACATTTAAGAACTTTTACTCCTTAGTATGTTTTTCATTCTTGTTCCTTATCTATGGAGGTTATTGTTGTAGGTGTTTTTTGCTAGCTTTAAGATAAGTGAGCAGCTAAATGGGGCTTCCTGACATTTTTATTAAAAGTTGTAAAGTCCAGGGTGTCTCTAGTGGGACTTGAACACCCGACCTCTCCGTTATGAGAAGTGAGCAATACCAATTGATCTAGAGCTCGTTGGTGTTCAATTATGTGATCTTAACGGGAAAAAAAAACACACTTGGAAATCTAGTAGAGTGATTTTAACGAAAAAAACTGAAAAGTAGGGTGACCAAATTACTATTTAAGCCCTTTAATTATAATCACTTACACAAGGACTTTAATTAAGACTATAAGAATAAATTTATATTTAAGTAGATTTCTTCAACATTATTTTTTATATATTCTTAAAATTGTCGCTTAATTTTAATTTAATTGAAAAAGATACATGTGAGTGCTTTAAGTTAAACTTTGTTTTTACACCCAATACCAATTTCGGTAACTCCATCTATGAAAGTTAAATACTACGTGAAAGTAAAATATAATGTAAGCAGACTTTATTATCGTTGGATCTTTGTTGACTGACATGAAACTCAAGTGGATCATGTAAACGATTAAAACACACTTGGAAATCTAGTTTCTTCCCAACTATCATAATCTCCCAATTTTAAAACCCTAAATTCAAATCGAATCGAATCATCTATGGTTGATGGTAATATTACAAGCTCTAGCTCATAATATCATTTGTCTATATATAATGACAGATGTGAATGGCACTGCCAAATATAGCGATATCCAACCAAAATTCACTTGCCAAAAATAAGATCCATTTTGTTTAATGAAAAATCATGCCTTGTATTGAAAATCTAAATTTTCATGTTTTTAGCCTTTTAATTTTGTCTTGAAAATGTAAATTCCAAGTTTTTAGCCCTTTTAATTTAATTAATATCACTGGCAAAACCCTTCGATTTCCCCTCCCCCTCCGACTCCTTACTCCCCCAACGGTCGGCTTTACCTCTCTTCTCTTCTTTGATGAAACAATCGCATCTTGATTTAGCTCTCCCCACTCTCGCAGACCGATGGAATCCACTTCTCTCGTGCTTGCTCGCTCCCTCTCTTCCTCCGACACTACCTTTCCCATCAGGTATGTAGCCCAGTGCCTTACGTTTGTGCCTTGTCTAATCCCTTTATTTCTATGTTTCTTTGAATATGCACAAGCATGTTGCAGTTTTTGAGACAAAATTCATGAGTTTTTGATAATATTAAAACAAAATCAAAGCTTTCATTCATTTTGAAATTAATTATTTGCGTCTTTTTTTATATTCATTACTTGAAAGTAGTTAGTCTTTTGATATTTCAATAAAGTTAGTGTGGTGAATTTGGTGTGAGATCATAATTTGAAACCTGAGAAAAAACTACCGATGATTTTTAGGGTTCAAGGGATTTTTCATTTTTGTAATCTAAGAGCAACCCTCTTTCAATCTCTCACAATGAATTTGGAGGAGCCTTCAGAGCTTTGAACTGAAAGCAGTAGATACTATTAGAGCCCGTCTGGTAGCACGTTTTGTGCAAAAACGCTCGAGCGTTTTCATAAAAATTGTAACAATGCCCCGTTTGTAAACGGAGCGTTTTGGAAATTGGGGGCTGTTTCTAAACGCCAGAATTGGCTGTGGGAATAGAAAACGCAGCTATCAAAACGCTGCTTAACGATAATTTTACGGCAATACCCAAGAGTTTTTCTCTTCCTAGTACTCTCTCACGTACACGCGCGCACAGTGGGCACTCTCAACTCTCAAGAAAGGGTGAGGAAAGCTCTTTTGTTTCCGATCATTCGACGGTTTTCCTCTTTTACAGGTTTCTTTCTCGATCAACTCTCACATATTCAATTAATCTCCATCCTTTTTATTTTCTCATGAATATTGTAATATATACTCTTCCATTTGCTATGATTTTGTTCGAAATAGATATAATTCAGACTTCACTCCTTAATTCTTGAAATGTGAATTTGGGTTGTTTTGTTTGTAATGAATGAAACATTTTCATTTAGATTTTTTTTCAATGTTTCAAATTGAATAAAATAGAAGAAAGCGTTATATTGTAATTGTAAAACAATCAAAAGGTAGATAATTTGATTAATAATATATTTATCTTTCCCATGTATATATTTCTTTTGATTTCACTAGTAGTATTCAAACCACTTAATTAAAAAAATTAAATCACTTTAAATCACTTGTAATAATATATCTATCTCATGTATTACTCTTCTTGAAAAAACGAGTGTTAATGAGCAGCTATATCACACTGTTTTTAGGGTAATGAAATGGAAAGTCAACAAATAAAACAACAAATGTTACGTATATGAAAATGTTTTAGAATTTAGAATTATATAATATTACGAATAAAAATCTACATTTATATTTGAGTAGTTTCCAATAACATTATTTCTCCTTAATTTATTCTTTTAACTCTTCATTTTTCTTAAGTATTGATTTAATTGAAAAACATATATGTACATGCATTTAACGCACGATACATCAATACCATGCCTATTTTATCCAAATATATCTCTTAAATGCTCTGTGAATTTTCTAAAAATATCTCTAAAGTGAAACAATTTTCTAACATAAAGGGTTGTAGTGAGATGTATTCAAACACGTGGGGGTAGACCCTGGTATTTGGCCAAAGGATTTCTATTTTCCAAGTCTAAATTAGCAATATCGAGACCCCAAAAACCTCTAAGTATACCCCTTTTCTAAAAACATTCTTAATAACAAAGATACTCTAACCAAAAATACATAAGTACCCTTCACGTTTCTAAGTAGACCCCCAATCAGTTTTCATATAAGGCAAATCATCTAACTAGACCCCCCAACAAATACACTCCCTTCTTCCTTACTCATTTGCACCCATTGATGAGTAAACAACACATACCTTCTTCCTAAAATATTCAACATTGGTGTGAAAAAATCAAGTATGAAGCAAAAATAAGTAAATGTGACGGAAGTGATAATTATTTATAATCAATCTATGCTTAAAATAGTCTAAACTATCGTTTTTTTATATAAAAAAAATAGGAACTCCTCGTTGTAAAATGTTCGGCCAGAAGCAATTGAACATTCGACAATGTTTGGTCTCTACTAACCAAATATTACTCAAATGTTCCATCATCCTTGACTAAACATTATCCAAGTGTTCCATCACCCTTGGTCAAACAATTTGAAAAAGTGTCATTACACTTGGTTTTTTGATGTGTTATTACTTTTGTCAACATTTTCAAACATATTGTCTATGAATCCTAGTATTGTTGGTCATCTCGATAATGAGATCGTTTCTATTCAACATAACATAATTGTTCATGTTCAACATAATCACATCGTTCTTATTCAAGATATTGCTACATATTAATTACACGGATATGTTTATGTCACATGAATACTTTTTATCTCGCAAAACAATTAATATATATTTTATTTGTACCACCATCAACATGATTTGTATCTGATAGTATAAGAAACAGTCGTGTTGGTCGATACTACAATTTTGGAATGAAATGGTTGTAATTTAATTTGTATTACAATTCTCAAGTAATGCTAGTTTTTTTTTAAAAATATTTATGGATTTGTTTCGTTGCTTACTTTTGTTGAAGTTGAAAAAAATAAAAAATAAATAAAAGGTTATATATTGTTCCAAGATTGGTGGAACAATTGAGAAATGTTTCACCAAGACCGAAGGACCGATGAAACAGTTGATACATTATTGAAAAAATAAACATATTGCATACTATTCCATGTAACAATTGAGAAATGCTGCGGATGGAACAGTTGAAAAATGTTTCATCTAACCCAATCGAACATGGCAATGTTGTTATATTGGCCTTGTCAAACAATAAACATTTGTTTCGTGAACTAAGGCCGAACATCCTTCAAAATCCACCCCATTTAAGCTTTTCCTAATGTTTCCGTCCTAAAACCACTCGTAAGCAACAAAGTACGCATTCTAATTCCTAACCAAGCTTTTACGTACAAACTAGGCATGGACATATTTCCTTTTTAATTAAACTTTATTCAAGCAAAACAAAGACAACAAATAAAATTAAAAGAATGAATTGCAACTACTTATATAGAAATACATCATTGTATCGGTAATATGATAGACTCTGAATTCATTATACATAACATTTGTTGTGTTATTTTATGAGCTTTCCTTTTTTTTTTATCTCATATCAATCAATATCTTTAGACCACAATGATTTGTTAACCTAAAAATTATGATTGCATATGATACTAATGATTGACTTTAACTTTTGTTTCACCTACATGATCGGGTTGAAATTATGGGTAATAGTTTGTTACTTTTATTATGTTTCTAATATTTTAATAAACACATTTTTGTAAGGACTATCATGCATTTGCATAAACGTAAAACTGTATGATTATTAGAATACTTGTAATTAGCTGAAGCCCGGTTGTTTAAGTTTATAATCTTTTAACGTATAAAATATTATACGTTAAATTAAGATCTTGATAGTATTGAAATATTATTAAAAAATATATATAACATTTTACGTATAAAATATTTTTAAAAATTGATATCAATTTATTAACATGTAAAATGGACAGCAAAATTAAGATCTAGATGGTGTCGAAATATTTTGTTATATTAAATTCGGTTCGATGGAAATATAAAAATATATGTCTATTTATGCTTATTTATATTTTTATAGATTTACCAATGCATTGCTTTTTCTTTTTGTCCATTTCATTAGATTTGTAATTTAGTTTCAAATATGTCAATAAGTTGTTTCTACAATTGCATGTGATTAGGATTTAGGTTAGTTAAGTACTATTTCGATATGAATTATATTTTCGTGATCAAGTTTTTTTTTCTTCGTTTTGTGATTTTCGTGTCATCTAGATGTGATTTTCTCGTTTTTACTGATGGAGACAATGACATTTTTGGGATAAAGAATTTGTCTCCAAGATTGTTTACATTCAAAATTTAGCTTCTACAATGTGATGTCCAAGCTTTTTACTGGTTAGTTGGTAAAAAAATTATAATAAAATATTAGTTGATTTTTTTAAATACTCCATCCGTCCCTAAATTATCGTCCTCCTTTCCTTTTTCGTCCGTTCCAAAATAATTGTCCACTTTGAAACTTACTTTTTAGAACATCACTTTTACCACTTTACCCTTACTTATTCACTCTACTTTAATTATGGGCCACATACGTATGAGCTTTAAAGGAAACTACACATTAAACTAATATTAATAATCCAGTCAAATATATTTTCTTAAACGGTGCGCCGAGTCAACCAGGACAATAAATTAGGGACAGAGGGAGTACAAAAATGATTAGATCTGGGGGATTGAGCATTGAAACCGAACAAATAGCAATAATTTTACAAAAAATCTAGTTTGAATTTACTGGAACCAAGGTTTTTTTTGTTTAACCAACATGCTCGAGTTGAAATTAAATAATAGTTTGTTATTTTATTTTTTCCTGTTTCTAATATTTGAAGAAATACACTTTTGTAATGACTATTTGCTTTTACATAAAAGTAAAAGTATAAGATTTTTATAATATATGTTGGTTGAAACTAGTTGTTTAAGTTTGTCATTTTTTATCTTTTATAAGACCACAATTTTTTAACGTATAGAATATTATAAAAAAATTTGATCTCAATTCATTAATATGTAAAATTGACAATAAAATTAAGATGTTGATAGTATTGAAATATTTTTTTAACTGTGTCTTCAAATTGT
This sequence comes from Codonopsis lanceolata, assembly GCA_013146195.2. Taxonomy (NCBI): domain Eukaryota; kingdom Viridiplantae; phylum Streptophyta; class Magnoliopsida; order Asterales; family Campanulaceae; genus Codonopsis; species Codonopsis lanceolata. Next base: position 112,450,345 of record CM028382.1, on the reverse strand, counting down.
TAGAAGTTTGTTCATATTTCAAGACAGTCTTTGGTTTTCATATTCCAAGGCAGTATTTGGTTTTCATATTCCAATGGAGTAATTAATTTTTATATTTTAAGGTAGTATTTGATTGATTAAGAAACATGCAATTAATTAATATATAATACTCCCTCCGTCCCTAAATTATTGTCCTAGTTGACCCAGCGCACAGATTAAGAAAAAACAATTGACTTGATTATTTATATGAGTAATGCTAGAGCCACTCAATAAGCACTCAAATTTGTGCACCAAATGATGTGGTTTCCAATGTGTCATCTTATTTGGTATTTTATGAGCTCCACTATAAGTTAAAAAGTTATGTTAACAATATGACACATAAGATACCACATCATTTGGTACATAAATTTGAGTACTCATTGATTAGCTCTAGCATTACTCTATTTATATTGGTTTAATGTGTAGTTTCCTTTAAAGCCTATGTGTATGTGGCCCATAATTAAAGTATGGTGAAAAAGTAAGGGTAAAGTGGTAAAAGTGATGTTCTAAAAAGGTAAGTTTCAAACTGGACAATTATTTTGAAACGGACGAAAAATAAAAGGAGGACGATAATTTAGGAACGGAGGGAGTAAGATTTATGTTTTTAATATATGACTCATCACTTTTATCACATAAAAATGAATTTTTATTTTAGGAAAGCAATTTTTGACAGGATTTTACTATATTTAGACTACCTAGTAAAAAAAAAAAAAACTACCAAAGCTTTATATATAGAGATATAGATATAGATTACACTGTAACAGCATACGAATCTAAAATCATTCAAAAAAAAAAAGGTTTAAATATCAATTTGGTCACCCTACTTTCGCCCAAAATTCATTAAACTCACTCTATATTTTTTTCCTCAATTTAATCACTCTACTTTTCACATAATTAGCACGTTCATCACTCCATCCATATATTTGGATGAAAAGTTTAATTTTGTTAGGAAAATAAAAAAACACCCTTACTAAATTTGAGGGTTTTGAGGATCTCCTTCTCCTCTCAAACATAATTTCTTATTGTGCGATTTGAATTTGTCAACATACCTTTCAAATGTAAAGAACATTATTATCTTTTCAACAATTTCCATCAAACTTAACTAACAGAAATGACTCTAGTTATCTTATTGACTTTTGAAACCAAATAGAATGATTAAATTGAGGAAAAAAAAATAGAGTTATTTAATGAATTTTGGCTTAAAGTAGGGAGACCAAATTGAGATTAAAAAAAAAAAAAAAGAAGAAGTGGATTTGAGTTTTGTTGCTTCTCTGCCTCTTCCTCCTTTTGTAGCTTTTTTTTTTTAGGTTACAAAATACGAGAGGGCGAAATTAAAAAACAAATGGTTAACTCTGTGTTTCGGAAGGTTTTAAATGGGGTATACTTAGTTAATAGTTAGGGAGTTGGGGCCGGGGGTATTCTCCGAGCGAGGTTTTGGGGTCTGAATAACCTCCCCTCGGTCACTTCACTTGCCTGGTTTTTTATGAAATTGAAATTTTATTGCAAAATTCTCAATTTCACAGAGGTTGATATTGGATATATGGCGGAGCGACAGCCGGTAGATCCGCAGCTGCATTCACTGCCGCAGATGGAGGATATGATTGCCTGTGTTATGGCGTTCGAGTCCGCTTTACTACCTTGCCTTCCCGCAAGAGAGCTTCAAGCAATCGACCGATCTCCCCACCCTTCCCATCAGAGTCAGCCTCTCTCTCTCTCTCTCTCCCTCTCTCTCCCTCCCCTTTGTCCCCTTATATGTTTTCTACTCAATTATCATATTACGTGTGCTGGTTTGGTAGGCAACAGTTTGATTATATTCATGCTAAAAAAATATACTCCCTCCATCCAAATTGAGTGTCTTTTTTTCATTTTTTAGGTTTCATGAAAATTTAGGATGTTAGACTCTTAAGCAATTATGATAGCACATACACATAATTATTCATCCTGTCCACATTTAAGAAATGCAAGTGCGTGTTTGGACGTATAACTGGCAAACTTGAAGGCCTCGTCTGTGCAACGTTTTAAAAATGCAACTTTTTCTAATCGCAGTGTTTTTAAAACGCAGCATTTTCAAAACGTAATTTTTTTCTTATGAACATGTTTGGAAAACAATTTCAAAATGCTATTTTTATAAACAAAATAGTTGTAAACGCAACACATTTTTAAAACGCTATAAATTGGAGCGTTTTAAAACGCTGCATATTTTTAAAACACTGCATTGAAACATTTTTAAAGAGAAAACGCTGTGTTTTTTACCAGCGTTTTGGTCAAAATGCTTTACCAAACAAGCACTTAGAATACTCATTTTAGAACATCCGCCTGTTTGGTTAATTGGACGACTATGGCTCTCACATGTTTTGTAGCTGTTTATGTGCTCAGTATTAACCAGAGTCAAGGCTTGTTTGGTGGAGCGTTTTGACCAAAACGTTGTCAAAAAATATAGTGTTTTCTCTTTTAAAGTGTTTCAATGTAGCGTTTTAAAACGTAATATTTTAAAAATGTGGAGCGTTTTAAAACGCTCCAATTTGGAGCATTTTAAAAATATGCTGCCTTTACAACTACTCTGTTTATGAAAATAGTGTTTTAAAATAGTTTCCCAAACGTATTTACTAGATAAAAAACTGCGTTTTGAAAACGCAACACCAAATGAGGCCTTAATTTCCTTGTGAAGTAGGGAATCGTGGTTGCTGTTTCAGATACTATAGGATGCAAAGTGAGCCCCTGGGGATGTGTATAAAACCAACTCTTCATAGATTATGGAGGGAGTATTGACAACTTCCGAACTTCGCCCCATTTAATCAAAGCCTGTTGGGTAAATTGCTGAGGTGTTATTTTAAGGAGAGTTATACGGTATGGGGTCGTCAATGTAGCAATTTGGATGGACTACTGCAGGGATTTTGTGGATTACAGAAAGATTCATATTCCCTTTTGTGTAGTTGAGGGATTCTTAGGCATGAGCAAAGTGATTTATTTAATTTTTTTCTATTTGGCTGCTTCTGTTGTGGTATCCATGATTATTAAATTGCAGCGCTATACTATACCAGTGATCTATGATGAATTGTTACTGATGTTACTTTCTTGTTTGTTTGCTAAAAATTTGATTATTTTGCTTGCTTCAGTTGATGTGGAGAGGCATGCTAGAGATTTTATGGAGGCTGCCAAAAAACTTCAAGCTGTATTTTATTAGTTTGAAGTGTGATGATCTGCCAACCAAGACAGAAAGACTGCAAAAGGTAACATCAGGCTGTGTGATTCATCAACATGAGTAGTTTGGAGAATGATCTTGTTTTTCAATATGCCCTACCCCCACCTCGTGAATCCGCATATTTTTTTTTATATTAATTTGTTTCCTCTTAGGATATTGCCTTGATGGAGGAAGAATTGGAGGTAAAGGAAGATCTTATCAAAAAGCAAGAAAGATTGATTCAAGGGTGGCGGAAGGAGTTAAAAGACCAGTTAGAGAAGCACAACATGGAGCTGGAGAGGGTGTAAATGTAAAATCACTTTGTGGACAGTTCTTTCAAAGTAGTGCATGACTTTATTGTATTCCTATTAGACAACAGATTTTAATGGAACCACTGCTAATTACCAGATATCTACTTTTTCATCTTGTTTTTCCACTTATATGATCTATATTAATGCCCAAACACTTTTTGGATGAACTTCAACATGCTAGTAGTCTGTGTAATTGGCTTTCCCCATGATGTTGCTGCATGACGAAACAGAAATCTATAGTAGCGATGAGACTATCTTGGCCTGGACTCCTGGTCCCCAAGTTGCTGCACACTCTGAAATAACTGCCATTTGCATAGACCTCACTCTGGGCAGCTTGCAAGCAGTTGAGAATACTCGAGTGCTTTAAGTGCTGAACGGGTCTTTGACTATGAGGGCTGTGAACGAGCCAAATGCTAAGTATTTGAGCTTAACTTATTTACGTAGGTATGATTACATTGGATTGTCGGGATTTAGCTTGAATCCTTGGAGACTCTGCATTGCATGGGTTGGCTGTACCTCGTGAACAAAAGAGAGAAGATGGAGATCAGAATTTTGGAAGGATCTAGAGAGAATTTTTCTCTCTTGATTTGAAGATTCTCATTATTCAATCATGTATTACAGAAGGAATTGCAAGCCTATATATCAGGTTTGTTAGAATAATATCTCCTAACTAATTCAACACACACGCCATACATCACAGAAACAAACAACTAACTGCCTGCATAATGTTACACTCGACACCCTTGAATTTCTAGACTATAACACTCGCTACCCCTGAACTTTTTACAGACTTGAATTGGTTTCTGCATTTTTGTCCTTCTGTTCCTTGCTAGCTGCTGTTGTGTTTCCATTTGTACCACCTTCATTTATAGCCCCCCTCAAGCCCAATGTGTGAAAGAGATTGAGGACATTGAGCTTGGACAGAAAATGGTGAAGAGCAGGAGAAGCAAGGGCTTTTGTAAAAAGATCTGCAAGCTGAAACTTTGTTGAAACATAGATAGGCATAACCAGACCAGCAAGAATCTTGTCCCTAACAAGATGACAGTCAATCTCGATATGCTTTGTACGTTCATGGAATACAGGGTTAGAGGCTAGACTTAGAGCACCTTGATTATCACAATACAAGGGAACAGGTGAAGATTGGTGAATCCCAAAATCTTTAAGCAGGGAAACCAACCAAGTAACTTCACATGAAGCATTTGCTAGACTCCTGTACTCAGCCTCACAGGAAGATCTGGACACAATGCCTTGTTTCTTGGCTTTCCAAGAGACCAAAGAAGAACCAAGAAGCACACAATAACCTGATAGGGACCTTCTAGTCATAGGACATGATGCCCAGTCAGCATCACAATAGACAGAGAGAGATAGGGAACTAGAGGAGGAGTATAGTAAACCTTGTCCAATGGTACCTTTGAGATACCTAACTAGTTTTAAAGCAGCTTCCCAATGTGGTTTGCGAGGATTAGATAGAAATTGGCTGAGAATGTGCGCAGCATAAGCTATATCTGGTCGGGTGATAGAGAGGTAAATGAGACGGCCAATCATTTACATCTTGAGAAAAGTCGAGGCGATAAATCACCTTGATCGGCTGACCAAGCCATGGCATTGTTTCATAGGAATTTTAGAAGCTTTGGTGACATATACCCCATCGAGACACTATTTCAAGTGTGTACTTTCTACGGTGGATGCAAATACCGATGCTTGAGACCTAGCAATTTCTATGCCTAGAAAATACTTCAAAGGACCAAGATCTTTGATGTTAAATTGAGCATGAAGATGGGCCTTAACTGCAGCAATAGTAGAAGAGTCTGAACCAGTGATGAGAATGTCATCAACATACACCAGTATGGCAGTAAAAGAACGAGATCTTTGTAAGGTAAAGAGGGTATGATCATTCTTAGAGGCCTGAAATCCAAAGGAAAGGAGGGCGAGAGGCAAATTTCTTTGTACCATTGCCTTGGGGCTTGCTTAAGTCCATACAAAGACTTGAGCAGTCTACAAACAATAGGCTTGGAACTAGGGGGCAGTAACAGGCCAGGTGGTGGTTTCATGTACACTTCCTCCTCTAAGTCACCATGAAGAAAAGCATTGGTAACATCCATTTGGGAAAGCTGCCAACCTTTAATAGCTGTAAGAGCTAAGAAAACCCTCACTGTAGTCATCTTAGCCACAGGAGCAAAGGTCTCAAAGTAGTCCTCTCCTTCAGTCTGAGTAAATCCCTTTGCTACAAGTCTGGCTTTGTATTTATCAAGACTCCCATCAGCTTTGTATTTCAATCTGAAGACCCACTTACAACCCACTGCCTTCTTGTTGGAAGGTAATTCCTGTAGCTGCCAAGTATTGTTTAATTCTAAAGCCTTCAATTCTGTATGCATAGCTTGACACCAGTTAGGATCTTTAAGAGCTTGAGAATAGGAGGAAGGTTCAGTCAAGGAAGATATATTACAAATATAAGAAAAATAGGATGGAGAGATGGAAGAGTAAGATATAGGAGACAAACCTTGAGCTGGCGAGTTGATAAAATTTGGAAGGAAGGCACTGTATAATCTGGTATTTACATGGAACATGTCTCTCCTAACAGGTCTAGGTGAAGGAGGTGTAGGTGAGGCAATGTGCGGAGAAGAATCATTAAGAGAAGGGTGTGTAGGTGATGCAGGAGATGGTGATGGTGTAGAATTGGCAGTAGTTGAGGGAGGAGCAGATGAATTTGTAGTAGGAGGGGATAGGGGAGTAGAAGGTGTAGTAGAGGAAGAAGGGGCTGAATCATCAGGTGTAGTTGGAACAGAAGATGATTCTGTGGCAGAAGATGATTGTGGTGTAGGAGATGATGTTGGGAATTCTGTGGGATTAATGGGATCTGAAATCACAGAAGAGAACATAGGAATAGATGAGTCTGGAGTAGAATATGTGGCTGTTTTGTAAGGAAAGTGATCTTCATAAAATTGAACATCTCTTGAAAAGAAAACTTTGTGAGTAGTGAGATCATAGAGTTTGTAGGCTTTCTTTCCATATGGATAACCAAGAAAAACACATTTTGTGGCTCTAGGAGAAAATTTGTCTCTTTGAGACTTGAGAGTAGAGGCAAAGCAAAGGCAACCAATGACCTTTAAATGAGAATAGGAGGGAGCTTGATTTAATAATGTTTCATAAGGAGTTTTGAAGGAAAGGATAGGTGTAGGGGTCCTGTTTATAAGATATGTGGCTGCAAGAACACAATCCCCCCAGAATTTAATAGGAAGATTAGCTTGAAATCTAAGTGCTCTAGCAACATTAAGCAAGTGCCTATGCTTTCTTTCAACTTTGCCATTTTGTTGAGGAGTCTCAACACAAGAACTCTGATGATCAATACCAAGGTTTGTTAGGACAGATGATAGAGAAGAGTTGAAGAACTTCAGTCCATTGTCGGACCTTAAGGCTTTGACAGTTGTGGAAGCGATTATTGACCATTTTAAGAAAGCATTAAGATAGAAGAGAACATGAGATTTAGATGAAAGAAGGTATGTCCATGTGGTTCTTGAAAAATCATCTACAATAGTAAGAAAAGAGTTAAAACCATTATAGGTTTTGTGTGTGTAGGGTCCCCATATATCACAATGAATAAGGGAGAAGGGAGTGGAAGTGTGACTAGAACTTAGAGGAAATGGTATTCTACATTGTTTAGCCATATGGCAAACATCACATCTGATCATAGAGTCCTTTTTATTACAAGCTATAGGATAATGTGATAGAGTTTGTATAGGTACATGACCTAGTCTAAGATGCCAAAGAGTGGCAGAATTTGAGCATGATGCAGAGGCAGAAAAACTAGGCGCAAAGCGAGAAGCGACATGTAGATCCGGCTTATGCAGGGCCATTGTCCAGCTTACCAATCCCCTTCAAGTTCTTGTTGATTGAGTCCTGGAAGATGCAATGTGAAGGTAAGAAAGTTAAGAGACATTGACTGTGGGATGTTAACTTGCTACGGATAACAGATTGAGGGAAAAATGGTACACGGAACATGAAAGAGTGTAATACCAATAGGTAGATCAACTGACCAATATGAGTTCTTGGAGTAAGACCATTTGGAAGTAAAATAGTAGAAGTAAATGGCTTAGGGTTAATCAGGAAAGAAACAGAAGAAACAATATGGTCTGTAGCTCCAGAGTCTATAATCCAAGTATGATTATTATGCACAGTATTGAAGACGGCGAGCGGGAATACTTGGATATCTGATTTCTTACCGACCACATGATCAACGGTAGCATTGCTTGTAGAACTTCCACTGATTGATCAATTGTATGGTGATTATAATGATCTTGTGTCATGGTAACATTACCCTTGTCGGTCAAGCATCGGTTGGCGAAACGGCGGCATTCACATGAGTAGGGTTAGAAGCGAATTCACATTTGATTTATTCTTCAAGTTCTTGGGCATCTTTCTTTGGATCGGTTTAATTCCATACGGTTTATGCCATTAAGGAATCCTAACGAGAAAGAAGCAAGTTGCCTTTGAATGACTGTGCCACCACAGTGATCACAGAATAGGCTGCCCTTGGAATTTACTTTCTTACCATATCCAGAAGTGTTGGTTCCTTTACCATTACCAACATTATTAAATCCTTTTCCATTACGAGATGAACTTTTGGTAAACAATGCAGTAGATACATTGGAATCAATAGCAATAGGATTAGATGTTTGTAAGATTGAACATTCCTTAATCCTTTCATCTTGCATTAATAAGGACAAGGAGGTACTTATATTTGGTAAAGGTGTCATGGCTAAAATTGTGCTACGAATGCCGAGTAAACCTCATTTAAACCAATTAAGAGCGTGTAACTTTACGGACTGATTATACTCCTCCATTCTTTTAATCGAGACCACATGAACATGAGCAGTTACACTTTGGCATATTACTAGCTTCTTCAAAACCATCCCAAATAGATCGAACTTTGTAAAGTAAGTTGTGATGGACATAGTTCCCTGTTGTAAGTTCATCATCTCTTTCTTAATCAGAAATACTTGAGTGCCATTGCCTTGAGTAAATCTACATTCTAAATCCTCCCGGATCTCCTTAGCGGTTTTAAAATATACTAGGCGGCACTAATTTCGGTGAGATAGCATTTAGAAGCCGAGGAAATAAGCATATCATTGCACCTACGCGATTGAACCGAGGTATTTAGAGTTGGAATTAGGTTTCTTATGGACACCAGTCACAAATCCTAATTTTAATTTGGATGATAGAGCAATTATCATTGCTCTCTTCCATTGATTGTAGTTATTATTGGTAAGGACATGAGTAATTAGACTCATTCCTGGATGATCATTCGGATGCAAGTAGAGAGGATGTGATGAAGGAATTGCAATGTGTACCTCAACAGATTCATACTCATCAATTTCTGTAGTCTGCTGCTGCATTGGAAATTGTGGTTGTGGTTCTTCAGTTGTCTGCTGTGTTGGAGATCTTTCTTTGTGATTCTTGAGATTTCGACTTTCTTGGACATCTCGATTGTTCTACAAGTATATGTGATTTCGAATTTACGAAAGAGTGATTGAATTTGGTTATGGAATGCGGAGCGATGATAGCTCGATACCATGAACAAAGAGAAGATGGAGATCGAAATTTTGGAAGGATCTAGAGAGAATTTTTCTCTCTTGATTTGAAGATTCTCATTATTCAATCATGTATTACAGAAGGAATTGCAAGCCTATATATCAGGTTTGTTAGAATAATATCTCCTAACTAATTCAACACACACGCCATACATCACAGAAACAAACAACTAACTGCCTGCATAATGTTACACTCGACACCCTTGAATTTCTAGACTATAACACTCGCTACCCCTGAACTTTTTACAGACTTGAATTGGTTTCTGCATTTTTGTCCTTCTGTTCCTTGCTAGCTGCTGTTGTGTTTCCATTTGTACCACCTTCATTTATACCTCGTTTTCCAGTTCCTTAAAGCCAGCAATAGCATGCTGGTGGAAGAGTCATTGAAGATGTTTGATGGGGGCAGATTTTGGATGAATAATATGGTGTTAGGTGAGCTGGAGCGTCAGAAACAGCACAAGTATGGTAGTATTTGTTTATGCTTGCCTCGGATTCTCCACATAAAACAGCCAAAGATAAAACTATTTTAGGATGTTTCACTTAAAGAGTCAATTTTTAAAAATTAAGATATAAAAATATTATTTTAATACTAAAAGTGTCGTTCTTTTACAAAAAATTGACTTTTAAACGGAGATTTTTTACCCGAAACAGAGGGAGTTAAAGAGATGGCCAATCACAACTATGAACTATGATGATCTGTAATTCCTATTTTTTCACTCAATAAAGATGTAATAGGAAAGATTGCGAATTGGGCTCCCTCGAGTTAGCTTGTACTCAATGATTGCAATTCCTGGTTTCACCTCCACCATTCTATCTTGCATGTGCTGGTGGAGATTAATTTTGGATGAACTAGTTAGATGGAGCTGGAGCCTCTGGTATTTGTCATAACTGAACACATGACAGAAAGAAAATTGAAAAAAAAATTTAATTTTTTTTGCAAGTATTAACACAAGCAATGTTAAATTAATGTGTACCACGGCTGAGGCTGAGGCTGAGGCTGAGGCTGAGCACAATTATTTGATTATTTTAGAACGTGAAACATGACACAAGTCAGCTATTATAAGGTTATATTGAGTTGTGGTCAAGCGGGATTAAATTACTACAGTTGAAGTAAAAGCGGCGCGCGCAACACTGCACATCTTTCAGATGTTCAACATTTCTTGCCCATGACTGTACCCATCCCAGGCCAATCATGATTGACTAAATATTTTCCAAGTATGATTTCTAATATACGTACCAAATCTATACACACACACACACCCACATGTCTTCTTTAAGAAAAATAACATATTTGTGTTAATAATATACATTGCAGGGTGGAACATTTTCACGAAGGTTACTCGAGATTCTAGATAATGATTTTCAGCTTGTGATTATGATTTCACTTGAGCTCAAAATTCTAGGGCTGCAGTTTCTGAATAAAACTGACACCACAGGAGAGTGGAAACCTACTTTATCACTTGTAATTAAGATTAACATGAACAACATAGCGCATCCTGATCTGATCCACGTTGTAGACTATGTACTCGTTGTATAGTAAAATGGTCTGCACGAAGAGCAATGATAGCAATCTTAGTCTGATACTAACATTTAACAATGAAATCTACTAGGAATTCGGATGACATAATATAAGATTGCACCTTGGTGCTCAATTGCTGTTTAGGCATTCCTAGGGGAACAATAACACCGTCTTCAAGTGTTTGAACCTCAGAAGAATCCGGGGCAGTTGCACCAACTCCTTTAGTGCTGCAAAATCAGGTTTAGATCATATTAACTTCAAAGCAGTCCATAAAGAATGCTAATATAAACTTTCATGTATGTTATGACTTCAATTTTATTTTATGTTTGGTTTCCCAGTAGTCTCAGGCCTAAAAGCCCAAGACTTTAACCCAAGGTACTGTCGGGCGCAAGAAGCCGAGACCTCTCTCAAAGAAGTTTTTCACATACACTAGGGCTCGAACCCGCAACCAGAGCCCCTTCCACTCGAACCAACCCCGTTATATGGCTTCAATCAAATCATAGCTCCTAAAGCAAAATTTTCAAATGCTGAAAGAGCTCAATGCTTGACCACTTGTTTTCGTACAAGTAGTTGGACCACATGGGTACAAATTGTTAATACGCAAATCAACATTTCAAACAACCACACAACCGTTGGGTTCCTTTTTCATTTACGAGGTGTCATCCATTGGTTGAGGCGTTGAGCAAATGATTGAGGAGTTGGCTAGGTGCCAATCTCTCCGATGTCAAAACCCTTACTCTTGTTTTTTCAATTAAATTTTTTGAGAGCGAGTGTTGACTGAAGATGTAATTTCATTTCTTTAACTACTTGCTATTATAATCTTGCAAGTGACAACGAACAAATCAAAATCAAGTGGGGACAATTTTGAAACCGCATTAGTTAATCATAAACATCAAATTCAAAACTACTCGGGCTGAAAACAATCCAACAAGCAGCAAAAAAATTTGAAACTATAAGTAGATTTTTTCCTTCATCAGAAATTCAGAGGACATGAATAAAGAGATGGTGAGAGCGGGCTCGGAGAATGAAGGAGAGGGTGACAAAAAGCAAATATAGAAGAATCAAACCTTAGCTTCCCCTGTGGAAGCTTGTTAGCATCATAATTTCCTGTTAGCAGCTCAACCATGTCACCAAGTGCCACCTACAAACAGAACGAGATTACCGTCTTTTAGAACAGTTTATGCTCCAACAAACGCATCCAAGTTCAACAATAAAGAAGCCTTAACATTAATCTTTAGGTAATGCTGTAAAATTGATCAGGTCTGCTGACCGCACCACATAAACATCAGGTTATTTTTCTTCTTTAAAAAAAATAATGTACTTCAAAAACAAACAAGGAAAAAAGAAAGAAAGAAAAACTACAAAATGATATTAAAACAAGAACCACCTCACATAAAAGCAGCACACCAGCCGAAGATTCATGAGTGCAGCAGCAGTAATTTGCACTTTTAGAGAACATGTCAGCAAAATAAACACCCCTTCCGTACATGTAACCTGTTACAGGTGCTTCTGGAGGAGCAATTCGTAAACCTGGTGGTTTGTAAAAAAACAAGAGCAGTCAGATACCTACAGATGCCATTACAAAATAAAAAAATACAAAAGAAGGAAAAATATTCATAACCTTGGGATAGGATTCCAGTCCAATTTGTTAGCCGAGAACCATGCCACAAAAGCATCCTATTCTTTGTATTGGAGAACTGCGCACAGGAACAACAGAGAACATTATACCAAGACCTGAGTCGCTTCGGATAACTCCATTTCAAAAGCTATTTGGCATAACTTTTCCGCATAAGATATATATTTTCATTGGATTTGATACGTCTTACCTTCTTGAAGTGTTCAACTTCACCTTCTCTTGATGCCCTAAATATTTGGACAATGTCAGCAGTATAATTTAAATGTGTCTTTGCATGAGTGTTCTTCATGTACTTTGCAATCTGAATATAAACAAACACACACACAAACTATATGTAAGTATCAGCAAACATGAGAACATCATGCCGCAACAAAACATACCAAAGGGGATTTTGATAGATTTATGGTTTGGGGGGAATTCATGGCTGGAAAGGGCCGATCATAGTTTTAGATTGCAAACATGGAAAACTATGTAGGGAATATCCAGCAAAAAGAGTGTCGTGTACCATATGAAATTCCTCAGAATTTGCTTCAACTGGAGTCAATTCACAATGAAGACGTTGATAATGGGAAAACAAATCTTCCTGCGGCAAAGCCAGAAAAGCAAAAAATAAAATAAAAAATACAGCATATAAAGAGAAACAGCATCTTAAGCATGTAGCTGCCAGCAAACACAAACACATAAAAGGGACAATGGGAGCGTTTAATGGCTGGTAAAAAATGTCAGCTTGATAGCTAAAAGCACCAAAGTAGAGTAACCTGGTCCAATGAACATGATCTACTATATTTAATTTTTTAAATGCAAAATATGTGGAACTGTTCCACTTTAATTTATATTTTAGAAATAAAACCAAAGAAGAGGATGGCAGCCTGATCCCAAAAATAACAAAGTAATTAATAAAGACAGGTTTAAAAGAAAGATTTAAGGGAGCAAAAAGTTGTTTATTTCCAATCAGAACACCTGTTGAATATGCACTGTAAAGTGTAAACTTACTTAAGGCAATCACTTCTAAATGTCATTTGTACCAATAGTCCACATTAATCAATGGACTGACCATGGTAGCATTATCCAGACAAAGGGGCTGCTGAGACTTCCCATTTATACCAAATCAGTTTAGTGAGAGAAAGCACAAAGGCAATACCTGCATCCCAACATCATCCTCCAACAACTTCGTTGCAAGCTCAATCTCACCTAGGGCTTCAACCTTCAATTGTGAAACAGCTATTCATGATTACAACTAAACAAATAAAACACACACACACACACACACTGGAACCTACATGGGCATCTCAAAAGATATCCAAGAGAGAGGTGGAGGGGAGAATCACCATTTCGAGTTTGTGTTTTAGTTTTTGAGGGGTATCAATTACAAATTCACCTGTTACATTATAATGTTCATTAAACATCCCCAAGGTAACTACAGATCAAAAAGGAGGCTAAGAAAAATTATAGTCTGACAACTTTAAGCAATATGACCAGCTAAGATCATCTACAAGAGAATGCAACAAAGGTTGAGAGGGAGAGAGAGACTCACTCATCTTTCGGAAACCAAAATCGTGAGGAATAATGGTGTAAAATTCTCTGCAATCAACAGTCATAAAAGATACTGTCATCATAATATAATTACAAATTACAAGCAATTTTCTCTGCAGCTAGAATGAAACTTCAAAAAGTTGGGTTCGAATAGGGATTCTGCATGATATATCATAAAAAATCTTTAAAAGCAAATCTAGTCAAGTCGCAGTATGAAAATATATATAAATGAACATGTACTCACCCACTTAAGTCGGCAAGCTTTTTTCTATCAGATTGGCCAATCACATCGGCAACCCTCTTCAAGACCTCATAACCCTATTTATTCACATAAACACAGTGTTTAACCAGGTGAGAAAGAAAGAATAATATCATTTTCCTACTGAACGATGATATAATGGCAGATATGTGTGTGTGCGTGCGTACGTATATATTCATCAAAAACAAAAGCCACAATATAAGGTTTTTATACATATATCTTCTGAATCAAAAATGAGACATGATTGCAAAAAGGATAACTCGACTCAACTTAGCCTTTTTCTAAATCACTTGGGGTCAACTACATGAACCCTTTTCCGCCATCCGATTCGGTCCAAAACAAGGTCATCACACACACCACACTCATTCATATCTTTATTTATTACGGATCACCATGTTAATTTTGGTCGTCCTCTTCCCTTATTTCTAAACCAGTTGATATCAATACATTTGCACTTTCTAACGGGTGCACTATTTGGTCTACGTTGTACATGACCAAACCATCTTAGGCAGTTTTCTCTCATTTTATGACCTATTGAGATGACTTTGTCTAGTGAATTTGTTCATATCTTTCTTAGTTTTACCACAAATCAATATTAGCATTTGCATTTCAACTACACTCATGTTGTTAACATATTCGTTCTTAGTTGTCCAACAGTTCTATATAGTAGTGTGGGTGTGATGGTTGTCCAATAAAATTTTCCTTTCAACTCAACACTCCATTACACCCAGCCTGATTTTATCCTATGACATAAAATTTGGTTCCAACTTACTACAGAAAGCAGTGTTGCAATTCTCTCTCTTTTTTTTTTGTTATAGATAAATATGGCCCCTTGGTATGCGGATTAGAACCAAGGAGCTCTAGGTATCTGAGTGCCCTCGCAATTCTTATAACAAAGAGACCAATAATTAAGAATTTAGGAGATGATGGTAAGCGTCAATAACCCAATATATTGATCCACAAACTAACCTTTAAGATTGTTGATCTGCTAAGCTTACCGAGTGGTAACTTTTCAGCATTATACCCTACAATTAATGTCACCTTTAGATAGATTACTCTTAAGCCAGTAGGCAATAAAACAAAAGTTTAGATAGAAATAGGGGTGGCAAAATGGGTGTTATGGATAAATGGATAATGGTCTATTATCCATTTATCCATAACACCCATTTTGCCACCCCTAGATAGAAAGAAGAGAATGATATACAAAAGAAATGTTTAGGATCAAGAATTGCAATTCGATGACTAGTCAAAAGGTAAAGCATGTTGATTTTTTCTATTTGCCAGATAATGACAGAATGAAAAACAAACCTATTTCCACCATTTGCTGCTTCATCATGCTGACATTGCAAATAAGAGAGATGAACTTTGCAACGCTGCCCTCCAGTTTTGTTTCTCGTGGTGAATTTCCAACTTTACTCTTGGACTCAGAGACCTGAAAATGGCTATCAGACCTTAGATGCAGTGGCAGAACATGTCTATTCATGATTTTGTTTCAACAACAGCTAAAGTTAGAAAAATAAACTGTTTTTATGCCTCCCCCTAGGTCAATTAAATGCAGCTGTTACTTATTGGAGAAAAAGAGTATAGTAGGATTAGCCTTGGTCCTATCTGGCCACCTATATGTATTCCTCTCGTTTCTGCTGTTCAGAGTTAGGGCCACAGTGAACACAATGGAGTGGAGGAGTGCAACGTAAGATTTAGATACATGCACCTATGTCAAGTGTGAAAACAACATCGTAGACTTAAGCATTTAGCCAACTCACAGTTGTTTCCGTCTCTGTTTCATTGTAGTCCATTTCCAACCATGCATAGCACTTCGGCTGACTAACAAACTCTTTACGCTCAGACCAGTGGTTCTTGGTCTTGGCATAGAACTTTTGTTTGAACTCCTGGATGGCAGACTCTGCTGAAGTGTAAGGGCCATGTAACTTATTTTGACCCTTCACACCTACCGTACCCCATCTATTATAAACCATAAATCTACCACCATCATCAGATTCTGCAAATAGATGGACAAGACAAAGGGTAAGACTTCATTGGAAAGTAAATATTATTAGCACAGAGCAATGGATATATATGTCTAAGATGTTATTGATAAGTGATACTCCCTCCATCCCAAAATTATCGTCTTGATAGACTTGGCGCACGGTTTAAGAAAACACATATTTGACTGGATTATTAATATTAGTTTGATGTCTAGTTTACTTTAAAACCCATGTGTATGTGGTCCATAATTAAAGTAGGATAAAAAAGTAAAAGTAAAGTGGTAAAAGTGTTGTCCTAAAAAGGAAAGTTTCAAACAAGACAATTATTTTGAGACGGACGAAAAAGGAAAGCAGGACAATAATTTAGGGACAGAGGGAGTACATTATTATAGACGAAGTTACATTTATGGAATTATGATGCTGTATGGACAGCAAAACAGGATTTACTAACTTCCAATCAGTATATTGATGAGAATTCCCAAATAATCTCCTGCACCAAGCTTATGCCTTATTCAACCATTTCAGATAGGGTCAGATCAATTAGTCCGTTCCTGACATTTCAAAGGCTCGAGGCAAAATAACGAATAAGGGCCCCAACGAATCGATAATACACAATTGTGTAGTTGTGTATACCAATAACAAATGAAACTTTCAATTTCCAAATAAATTTCTTAATGCATTAAACAAAATATATTGATTTTTCATTTTACAAATCTCTATAAAAACATCGAATTTCAGTTCAAAACTCTCGTCTACTAACAAAGTTTTCATCAATTGAACTGCGGGAAGAGGAACTGTCAAAAGTCGAACCGAAGGTAGAGTGGAAAATATGGTGGCCATAGCATAGGGAAGACTGAAGAGATTGAGAATCTTGAGGTCGAGGGTTTGCTGTTTACCGTTGATCATTCCATCATTTTGTCCGACTGTCCGTCCTAAGCGCCCTTTCGTCTAATCGTCTACCGGCTGTCGCATCCTGTCGTCTTCACAACTAAGTTGTTTCCAATTGGCAATTTTCCATGCCTTTTACTCCTTCCGTCCCCAAATTATTGTCTTCCTTTCCTTTTTCGTCAATCCCAAAATAATTGTCTTGTTTGAAATTTTCTTTTTTAGGACAACACGTTTACCACTTCACCCTTACTTTCTCATCCTACTTTAATTATGGGTCACTTACATATGAGCTTTAAAGTAAATTACATATTAAATTAATATTAATAATCCAGTAAATGTGTTTTCTTAAACCGTGCACCGAGTCCACTAGAACGATAATTTAGGGACGGAGGGAGTAATATATATATACTATACATATAAAAAAATTGTGCCCTTAATGTTTTTGGGCCCTAAGCGGTCGCCCCTTTGGACTATGCTCAGAACGGCGACAATTACGGAAGCAATTGTATATATTTTCATATTGTTTTTCCTCTTGGTATTCTTAAAAATAGTCAACAACATCTTTCAATTAATAAAATTGAAACAGATATAAAAGGAATTGAGAACTAACCTAGAACTTGTAAGACATAAAACTTGTTATAGTTATCCTCAATGTTTGTCTGATTCAACATGGCATCATAAATTTCGTCATTCTGCATTGAAAAATGAAAAGGTGGAAAAGATTATAAAGGAGAAAGAGAGAGAGAGAGAGAGAGAAACAAATATTCAAACGACATATGAAAGTCCTTTAGCTTGCCTCTTTCTTTTTCTTTCTCATGGTAGGCAATTGTACCAGAAAAGACATAAAGCCATGTTAAATTACCTGTTGCAGGACATGGTACTGAGACTTAATCTGATCAGGAAGCCATTGATCCAATACTCCTGATCCCTTCTTGGTAGCAGTGACCAACTTCTCTTTCTTGCTTTCTCTTGTATCATCTTCCTCTTTGGCTGAAGTCAACATAACATAACAAAAAGTTTTTCAAACCGAAACCGTACCAAGTGCCTAGCAAATGGTAATCTTGGGAGGTTTAGTTAGGAATCAATTACATCAAATATATAGTCTTCCCGTCAATTTCCAAAGTGAAAACTTCCTCATAATCAATCAATCCACCCTCAAACATTCCAGCGTAGGTTGACATGGTCCTTTCCACCCAATGAGCATCTCCAATAATGTTAATGTGCATGTGACAGAAATTAGCTGCCACCTAGAATTTACACCCTTTTTTAAAGAAAAAATATCTCCAATACAAATGTGTATGATAAGTGTAGATATGATGTGACAACTAAATTTATTCACATTGTGGATAACAATGTCAATCTTTCATATTTTACTTGAGAGTGTGGATACATCCTAATCATTATTATTATTTTTAAAACTCTTTTTATTGGTTTTTTTTTTTTGTCAAATATTATTTTAGTGATGGGATGCATACCTCAAAGATTAAATCCACATTTGTATTGAAGTGATCCATTTTGATTGAATATGAATGAAAAGTGAAAAAAATGACAGATATATTTGAGGGTGTGAATTACCCACAGTAACGTAGGATCAGATACACAATTGCATTGGTGATGCTCTGAGACAAAAAAGTTACCTAAAACTTAATTGATCAAATCAACTTAGTATACATTATCTCTGTCCTTAAACGAGTTTTAAACCAAGTTGACTACGACAATTTACCAGCAAGCAAGCAAGGCCCGAAATACAACAACTCAAAGACGACAAATTATCAAGACTTCAAGTACTTAAGTACTTCCACCATCCCATAGCAATAATAAAATAAAAAAATAAAAAAGGCCTATTTTCCAATTTAAGCTTTTTAAATTCCCATTGTTATTACAAATTTCTTCTTTCTTTCAACCACATGAAGTTGCTCTTTCCGTCATACTAGCTAAAAAAATACGTAATTCTAGTGCAATTTAAATGAAATATACGAGTATGACAGAACGTGGTTATTTACCATCAACAATGTCCTCGGAATCCTCGTCGACTTTGAGCTGGCTCACCATACTTGAGACGCCGGTGAAGAAATGGTTGGAAGAGCCTGTGTTCGGAGGTCATTTTAAGTGAAACAAAGGAGGGGGGACGATGGTTCCAAAGGAAGGGGGACGAGGCTTCCAAGGGAAGAGGGGACGAAGCATGGAAAATTGGATACATCGGGATAGAACATTCTCGACAACGGATAAGCCTAAAGCAAAGAATAGAAATGTTACAGCTGCAATGGAGTACCTGCACCATGACTCTGCAAATGCAGTAATTCTAGAGCCGTCAAAACGACCAAAATGGCGGGGCGGGCGGACCAACCCGCGAAAGTGGCGGACTTGGAAGACATTGGCCCAACCCAACCCAACCCACCTTGGGTTGCGGGGCGGGGCGGACCAAACCATCCAAAAAATAATTTTTTTGTCCAAGTGGAGTGAGCGACGAAGATGTTGGACCATTCCGTTCGGTTCAACAAGACAACAATGGCCGCTTATCAGTTATCTCTTCGTTGGTTGGATCGACAGTAAATTCAAATTCCTCCATCTCATACTCGTCCAGCAACGCCATGTTCTGGTCCGGCTTCACGTTCAACGACAAAACTGACGCCGTTTCACTTTCCTCCTCTTCTTCATTGTCGTAGTCATCGTCATCGTCATCAACGCAGTCACCATCGGCGTCTTCGGAATCTTCGTCTTCGTGGGCGTTGGAAGAGGTAAACTGTTTTCCCTGACTTTTAATGACCGGAGAAGTGCTATTAGTGGCAGCGGCGGTGGCTTGAAGGTGGAATTGGCTGTGGCGAGAGGGAGATAGGAGAGGTTTTAAAAGAAGGGAAGCAATTGAAAAGAAGGTAATAGCTGCCGGTATCGGTACTCGGTAGTCCGTCTTGGAAGACTCGATACGTGCTGCAAATACAAAGCTAGTTCCATTCTAGTCTCTGGACAGCTTAGAGCAGCTCCATTGTATGATTCTTCACCAATTCTTTGGTTAAGAATTCGCACAATGCTCCATTGTTGCATTTTTGGTGAAGAATTCGGAGGAGAGAGAAATCAAAATTCCTCACAAAGAATCAAAGCTGATCTGAGGAATACCAGCCGCACAACCGGAGAGTGGCTTGCACCACCCAATCAAATAAGGCGCGTGTACGACACGCGCATTAAAGGCGCGTCCAAGCCAAAAAATGGTGGGTCCCGGCTGCTCCACTAACTAAAAAAACGTTTTTAAAATTTTTAAAAAATCTATCCGTTTTTTCTTTAAAAAAAAATCAAAAAAAGTTTTAAAAAATGCCAAATGTAACCGTTGGTGGGAGGGGGGGGGGGGTTGGGTGGGTGCGGCTGGGGGTGGGGGGGTTGGGGTGTGTGCAACGGTCATTTTTTTAAAAAAATGTTTTTTTTTTAATTTTAATTATCTTCTTTCATCCCTATAAATAAACTACCTCAACCTTCTTCATTTTCTTCACACCTTCTTCATTCCCTCTTTTATTTTTCCATAATCTCTTCTTTAAAATCACTTTCTTTACATACTTCTATTCCAAATGGATCCAAGAGGTACTAATTTTTACCAAAATTTATTGAATTCTTCCGATATTAAAGCAAATCAAAATTCACAAAACTCTCATATTCCCGAGAATGTTCAACATTCGCAATTTTCATCTACTCCTCAATACCCCCAATACCCGCATAATTTTTCCAACAATCCAAATGTTCCAAATTACCCAAATTTCTACATGCCTCCAAATTTTCCAAATTTTCAGAATTTTCAAGTTTCTCACACAATTGAGAATTCATCTGGTAACATTTCATTTCCTCCGAATTATTGGCAACCAACGGGAAATCAATTTTTCACTCCGCAAGGTACGTCTCATGCATTTTCTCAATCTTACATATCTTCAAATGATTCACGTCCAACAAGTGTAGATGAGACTTCATCCGTAATTTTTTCGAACGTCATCGATTCAAACGCAAATCAATTTAGAAAAATTGATTTGGACGACGGCGAACCGAACCCGAAAAGACAAGGTTAAACGTGCAAAATGGACCAAGGCTGAAGATCTTGCGCTTATGGAAGCTGTGCAGACTATTGGTCAATATCCAATAGTTGGTAATGGCCAAAAGAGTACGCAATATTGGAAGCGTATATCTGATTATTACAACGAACATCGCTCAAGTAATTCAATGCCGAGAGATAAAGGTCAGCACTTTATTTTTGATCATGTTTGGGATGTGTTAAAAAAAATTTCTGTTTCATTTTCTTCACAAACAAATTTGGGTCACACCAATAAAAAGTCTAAAACGTCTGAATCTGAGGGCGACGATCATTCTAAGACTAGTGTGGATGTTGAAGATGTGGAAGAAATCAATTTGCGTACTCGTCCGATTAGACAAAAGGCGGCAAAGAGGAAAGCTAAAGGTAAAGGAAACGTCGAAACATCTTTGGATGTAGATGGGTTGCAAACGATTTCTTCTGGGATGGTGTTCTCGTTAGATAAATACTCGGAAATAAAAAAAACAAAAATTTGAAATTAAAAAAATTGAGGAAGAACGGAAAAATAAAGAAGTTGAAGTCAAAAAATTGATGCGGAAGCTCGAAAGGCCCGAGAAGAAAGAAAGGAGCGCGAAAGGCTCGTGAAAGACATTGCTTTTCTTACTCAAGATACCTCCCACATGAATCCGACACAATTTGTCATGTATCAGCAAGGATGTGAGCAAATAAAGGTACAGTTGAGGAAGAAAGGATATGAATTTTAGTGCTCTTTGTATCAACACCGCTAATTTTATGTAAGTTTCATTATGAATTTTTATTTATGTAACTTTCATTATTTTTTTTAATGTAACTTTCAATGTTAACGTGTTTATGTAACTTTCAATTATAACGTTTTTATATAATTTTTTCTATTTATGTTATTTTACAAGTTCATTTATCATTATTAATTTTTTAATGTAATTTTCATTATTAATGTTTTGAACATAACTAGCTGTTATAAAATAGTCGTTGTACCACTAGCCGTTGTAAACTAGCCGTTATAAACTAGTATATATAGATGAGAAGATGTCTTATTCTTCTACCAATAGCTACAAACGTTCAGCATATAAACCATTGTCATTGTCCTACATTTTGCCACTAAAGATGTCTTCTACTTCTTCTTCTACCAATAGCTCTAACACAAACAGTCATACCGAAGAATCCTACAAGTCTGAATCCAACGAAGAATTCAACATGTCTGAAGGTGAAAAAATTGTTTTGCAGATGATTGAATTACAATAACAGATGCTTGAAATGGAGAGAGCCAACATCAAGAGGCGTCGCCAAAGGAAAAAGAGGAGCTACATAAATCGAAATCGTGTAGTAGGAAATACTCAACTTGTTAATGACTACTTCTCCTCTCACCATTGTATCCGATCATATATTTCGCGACGCTCCGAATGCATAGAAATTTATTCATTCAGATAGTTAATGCATTGGAAAATCATTCAAGTTATTTTCAACAAAGGCCTGATGCATACGGAAAAGTAGGTCTCTCACCACTTCAAAAATGCACAGTAGCTATCCGTCAATTGGCTTATGGAGTTCTTGCCGATCATCTCGACGAGTACCTCCGATTAGGAGAAACAATCGCTATCGACGCATGTTTAACTTCGCCGATGTATTATCGAAGTTGTTTGGAGGTCAATACTTGAGAAGACCAAATGCTAATGATACACAACGTCTGCTTCAAATGCACGAGCAAAGACACGGATTTTCAGGTATGTTAGGAAGTCTTGATTATATACACTGGGAATGAAAAAATTGTCCAGTAGCTTGGCAAGGTCAATATGCAAGAGGTCATGGGAAACCAACAATTGTGTTCGAAGCAGTTGCGTCTGCAGATTTATGGATATGACACGCATTTTTTGGGGTCGCGGGGTCTCGTAATGATCTTAATGTGTTATATGAATCACCTTTGTTCAATAACGCATCAAGGAAATGCACCGCAATTTCAAGTGAATGGCACACAAGATACAAAAGGATACTACCTAACAGATGGAATTTATCCGGATTTGGCTACTTTTGTAAAAAGTTTTTCATGTCTGTCGGATGCTAAGCGAAAAAAATTCAAAGAGATGCAAGAGGCTGCAAGAAAAGATGTCGAACGAGCATTTGAATTGCTCCAATCAAGATGGACAATTATCAAAGGTCCTAGCAGGTTTTGGTATAGAGATAACTTGAAAGAAATAATGCTCACATGCATTATTCTACACAACATGATTGTGGAGGCCGAGGGTGATCACGTTACGAACTGGGCTGATGATGTCGTTTATGACTCTCCACAAGTGAACCATGAGTCAACTCAAGCATTTCAAGAATATATGTAGCGAAATTTAGAGATACGTGATAGAAGCACCCATCATGCTCTTCGATCGAACTGGTTGAGCATATATGACGTCGTTACGGTGACAACTAGTGATAGAGTTTAATTATTGGCGTTTTCATGTACTTTTAATTATTGAATTGTTTAGACGTAATTTTTAAGTGTTTATGTTTTATGTAATTTTATCATTTTATGTATTTAACGTTTTTATGTAATTTTCTATTTATGTTATTGTACGAGTTATGTATAATATGTGTTTTATAGATAATTTATTAACTAAATTATAAATTATAAAATTTAAAAATGATAATGTAATTTATTATTTTTAAATTAATTTTTGTCTTAATTTATAAATTAATTATTTATACGAAATATTTAAATATGAAATATATTAAATAACGTGAAATAAATTTATTTGTTGAGAAGTATAAAAATAAGAATGAAATGTAAAGTTAATGAGGTGACAATGGGACCCAGTTAAGAATATATTAAGAATAGTATACAATGGGAAGATGAATTCTTAAGTAGAGAAAAAGAGAAAAATGTGTAGGTGGCAATGAGACCCAGCTAAAAATTTGTGGGAAGAATTTAAACAATGGAGATGCTCTTAATAGGGTTGTTGTTCCATCCGCCTGCGGAGACTCAGATCAGAGATCAGAGAGACTGGGAGATAGATGAGATATTTTCATATTTTCATATTGAGTTTGATTTTTGAGTGAACGAGTGAGTGGTTGTGGGAGTCTTGGAAGTTGGAACTTGGTTAGGTTATACTTATTTTATTATCTTATATATTTTAAGACTAAATACTAGTAATAACTAATTGTATATTTTTAAATTTCAAATTTCAGTTTTTGCGGGTTATCCGCCCCTGTCCCGCCCCACCTTAGCCCGTGACCCGTATGGACCAAACTCGTTAGGTCCGTCTCCTAGCGAACCTATGATTTGCTAACCCAATCCACCATTTTTGCTTAGCGGGACGGATCAACCCAACGAATTTGGTTCATTTTGACGGCTCTAAGTAATTCGCTCTCATCTGAAACCAAGTAATCTTCTCCTTGATTTGGACACGACGGCCACTAGCAAGAAAGTTTCACTAGTTTAAGAAGGGTAAAATAGGAAATATAAGGAGCTGTATTTTGGAGCATTTGGATAGTTTAAAATTCATGTGAAAGTTTCTTTCCTAGTCATAGCAATAAAAAACTGCAAAACTAACATACTCCTAGCAATCTCCGGTCCTTCCAATCTTCTTAACAAAAAATTATGAGAAGATGAATGCAAGAGGGGAGATTTGAATACTTGTCATGTCTAAATCATGAACTCTAATACTTTATTAAATTATAAACTCATCTAAACGCTTAAGTTTTTAAAGAGATTACCAACGATGCATATCATGCTTTATATTTTGTACTTTAACAGTAAATAAGTAAAACACACTTGGGAATCTAATCTCTTCCGGACGGCCATAATCTTCTAATTTAAAAACCCTAAAATCCAATCATTCATAGTCAATGGTAAATGGCAGCAATTGTGGTAGAAACTAGAGAAAGAGGAAGGGAGGGAGAGGAGAGATGATTAGAAAATAATGAAGAAGAAAGGAACTTTTCAGGATTCTTATAACAATTTTTCAATTTATCCATGTATTTGGGGTGACGAGTATTTGAATTCATCAAAATTGTGCCTATTATTGCCCAAAGCAATCTTCTAAATACCTCACAAATTCACCGGGATGTTCAAACAACCTCCTAAAAGTTCAATAAGGGAGGGGGTATATTACTTCTCAAGTGTGGAGGGCATAATAGAATTTTTATGTCTTCAAACATATGAAACAAAACAGTTTCCTAACATAAAGGGTAGTAGAGAGACAGATTCAAACACTAGGGTTTGGCCGAAGGCTTTCTATTTTCAAAGTTTAAATTAGGTCACAGCCATTTCACTTGGTTGGTTTTTGACTGGACATTGAAATTTTATTGCAAAATTCTCAATTTCAGAGTTTGATGATATTTGATATATGGCGGAGTGACGACTGGTTGAACCTCGTCAAAATCAAAAAACTTCATCTCTTGATAGATTTTTTTTTTTTTTTCACAACGGTAAACTTTTTCTACAACAAAGATATTAGGTCTTATTTCTTTTTCTTTTTCCTTCTTTTTTTCCTTTACGAATCAGTCATCCTCTATAAACCTTTCACAATGGTAAAGTTATTGAATGATCATAATCATACCTCTATAATCCTCATATGAACCTTACCATTGGAGATGTCCTTATAGGATCATAATCATACCTCTATAATCCTTGTATGAACCTTATCATTGGAGATGTCCTTATAGCATTGGAGGTCGCTTTTAGCTGCATTGTCTTCCCCATATAATTGGAGAGATATTTGGTAAGTACTTAATCAAAAAACTACTCTATCCGTTCTAGACAAAGAATACACTATTCTATTTTAAAATGTTTCACTTAAAAAATCTACTTTTAAAAATTAAGACATAGAAATATCATTTTATTACTACTGAGCTACTAAACGTGTTACTTTCTTTAAAAAATTGACTTTCAAATAGGAACTCTTTGTCGGAATGGGAAGAGTAAATACAAAATACAAATATATAGTCAAATTTGTATTGCAATCATGATAAGGAGTCTGAGCAATCTGATTAAAGATGTACATTTGATTGGAGAAGAAAAACAGTTAAAGCATTGCCCTTGACTACAAAACAGACAAGCTCAAGCTTTACTCGGGTTCAAGTCAAAAGGATACATGGAATTTGGGTCGAGTTGTATACATGTTATAATTGCTAAGTTTATGCATGCCAAATGCTCAACTGGATACATCTCAAGTCTAAAGTCATATATGAGCTTGACTCCAACCCAATGTTCGAGCCAGTTCTAACCCAACATGACTCGACCCGAAACAGATATGCTGGGATGTCTATATCGCTCTTTCCCGAGTTAAGAAGGTACAACTCTTGATACAACTATAAGAACTACATTCTCAGTCAAAAAGATATATTGCTAATGTTAATACAAAGCTCCACTACAATTCCAGCTAAATAAAGCACACCTAAAATGCAGAGGTAAAGATCCAGCTAAAATAAGGAAATTGACACTAAAAGTAATTAGCAATCCCAAAGTAACAAAGAGAAGGCCAACAAGCAGACATAGGGCACTAGACTAGATTCCAATCATAATAATGGTGACCCATAAGTCCTACTTTTCCACTCAATAAAGATGAAGATTGAGAATCTGCTACTTCTTTGCATAGGTAATCAGCATTGGGCTCTCTGGATTTAGCTTGAAGCCTTGGAGACTCTGCATAGCTTGGGTTGCCTGCACATCATTTTCGTACTCTATGAATGCAATACCTGGTTTCGCCTCCACCATTCTAACTTCCTTAAAGCCAGCATGCTGGTGGAAGAGCATCTGTAGCATCATTGAAGAAGTTTGATGGGGAAGATTTTGGATGAACAATATGTTGTTAGGTGGAGCTGGAGCCTCGGGAACAGCAGGTTTCGAGAAGTACGGTATTTGTGATAACTGCACACATTAGAGAGAAAGAGATGGTAAGTACTTTTGAAAATAAAAATTACAAAATACAAAATGAATACAAACATATAACTCATCCCCCCCCCCCAACAATAATGGAAGTATTAACAAAAAACAATATTAAATTCATGCGTATCAGACCTTAACACGATTATTTGATTATTTTAGAATGTGAAACATGACACAAGTCAACTATTATAAGGTTTTATAGACTTCCGGTCAAGCAGGGTTTAAATTACTACAGTTCAAAGGGGAATTCCAACTCAAAATGACAGTTCAATTTGACTTTACATGCAGTATGAGATAAGCATCTGATCATTGATCAAAAGGCCACTTTTCCCCTTATCTCTCGTAAGTGATAAATTCTATAGGTCGATCGTCAAGTTTTGTGCTTAAATGGTAACTAAAATTCATTGTTCATAATGTACACGTGTCTTATATGGTGACAGGTGCTGGAAACTACCACACTAAAATCCAACGACTCTGCCCGACTCCCCTGGTTTTTTCAACCTAACTGACCTAATCAAATAACCCCCTTCCTTGATTACAGAAGAATATAACCTCAATAAACCTATAAAAATTGATCCAGTAAATGAGATCCTCAAATCAGTTAAACGCTGGAAAAGATGATGTAATTACATAAATATCAGATTTAACATCAGATTATGCACAACTAAATCTTCTACAAAATAATTCCAATCAAAAATAAAACGAATCCAAGACCAATTGCAAGAAAATGCTCACCGGAGGTATTGCCCCGTAGGCACCGGCATAAGCAGGATTCACACCCATTGCAGCTTGATTAGCATCATGTTGCTCTTTTCGCTTCCTCCCTATAGCACGAATAGGGGAAAATGCAGAATATTAATATACCAAATAAGGATACTGAAAATGAGTGCATTATAAACTGCGTTATCACATCTTTCTGATAGACAGCAACAACAACAACAACAATAAAGGAATAGCGTAGGCATATATAACAAGGTACAAGTTTATCCGAACAGCAGGAGGTCAACATGTTGATAACAAGAGATTGTAGAACTTGACAAAAGGCTTACTATCTGGGTTTCAAAATACAAAGTTAGGTTGTGGCAAATATTTTTTTTGATAGGCAAGTGTGACCCCTTGTTGGTATGGGGATTGGAACAAAGGACCTCAAGGTCTTTGCCTGAGTGACCTTGCCATCTCTCCCACCCCTTGGGGCAAGGTTGTGTCAAATATTATCTTCTTTCAAATACCAATTACCACCTCATCTTAAGCTAAAGGATAAAAAATCATGTATTCCCAAGTACCTTGAAACATGGGCACTAGAAGTAATGAGAATGAAGTGTCTTCATTGCCAAATATGGGAATAACTGAACCAGTACGTCACCAGAGTGGAGCAGATAACAAGAAACATCATGTGGATATAAAAACAAATGATCTACCACCTTGGCCCAATTTTTTGCAGCCTCATTTCGCTGCAATTCAGGTAAGAGAAAAGAAGGCCCACTTATCATCTAAGAAGTTTTGTAAAGCTCTCGGTAAATAGTCATGAATCACTACTAATTCAGATGGAAGCCAACACTGCACATCTTTTCAGATGTTAGACATATCTTGTCAATGATTCTTATTGAAAACTGTCAACATGTGCATCCTAATACCAATTATACTTTGGCAGCATATTTTTTGGTGATACCAAATAATAAACAAACTTCCAGATCTTGACAACAATACTGTAAATGGTAGCTGGGATAATTATAATCAAAATTCATTACTTGAATAATCAACATAAAGGAAAGTCTTACCTCTGTCTTCGTGCCTCTTTCTCCTCTCTCGTGGTACAAATGTGCCATCTGCCTTTGCTAGGACATCCGATTTTGTCTTTGCATATTGAATTTTCTGTAGTTAATAACAAAGAAATATCAATAGAAAAGAGACTTTAAAAAAATTGTGGAATCTGAGTACTGTTTGATTGAACAAAACATGCATGCAGACTAGAAATCATATTTTCTAACAAATGCAAGATTACCACATGTAGTGGAACTGTCACAGTTGCCAAAGAGATTTTAAACAAGCTCAGGTTCAAGAGCTCAATGAAAGAACACACATTACACTTGCATATCATACTCCTGGGTTTTTATAGTTTAGGAGGTGATAAAGCACTTCAAGTAATTGGATCTCATTAATGAAAAAACAAAAGAGCTACCAAGTCTGCTCTTGCATAACCAACAATGCGAAATGGAGAATGCCACACATGTTTTACAACAACCAAGACACCTTCATAAGCAGTAAGTTAACATGTTAGCATCATTGATTTATGGTAACTGGAGTATCATCAGTGCAAGCATGGAGCTCTTGAACAGCGATGGAGAGGCGCAAGACGACTCCACTTAGGTGTGAAGCAAAAGGCGTATCAAGGCAACTCCTGACGGAGAGGCCACCAAAAGTTGTGGGGGGAAAATCCAAGAAACAACCAAACATACACTTGATACTCCTCAAAACAGAAAATCGAGTCCACAAATCAGCAGGGCAGAAGTCTGCAACATCATTTGTAGAGGTTCAACAATCAAATTCCAGCAATCTTGCCACGATGTGGAGCGCCTGAATCTATTTCCAGCAAGATCCAGTGAAGGCAATGGCTCAAATAGGATATCCTCTTCTAGGCGACTATGAACATGACCTGTTTGGGACAAAGTGACTAATTCTTCGCTGAAGAATACAATCCTCAGTAGTGCAACAAAGCCCTAAGTGTGCGATAGCTATGACTTAATAAAAACATCATTGCCTGCCTTTGATACACTAACTGTTGCTATTGTTTCTATTTACTTTATGTTCCCACTTGTTTCCAACTCTATATTCCCACATGCATGCATGACTATTTAGTTTATAGCTTGAATTTTGAATGAGGTTCTCTTTCGCTCTGCACTTGGAGTTTGGAAGTTGAATGTATCGTTATTATTATATGTGAGACTAATTTCAGGTATTATTGTCATTCATAACAGACTTTTAAATTCGCCACAACATATATTTTAATTTTCCCTTATTTTTGGCCTTGGCTGCCTCCCGCATTCTCGCTTCGGCCACAAAAGGTACCTCTCACCTTTAATAACTATGATTCCACACATCCAAGAAGTAGAGATTACTTCAGTTACAGCAACAATACCAATAGTTATGTGAAACATATTGGGCAAACAAGACAATAATGATACTATTAGACAACTTTGAAGACAGATTTTCATCAGTAAAATCTAAAGACTTTTTTTTAATGATGTTATGAACATATATTGAGGTTTGGTATGATTGGTGAGCCTTATATGCATCGGGCTTGGAGTCCAATTTGTCCCACATTGGTTTCTTGGATTTACAAAGCTCCTATATATGCATCTTGTCTCCAGTTTCATAAATGGTGTGCTTTGGTGGTACTAATTGTGGGTGCCATGTCAATTAGGGTGCTTATCGGCAGGTAAAAACATAGTTTGCTTCAACTCTATTCTTGACAGATACTGTAAGGATTTTCACCGGTTAGGATGGGTCTCTTGCCTTTACCTATAAGTGACAAGGTTTTTGTGAGTTCTTGGGTTTCATTGTTTAGTAGCCCCATGGCCCCCATCTGATTAGGTGTTGGGGTGAGCCACATAAAATTTTGTGTTTGTGTTTCCTTATTTTTATTACAGTCATGTTTAGGCAAATTATTCTGTTTTGCATAATAATCAGTCTTTGATTTTTGGCTTCGGCGCAACACATACTTATTGATGCTACTACATCAACATACATTACCACTAGTGTATATGTCTTCTAATCACTAGCGAACCAAACTTTCAGAAAATGGCCCTCTTGGTCTGGTCATGGTCACAAACATTATCCTATTAAAGTGAACTCATGCTGCATTCATGTTCTTGGGGATACCATAAGGTTAAAAGTTAAAACTATGTTTTAGGGGTGCTTGCAGCAGTAGGCTGGATGACTAGAATCATCCAACATATAATAAGACATCATCTGGTCCAGCTATTACGTAATGCTGCTATTGGATCATGTACATTAAAATTAGAATTCCAGCAAAACTAGATTACAATTGAAACCATGCGAGCTTTGAGTTATGATTCCATAGCATACATTCTACGTTCGTAAGTTTTATCAGCAATCCTACACAATCCAAGATAATAATTACCAGAAAACACTAAAAACAAGTAACCTAATACTAGTACTAATTGAAAGATACAAAGAGAATACCAAATATTTGGGGGTTTGCACCGTACCATGGGTTTGTCGTAGAAGGGGAAGCCTTGCATCTGACTCAAGGCACGGGTAGCGGACGAAACATCCTCGAAAACAACCCAAGCCTGACCTTTGTGTTTAAGGGTTTTGAACGCTAATATCTCCAATATCTTACCAAATTGTGAGAAAACTGCGTGCAGCGATTTCTTCAACTCTGCAGATTCACAATCAGATTTTAGTGTGTGCGTGTGTGACGCTAGGGCAAAAAATTCGACTAATATACGTAGATATATATATATAGAGACAGAGACAGAGTGAGACGGGGAAGGGGATACCTTCGAGCTTAATTTTCTCGTTGAGATTGTTGATGTAAATAGTATTGTTAGGAGGAATGTCGCCGGCAGGAGTCAGCTCCGTCATCTTCTCCTGAAATGTCTGCAACTGGGACAAAACAGAAGTTCCAGCGGCTAAATTGAAAGCAGCAAAAAAATTTCCCCACTCACGATCAAGTTGGAATTTGGGGGAGATTGGGGTGCTAATTTAATTGGGCTTATGTGAGCCTACCATTACGATCCAACGGGTTATTTGGGCTTTCTTTTTTTTAAGGGGGAATTTCAAGTGGGTACAATTTTGAAAACATGTTTTCATCTAGAACCATTAATTTTTTGTACATTTCATAAAACTACAAATTGCTTGCCAAATGATAAAAATGCCATTAATGAAAACTCTGATGCCAAGCCTTGGCATCAGGATGATTAATTCCAGGCATCAGGACTCTGATGCCAAAATTCTGATGCCAAAAATATTGCTGATGCCAAATCTTGGCATCAGCTGAAATGCTGATGCCTACAATTATTGTTGATGCCAAAAATATTGCTGATGCCAAAAATGCTGATGCCAAATCTTGGCATCAGGTGAAATGCTGATGCTTACAATTGTTGCTGATGCCAAATCTTGACATCAGAATGATTAATTCCAGGCATCAGGACTCTGATGCCAAAACTCTGATGCCAAAAATATTGCTGATGACAAAAATGCTGATGTCAAATCATGGCATCAGATGAAATGCTGATGCCTGTCAAACATAATCTTGGCATCAGGTGAAATTACAAGCCTACGAAGATATCTTAACAGATCGAATTCCATATCACTGAAAGCCTCCACTGTTTGATGGGTTAAGCAAATGAAATTCAAAATTTAAAATCAAAACTCAAAACCCAAAATCAAACATCAAAACCCACTATCCTCTTCCTCAAGTTCAAGGTTTCAACCATGGATGGCCAATATTATCCATTTACATTGTCAATCACACGAAGCAGATGGAAGCCCTCAAAGATTTAGTTCCCGCGCTCAAACTTCTACAACGAAGGACTTACACAAGAGGTTCTCTAAAGAAGGCGAACTAGGAGCAAGCCATAGATCTGATGTGGAATTTAGTGGAAATGTTAGAGAAGCAATATCTCTTTCGATCGAGAAACGCACCTCCTGTTCTCAGACCAAATAAGAGGTCAGGTGCCGCCATTGCTATCAGATCGAGAGAGAGAGAGAGACGAAGGAAAAATCGCAGCAAGGGTATGCGAGTAATTTGACAGCTTGGAGTGGCCATCCAATGAACGAACGAGCGAGCGACCTTGAACAATATGCTCTCCCTTTATCGCTCTTCGAACCTTCTGTCATTGGCGTAGCTTCACCAAGATCTCATATGTCAACCTTCATAAAGCTGATCAAACCCAGCTAAGTCAATTACTTCAATCTCTTGGATCCAGGTTTAATTCCAACCCAATGTTTGATTTCTGTCATTGACTTCTTGCAGCGGAAGAATCGATCTCATTGATCACAAGCTGCCGAACATAAACACGGATCGGATCGATTAAAAATTCAAGATTAAGGAGAACGATGAGAGAGAGAAAGAGAAAGGTACGGAGAGCAATGAGAGAGAGGGGTATGGATGCACTAACAACTGAGTAGTTAAAGAACGCATTCTTTCAGTACGATACAAATGGGGTAGTAATGTACTTTTATCTTAAAATTGTATCTAAAAGATATGTTTTAAAAATGGCTGGATTGATTTGAAAACACATTTTAAAAAATGTACCGGCTTGTAATTTTTCCTTTTTTTAAAGATAACCATGAAAAAAATTAATTTTTTAGTGTTTTACTCATTCTTTCTTCTTTTCCGTTTAATCATACCCAAATAAAAAATATTAGTGATGAAGAGTTGAAGACCGCCAATAATGAAGGCTAAAAATTGATCGATTTTTGCGGGCAAGGTCGTCCGCCCCGCGGCCCAAGGACGGTTTGGGCTGGGCCAAGGTTTTTGGGACCGTCCTTTTGATGGGTAAACCTGCTTCGTATGTCCGTTTTGACAATTTTAGA
The DNA here is from genome assembly GCA_013146195.2 of Codonopsis lanceolata. NCBI lineage: Eukaryota > Viridiplantae > Streptophyta > Magnoliopsida > Asterales > Campanulaceae > Codonopsis > Codonopsis lanceolata. Next base: position 112,416,943 of record CM028382.1, on the reverse strand, counting down.
CTTGTACTAGATGGCACCAAATGGGTCATGTTCATTAAATTGGATTTGGTGAAATCTGGGTCGGTCCTTTAAAAACTTTTTAAATCGCTTTGCACACCTATACTTTTTTAAAACCAATAAAGGCACTTTTGGGCGGATTCGATCAGGTGTGCGCTGCATTACAATTCCAAATCAATGCAACGCGAATGCAATTTGTGCATCGCGAAAAATGACCCAAGTATCATGATTTACTTTTGTATCCTAATTTTGAATTAATGCATCACGAATCTAAATTGATGTATCACAATTTTAAATCAATGCATCACAATGCAATAAATTTTCTGCATTGCGAATCTAGTTTGTGCGTCACGATAAATACATATGTATCAGAATATAAGTTTGTATTATAATTCCAGTTTGATGCATCACAATTCTAAATAATTGTATAGTGAATCTAAATTGACGCATCATGATTCTAAATCAATGCATCACAATTCATCCATTTAGTACTACAATTAACAAGGTTTTCTCTCAACATTTTATCAATACACATATTGTGTTAATATTCTATCCAGCAAAACATACAAATGGGCCACCTAACTTTACCCTTTTTTACAATTCGGCCACCGAAACTTTGAAATATCTATTTTGGCCATCCAACTTTAGTTCTGTTGCAAGCGACCCCATTTTTTAACGGACGTTAGACTCAGACGATAAGTTTGAGTCAAATCCCTATTTTACCCATGTAAAAGGGGTCTAACTGTAAATAATAAAAATGCTGGGTGAAAATGAGGTATGTGTGAGCAATTGAGGAATCTGGGAATTTACAAAATTCTGCCTCCCCTGCCGGTTGTAAAATCAAATAAACAAACAATATCAATCCTAACCCCCATCTTCTCTCTCTCTCTATAAAACCCCACGCCTATCTCTTTCTCTCTCTACAAAACCCCCCAAATTCCACACTAAAACCCAATAACCCCTCTAATTGATCGACAGTGGGGATGGAAAATTTGGGCTACTGTTATTTGCTCCTATACCGCGTGACGACGGTGGAGGCGGAGGATGATGACGATGGTGGGGTTGATACTCGATGATGTATTGGGCAGAAACATGATTCAGAGGGATAAATATCATCGGGCTTATGACCAAATGCACAAAAGAAACAGAGGAACAAGAGCCCCTCTCTCTCCTTGAGTTGTAGGAGCTGTTGGTCGGTGATTTTGGGAGATAGTCGGATCGGAGGCAGAGAACAAGAGTTCGGCATATCTGACGAGGGAAGCGGACGCCGATTGAGGGGGTTGGGGGTGGTCTAACTATGGTTGGGGGTCTTAAAGAAGCTTTATCATGATGGCCATGGCAGGGGCGGTCTTGCATCGATGAATCGTATTCTTCTTGTTGTTGGTGAAAGCATCGTGAGATTCGACCACTAATTGAGAGGGTCCGACAGAATGGTGATGAGGTATGAAAAGGGAAGGAGGGTCTTCTTCTATGCCTTGTAAGAAAGAAGGCGACAGACTGACAGTCCTGTAATTGGCAAGAGGATGATCAAATATGGGAGATAGATCAGGCGGAGATGGTAGTTTTTTAACCGGAATCCCTTTGCTGGATTTGAGGAATTTGGATGAAGACTGGGCAGTGGAGTGGATTTGAGAGAGATCGCACAAAGAAGAGAGAGAGACAGACCCCTCATGGGGTTTTTTCCCTTTTTTTTTAAATGAGGTGTTTTTGGGTTCATCGTTGGGTTAAGTCAGAATCGAAGGAGATTGGTTTTTTGATTTGACGAGTTTTGTGGAATATATGCATTTGTTTTGTTTTGTTTTCCACAGATCTACTTTTCTTCCCCTTTGTTTTTTATTTTCAAGAATCAATAATGAGTTTGAAATAAAAAAAACTCACCAGATCTACTATTTGCTATGCTTACAAATATTGTTTCCATACATTAATGTGATTAGTCTGGAACTATTGGTCTGGATCAGTGGAAGAGAGAGAGAGGACACCAGAGAAGATGATCAGAATTGATATGGGGAGAGCTTGACAAATCAAATTAGTTTTGACATTTTTAATGTTGTTTTTCCTATTTTGCCCCTTAAGTTAACGTTCGTTAAAAAATAGGGTTGCTTGCAACTGAACTAAAGTTTGATGGCCAAAATAGATATTTCAAAGTAAAAGATGGTCGAATTGCAAAAAAAAGGTAAAGTTAGGTGGCCCATTTGTGTGTTTTGTCTATTGTATCCCCACAATTGGCATGATAAATAACATGGGCAATATTTGTTATAGGAGATGAGTTCATCAGTCAAAACTAGAGCTAGAGCATGGGAGTGAACCGTATAATGGAGCCAATCCTATTAGTGAGTTTTTCCCAATGAAAGCTTATTAGTGGTGGAAGCCTTGCAAGCACCTTGGTATGTGGATTTTTTTGAATCATTTGGTGTGTGGGATAAGGCCCTAACTCCCACCAGAAAGAGATAGAAAATAAATCCTTTCGTTTTTCCTATGCAAAAAAAGAATGAATCCTTTAATAGCTGCTTGGGATTGCTGCAGTATCGCTCTCGCCCTCTATTGATTCGAAGACAATTTATGCAGATTTTTTTCCTTATTCCCATAAGACGAGCGATTTGAAGATTTCTCTCTCACGCCTATAGTTGTTGGGGGAATTTTATGAACAATTTTATTAAAGAACCCTTTTCCGGTTAAAAAAACAAATAAAGGAGTAAACGAGTTGAAAACTTTTAAAAATTGACTTATAATTATTTCAATTAGACAATTGGGTCAATTCAGAATACTTGCTTCCCTAATAGACCGTTTGTATTAAATGAGACTTCTTTTTTGCATGGCTGTAGTCACATGACGATTTATCTTTGCACTTGATATCCAGTTTCCTAATTCTTACAAAACATTTCCCATCATAGTAACCGCCTAGCCAAACAGTGTTTTTTTTTTTTTGGTTCATTAAGTTGTTTGTTCAAACCAGTTTATGTGTACCTCAACTAGTCCACATTTCCAACCATAACTGGACGGGGGCAAAATATAGTAAGTACGATGGTGATGACAACAACCTTGTTGATATGAAAAACAAGGTTGCTGGTATGTGCTAAGCAAGTCATACTACAACAAGATTGTTGATTTGGTACTTTTGATACAAATGACATGTTATAACCATAACGCTCAATATCTACTCCATGGGCACACCACCTATGCTATTTCCATGCATTTGAGAATTCTTTCCTAAGTACTAACAATAAGCATCAAACTTAGAAGGATGGCCTGATAGCAGACTCAATTAACCCTTGCAGTTGTCCAATCGGATAATGGTTTGTCAATATTGCATACTAAATTCATTAATAAGTGTTGTATACTACTCATGTTCATGATAGTCACATCATGCCACTAAAATGATGAAATGTGATGCTCTAACGATGTACTACAGTTGGTGTACTGCAACAGTGTTCTAAAAATCGGCTTAGGCGTTAGGTGGCACTCAACCGCCGCGATTTCCTTCAAATCGGCCAAAAACATCGTTTGGTAAAAAATCATGAATTAGTCGCCCTAGTCACCGACTACAAATTGGAAGATGTTGGTGTGATGGCAGAGGTAGATGAAAGGAGAAAAAAATAAAAAATAAAGAGAGAATAAATATTCGCCGACTGTGAATTGGACGACTAATCAAGTTATACCATTACCGCCTCGTCCAAAGTCTTCCTCGGCCCATCAATTTGGACTCGGATCTGATTCGTCGTTGGAGAAAGAAATGGCGAAAACTACAGTGCAGCGATGGCTGGAGCAGGGGGGTTGGAAAAAAAGGGAAGGGGAGGAAGAAGAGACTCTTGATCTTGGTAGAGCAGGAAGGGAAAATACATCTTTGAAGTTTGAACACAATGGAAAAAGAGTTTTTTTTTTCTTTTTGGAAAGGGGTTCAAGTGTTTGACTAGTTGGGTAGGAAGAAAATAAGACGATCAGGTGGGGATTGCACAATGCACCCCTGAGCTTTGGGATTTTGTTAGCTTTGGTCCCTTAAGTTTAGAAACTTATAAACAACTCTAAAATTCATAAATATTATTTAAGTGTTTGTATATGTTTAATTATAGTCGAATTTTACTAATTTACATTGTGTAGTCAATGTGTTTGATGTCGTTAGTGTTTGGTGTATTTTGGAAATTTACATTTAAAAAATTAAGAACTATTGTAATTACTAGTGATGCTCCCCGTGTGTTGCACAATTTGTACACGTGTATAAACATCATATAATCAATTAAATTTGAATAATATACAATTAAAAGTTTAATATGAAAAAATAAACAAAAAATAATAATATGTAAAATTAAAGATAGATCACATAAATTTGAAAAAGTTGTTATAAATTTATTTAGATGTATTTCTTTGTTCAGAAAGGGAGGATTTGATGGAATTGAATAATCTTCGTAATTCGTTAAGTCAATGATTGATAATAGATATGTACCTTTGAATGACAAAATTTGATAGAGATGATAGTATATGAAATTTTGTACTAATGTAATAGCTATAAAAAAATGTTGGTTATTAAAAATATAAACATATAAAAATACATAAATGAAAATTACTTTATTTAATAGTCAAACACAACATATTTTGTTATATCCGAAAAAGGAGAAATTAAAGTTTGGTATAACACTCTAAACATAACCTTAAATTCTAAAATATTGTAGAACAATATTTTATGCAACATAATTTTTATATGACTATTCAATTAAAAAACACAAAAAAAGAAGATTATAAAATGCAACAACATAATTTATACATGACATTTCAATTATATAAAATAAATGAGTAATTGCAAGTCAGTCCTTTCTCTCAAATTTTCAAAAGCATAAGTAGACTGTTTTTTTTTTAAACGAAAAAGTTCACTTTCCTTCAATTGTACCAATAATTCCCAAATCACATAGACGATGTAAAATTCTTCTTCTTCTCCCTCATCGTCGAATTCGTCCGCCCGAAGACGCAAAAAAAAAGGTATGGTGGTTATGTATATAGAAGAAAGAGAGTAGAAAGTTGGGTGGTGAAGAATGGTAGTTACTACATAATTGTGTCTTCACATTCTCTTCTTTCTTCGTACTTCGTTCTTCTTCTTCTACATTTTGTGTTTGTGTGTATGATTCAAAATAAATTTACTTATATGTTTGCATTAGTGTGCATATATTGTTTGATGAATGACCCAAATCGAAATTTATTCGTTTTTAGATACCTTTTTTGAAACTCGATGCATCAATTTTGAATCACAATACATCATTTGTAATTTGTGATGCATCAATTTGGAAGTGGGATGTAGATAAGATACATTAATTTTGAATCATCTGTTGATTGTTTACATGAAAGAAGATAGATGAATGTTTAGTACATTATGATTTAAGGCGCGATACATAAATTTAATTATATGATTTAAATTGATGCATTGATTAAGTGATCTGTAGTGCGCCTTTGGTTCGTTAAGAGTCGTAGTCTTTTCGCTCAAAAAGTGTATTTTACAGTTAAAAAAACATAAAAAACTGTAGCGGTTGAAAATTCACATAGTGGACGTGCCCGGATTTCTCCTTAAAACAAACCAAAAAAAATAGGACTAACAATACTCAAATTTTCACATAACCCAAATTTCTCAATTGATTTCATCCAAGATATTCTTACTTATTAATAATGAACATAAAATATTACTCAAATTATAACCAATCTGACAAAAAAAAAAAACCCAAGCATCTTCCCTTGTCATATAGATAGAGAGAGCTTCTTACTCTCTAACCTAAAAACCACACCCCTACTCACTCTAACTAGGGCTGGCAAAAGTCTCGTTTTTCCCGACCCGATCTAATCCCGACATTTCTCAATCCCAACTATGTTGGGATTTTTCCCGTCCTGACTTATTTCGGAACGGTATTCAAGATAATTATCAATCCCGAATCCCGACCCGTCCCGACTAATATTTTTATATAAATATTGTGAGTGTTAAACAATGTCTATGTTGTGTTTGTTAAAATTACTTAATGGTGTTTGTTAAATTTATTTTCACAATGTTGTATTTTTTTTGTCTATCGCATTTCTACACTTAGTGCAACCCTTCTCCTGTGAGTGAGTGGTGCATTTTATTCATAATTATAGATTCAACAATACATATCATTAATTAAATATTCAAGTATACTTATAAATATATAGTCTGAAATCTTAATCACGATGGAGACATTTTAAAAATATTTTAGTGTTAGAAAATATTTTTTATAAATATTATAGTCGGGATTACGAGATTTTTATCTCCCGAACTGTCGGGATCCCGATTCGGTGGGTCCCGACACTTATCGGGAACGAGATCGGGAAGGAAATTGAAATCTCGAATTCTATCGGGACGGGATCGGAATGAGAGGCATCGGGTCGGGTCCCGTCCTCATTCCACCCCTAACTCTAACCTATATACACATCGACTCGATCACTCTCACTCAATTAAGTCGTCTAAAAGGTCGCCTTTCTTATTTCTATAGTATTAAACCTAGCAAATTCCTCCGATGAACATGAGACAATGACTCCTCATCTCTTCAAACCCTTCGTTTCAAGAATTCATCTGCCGACTTTCCCCAACCAAAGTTGAATCCAATCAAACCATTTCATAGCAAGGTGCGTTAGATTTTTTTTCTATATAAAACAAGTTTTGTAGTATTCAATATTTTATTTCAATTTTTTTAAAATCTTACAGATTAAATTTACTTAGTGAACTGGAAAAAAAAATACATGGCTTATAATAAGAGCAAAGTATTTATGCTTCTTTACCTAGTTATTTTAAAATACGGTTTAAATAAGTCGAGACTTTTATATATTTTCAGTATTTAACGTTATACCCGAATTTTTTATATTTTGAGTATAGAAAAAAATATAGATCTCAAATTTTTGATTTGTATTTTGAAGATATGTTTTTGTTAACATTTTTTATAATTAAAATACGTATATTTTAAATCACATGTATTTAATGTAGTTGTTCACTTCAAAATTGGCCTATTCGTAGCCACTAATTTATTTGCTTTCGGTCTCTACATTTCAAATTCATTTGATTTAATTACATTTGATTTATAAATGTTCATTATTTTGATTTGATAAAACCAAAATTGAGAAATTTGTAGTCACAGTGTATATTAATAAATAAATATAAATATATATTGGTTACCAAGAAATATATATCAGTTTGAAGATCATTAAATCTATATTATAGTATATTAAAATCGGTGAGGACAACTTTAATAATGACACATCACCCAACTTTTGATATTATTGAATCATCAAGCCTCCATATCACTTGACTTGAGACTTTTTATTTTCTAGCTATTAGCTAAAAGTAATAATTAATAGTAATAGTTAATATGATATTGTGATATTAATAATTTACTATTAATCTCTTATATTATTAATAACTAGTTTTTTTAACCCGTGCGTTAAACACACGTGAACTAAATCATACATAAACAAAATAAAGAGGATAAAAAATGTTAAAGGATAAAATAAGAAGAATCGGTTTATTAACAATTACATATAAGTATATCAATAATCATTATAGATTTTTAAAAAAATCTTTATATACAACATTTGCAATCTTATTAGTTGAGTTTTCATTTCACCGCATATCAATATCTAGTTTCTTTAAAAAGTGACGTACGGCTACGTGTAATTATTGACTTTGACACTTGTTAATTGTTATTACATATGAAACCAGCAATGGTAATTGTCTTTTTTGGAACATGAAAAACAATCTTATATCGGATGGAGTTAATGACAATTTTAGAATAAAAACATTTTCTCCAACATTGTTTCATTTCAAAAAATTTGTTTCAATAAAATGATCCCCAATATTTGTAATGATTAGTCTTGTTCTATTGCACAACCCTATAGCACGATCAATGTTTCTCAATAACATTACTGGAACACTAATTTTAAGTGTCAATTTATGACCTGACAACTCTGAACACTTTATACCATTCAAAAACTTTGTAGAATGAATGTCTTCAAACAAACTTGAATTTTTTCCGCCCTACAAATAAAATCTGAACTCAAATAAGTTTTTCATTTTGAATGATTACTTTTATTAAATTATTTTGTATTTTATGAATAGATAAATTTTTGATAAGAAAATAAGCTAAAATAAAAAGTAACGAAATTATTTTAGTAACCTAAGTTTAAATTGTTTTTGTTTTATTGACTCCGTAACTATTATTTTTTGTTCCATCAAATATTTTTATTTTAATAACATATTTTTGTTTTACTTTATAAGAATTTTTTAAAAACTTTTGTTCCATAAATTATTTTTTACTAACCTCCGCATTAAATTATTTTTGTTTTGTTGATTCTGTAACTTGTATTTTTATAGTAACTTGTTCCATAAATTATTTTTATTTTACTAATCTCTTATATGTTTGTTTTCTTGACTCTGGAACTATTATTTTTGTTTTAGTTACTATTTTTTGTTTACAGAGAGAAAAAAGTTTAAACATAATTAAAAACGATAAGATGGTGGTGATGATAGAGAAAATATGGAGAAGTCATGAGAGAGAAAGAGAAATACAATCAGAGGAGAGAAGATAGAAGAGAGAAAGAGTGGAATGGTAACTCAAAAGTCAAAAATTCAAAAGTGTGATTTTGGAGGGATGAATATACCTTTGTCATTATATATAGTAGTATTATTACCAAAAGATGAACTAGCACGAGCTAGCTCATCCTTATGGAATGGACCATGGGCATGTGAGGCATTCTATCTCAACAAAAGAAGTTAACAAGTTCGAGGAAAGCTACGTTTGGTTATCAATTAACAGTCACTCAATCACTTCTTGGCACATGATAAGTTTCCTCTACCACATAAAAAGTCATTGTTCCAATCCTCATCCGATGCAAAAGTTCTCTCAAAGTTCGATTTCAAGTCAGGTTTTTGGCAACTAGGTATTACATCTGAAGATAGGCCAAAGACTGCGTTCTGCATCCCTGACCATCATTACCAGTAGAATATCATGTCATTCGACTTAAAAAAAATACCCCATCCACCTTTCAAAAAGCAATGGTAACCATTTTTGAGTCAATTCTTTCCAATACACTGGTTTACATCGATGGCATACTCCTATTCTCCCCTAATGAAGAATCCCATGTAGCCTTACTCTCTCAGTTCCATTCCCTGGTAACTCATTATGGTATCATGTTCTCGGAAAAAAAAAATAAGTTGGCGTTTCATCCATTGATTTTCTAGGAATGAAGATATCTAACGGTAAATACCAGCCCCATCCCCACATTGCTCAAGAACTACACAGGTTCCCAGATTCACTATCTCCACAGAAAGAAATCCAGCAGTTTTTTGGACTAGTCAACTATATGGCAGATTTTTACCAAAGCTATCTACCAATACAGTATGGCTGTTCCCCATGCTGAAAAATGATATCTCTCCTTGGACTACAAGACAAACTGAAGCTGTCAAGTCAATCAAACAGCTGGCAAGCACAATGCCCCCTTTAAAGATTCATGCTTCATCAGAAAAAAAGTTCCTTCAGACAGACGCAAGTGACGAATATTGGCCAGCGGTCCTTCTTGCCCAAAGTGAAGATAATCAGAGAACAATATGTGGATACAAAAGTGCTACATTTAATCCATCAGAACATCACTACCATTTCACGTTCAAAGAAATCCTTGCAGTCAAAAGGGAAATATAAAATTTTCAATTCCATCTAATCGGGCATGACTTTCAAGTCGAGATGGACATGTCATTTTTCCCCCGCATACTCCAATTCAAGCGAAAGATGCTTCCCCATGCACAACTTTTAAAATGGTCAAATTGGTTCTTTCAATGGAAATTCACTGTCAAACATATCAAGGAACATCAAATGTCCTTGCAAACTTTCTCTCAAGGCCAAAAGAGAATAAAAAGGTATGTAGAGTTTCCAAAGAAACCAACCTTGAACACAACTGCAATATCATCCCAATGGTGTTCTCCATCAATGAAGCCCCTTCTTCCTCCTCCAACCTCGAGACACCAAAACTGATCCCTGTCCTTTCTCTCCCTGGTGAAATAACATAAGCTATTGCAGACATAGCACTCAAGCAGAGGGCCACTCCAAATTACCAAAATTTCCTTACTATTCTTCTCCACCACCATGGTCTCTTCATGAAAGGACTCAAGTTCCATCTTGACTATCCTTTCCTCAGTATCTTCCATATCCATGACCTGTTCCGATTCCCTAAAGAAGCACTCTGTTTCTTTTGGTATTTGTTTGAAACATCTACCATAGGAATCTCGTTTAATTCTATTAAACTCCTCTCATACCTCTTCAAGTGCCAGCTTGACAATGTCCCACCCCACTCCCATAACCTGTTCAAACTATTCCAGTGGTTTCTTCCAGCTCACCAATGGACACAACAGTTGTCTCCCTGTCGCAAACCATATGTGACCATAATGTTCCGGAGACCATGCTCATACCTCCCCCCCACAACCATCAGAAATCAAGGACATTCATTTGTCTATCATGCTCACATGGTATTCATTTTTTATTGGTCTGATATTAATCCAGCAGGGTCCACTTGCGCAATGTGCAACTTTGAACTTTTCATGAACACAAAAAATGCTCTCACCCGAGCCAACATGATCAATCCCCAAACCGTCCCCTCTCATATCATGTTAGGAGTACAAGCCTGGACAGATGACCACACCGTGTCATCCAAGTGGATTGATGCGCTCGACTAATGGGGCATGTCTTACATTATCCCAAGTTTTGAAACATCTGAATCTGTGGATAATGAGAACCCGAGTTTTGATGATAACAGTGACGGATCTTACCCCGATCCATACAAAGATACCCATCTCATTTGGATTCTCGTCGGTAGACGTCATTACTTACATCATTGTATAATTATTACTTTCTAGATGTCATTTCTTACATCATTGTATAATTATTGCTCTATTCCAGAGCCCTATATAAAGGGCCTTCAACCTTCATTTGTAATCAGATGAAGAAAATAAAGAAATATATCTTCTAAGTTAAAGCCGTGGGACTGGGCTCCATGGATTGAATAAGCTTTTGTAATAGAGACCATCCTGCGTCCATCGTAAGTTGGGTAACTCATGAAGGATATCAAAACCAATGAGGAGGTCTTTTCCATATGAACTTGAGCCTAGCAGTCTATACTTAATGACACACTTGGAAAATAATCTGATGTGGCTTCCAAAAACTGGCAGGGAGTATTTTTGGATTTAGTTTTTAGCAACTGGGTATTATACCTGAAGATAAGCCAAAGATTGCGTTCTGCATCCCTGACTATCATTACCAGTGGAATGTCATGTCATTTGACTTAAAAAATGTCTCATTCGTCTTTCAGAAAGCAATGGTAACCATTTTTGAGCCAATTCTTTCCTTTGGTCATCAATTACCAATCATTCAATCACTTCTTGGAATTAGCATGCGCTAGCTCCTCCTTAATGCTCCTTCTGGACTCTCTCTCTCTCTCTCTCTCTCTCTCTCTCTCTCTCTCTCTTTTTGTAAACCACCCAAATGGAAGATGACAATGGCTCCTTGCGCTTCTAATTTTAATCACGATGCATCTATTTGGGAATCACTATGTTACATAATTAAAAAGCATTTATTGCGACAGCGATGCATAATTTTGTACATTGCGATGCATACGGAAACTTTGTGTGCGCACCTTGGTTCAGTTAGTCTATTATTGTTATTTTACACTAAAAATGTCTTTTTCCAATCAAATAAATGTAAGGGAGTTTACAGGTTACATATTAATGGGGACCTGACAAGTAAGTGCAGCTTAGTGGTAAGACGCTTCACTCATACCTAATAGGTCGTGGGTTCGAGTCATTCAGAGGGTAAGTGGGGAACCACTATTGATCCTCTTTAAAAAAAAAAAAAAATTAATGGGGACCGACCGATTATCATCCTAATTTATTATTCCAAAATTTTCTAGGCCGAATTTAAATGAATTGTGTATGACCAAACCAGGAAGTGGATCCGTCAAGACAGATGATACAATCCAGCCCAAATCAATTACCACTAAACTAAACCCAAGAAAATGTTCTTTTGGTGAGTTATTTAGATATTCCATCCGTTCCGAGTAAAAAAGTTTTTGTTCGAAAGTCAATTTTTTTTTTAAGAAAATGATATTTTTAGTAACTCATTAGCAATAAAGTTATATTTTTATATCTTAATTTTTGAAAGTGGACTTTTTAAGTAAAACATTCCAAAATAAAAATAGTAAATTTTTTTTATCCAAAACGGAAGAAATATGAGTTTGTTAATACACCACTGATTTTCCCATGTTAATATCCTTTTGCGTGGTGGGTAAAGGTTACATTGTTCGTTTCGATTAAAATTTGACTCAAACAAGTTAATCTAATTAAAGCTAATAGTTGTATTGACCTCTACTCAAACTTTTCTTATAGGTTTACAAAGTCATTTTAATCAATCAAGTTATTGAAGAAATTATAATACTCAACTTTACCCCCTCTCCCTCCCCCCCCCCTGTTCGTTGACTTTTACTTTTGCGAGGTCAAGTGTACTCATAACAAGGTCAAACGACCTCTCCGAATTCACATCAAAGAAATCCTACTTGCCCTCCCAACTATCCAACACTACATTGACTTTTCAAATTAGGGGTTTGTTTGAATATAAAATGAGAAAAGTATTAAAGTAAAGCAAATGGGTCTAGACATTTATTCTTCGTGATACAATAATTGGAGGATAATGATGGAATAATGCAATGTTGAATAAATTAAAATTTGTGTACAATAAGTGCTTTAACGTATTGTATTATACATTATTTTCATGCATTGAACCTTCAACGTTTTGAGCTCAAAAGATCTTTTTATTATGCATGACCGACGCCTGGTCACAAAGAACTAGAGTCATACTCAAAAATCTATGGATGTGGGTTTTACAATTTTTATTGGAAACATTTTCGATCAAGACCCGTTTGATATCTCGTTTAAGTCACACTTAAGTTCATTAACGAGGGTATCACACACTCTCTCTCATGTGACACATTTCAAAGTCTTGAACATTAAAATGACAGAGTCTAAGCATAACTCATGCAATGACCCATCAAGCATCGGTATTAAAAACACAACAAGCCCACAACAAATGTTAGTGCGTATCGGTGATCACCAATAAAACACAAATTTTCTACGACCACCAAATGTGAACAGTTTTAATTCTAAATATTTTTCTGTATGACCAATTCTGTTTATTGAAAATGAATATATGGATGGCTCTTGGTGGGCTAAAAGAGTCGAACATTCTTCAACCCAAGGAATCATCAAAAGCCTTTCCCCTTTCAATTTGTGGTTCGCTTTCGACGGAATCTATTTAAAGAAGAAAATCAAATTTTAATGCAATAATTGAGGCATTCATGCATCTGAAGAGTAAATATATTTCTGCACCAAATTAATAAATAAAGCAAAACAAAATTGATTCAACCACCTCTTTTTCTGGTTATCCTCAAGTTTTAAAATTGGACACATTCGTCGTTATCAATTTGTGACATTGTACATGTTCTATTGTTCTTCTTCCCTCCACTCACCCACCCAGCATACCTTTGATTTGACATTTATTGGACCAAGGGCACCTCCAACCGGATGTTTATTCAATAATATGAAAAGGTTTATATCATTGGAGGATAATTGGTAAAAGGTTGATGATTTTGAAAAATTGATTTTTATCAATAGGTCAATATTTATAATAGTGTAAATTGATTTACTCTCTTCGTTTATCCAAAAAGTCTCATTTGAAAAGTTTAATTATTAAGGGGATATATAAATATCATTAGAGTTAGTTATAATTAGAAAAATAGTTAAGCAAAAATAATGTGCTTACAACATAAATGAAGGGTAGAGATTAAATATTATATAAATTGTAAGCATAATTTTCGAAAATATACTCTTAAAATGAACATCTCAAAATAATACAGTGAACTTTTTGTCTGAAATGGATGAATTATTACTTAATTTGTGTGCTCAATTAATACATATGGAATAATAGTAGTAATTTCGTATATATTTATATACTACATCTATCTCAGATAAATGTTCATACCTTTTATTTTGGGATGTCTCAACTAATGTTTTTAAAAATTTTTGGTGTATTATTTTCTACTCACTCTGTCTCGGATAAATATTTCTAATTTTTATTTTGGGATGTCCTAACTAATGTTCCTTAAAACTTTTGGTGTACAACATTTCTACTATTTTTCCTAATATATCCTTTTAGTTAATACTATCATTATTGTACATCTTAGAGAGAGAGTGAGTGAGTGTAAGGGTACATATTTAATTAATGAGAGAGAGTGTGTAGGTAATGAATATTATTATCACAACATATTTCACAACCTATTATTAACTATATCTTTTAATCTTTGTGTTTTGTCGACTAGGAAATATGAATTTTTTTTTTACATTCGGTTAGGCGGTTGGATTTTTTTAAATATTGTAGTTTTAGGTACGTGAGTTGAGAAAAGTGCCGTGGCCGGCGGCAATGGAGCTAGAAAATAAAAGCAGGTCTGGAGTGGAGCCCATTGCAGAATCCAGACTTGAAAGGAGTAAAAATATCATTGAACAAGTTGTGTCTGTACTAGGTGTTCGCGGTGGCCGGATGAGTGATGACATGAAGAAGGGAACGCGATTCAAGGCTCTGCAGATTCCAAAAACCACTGCAACAACCGACAACCGTCGTGGTTTCCCTTTCTCTCCCACCGGAAAATTCATTTACTTGCATTAATTTTCTAGTCATTACTCATTATCCGTGAGATAAATGTATTAATATTAAAGATTTGATCACTTTAATATTTTAATATTTAAAAAAATGAGTTATTCCTCTTCTGGTTTGAAACAACTTTTTAACTTTATTTGACAGTAGAGATATATATATATATATATATATATCGGTGAGGAGCATTATGATTGTGTCACATCACCACCTTTGAATAAATCTTCATTCTAAAATATCCATGTAAAAACTTTTGGTTTTTTAACCATTAGCTAATAATAATACATAATAATAATCAATATGATAAGGGGTATTAATATTAGTATATATAACTTCTTCTATTATCAATAGTAGAAGACTTATATTTAAAAGCTTTTACAACTAACATTACTTCTAACCAATGTGTAATAAAACTCTTCAAGGTTAGATATTATTTTTAATGACATACTTTTAACATCATACTGTAATTGTGTTCGATTTATAAGGTGGTCGGTCACACACTACCTCTGGGCACCAACATTATCCATGGACTTTTGGATCGGCTTGTGGTAAGCTTGATAACCCAAGGTGCTGCGTGCTCAATGGGCCAGTGTGTGGGCTGCACGTAGCGTATTGGGCTTTCGGGTTCAGGGCATTATAAATGGTATCAGAGCGGGTCCCGGCCAGAAATATGAGAAGTGCTATGTGGGCCAAAGTGCTACACAGCAGAAGGTGGGAGCCACCTCTTGATCCTTATACGAGCCACCTCTTGAATCCTGCATCGCCAGGGGGTATGATTCGGCCTTGACGAGGACGTCAAGGATTTAAGTGAGGGAGATTGTAACACCCCATCTCACATCGAGTAGGTGTGAGAATTGTGTTCGATTTATAAGGTAGTCACACACTACCTCTGGGCACCAACATCATCTATGGACTTTTGAGTCGGCTTGTGATGAGTTTGATGACCCAAGGTGCTGCGTGCTCAGTGGGCCAGTGTGTGGACTGCACGTAGCATACCAGGCTTTCGGATTCGGGGAGTTACACATACTTTAAGTTTCGATATCTTATTCATCCAAAATTTTATTTAGACAAATAAATATATCATTTCGATGTTATTGCCGAGTAGACACATTTGCATAATTACTTTTGTCAACAAACAAATTACACGTAAAGAAATTCGTGCCTCAAGTTGCACAATTTTCTTTCACTAAAAATACTAATTTTTTTAATAAGTATTATACTTTAACTCTTGATATCTTATTCATCCAAAACTCGATTTGGACAAACAAATATATCATTTCGATGCTCTCACCGAATAGAACACATTTGCGCAATTAACTTCGCAAATAAACAAATGACACGTAAAGAAATTCGTGCCTTAAGTTGCACAATTTCTCTCACTAAAAACACTATTTTTTTTAACAAGTATTATACTTTAAGTCTTCATATCTTATTATCCAAAACTTGATTTGGACAAATAAATATATCATTTTGATACTCTCACCGAGTAGAACATATTTGCACAATTACATTCGCCAACAAACAAATGACACGTAAAGAAATTCGTGCCTCAAGTTGCAAAATTTCTTTCACTAAAAACAATAATTTTTTAACAAGAGATGAGATGTATTCCACATTAGTTAGAAATTGATGTTGGTTTTAAAAATACTATTATTAAGTACCAATAGAAGAGATGCACCATACATTGGTTGGAAAGTGATGTTGATTTTCAAAGTCACTAGAAAACCAAAAGTTTTGTAGTTTTCACATCTGCTTTAGAATGAATATTTATCCAAAGGTGGTGAGGTTGTACAACCATAGTGCTTCTCACCAACTTTATATATATATATACATACATTTGATAATTTTTTTTTACCATTATTACCAATAGAAGATGTATATTTCACATTGATTAGAAAATAATTTTGAGTTTAAATTATTTTATATTATTACCAATAAAAGAGATGTATAACACATTGTTTAAAAAGAAAGTGTTAGATTTTAAAGTCTTTAAACTAAATACTTTCACTTTTACAATAGATGTATCTCACATGATTACAAAATATTCTACTATTATTACCAACTAGTGTTTGTACCCGTGCGTTTAAACGCACGGCATATATGTTTTTCAACTAAATTATACATACAAAATTAAAAGTATAAATTAGGGGACACTGCTTAACTAAAAATATATAACAATAAGATTAGTCATTATAGAATTTGAAAATTAATCATTTTCCACAACATAATTTTATATATGATTATTCAATTGAAAAAAAAAAAACCAAACACCAAAATGATCATTTAGTAACACTATGATTTTGACATAGATCAAATAATTCAAACTTTAACATTACTACATCCGTCCCAGAAGAAAGGATGACGATAATTTAAAAATGGATGAAGATTTCATTTCAATAATTTTTGGATGGACACAAAGGGAACGCTGAATAATAATTTTTGGTCGAAAGAAGTATATATTTGTTGATTAAATATTATCTAATAGAAAAAGGTAATAATATGTACAGTTGGCAAAAAAAAATCATTAAATACCATGTTAATTACGTGCTCTCTCCGTTCCGGGTAAAAAGTCATTGTTTGAAAGTCATACTTTTGAAAAAAATTATACTTTTAGTAGTCCGTTAGTAATAAAATGAATAATTGCGGGCCGGTTCTTTATTTGAAAATTATAACCTCTCTGGTGCATTATTTTTTATCCAACCTCGTAAGTCCTTTTTTTCTTCCTAAAATGCCCCTCCTCCTGTTGATGAATATCAATCACCAGAGTTGACACGAATTTAAAAAAAAAATAGATCTAAAAATATAGGACTTAACATTTTAATTAGTTCTGTTTCAATTTTTTTTCATAGATCTGGATAATTTGAGCTTGTTAATTTTAAAGTTGGAACTTTTCTAAATTATATATTGAAAAATTATTTTGATTTTGTTAATTTATTTTTACATCCTCTAATTTTTCAGACCTGCTTACTTAAAGCACAGATGTAGATCCGAAATTTTTAGATATGTAATCTATGAGAAGTACATAACTTTATTTTTAAGAAAATAAAATTATAAATATAGATCCTAACTTTCTAGATCGATTTAATTTATTTTTTTAAAGATCTGGGTAAACACTAAGTCAAAGTATTTTAACAGCGAATGAAAATTTTTTTTTGAAATAAAATGCAAAAACTAAACCATATATATTGGGCAAAGAATACAATATATATTTCTCATGTACAATAGGACTTTTGAAATGTGAATGATGCTCACAAGCATGATTGACACAAGTATCAAGGAATGTAAAATGTCATTTTATATGGATTAGTGTGAAGTGTAATGACACATTTAATTTTTTTAGATAGCATGTAAAGTTGTACCTATATTAATAAATGGAGAACATTCTATTTTTAGAAAGAAAGTTTTGGCGGGATATTTCCTTTTATAGATGCATCTACCTTTATATATATATAGATAGAAGAGATGTATTACACATTGGTTAGAAATATTGATGTTTGTATTAAAAATACTATTATTAATTACTAATTGAAAAGATGCATCATGCATTGGTTAGAAAGTAATGTTGATTTTCAAAGTTTTTTGATAAAAGATTTCTACTATTATTATCAATAGAAGATGTATATCCCACATTAGTTAAAAATGATGTTTATTTTTAATTATTTTAGATTATATAAAAGACTTACTATTATTAGCAAAAGAAGATATATATATATATATATATATATAACATATTTGTTATAAATTGATGTTGATTTTAAAAGTCTTTAAATAAAAAGACTTCTATTTTTATCATTAATAAAAGAGAAGAGAAGAGATATATCCCATTATATAGAAAGAGATGTTGGTTTTAAATATTTTTTTAGATAAAAAACTTCTACTACTATTGCCAAATGATGAGATGCATTACATATTGGTTAGAGAAGATATACGTATTAAAAGTCTTTTTATAAAAAGACTTAATATCAATAGAAAAAATATGTATTTCACATTAGTTAGGAAAAGTGATATTGATTTAAAATATTTTTAGATAATGTACATTGCATTGGTTACAAAAAGATCCACATTATTTAGAAATATATATTGGTTATAAAATTCATATATAAACGAGTTTTTATGTTATTATCAATATAAGAGATGTATCACACATTGTTTACAAAGAGATGTTGGTTTCAAAACTATTTAAGATAAAATACTACTAGTATTATTATTTTTATGTTATAACCAATAGAAGAAATGCATCCCACATTGTTTAGATAGAGATGTTGATTTTAAAATTTTTTATATAAAAGACTATTATTATTATTACTATAGAAGAATGTATTTTACATTTGTTGGAAATTAATGTTGGTTTCAAAAATACTATTATTACCAATAGAAAAGATGTATACCACATGGTTAGAAATAGATGTTTGTTTTAAAAGTTTTTAGATATATAAAAGTTTTAAACATTTATTACCAATAGAAATAGAAAAGATGTATCTCATATTGTTAGAATATGAAAATGGTGTATCTTACATTGTTTAGAAAAAGATGTTAGTTTTAAAAGTCTTATAGTAAATACTTTTATTCTTATTACCAATAAAAGATATGTATTTCACATTGTTTAAAAATAAATGTTGGTTTAAAAAATCTTTAGATTAAAGACTTTTTGTTACAAATAGAATAGATGCAAGTATTTCACATTGGTTACAAAGTATCTACTATTATTATCAATGAAAAAGATGTATCACGCATTAGTTATAAATTAATATTGGTTTTAAAAATACTATTATTACCAATAGAATAGATGTATCATACATTTGGAAGAGGGTAATGCTTGTTTTTAAAGTCTTTAAATATAAGATTTCTATCATTATTATTAATAGAATATGTATATCTCACATTGGTTAGAAAATGATGTTGATTTTAATTTTAGATAAAAGGCTTTTACTATTATTACTAATAGAAGAGATATCCTACATTTGTTAAAAAATGATGTTGGTTTTAAAAGTCTTTAGATAAAAGAATTTTACTTTTATCATCAATATAATAGAAGAGATGTATCCCACATTATTTAAGAAGAGATGTTAGTTATACAATTTATAAAATAAAAAACTTCTACTATTATTACCAAATGAGGATATGTATTACACATTGGTTAGAGAGTGATGTTGATTTTAAAAGTTTACAATTATTAGCAATAGAAGAGAAGTATTTCACATTAGTTATAAAAAGTGATATTGGTTTAAAAAATTTTTAGATGATGTATATCACATTGATTACAAAGAAATATATCTCACATTATTTAGAAATGAGTATTGGCTATAAAAATCATTAGATAAAAACATTTTTTGTTATTACCAATAGAAAATATGTATCTACATTGTTTAGAAATGAATGTTGGTTAAAAAGTCTTTTATCTACTATTATTATTACTAATAGAAAATATGTATACGACATGGTTAGAATGTGGTGTTGGTTTTAAAGTCTTTAGATAAAAGACTTAAACTTTCATTACCAATAAAAATATAAAATAAGTATCTCACATTGTTTAAAAATGAATTATGATTTTAAAAGTTTTTAACAAAATGACTTCTAATATTATTATCAAGTTAAATGTTAATTTTAAAAGTCTTTAGATAAAAAAAAATTACTATTATTATTAATAAAAAATATGTACCTCACGTTAGTTAGAAACTTATATTAATTTTAAAAGTATTTAGGTAAAAAAATCGTTTAATATTAGTAAAAATTGAAAAAAAAAAATTATAACCATAAAAGAGATTAACAATCTAATTATATATATATATATATAACTAGTTGTTTTAAAATTCCTAGATTTATTAATAAGTAAATACTCATTTCATTGCACAAAGGAGTTTTTGTAGTAAATTTTATGAGAAAGGAAGAGGCAGCTGCCGTTACCATTATGGAGTCAAATGATGGCCAAAAAAGAGTAAAAGACGAGTAAAGAAACACTCTGCCCCTGCCTGCGTGCTTGCTAATGTCTCAATCTTAGACTTATATTCATGCATTTTCCCCAAACATAAATGCGATGACGTCTTCTCCAATAATTTGGCAAGTCGTTATATGGGTTCTGCATCGAAGATGATTAAACTCTTTCTACAGTTTTTAATTTCATACAAACAAAAATTTTGATATATCATGGCACAAAAATATTTATAATAGTGTTAAATAATTTTTTAGAGTATGTGTACATATCGAAAACGATAATTATTTAAGAATTAATGAAATAATATGTATGAATAATTATGTAAATAGAATGTAAAACTGGATGAATTAATTTATTACTTATTCCAATTTAACTCAAATTTTACCAAACCCACCCAATTAACATTAACAGGTGTCTCGGCAAGTAGTCGTGTTTTGTTTTGAAAAAGTGGTGTAAGAAATTTGACCAAAGCTGGCCACGAGCCGAGGCCCACCTGATAACGATAGATACTTCAACAAACCATTGAGATATTTTGAAGCGTCCGTAGTCGGCACCAGGTGGAAGAATCTCGGAACTCACCTCTTGACTTTTCTCCTTTACGTCTATATTACTTTTCACGTTGCAAATGCAAGTAATTGCAACGTGGAAACATTTGTGTCTTGTTTCCCACAATACTTATGACAGTTGTACACTGATTCTTTAACGAAAGTGTAAATAAAGTCGTTGATTTGGTAGAAGGATTTGTGTAAAAGTACGTTTAATGATGGTATTTATTTATAAATATTAAAATTAAATTTTGATATTTATTTATTATTCTTTTCGTTCTTAAATTATTATCTTGGTTGACTTGACACATGTATTAAAAAAACAATTGACTTGATTATTTATATTGGTTTAATGTGTATTTTCCTTTAAAGTCTATGTGTATATGACCCATAATTAAAATATGGTGAAAAAGTAAGAGTAAAGTTGTAAAAATAATAATGTTCTAAAAAGGTAAGTTTCAAACTGAATAATTATTTTGGGACGAACGTAAAAGGAAAGGAGAACGATAATTTAGGGACGGAGGAATGATTATTCATAGGTATTAAATAATCTTTTATCACCATAGGTATTAAAATTTAATATAATAATAATTTTGAAAACATTATATTCAATGACATAAATATATAATCAAAATGAAGGATATTAAAATTAAGTGTGATGCTAGGGAGGTATCAAATTTGATTCTTTCCCTAATATCACACCTAATTTTTATATCGTTTACTTTAACCATTAGAGAGTCTAATACTTTTACATAAATATCAAAAATTGGTTTTGATCTCTATCATTGGATTTACCTTAAAAATAAAAAAATATTAGGAAGATAAATTATTAAAGTGAAATTTTTTAAAAATGTGTAGATGACAATTAACCCAACTAAAAAATTGAAAAAAAATTAAAAAACAATGGAGATGCTTTTATAACAGATTTACTGTGATTCTCAGTAAGAGTATAATAGTTGTCGGTGACATTAGAGCCCATGCTCCAAATTACGTGCTCCTCTCGTTCCTAAAATTTTTCATGTTTTTATTTTGTCATTCCCCCAAAAGATTATCTTACTTGTAAATTTTCTTTGTAAGACAATAATCTTACTACTTTTCTTTATGTTTTAATTATGATCATATACATATAAGTTTTAATAGAATTTACATATTATACTAAATTATTAATATTTACAATCAAGTCAAATGTTTTTTTCTTTAATTCGTTTGTCAATTCTGAGACTGATAAAATATTTTATAATTTAAAATATAATATTATGTATTTGGTGGTGTTGGAGAACCTTGTATGAAGAGACGAAGAAGAAGAGAGGATAACGAGCCTTTGCTGGAAATAACATATTTGTCTTTGGGAAAAGCTTCACTTGACAAGCACATGATCAATCAATTAACGGTAAATATTTGATGGCACCAATAGTAAGGATCAAAATGAAAGACTTAAAATTAGTGGTGCATATTTCGAAATAGAGACTGTGGGTACACTTAACCCTATCTCACGATAGATGATGCCGGCAAAAATCTCAATCCCCAATAATTAGACCGACCTCGGACTAGTCTCTCGGAGACGCAACTGAAAGCCAAGTCGAAGAACGGCACTTCAACAACGCACCAGGTGTCAAAAAGCAAGTGGGCCAACGATTACAAGCCTAACTTGACTGGGTCCAAATATGAAACCCAAGTTGGCAAATAGGATTAATGGCTGTTTATTACAGTGAATCTGTTATAATAGTAATTTGAAGTTTGGATTACAATTCGAGATTTGATTAATATTCTACTTTCCATGCAAACAAATGTTAAAAAAGCTTTTTATGCAACGAAAATTTGGAATGTGCTGTCCATTACAAATTACATTCCAAATTGCACCACAATAACTCATGCTTAATTTTTATTTATTTTTATATGAAAAATTAATTTTAATACTTAATTGTTCCCAAAATAAAGTACTCCTATTTAACTCTAAATTGCCAAAAAAAAAAAACTTGAACCTTAAATTGTAATTATAGTAAGAGTGGTTCTCCTCTGATACAATATTAAAGATCTTAATTTTTAAGAGATGATATCTCACTCTCTCGTAACTCACATGGCGGATCAAGAGTCTATCCAACATTAATTGTTGTAGTGTACAATTATACTAGTAAAACCACATTTAGTGAGGGGCCGTTAACTTTTTTGTTTATTTAGAAAAGGATAATGTTTGGGCCATTTTTATTTTACATCAAAATATGGTTACTCTGTGATGTGGTACACTTTTATTGGTTGGAGTGCTGAAACCCACAAAATATTCAACCAATTAGAATATGCCATGTACTTATATTTTAGTGTAAAATGAGAGTGACCCTCGTATTACCCGAAAAGGCGAAAAATATAATTATCTTTCAATTTTAGTGAACAATTTCGTCTCTGTTTCTACGTCCTCACGCTTCCCCTGCAGCCGCTGCCCCCCTTTTCCTCTATAAATACCTCACAAAACGCCTTCGTTCAAACCATCTCAAATTTGCAACCCTAGAGAAAAGCATTCGATAGAGAGAGAGAAAAATCAAATTCTTGAGGTTTCCGTTAGCCGCTGCGGAAATCGAAGAACAAATTTATCTGCAGTAGCGACTCCTTAATCTCTCGATTTTTGACTATTTTTCTTACGCGTATTCACTTTCAAACAAGAAGGAAAAATGGCTCGCTCTTTCTCGAATGCTAAGTTCGTTTCGACTTTTATCGTAGATAGGCTCTCCGTTGTTGTGAGCAGGTAATTCAGAGAGTTTTGAGCAATTTTCATCTTTATCTTACATCTCATATTTTTTCTTATTGAAGATTATTTTGTTTGTGATGTTGAATTATTGATTTTTGATGTTGATGAATTAAATTGCAGGCGTGGATACGCGGCGGCATCGTTAGGTGAGGTGCCCGGAAGCGGAGGAGCAAGGAGCTCGGTGATGATGAAGAAAGGAGGAGAAGAGGCGACTAAAACGACATCGTGGGTACCAGATCCGGTGACTGGTTACTACAGACCGGAGGGCGTTGCCAAAGAGGCTGACGCGGCCGAGCTGAGGGAGATGCTCTTGAAGCAGAAAACTCGACGGCACTAGATTGCTCCGATATAAGTGGAAGGAAACTGGAACAAATCTTTCTTGTTAGCAAGAGAATTAGTTATGATGGCTTTCCTTTTAACTCAATTGGGAAGACAAATTTATTCTTTAAAGAACAAGGTTAATACGGGCTCTCGTGACTTAGAAAAATTATACACTTCCGTTCTTCGATAGTTTATATGCCACCATTCTAATGGCTCCTCTGTTGTTGTTCCCTTTGTTTTCTGAATTGATGAATAATAATACAAAGTATTTTCTCATACATAAATGGTAGTTTTGTTTCTCTTTATATTGTCAAAATCTAAAAATAATTTACTAATGTATCCACAAAAGAAACGGTGAAATTATAAACAAGAAAAAGCTACTCCCTCCCGAAAATTAGTCCTTTTTTATTAAAACATTGAATAAATATTAATAAAACTTGCATATATTTAAGAAAATCTAAATATTGTTTTATTGATAATATTCTTAATACTAAATAGCTATTAAAAAATATATATTATTATTAATAATTAGTTTTTTAACCCGTGCGTTAAATGCATGTCAACAAAATCGTGCATAAACAAAATAAGAAGGATCGGTTTATTAACAATTACACATAAGTATATTACTAATCATTATAGATTCTAAAAAATATTTTTATACACAACATTTATTGTCTTATTAGTTATATCAATATCTTTAAACCAAAATAATTTGTTACTCTAAAAACTACGACATATAATTGTCTATGACTAAATACTGGGGTTTTTTTTTTCTATCTAGAAGAGATCTGCATACAATTATTGACTTTGAAACTTATTAATTGTCATTACATATGATATCCGCAATGTAAATCGACTTATCTGAAACTTGAAAGATAGTCTTATATTGGATAAGTTAATGACAATCTTGGGAAAAAAAACATTTTCTCCAACATTGTTTCCTTTCAAAAATTTTGTTTCAACAATGTGATCCCCAAGATTTATGATTATTAGTCTTGTTCCTTTGCACAACCTGCAGCATGGTCAATGTTTCTCAATAGCATTACTGGAACACTAATTTTAGGTGTCAATTTATGACCTGACAACCCCGAATATTTTATACTATTCAAAAACTATATATAATAAATGTCTTGGAACAAACTTAATTTTTTTTCCGCCCTTCAAATAGAATGTGAACTCAAATAAGTTCTACCTTTTGAATGATTACTTTTATTAAATTATATTTATATTTTATGAATAAATAAATTTATGAGAAAAAAAATAAGCTAAAATCAAAATAACGAAATTATTTTTACCGTTAACAAATATTTTTGTTTTGTAAATTATTTTGATTTTAATAACTTCCATTATATATTTTTTGTTTTATTGACTTCGTAACTATTATTTTTGTTTTATTTTTAAGAATTAGTTTTACGGGAAAAAAATTGTTTCGTAATTTTTTATTATTATTTTACTAACCTCAGTTTAAATTGTTTTGTTTTATTGACTATGTAGCTATTATTTTTGTTCCATCAAATATTTTTATTTTACTAACGTATTTTTGTTTTACCTAAATATTTTTAAGAATTTGTTTTAAAATTTTGTTCCGTAAATTATTTTTATAATTTTACTAACCTCAGTGATGCGTCCAAGATATTATGGATGTACTGGATCAGCCCAATCTGGATACCTGGCTTTCAACGTATCTTTAAATCCTTAAGCCCAACTCTGCTAATAAGAGGAACAATCTGTGAACTAGGCAGGGGCGCTCCCTGCAAATGTCCTCCGGCGTAAGAATTAGTTCAAGACTAAGCAAGTGAGAGCTCAATTCAATAGAGTTTCGGCCATAGAGTAGAAATTACATACCTCTCCCCATCATTTTTCAGGGATTTTATAGTTGCCGGAGAGCATAACTGCTTATAACCGCTCATAACTGGCCATAAATGCTCATAAGTGTCCACTAATGATCGTGGCATAAATGACGGGCATATTAACTCCCCCATTGTTAAATAGAAAACCCTAAACACCTAGTTTCTCACGCACTCAAGGTGCGACTTTCTTCTCAGCCGTCATTCTACCTTTGAACCGATGGAGGCTGTGCCTCCATCGCCACCAGATCCTCCGCCTATTAAGCCATCTGCTCCTTCCTTTGCTTCTGTTCTCAGTGCGCCTCCAACCTCGGCTTCTCCATCTTTTGTTATCCCTCCGTCCTCATACAAGGGTGAACCAGCTTTAAAACTTTCTCCAGCTATCATCGAATCCCTTGCAAAACCTTTTAGCCATGCCTTGATAGGGAAGTTCTCCCACGGTCGTCCTTCCATGGAAGCAACACGCAAATATTTTCATACTATAGGCCTAAAAGCAGCCTTCACTATCGGCCATCTCGACGCCAAACATGTCTTGATCCAAGCTCACCATGACGAAGACTATCAACGTCTATGGATCAAGGATCAGTGGTTCTTGGGAAAATATCCGATGCGGGTTTTTAAATGGTCTCCGAATTTCCGGCCTGATGTTGAAAGTTCGATTGTCCCGGTTTGGTTCTCTCTACCGGGTCTCCCGATTCATCTATTTGCTAAACCTGCTCTTTTTTCGATTGCTTCATTGTTTGGTAGGCCATTAATGTTAGATCAGCCTACTCTCAATCTCACCCGCCCTAGTGTTGCTAGGATCTGTGTCGAAGTTGACTTGCTCAAGCCGTGTCCTTCTAGGATTTGGGTAGACTGTGGAGGAGTTTATCCAAGTTTCTGGCAGCCTTTAGAGGCTGAGAATATGCCACTATATTGTAATCATTGTCTTCGACAGGGACATCAAGAACTCACTTGCAAAGCGAAGAACCCAGTTCCTCAATCTGAGAATATCCCCAAGCCCGCTCCTCCTCCAATTCGCCAAAGATGGACCCCAAAAAAAGACTTACCTGTTTCGGAGAAGAATAATCTACCTAATCTAGTTGACCCTATTGATATTCCTTCTGCTTTGCCTGATAAAGGTATTGATCCAAATACTGTTGATATTAATAATATTGATTCTGAATGTATCTCCCCGCATGCATCCAAGCAGACCTCTTAATTCCACATCATCTCAACATGCGAATTTAGATGGTTCTTCTCCTATTGATGTTGATCCTAGCCCGACTAATCAAGCTGAAGAAGTATCTTCTTCTGATCTCCACAATTCCTCCAGTACTACTCAGCCATCTAAAGCAGACCCTACGGCATCTCACTTGCACCAGGCAGCCAATACTCATCCAGTCCAGATTATCACAGGTTATGATCAATCGGCCAAAGCAACAACGCCCATCCAAACTGCTCAAGCTCCCCCTCAAGACTCGACCATCCCAGTTCCTAATCCCCAAGTTATGGTGCCGGCAATGGATATTCCCTCTAGCAGCACCTTTCGCAGCCCAGACCCGGTGTGCCCATCCCAAACAGCTTGTAGCCCATCACAAGTGCAACCTTCTTCATCGAATGCTGTTCCATTTGACCTCACAGAAGGTAACCGGTCCCCAATTCAAACATCTCCATCTCATAGTCATAAAAATCTTTCTTCCAACCTGAGCCCCAACTCCCTCCCTTTCAGTCCTTGCATAAATACCCAAGCCACTATACAGCACAATTCACCTCCTCAGCCCTGTCATCCTATGAACATTGTCTCCCCTAATAAATTTGTCGTTTTGCAAACTATCGAAGAGGAAGATTCTGATAACGATCACGCCCAATTTGAAGCTCTTGATCTTGACACCCCAAGTCTCAGAAGGTCGAAGCGTCGTACGAAGAGTCGTTATCGTAATTATTAGATTTCTTTCTTTGTTTTATCTAGCTTTAATTTCTATTTCTTTCTCCAAGGTAAGGCTCCTTTGTCCCCCCTTTTAAGGGTAAGGTTGGTTGTCCCCCTTTAAGCTTGTTTTCCTTTTTTCCATTTATAAAAATCTAGTTTAAAAAAAAAAAATTAACTCCCTCATTAATCACAACGGTCTTAATGGAGATTTTTCCGGACATAGCCGTCCTCAACTGGTAACAGCTTTCGAATTAGCGAGCATAACAACTCATGCTCGCAACTTAGTTCTGTTCGCTGGTTCAGCCCCCAGCTCGATCATATCTCTTACTCGCCAAAGACCAAGGCTTTGCCCGAGATACGTAAGAACGGTTCTATCTTTTCCTCGTAACTTTGACATTTGAATGCTCACAAACTGGTAATGAGAGTCACGTGCCAGAAACGTGACCCACGGCCTGGGCCTCTTGGGCCGAGCAGCTCACTCAGTTTAATTTATTTTTGTTTTATTGTTTCTGTAACTATTATTTTTCTTCCATCAAATATTTTTAGTTAACTAATGTATTTTTGTTTTACATAGCTATTTTGAAGAATTTGTTTTAAAATTTTGTTCCGTAAATTATTTTTATTTTTTTTAATAACCTTAGTTTAAATTGTTTTTGTTCTTATTGACTTTGTAACTATTATTTTTGTTATATCAAATATTTTATTTTACTAACGTATTATTTTACACATATATTTTTAAGAATTTTTTTAAACTTTCGTTCCGTAAATTATTTTATTTTACCGACCTCCGTATTAAATTATTTGTGTTTTGTTGATTGTAACTTTTATTTTTTATAGTTGCTTATTCCATAAAATATTTTTATTTTACTAACTTCTTATATTTTTGTTTTCTTGACTCCGGAATTATTATTTTTATTTTAGTTACTATTTTTTATGTTTAAAAAGAGAAAAATGTTTAAACATATTTAAAAGAAAGGAGATGGTGATGATAAGAGAGAAAATATGGAGGAGACGGAAGAGAGAAAGAGAACTACAACCAGAGAAGAGAAGATAGGAGAGACAAAAAGTGAAATGGTAACTCAAAAGTTATTAATTCAAAAGTAAGATTTGGAGGGAGAAATCCACTCATGTCATTATATATATATATATATATATATATATATATATATATATATATATATATATAGATTAATTAAATTATAATAAATGCATTTTAAATACTTGTTTTAGCCTTTTAGGTTGTTTTTTGGTAAGAACACAAAATTATTTGATAATATTTAAATATGGAACATACAGTTGATGATTTCAAGTATGTGTTTGGTATATATAATTCAACAGGATACATTAATTGATTTTAATGCCCTTAACTGTCGCAATACTTCATTTACTGGGTCTAAACTTTACAAACAACTACATGGCGACGCGTTAGGGTTCGACTTCGAGAGGAAAGGTTCTCTCGCGTGTTTGGAAATGAACATACTTAAAAATGTGAGCATCTAAGAGAATACGTACTTAAATAAACTATACATGAGAATTAAAGATGTAACCATCAAGTAAAGTTTGTGGTTGAAATATTTAAATAAGCAACGCCTTGAAGAATCATTTTGTTGCCTTCTGCCCAACCAAACTTATATGGTTTAATTAGGATCAAGATTAAGGTCTAGTTTGGTATAGCGATTTCAAAATATAATTTTTTTTCTTGTAAACACATTTATGAAACTATATCAAAACACTTTTTTCATAAGCATAGTAATTGTAAACACAACATATTTTTAAAATGCTCCAAATTAAAATGTTTTAAAATACTGGATATTTTTAAAACGCTGTATTGAAACACTTTGAAATATTTTACATTAATGTCTTAGCTTTTGCCTTTTAATTTTTGGAGGTCATAGTCATAAAACACAACAAAGTATGCATTTGATGCTTTCGGTTGTCCCTTGCAGTAAATACTCTTTTGTGCCTTATGATGTTCGTTAGTTGGCAGTTGAATGAATTGGTTCTGTTTTTCATGGATATTGGTTTAACAACTTTGAGTAGCTAGGTCCATAAAATATACTCCCTCCCTCCCTCCCTTAATTAATGAATTGGTAATTGGAACTTGAAAAATCAATTTAATATCTACCTGGGTTGAAATGAAATTTATATCTCCATCAGTGACATCAGTAACCCTCGCATTTAAAAAAGTGGATCTTAGTAGAGAACGAGTAATGCTGATGTTATTTTAGTGCTGTAATGCTTTAGAGTTGCATTCACCAAATTCTGTCCATAGCTACGAAACTAGACTCTATGTTTATTGTTTAGTATACTCATAGTAGCCACTGACACTGACACTGACAGAAAGTTAATAGTATAAAAATGGTTAAATCACTCATAATGCAGTAATGCACTACATCTGTTGCTTCACCGTTCACCTAATGAAATGTAAGCCTTTTTCCCAAGTGTAACTCATTGGTCAAGGATCATGCAGACAGCCGATTAGAAACAATTCTATATAATTGAAAGATAGGTAAGCCTTCACTATGATTCTGCCCATATAAGAATCAAATTGCAGAACAAAAGTGCATAACTAGGAGAGCAATACATGTCATCAAGAAGAGTGATCAACAAGCAGAGATTATCAACTGTCCTCACAGACCAACACCTCAGACAATAACAAAAGGTAAGCAGCCAAATTCCAGAATATTGGGCAAGCATATAAATCATGTGGTCAGAGCATAATGCAGATCAAAGGTAGAACAATGTTTGGCATGGCTGAATATAGAAACACCCATCACTGATCCAAAACAGGCATATACTTTCCGGCTTAGGCTTAGGCTGTGAGCACTGCTATATGAAAATACTAAGGACACTAATGAATATGTGCTACTCAAAAGTCAACTTCCTTAAGAATGTGTGCAATTAGAAAAGACAAACATCAAAATTCATGACGAAAATCTAAACATCAAAACAGAAGTTTGCTGTAGCCTAGGCTATAAGCAGTGTCTAGTCCTTAAAAGGAAGTGAGAAAATTAGCCTAATCCTTCTCAACACAACCTTTGCACTATACAAGATGATGACAAGTTTAAAATATGGAGAAAGGCTGGGTATGCAAAGGAAACAGAGGATAGCCATGGTAGCTTGAGCTAATGCAAGGATATTCGAGTCCCATGTTTGTTGGAAGACCCTGTAACACCCAGGCATGTCTGTAAACCCAGCCACAGGCACCATGTGCTTGAATGGTTAAATCGATTGATACTTACAATAATTTCTATTTGGGTTGCACACAGAAGTTCAATACTTGTTTGCAACTAAGGAGTTAGAAATTTATAAACACCAAACCTATATTCAACTGTGTACAAGTAGTCATTGTTCCAAAGACATGGCTTGGCGGCTGGCGCTGAACATCAACGTTTAACCTGAAAAACAACTCCATGTGACTAAATTTTAAGCTCTAGAATCCTTACTGGGCAACAAGGAACTACAAAACCCATTCTGCAAATACAAGTTCTTTTAGAAATTCGATTTTATCTGAACCCACCTGAAAAAAAATACAAAGTCAGGTACCCTTTGGTTCAATCCACAATCTAATCCCTTCTAAGCTTGGCATTGAGAGTGTGATATGCTATTTAACTCAAAACCAGGCCAAGGTTTATACACCTATTGTCAAGTCACCATATTTCTCAAGACCACAAATCACCATATAATTAATAGTTCAGACATTCTGTGAACAAGGAATTGTAAATTTCAGTCCCGATTAGGCTGCTTCAAGCAATAGCTTTATTTAATGGTCAAGCTTACTTGATTACTTCACCAAACAAGCTATCCAAAAAGAGGTTTATGTACAACTTATTTGATTTGAACTGAACCAACCTGATGAAATACAAAGTCAAGTATCTTCAACTTATTCCACAATCTTACCCTTCAAAGCTTGGCACTGAGAGTGCGCTACGCTATTTAACTGAAAACAAGGGGCAAAGTTACTCCACCAGTCCATTCATAGTAAGCCCTACAACAACACTCTTTTAGCAATATACAGCTTTGTTTAACCACACAGATCAGACCATAATTTACATTTAACAAAAGGTTGAAGACTCTCCCTAAGTCCCGCCTTCGAGTTCAGATCAGATCATCTACATCAAACAGCCTTCTCTATCATAAACAAAGTTCACATTTCAATTTTCTAGCCTTTATTGTTGCACCAAAAATGAAATCAAAAGATTAATACATAACCTAATTATGTAAGCGAATATTCAGCATCATTTTATGTTAAACTTTCATCAATACTGGATGCTAATATATGAACAGAAATGCTGAATGTTGACAAATATACATAGATAGGCATAAGATCGAATACCCATTCAAGGCTAAGCAATTATGTGGAACTAAAAATATACTGTAATACATTTGATTTAAAGAAGTAAACAATAAAACAAGTCTTCTCAACTTACCCAAATCAGAATTTGTAAAAATCATAACCATGCTACATCGAAGAAACAAAAGGGTTTGATATAATCTTCCTTACTTGCCCATTACGATTACCAATATCACCATTGCAATTCAATCCACACCCGCACTGCGGCGAAATATCGAAGTTGTCGATTGGAAAGCCCGCCGCAGCAATCCCCACCGAAAAATAAAGCTCGTCGTCGTTCCGGGATACCTCAATAATATTAATCCAAAGGAAAAGGATCTTGACGCTGACCCCGGTAAGGTTGGTCAACTTGTTTTTGGATATTGTTCCGGTGATTGTTGATTTGTATCTGAGTTCGTAGGAACCTTCTAGAGAGAAATTGCAGGAACCGTTAAGGAATGCTTTGAACTTCCCGGTGGATTCGTCGAGAGAGTAGCCTTTGGCGCCTTTTGGTAGGATTCCCTTCGGAAAACCGTACGATTGAAGAACTTCATAGGCGCTGAGGGTGGTGTCCCCGCCGCCCGCGGCAGCGACGGGTGGAGGAGTTGTGAAGGAGAGAGAAAGGAAAGAGAGTGTGAGGACGATGATCGGATACATTACGTGAGATGGTTAAACGATGAAGAGAGATGAGAGAGACGGTGGTGTGTCCGGCGTCGCGTCGGCTAGTGGCGCTGGCCGGTGGTCAAAGTCTGCGATTGCAAGGCTTGTTTGGTTGGCAGCAAAGAAGGTTGTGACAAAGGTGAAAGAAGCCAGGTAGCAGTGTTTGAGATGGGGTCGACCAATACACCGACGTCGTTTTTCCTAGTCCAATTTTATGTTACTGTATCTACTACTACTATTATTAGATACTTAGATTATCCCCATTGCAATATTCTTAAACTCTCATCTTAATAGGAAGAGTTTTTTTTTTGTAATGGGAACACTTCTTAACTTATCTTCTTAATTGGCCACGTAGGAGAGAGATAGAGTGCACTTCCTGAGTTCACTTCCTAAATAAGAAGAGGGAATTATTGGTGAAAGAAGGGGCAAGTAAAGGTGGGGGTAGCAGGGCGTGTGGTGCACCGCTTCCTCTAATCTGGCGCGTGTACCACACGCTTGATAGAAGGGCGTGGAAGGCGACGATGGTGGGCTGGCAGCCATAGGTGGGTCCCGTGGTGGTTGTGTTGCTTCTTTCCAATTTTTATTTTTTATTTTTTTTGGAATTGTGAGTTATTTTTTTAAACAAAGTAATCGTTGGTGATTATTTATATATTTTTTTATGTTTTTTCCCTTCTACCCTATAAATATATCACCTCAACCTTCTTTATTTTTTCACAACTTCTTAATTCTTTATTCTATTTCTTCATTTTTTTAAATGTTTTATGAAATTTTCTATTTATGTTATTTTACGAGTTATGTATAATATGCATTTTATTGATAGTTTATTAATTAAATTATAAATTATTTAATTTATGAATATTTTATTATTTATAAATTAATTAATGTCTTTATTTATAAATTAATTAATTTATACGAAATATTTAAATATGAAATATATTAAATAGTTAAATAAATTTATTTGTTTGAGAAGTATAAAAATAAGATTAAAGTATAAAGTTAATGAGGTGACAGTGAGACTCAACTAAGAAGACGTATAAGAAGATTAGTATTTAGAAGGTATATTCTTAAATAGAATAAGAAGAGAAAAGTGTGTAGGTGACAGTGAGACCCGATTAAGGCTATGTTTGATTTAACTTATTTGGAAGTGCTTATAAGTTATAACTTATGACTTACCATAAGTTATTTTTGAAGAGTTTGATTTCACTTATGGTAAGATAAGTCATAAGTCATTTACAAACAACTTAAAGCACATGCAAGATCATAAGTTGTAAGCATTAAGGACTCGTTTATTGTGGTTGATGACTTATAACTTATGACAGATAGCTTAAGCTGGTAGCTGAATGCCTTGTGGCTGATTGCATGATAGATTGTTTGTTACAACTGTTAAAAAGCTGCTTATGAATTGTTATAATTATTTGTTAATTTTTTTTTGAAAATTAGTATTTATATTTTTATGTATATTTCATAAAAGAATGAAATGAGGATAATCAAATATTTATTAATGAATAGTTGTTTTCATGTTTAAAAAAAAACCAAAAAAACTTAAAATGTTGGTTTTTTGGCTTTGGCTTTTCAATGCATAACGGGTGTTGTACCTTACTTATTGGCTTTTGACTTATAAGCTGAAACAAACACTTTAAATATGGCTTTTCAAAAACCAAAAGCTAAAAGTCACTCCAAATAAGCTGCAACAAACGAGCATTAAGTCTAGTGCTTAATTCTAATTTTTAAAAACATGTGAGTCCCCTTTTTTATTGAGATTTTATATATTCCAAGATCACCGTTCTTAATAATAATAATAATAATAATAAAAACAAAAAGTAATAATAATAATAATAATAATAATAATAATAATAATAATTATTATTATTATAATTATTATTATAATAATTATTATAATAAAAAGTGTAGCATTGGGGATGTCTTATAAGCATTATGTGGGACCTTGAGCCTTTTCACACTGTACATGATTCTTGATTTGTTTGGCTGGCGAATACATCATACTCCACTTCTGAACTACATTACCTGTTTTGGTTTTTTTTTTTTTTTGACCTTTTTAAATTAAATTTTAATGTATGTATATTTTTAAAAATCGTAAAATATGTAATTTATAATAAATAATGCAAATTACACGTTTTATTATTTAAAAAATAAAAATATGTACACATTAAATTTTAGTATAAAACAATTTGTTTGATTAAGAAGAATTAAAAAATGATAATAATTTAATAACCGGGAAAGTACGATACTTTATTTCCATTGCATATAAGTATGTACTCTCTTCGTTTCATCAAATTCAAAGAGTTCTTTTATAAAGATAAAAATTAATGTTTGAAAATTTTAATAAATAAGGGATAAATAACTAGAATGAGAGTTGATCATAATTAGAATAATATTTTATCATTATTAATATGTTAATATCAAATGTGATGAAAAAGTTTCAAATGTAATGAAGATTGTAGACATAATTTTTTAAAATAATTTTTAAATAAAACATTTTAAAATAATATAGTAGACTACTTAGAGAAACTATTTCTGCACTATGTTGTGAAGTAAATTAGTTAAAAATATATTTTAAAAAATAGCAGTCCCTCAATCTCTCAACATAATATTCCATATTCTGACCCACACTATAATCATAAATCATTGATTTCATTTTTCTGTTTTATTGAACAAAAGACAGAAAAATTACAAATATTAAACAATAGGCAAAAGGAGACATCCCATTTGGAAGGCCAAAATAATGTAGAAGGGTACCAAAAGGTTTATTTTATTTGGTAATGACACCTTTCCCCTTTCCAGCAAATTATTTTTGTCACAACCAAAAGCCATCAACCTAGGATCAAATTATTTGCTTTGATACGACTGACCAAGTGATCAGTACCGGTATTTATTTACATAAGTATTTAATATATCACTTATAAAATATTTAATATAATATTAAAAAAAATATTAGATTGAACGAAATACCCTTCAAATGTTTCCAATTATAAAAAAATTTGGATTTTTTATAAAATTTTTAAACCTAATTTAAATTAATTTAAACACAATTAATTACTAATTAATTGGATTAAGCTAAAAAAATTGAGCAATTTTGAAAACAAATCGGTAAATAAGATATTGAAACGTGGATATAGACGATGGTAATGATAATATATTTATCACTAACGTACACTTTACGGTAATCTTTAACTTCGAATTGTTTGATTTCTATCTTCAAATGTTTAATTTTTATATGTTATTTTGTTAAAATTGTTTAAATGAAAAAAAATAGAACAAATTACAAGTCGGTACATCTTTCAAAACATGTTTTTAAATAAATCTAACTATTTTTTAAACATATCTTTTAGGTACAATTCTGGGGCGAAAATACGTCAATGCTCTTTCCTCCCCACCTTCCTCTGCCGCCCCCGTTCTCTCTCAATTTTGAGCCAACTCCTTGTTTCCTTCTCTTAGATTATGATCAGATCCAACAATCTCATGTGGCCTATTATCAAGATCTCTTTCTTCCATACCCGACACCCCTCTATTTCCATCAACCGACGAATCTTTCCGAAGTAACAACTCCTCACACACCATATTGGCATGAGCAAAACATTCACCACTTTTTGCTGGCTGCCCCTGATTCACTGCCATTACTATTTGAATTTGAAGCCTGCGCTACGGGAAGTTGAGAGTGCTGAAGGTCCTCGTCGAAGATTGATATGAGTCGAAGAAGCGATTGAAAAGTTTGGCTTTGAAGGGGCCTTCTTCGATATGGAGGGAGATTTAGGGTTTCAAATTTTAAATTATCCATTGTCGGTCCCCACTTTAAGCTTGAAGGTAGATTTAGTGAGATTTAAGCTTGAAGGGAGATTTAAGCTTGAAGGGGGACGGGTTGGTGTTGGTGTAGCGAGACCAGAGGTGGGTCTTGGGCACAAAAGAGAGAGCGACGTAAGGTTGGGAGGACTCGTTGCTTGTCGGATCTAAAGGAGGCGATTGGAGCACATGCTGTGATCGGAGATGTAGAGAAGAGGGGGGGCCGGGGGGGAGTGGTGCACGTAGGCCATAAAGAGAGAATGCGGGGGAATAGAACAAAAAATCTGGATATTGTATTCACTAAGAAGGATGCTGATGTTCACAGTGAGAAAAAAAGGCAGGCTCCTTCTCCTAAAGAAAAAAAGAGCAAACAAAAAGATATGTTATTTGCAGGATAAATCTGAATTAGTTGTTCCTGGGAAAATTATTATTTGGCATCAGTAACCTGATGCCTGGTTCTGATGCATGTTATTGGTATTAGCATTATTTGATTTTTTGCATTGAAAAAACTGCAGGCATCAACATTATTGAATTATTTTTCACCTGATGCCAAGCCTTGGCATCAGCTTTTTGGATTTTTTTTTTGACTTGAATAAACTGTGAAAACAATGCTGATGCTCCCGCGCGTTGCACGGTTTGTACACTGGTATAAAATTATATACTCTATTAAAGTTGAAGAATATACAATTAAAAAGTTTAATATAAAAAAATAAAAAAAACTAATAAAAAATAAAATTAAAGATAGATCATATAAATTTGAAAAAGTAATTATAAATTTATTTATATGTATTTCCTTATTCAGAAAGGGAAGATTGGATGAAATTCAACCATCTTCGTTATTCGTTAAGTCAACAATTGATAATAGACATATGTCTTTAAATGACAAAATTTGATAGAGATAATAGATTCCGATATTTCGTACTAACGTAGTAGCTATAAAAAACGTTGGTTATTAAAAATATAAACATAAAAATACATTTTATGTCCTCACATTCTCTTCATTCTTCATACCTCGTTCTTCTTCTTCTCCATTTTGTATTTGTGTATATGATTCAAAATAAATTTACTTTTGTGTTTGCGCTACTGTGCATATATTGTTTGATGAAAGGTCTAAATATAAATTTGTTCGTTTTTAAATACCATTCTTGAAACTCGATGCATCAATTTTCAATCACAATGTATCATTTTGTAAATTGTGATGCATCGACTTAGATGTGAGATATATGTAAGATACATTAATTTTGAATCATATGTTGATTGTGTACATGAAAGAAGAGAGATGAAAGTTTGGTACATTATGATTTAAGGCGCGATGCATAAATTAGATTATGTGATTTAAATTGATGAATTGATTAAGTGATCCGTCGCGCCTTCGGTTAATTAAGAGTCGTAGTCTTTTCACTCTAAAAGTGTCCTTTTTAGTTTTAAAAAAACATAAAAAACTGTAACGGTTTAAAATTTTACATATTGGGCGGATCCGAATTTCTCCCTAAAACAAACAACAACAAAAAGAACTAAAAATACTTAAAATTTCATGTTACCCAAATTTCTTAATTGATTCAATCTAAAATATTATTACTTTAATGAACAACAAATATTACTCCAATTATAACCAATCTGGCCCAAAAATTCTCAAGCATTTGTCATATAGATAAAGAGTTTCTCACTCTCTAACCTAAAAACCCCACCCCCACTCACTCTAACCTATATACATATCGCCTCACTCTCAATCAATTAAGTCGTCTAAAAGGTCACCTTTCTTATTTTTATAACATTAAACCTAGGAAATTCCTCCGGTGAACATGAGACAATGACTCTTCATTTCTTCAAACCCTTTGTTTCAAAAATTCATCTGTCGACTTTCCCCAACCAAAATAGAATCAGATCAAACCATTTCGTAGTAAGGTGCGTTAGATTTTTTTTATAAAGTATTCAACTTTGTATTTCGATTTTTTTTTTAAATCTTAGAACTTAGTTTTACTTAGTGAACTGGAAAAAATGACTTATAATAAGATCCAAGTATTTATGCTTCTTCACCTAATTATTTTTTAAATACGGTTTAAATAAGTCGAGACTTTTTTATATTTTCAGTATTTAACGTTATACCCAAATTTTTTATATTTCGAGTATAGAAAAAAATATAGATTTCAAATTTTTAGATTTGTATTTTGAAGATCTATTTTTTAAAAACATTTTTATAATTAAAATACATCTATTTTAAATCACTTGTATCTAATGTAGTTGTTCACTTCAAAATTGGCATATTAGTAGTCACTAATTTATTTGTTTTTCGTCTCTACATTTCAAATTCCTTTGATTTAATTAGATTTTATTTATATATGTTAATTATTCTGATTTGATAAAACTAAAATTGAGAAATTTGTAGTCATAGTGCATGTTAATAAATAAATATAAATATATATTGGTTTTAATAAATCTGTATCAGTTTGAATATCATTAAATTGTATTAAATTTAACACATACACTTGAACATGAAGTTTATTAAATTATCGTAATTTATTCCCTACATATTTAATTAATCCTGGGCATTACATATGTTTAAGCTATTTATTGATTACAAAGGTACTATGAGAATTTAATAATTTTGCATATATAATTGTTTTCAATTTATTGTAGCTCCATGATCTCTAGATAATAAAATAGGACCAAGTACAAGAGATCCTACGCAATCGAAACAAAAAGAATAGTTACAGGTTGAAAAAATATCTTTACATTGTAAAATATACATTTTACACGAAAAACCGTTGAATTATCTAGGCTTACTCTTGGTCTGGCTGATGTTTCTAAGCAAGATGAGGGAAGGAGACATTTTATGTAGATTTTTTTCTATATTGGTGTGCTATCCTCAGTTGTTTTTAACAATGATGTTCAACAAACAAAATTGTAACAAATTTATAGTAGTTTTATCTTTGAAAACTGCTCGAGAAGAGAAAAGCTAAGGAACTGTCTAACTCCCTTAGGCATCTAATTACAGCCGAAGAAATTAATCTTCAGTGATAATTCATGTAATTGTTTTGATAATTTATTCATTTATCATTCAATTGATAAACGATTATTAAATTCAACAATTGAAATAAATAATTATTTATTAGCTCATTGAAATTTCAATATAGTTAAAAAAATCATAACTATTTTTTATATTGTCGGATGTGAATGAGGTTGAAATAGTTTGGTATGTATGGTGTTCAATTATCTCAAGTCAAAAAGAGAATGTCAAAAATTTTCGAATTTATTTATCTAATTAATTTGGATTACAAATTCATTTCATTTCTCAATGCATTAATGACACATATACAATGTAGAAGTATTGTCATTTTTGGAAAATGCATTTTGACGGAAACTTTCCAAAAATCGCACCTCTACTTTTATATATGTATAGATACAAATGACAATTTCTTTCGCACTATGATTTATAGGCATGAAATTATAAAAAAAACATATACACTAATTATTTATGTTAGTTAAAATAAGAGATTATGTGGTCATGAGCTAATTTTGTTATACTTCAGTATTCAAATCTACTAGTTCTTAATTAATTGAGCTACGCCCGTGAGGGTAATTTTGTAATACTCCATTAGTTTGTTTTTCTATGGTCTGTACCTAATAGCTTGGCCAAATAAATAAAATAGTGTCATTACTCATTGCTAGAATTAGGAAATCCGCAGCAGAAATAAAGAAATTAGACTTTCAGTTAAGAAATTAGGTAAATGATATTAAGGGCTAGAGCTTGTGATATTATTACGAGTTTTAGTGTTATAGCCGTTAGATGATTTGAAATGCTCATTTCATTATTTAAAAAATAGCACATTTAATCGAATGGTGTAGAAATTTAAGTAAATTGATCAACCGGCACTAAGTCTAAAGCTTGTAATAATACCATAAACTCTAACTTGTGATATCACATCTCAAGAAATTAAGGTCATCAACTCATCATAAATTGTTGGGTTCTTTGCACCCACGCTACACATTAGAGCAGTTCCAATGGGATAGGGATAAAGCTTTACAAAAATGTATAAACTGCTTGATCATTTCAATTTTCAAGTGGCGTTGTAGAAAGTCTAGGTGGCTTTAAGCGGTTGATGTTCTTGGATCGCTTGAAGTCATCAGTTACTGAGAAATCGAGAGAGATCTTGACAACATTGATCAATTTGGATCAAGAAGTAATCTGAGAGTTGTTCTATATTTCTTGATAATTCAATTTACAATACGGGCTGTT
The DNA here is from genome assembly GCA_013146195.2 of Codonopsis lanceolata. NCBI lineage: Eukaryota > Viridiplantae > Streptophyta > Magnoliopsida > Asterales > Campanulaceae > Codonopsis > Codonopsis lanceolata. The sequence goes on along the minus strand of CM028382.1, from coordinate 112,375,901 downwards.
ATATATATACGGAAGAGGGAAAGGGAGATGGTATAACAGCCTAACAGAAATAACATACAATGTACACCCGCTACCCCTTTAGCTTATAGGCCTTTTCCAGACATGACATTGAGACCCCCTGAGATTTAGATCTTTATCTTTGCCGGGAGATCCTGCTCGCTTTTCGGATTGGATTCTTTATGTTAACATCCCCCCTCAAGTTACTAGTCTGAGTGAATAGATTGAAGACGAAGTAACTTCAGCCAAGATGGCGTAAATGAGGTGATGGTAAGGCTTTTGTGAACAGATCTGCAGGCTGATCATCAGAGGGTATATATATCTGGTTGAGACAAGTCCTTTTTGAATCATTTCCCTGACTAAATGACAATCTATGTCAATGTGTTTTGTTCTTTCATGGAACACTGGATTGACAGAGATGTGAATGGCAGATTGATTGTCACAGTATAGAGAGGCTGGAAGATTGGGTTTAATATTGAAGTCCTTAAGTAAGGATATCGCCCATTTTAGTTCACAAAGCATGTATCGGCCTTCACCAAGACACGCTAATCAGTAGGTTGCTTCTTGCATCTCCATGATATGAGTGAAAGTGAGCCGCCAGGTAGATGCGAAGCCTGAGAGGGATTTTGATGACAGGGAGCTGCCCAGCCCGAGTCACAAGAGGTCGTGAGATTGGTGATGAGACACTAGGGAAGGATAGCCCCGCCTGTGGGTGCCTTTGATATATTTGACTAATCTTAATGCAAAGATTCCACCGATGATCCATGGGGTTGGACATGAACCGACTAAGGACTCATTAATCGTAGATATGTCGCCCGTGACAGAGAGGTAGATGAGTCCGCTTATTAGTCTTCTGTGAGGCCGGGATTCGCCATGCAAGTAGATGATGTAGTGGCCGCCAGGTCCTTTTCAATTGGTGTAAGGGTCTGGTTTGGCATTTACCACACATGCGTGATGATTTCCATTGCATACTTCTTTTGATGTAGACAGATTCCACTTTTATTTCTTGCCACTTCCAAATTCAAGAAAGTATTTTAAGGACCAAGGTCTTTCACAGGAAGATGCATTTTGTAGTCCTTAACTTGGTTGATCAAGCTTTCACTTGTGCTCTGTTATAAGAATATCATCTACATAGACAAGGTGGTTATGAAGTGAGACTTGGAGTTGAGATAAAAGAGAGTGTAATCACTTTGAGATTGCCGAAAGCCAAAGTTGAGGAGAGTAGTAGACGCTTTTTCAAACCATTGTCCGGGGCCTGCTTTTAGGCCATGAGAGACTTAGATAGTTTGCATACCGGTGGGGGTGATTCCTTGAGTTAGATTAGGAAGATATCCAAGGGAAGATCCATGTACACTTCTTCTTGTGAAGGTCTCCATGAAGAAATGCATTGGATACATCCAGCTGGGATATAGTCCAGTGTCTGGTGGCAGCTATAGCAAGGAGGACTTTGACAGAGGTCATTTTAGCAACTGGTGAGAATGTCTCAAAGTAATCGCCCCTCACCTGAGTGTACCCTTTGGCCACTAGTCCGGCTTTGTATTTGTTGATGGTGCCATCAAGATTGTACTTGATCCTAAATGTCCATTTACGCCCTACGCTTTTCTTATTGGCCGGGAGGTCTTGAAGTGGTCCAGTGTTGTTCCTTTCCAAAGCTCAAGCTCCTCATTTATGGCTTGGGACCATGAGGGTCCTTAATGGCCTGTTGATAGGTTTTGGCTCATGAGTGGTGGAGATATTGCAGAGAAGTCTCGTATGAGGAGGATACATTTGCATAGTTACGTAACTTGGTAATAGGGTAGGGTGTGGTACAATTGGCGATGGTTGAGTAAATGTAGGAGGAAGGTCAAGATAGTCTTGGAATCTAATAGGGATGGTCTTGTGTCTTTGGGGCTGGGTTGTGGAGATGGAAGGTGTGTGTTGAGATCATTGGTGATAGGAGTGTGATGATCATCTTGAGCATCTTCTACATGAGGATTAGAGTTCGATCATGAGTGGAGTTAGTGTTTTCACTTGGTATTTGGTTTTCTTCCTCAAGGATAGGGTTAGTAGTGTATGAGGGGAATAGGCTATCATGAAGTGGTTGAGTAGTATCCTTTTGGAAGGGGAATATTGACTCATAGAAGACTACATCTCTGCTGTAGAACACTTGATGAGTAGTGATATGATAGACCTTGTAGGCTTTCTTATTGCTAGGGTAACCTAAGAAGATGCATTTTTTTAGCTCTGGGGGAAAGTTTGTCCTTATTGTGAGGTAGGGTTGAGGCATAGCATAGGCAGCCTAGAGTTCTAAGGTGATTATAGTTAGGAAGGGAACCTGTTAGGGTCTCAAAAGGGGTCTTAAGCTTTAGGACGTAACCTGGGAGTCCTGCTTATAAGGTAGGTGGTCGTAGGAGGCAATCACCCCTGCAATCTTTTGGAAGGTTTGCTTGGAACCTTGTGGCTCTAGCAAGTTCAAGAAGGTGTGTGCTTCCTCTCGCCTCTTCCATTTTGCTGAGGGGTGTCAACACAAGTACACTGATGTAGGAACCCTAGGGAGGCCAATAGGTTTCCAACACCATCATTAAGAAATTCAGTACCATTGTCAGTTCTAAGGTGTTTAACATTTGTTTTGAATTGATTTTTGACCATATTAAAGAAGAATTGGAGAGTCTGATGTACTTGACTTTTGGCTTTTAGGAGGAAGGTCCATGTGACTCTAGAAAAGTCATCTACTATAGTGAGAAAAGATGTGTTGCCATCATAGGTGGCTTTCTGTAGGGACCCCTGCAGACATCACACAGGTATTAGGTCAAAGGGATTGGTGCCGTGAGAGTCACTTAGGGAAATGGTCGTCTGTCTGCCTAGATAGATGGCGATTTCACAAGGAACATTAGGAATAGAATTAGATTGCATATTAAGGGAACTAATATGTTTTATAGATTGTACATGAGCATGTCCTAACTGTATGCCATGTATAGTTTGTTGATAGGTTTATTGATGAGAAAGTATTGCTATGTTTACATAGGCCCGGATCAAAGTATTTCTTGTATTCGAGTATGCGCTTGCCTATGATCGCCTGGAGTCTGTGGACAAGTTTGTAGAGGCCTCCATCAATTCTACCAATCCTCCTGGATGTTTTTTGAGAGAGGTCCTAAATGAAGCATGATGAAGCAGAGAAGGTTAAGCATATATTGTTGTCAGTGATAAGTTTGTTTCCAGAAATTAGGTTGCATTGAAATTCAGGAGCTAAATAGACATCTTTAAGGATAATGTTACCTGCTAGAATGACAGTGCCTTTGTGAGTGATGGAGGAGGACTTACCATTGGGCAAGTGTATCATGGTGCTAACACTTGTGGGATTGGTGAGGCATTCAAAAGAGGTGGTGATATGGTGGCTTGCACTAGTGTCAATGATCCAGTCAAGATGAGATGGCTTTGTATAGGCAAGGCAAGAGACTATAAAATTCTGATTAGAGTTACCTGACATATGTTCTTCTGGAGTATCCATCTGAGCAGCTGCAGAGTTGGTGTTCTTGGAGCTGTTCAGAATTGACATGAGCTGTTGGAGTTGTCCAGGGGTGAAGCAGTCAGCATTGTTGTTTTGATCATCCCTTTTCTTACTTCCAGAGGTTTCTTTGACAGGCTGAGTGAGTGCATTGTTGATAGATGAGTTGATCTTGGTCTTTCCCTTGTTTCTTGGCATCTTGCTTGGGTCAGGCTTTGTGCCAAATAGAAGATGCCACTCAGGAAAGCCCTGTATAAAGAAGCATTTATCCTTTTGATGAGTATCACCATGGCAGTGGTCACAGAATAGTTTCCCTTTATTTGAGGGCATTTGAGGTGATGCTACAGATCTTGGCTTGTTGAATCTGTTGGTGACAATTCTTCCCATAAGAACAGATGATATGCTTTCAAAATTTGTGGAGTTACTTTGCAATCTTTGCCCCTCTTCTTGAATGAGCATTGAGACAACCTTGACAACAGTGGGGAGAGGGTGCATTCTGAGAATTTTGCCCCTCACATCTGTGTATCTCTCAGATAGCCCCATGAGAAATTGGGTTAATTTGGTGACATGGTCATGTTCTTCTTGAACATTGACAGCACCACAGGTACAGCCACATGTGCACTTTGGTTTCTGAAGAAGGCTTGCAAATTCATCCCATAAACCTTTGAATTTAGTGTAGTAGGCATTGATGGTTAGGTCTCCCTGAGTGCATAATATGATATTCTTCTGGATCTGGAAGATCTTTGGGGCATCACTTTGTGTGAATCTGGTCATGATGTCATCCCATATTTCGTGTGCAGTAGAGAGATACACAATGCTTTGTCTGATCTCTGAGTTAACAGAGTTCAGTAGCCAAGAAATGACCATGCTGTTGCATCTTTCCCATGAACTGATGTACTTAGAAGGAGAAACTGGTTTCTTGTTTAGTCCTTTTACCATATCTAGTTTATTCTTTGCAGAAAGGGCAGTTGTGATGGAGATCTTCCATTGGTTGAAGTTTGTGTTGGTTAGGGTTTCGGTTACAAGGATCATCCCAGGGTGATCATTGGGATGAAGATAGAGGGGGTGACCAGAATTGAGTTGTAGGGTAGATTCAGGAAGATCGTAGTCATCAGTAAGAGTGCTAGAACTACCATCTTTCATGGCTTTGGTGTCATCTTTGGTAATGGGATCAGTCATCGTGAAAGGGGAAGAACAAGATCCAGATTGTGGAAGAGGGGGTTGAGAGAATTACCAGTATGATGCTTGATCAGATGAGAGTGATAGAGAGGGATTGGGATTGATTGCTGGCTCTGATACCATGAGAAATCGAGAGAGATCTTGACAACATTGATCAATTTGGATCAAGAAGTAATCTGAGAGTTGTTCTATATTTCTTGATAATTCAATTTACAATACGGGCTGTTATATATATACAGAAGAGGGAAAGGGAGATGGTATAACAGCCTAACAGAAATAACAGACAATGTACACTCGCTACCCTTATGGATTTGGAAATGACACTCGCTACCCCTTTAGCTTATAGGCCTTTTCCAGACATGACATTGAGACCCCCTGAGATTTAGATCTTTATGCTGGGAGATCCTGTTTGCTGCCTGCTTCTGTTTGCTGGATTGGATTCTTTATGTTAACAGTTACCCATTTGTATTCATAATTACTTTGTTTTCCCATAGTATTATGCAATTTTAATTATAATTCGTAGGATTTTATATTGATTTTAGTTCAATAAAGTCTATATTGTTGCATCGGTATTTTGAATTTAATAAATATTTATGAATAAAAATGTTTTTTTCGAAAGATAAAATTTCAAAAATGTATAAATTATTTGTTGGACATATTATATTTTTTCTATAAATTTTTATGTTTTAAAAAGATATATTTATTTTTGAAAATAATTGTATATTGAGAAATAATAAAATATTTAGCTGTAGGTTCATTCTATAAAGTTCTTATGAGTTTATGTATAGTGAAGAATAAGTTTTTAGAGAAAATGTTTATAAGTTGATGACGTGACATGATGTGGCAGGAGAGTTAAACCTTTTGGAGTAAGTCTCATGTACGACGGTTTTACGATTCTTAATTCGTAATAGTAGTCTCACTCTCTCATAGCTCAACCCACTAACACACGGTTAGTCGAGTAAGGAGGATCCGTTTAACAAAAAATAATTATACGACCATCTTTCGTAAGGTTTTACCAACCTTTTGATGAGTTTATTATTAAGAATATCCTTATTTTTTTCGCAATTGAGGGTCGAAGATGGGGTTTCATTGATTTTTTAACATGATTTACTAGAAACATCAATGCACCCTTTTATGTTTTTTCTTAATGTCATTATCTATTTATGAAGAATTACAATGTTATTTTAATGTTATATTTGACGTGGTTTGAAAAAAAAACATTATTTTCTATAAATATTAATAATTATTATTTCCATGTTGCACTTTTTTCCAATTTCTATTTCAAATGAAATATTCAGTATCTAAATTTAAAATGCAAATAAATTAGTTTTTAAAAAATGGTCCAGAGTCGAAGGGCAATAGTTTTTTGTTTTTTTTCTTAATAAAAACAAATAATAACTTTTTCCATAAAAATTAGAAAAAAGAAGGAAACTAAACCCCTTTTACTTGTGAGTTCATCCGAAAACACCCCAACACATGGAAAAAAACTAGAAAGTAGAAACAATGGAGTAATCTTAGGCTTCAATTTTAATGGCTTGCAAGAAAAACTATGAATTTGATATCTTGAATCTGGACTATTTTTTAAATTTGTCCTCCCCATGTATAGTTGCTAAAAGATATAAAAAATCTTGGATAGCACATACTTCTTCTCTTTCGGGCAAAGAGTTACCGTTTGAAAGATAATTTTTTTTAAGAAAATGACATTTTAGTAGTATATTAATAATAAAATGACATTTTTTATATTTTAATTATTAAAAATTGAGTCTTTAAGTAAAACATCCTAAAATAAAATAATGCACTATTTACCAAACACGAAAGAAAAGGGAGCAATCATTTAATTCAACAAAAACCACTTATTGAACCCCCTAAATGCACCAAATACAAAAACAAGTAAATATTGGACCCAAAAGTGAATTCACTTGCTGCATGCAAGCATTGAGCAATGAAATGAATTCGTTTTTGAATAATGCTCTCCCCGTCTGAAAGAGTCAACTATACTATTTTTGAATATTTTATATAAAGAGAACATTTAAAAAAATTATGCTTACAACTTTTATAATCTTTCATGTTTACCATCTATTTGTGTTGTAAGCATAAAAATTATGCTTACAACTTTTATAGTCTTTCATGTTTACCATCTACTTGTGTTGTAAGCATATTGATTGTTATTGTTTATTTTTTGAAATTATGATCAACTTCAATCACATTAATATATCTCTTAATTATTAATTAGACTTTTCAAATGATAACTATTTAAGACTTTTGAGTGGAACAGATGGAGTACGACTTAGCCAATAGTCACCGATAGGTCTAACAAAAATCAAACCAACAACTCTTTAAGAAAGTAATGCTAGAGAGATTCAATAAGAACTCAATTTTTTATGCTCAATGACATGGCAGCTGAGTTGACATTAGTGGGTTCCACTTTTTTTACTTAATTTCTAACCCTAGTTGTAACTAAGATTAATTTATTCTAACCTAACCAATAAATCAATACACTAATTTCCCTCAAAAGAGCATCCCCTCAAACTGAAACAATCATCTTCTTTTGCGGTGACTTTCACCTCTTCCCCTCTGACAACGGTAGCTTAGGCCCTTGTCGGTTTCTAGACTTCCGGTCACATGAAAATGAGTAAGAAAAGGGATTTAAATGACCATGGATAGTAGGGATGACAATTTTGAACCGAAATGAACCAAAGTTGATTGAATATGGGGTGGATAATGGGAAATAACTGAAATGAAAAACTGGGAAACGGTTTGACTTTGATATTAACAATACCTGCCCCATTACTCGCCCAGTTCCCTGAACTATTACTCGAACATCTTATTTTACTAATATAATTTTACCATTATCCATATAAGTATTAACCATATAATCTAGGTATATATAAGATGTATAACACTAAAACCTTAACATCATTCTTAATCACGTGAAATTGTCATTTAGTCCACTTAGTCGCTTGCTTCTCTTCGTCATTTCATGACTTGACTTGCATCTCCGACAGTCGGTAGAAAATTTCCGATCAATCAAACATATTCACAATCACCTACAACAATTGATCAACCAAGAACTATTGACATCTCAACAAGGTTATTCGTTTCTCTCTCCTATGTGTTTAACTGTCTCTCTCCCACACTTTCTTTATATGTCGATAAACAAGTTTTGAGGTAAAAGTCGATATATTTGAAAAGTAACAATTTAGTAGATAATTGCTCCGTAAATTGAATTAGTTTCTCATTTACCATGAAAGATTGTATTATTTAGGAAATTAAACATAACTGACCCTTAGAAAGTGCGAGAGGCGCGTTAGGGCCCCCCAAGTTTGGAGGCCATCGCAACACACACACACACACACACACTATATATATATACTAATAAGATTTTTGGGCATCTTTTTTATTTTATGAGAGGAAAAATTGGGTTTCTTTTAAAAAACACAATATGCTTTCATAGTAGTAATATTAATATAATTTAGGCCCCCTATTTTTGTCATTAAAAAAAAAGCTCAAAAATTAGGCTTGACTTTATTTAGGTTATGCTTTAGCGAAAAAAAGAAAAAAACGAAAAGAAATATGAAGAGTTCCGTAACATTAGAAATCATCGGTTCCCTTTCATAACATTAAATTATTCTATATATGTTTGGATCTCAAAAATTTAATAGAACTTAATTTTGGCTAAGAAATTTATTTTTGTATAGATTCAATATAAATATTGTGTAAATTTTATGATTAAATAATTATATTCGATTTTTATAGTTACACCACACACAAATGATTGTTGTCTTATGAATTAGGGGTCTTATTTTTTCTTGTCTTCTGCGGGTCTCTAAAAAGTTAGACCGACTCTGATCATGACTAGCCAACTCTTTTACAGTTTTTTGAAATATCCAAGATTATGTTTATGTATATAATATTATTGTTCGTGTAATAGGTATTTGTATATGTGATTTAGTGCGTATTGTAATTTTGTATCCATAATTTTGTTTGTAAGTACATTGTGATTATATATTTGTATTTTGAATTTGTGTCGTAGACAACTTATTCGGCTTTTGAGCTTTTATGAACATGATTAAAATTACTTTTAAGTAGAAATAATATGCTTTTAATGAACTTGATTAATATCAATTTCTTTGAAAGTTAATTTTTGAGTGTTTTAAACGAAAATATTAGCTTTACTGAATCCCCGTTGGCATTTCTCGATTAACCGCCGGGGAATGAGGCGGTTATGGGGCACAAAATTGAATTGAGTAATGGGGGTGGTATGATGTATAAGTGCCCCAGAATTGCCCTATTGCCATTCCCAAGGCGAACCCCCCAGAACCAAGTTCCATCCCTCTTTTCCTCTCGCGCTGGTCTAAAATTTTAGGTCATTCGCGAATGACAAGTGCCATAGCACGAATAGCATGTGAAAAAGGAAAATCCATTATGAGAGTCAAGTTGTTGATCAGGAAAACTCAAATAGAATGCCAGTGAGATAAGAGCATCAACATTGCTCTCTTCTTATCCTCTCTTTTTAATAAGAAAAGAGTATTTTGCAATGAGAAATCTTTCTAAATCCTCTTCCAAAGTGGTCATGCGGGAAAGAGGTGGTGTGAACTTCCTAAATAAGAAGATGGAATGGTGGGATCAAGAATGGGCGGGGGCAGTAGGCGTGTGGTGCACTGCTTCCAACAATTTGGCGCATGTACCACACGCTCGGTAGAAGGGCGTGGAGGCTGGTAGATAGATGTGGGTCCCGTGGGGGCAGCAGGCGTGTGATTATTTTCTTTTATTAATTAAAAAAAGAGGGAATTATAGCCGTTTCAAACCGTTGGAGTATTTTTAATTTTTTTTTTGTACAAAGTAACCGTTGGTGCATTATTTTTATATTTTCCCTTTTTTTCTTAAAAATATATCACCTCAACCTTCTTCATTCTCTCCACAACTTCTTCATTCTCTCTTCTATTTCTTCATAATTTCTTCTAAAAAATCACTTTCTCTACATACTTATCTTCCAAATGGATCTAAGAGGTACTATTTTTTCCAAAACTTATTAAATTCTTCCGATATTGAAGAAAATCAAAATACTCAAAACTCTCATGTACCCGAGAATGTTCAATATTCTCAATTTTCATCTACTCCCTAATACCCCCAATACCCGCCTAATTTTTCCAACAATCCAAATGTTCTCAATTATCTAAATTTCTACATGTCTCCAAATTTTGGAAATTTTTAGAATTTTTAAGTTCCTCAAACTATTGGGAATTCATCTGGTAACGTTTTTTTTCCTCCGAATTATTGGCAACCTATGGAAAACCAAATTTTCACTCCGCAAGGTACACCTCGTGCATTTTCTCAACCTTACATATCTTCGAATGACTCACGTCCAACAAGTGTAGATGGGACTTCGTCCGGTAATTTTTCGGCAACGACGTCATTGGTTCCTAAGACGCAAATCAATTAGAAACAATTGATTTGGACGACGAAACTGAATCGGTACCGGTAAAACTCAAATCTCAAACACGTGCAAGATGGACCAATGATGAACGGAAGCTGTGCAGGCTATTGACCAATGTCCAATAGTTAGTAATAGTCAAAAGAGTATGCAATATTGGAAGTGTGTTGCTGATTATTACATAGAACATCGCCCAAGTGAATCGATTCCAAGAGATATCGCGAGGTTGACACCGCGTTGGTCAACTAGAATTGCTCCATCGGTGAGAAGCTTCAACAAAATCTACAATACGCTTGTCAATGCTAAACACAACGATTGAAGCGATGATATTTTAATGAAAAATATAGGGGCAGTATACCACCATGAAAAATGTCAGCACTTTAATTTTGATCACATTTAGGAAGTGTTAAGAAATTCTTCTGTATCATATTACATAAACAGATAATATTCATACCAATAAAAATTCTAGGACGTTATATACCGAGGACGATTATTCAAAGATTAGTGTGGATGTTGAAGATGTGGAAGGAATCGATTTACGTACTCGTCCGATTGGAACAAAGATGGCAAAGAATAATGCTAAAGGTAAAGAAAAAGTCGAAAAATATTCAGATTTAGATGGGTTGCATACGCGTACTTCTGAGTACGTGTTGTCGTTAGATAAGTACTCTGAAATTAAAAGAATTGAAGCAGAAGCAAAAAAACTTGAAGCGGAAGATAAAGTAGCTAGAGAATAAAGAAAAAGCGCGAAAGACTCGTGAAAGACATTGTTTTTCTTACTCAAGATATCTCAAACATGAATCGGGAACATGTTGCCATGTATCAACACGGATGTGAGCAAGTAAATGCGCAGTTGAGGAAGAAATGGTCTGAATTTTAATATTACAATGGTTTTATGTAACTTGTAAAATTGGAATGTTTTTATGTAACTTTAATTATTAATGTTTTTATGTAACTTGTAAAATTAGAATGTTTTCATGTAACCTTAATGATTAATGTTTTTTATGTAACTTGTAAAATTAGAATGTTTTTATGTAACTTTAATTATTAATTGGGGTAATTAAACTAGCCGTTGTAAACTAGTCGTTTTAAGTATTTATGTTTTATGTAACTTTATCATTATGTTTTTTTTTTCAATTTTAACGTTTTATGTTATTTTACGAGTTATGTATAATATGTATTTTATTAATAATTTATTAATTAAATTATAAATTATTTAATTTATGAGTAATTTATTATTTCTAAATTAATTAATGTCTTTATTTATAAATTAATTAATTTATACAGAATATTTAAATATAAAATATATTAAATAACGTTAAATAAATTTATTTGTTTGAGAAGTATAAAAATAAGATTGAATTGTAAAGTTAATGACATGACATTGAGACCTAGCTAAGAAGATGTATATGAAGATTATGAATAAGAATATATATTCTTAAGTTGAATAAGAAGAGAAAATTGTGTAGGTGGCAGTGAGACTCGGCTAAGAAGATGAAATAGGAAAAGGTGCATTGGGGATGCTCTTAGACCGACTTCTTTCGGAGGGAAAATCATGGGTCCTTCCGACTGTTTCACAGAATGTTTTTGGGGAAAATTTTGTGTATTCCTTTTCTTTCTCATTTTCTTGCAACCGGAAGTATGGAAGCCGGCAATTTATTTCCTCATAGAATTGCCTAAGTTATCGGTACCGGATGGGGAGAAGGTGAAAGTCACCGGAGAAGAAGACGATTGTTTTGGTTTGAGGGGATGCTCTTTTGGGGAAAATTAGTGTATTGATTTATTGGTTAGGTTAGAATAAACTAACCTTAGTTACAACTAGAGTTAGAAATTAAGTAAAAAAGTGAGACCCACTAATACCACATCACCTGCCATGTACAATTGATTGTAAAAAAAATTTAGTACTCGTTGAGTCTCTCTCTCTCTCTCTCTATATATATATATATATATATATATATATATATATATATATATATATATATATATATATATATATATATATATATATATATTCTTATATTAACTGGATTAATGCCAAATGTGCGGGGTGAAGTTGAAATGTTATGGAGAAAAAGTGAATTCTTAATGTGAAATGTCCCTGAAGTGCACCAAAAAATTAGGCCCGAACAGGTAGCCCAAAAGAGTATTTCGAAAACACACTCAGAAGATTGGGCCAAGCCCATACGCGGAATGAGGGCCCAAGCCCAATTATGTGAAGGTAGCCCATTAGTATAAATATGGGGAAACCTCCCCATATTGAGAGAGGGCCTCTTTTCCTCTAACAAGAACCAACAGGGAACTCTCCCTCATCTCTCTCTCCCGTCGGTTTACATACATACACACTCCATTTTATCTTTTATCTATGATATACACAACATATACTGATTATCACACCGGAGGGTTTTGGGGGACACTCCCACCCCCTCACGGTGCTTCATTTTGTAAACATTACAAGTCAGATATCCTAGCGCGACGACTACCGCCGGACCACGACTCTGGCGGCCCCGACATGATGTCACCTTCGGCGCCCCGGACACGACACGACAAGGTCACCACATTTTTTACGTGATCAATTTGGTTCCGTTACCGGGAAACGACTTCATTTTATTTTTCTCTACTCACCGATTTCGTCAACCATGGCGGAGCTCGGTCCAAAGGGGGTCGAAATAACAAACAACAAACATTATACTCACTTTTTATACGAACTGGGTGACAGGAATTAGATATTGAGTAACATGCAAAAACTACCAATTGTTGTTCCTTGCAAAGACAAACATAGCGGCCTAAAAATCACGGCCAACGGATCCCCCCCCCCAAGTGCTCCTGCGCGTCTCCAAGAGCCGTTGGAAGCGGTATTATCTGATTATGCTCTGGTATTACTTTGCGATGCAGAACTATCAGCAACAACTATGTTAGGAAGAAACGAGCTTAACCCTACCAGAGACACCTCCAACGGACTATAAACGCGTTACCAAAAGCTATCGAGAACTACCATTACAACCATGATCCAAAAAGAACGCCTTACCAACTTTTGGTACGAACTGAGCGATTAATAAGGGCACGAGCCGGCAGATGAACATCATGGTCTGGTGCGCCAGGACCAGACGAGTCCAACGCCACCTGAATTGCCCCAAACGGCCGCCAGACGTGACCCCACGTGCCACCTGAAGCGGTTGATGTTGTCACCGTTTTCCTTCGCATCCTGGCCAAATGAATTCAACGACATGGCCTGATCCTTATTGACGTTACCAATGTCACCCATGCTGTCGACACCACTCCCACAGTTCCACTATCAGGTGTACACTCTCCATCTCCTTTCTATTATTTTTAAATGATAAATATTGCGAGCTAGACATACCCTGCCAAGATTCCTGCTTTCTTGGAAATGCAAACCTGCATAATCACACTTCACAATGCGATAATGGAAAACTACTGTCATGATATAGCACATGATAATTGCCATTTAATTACATGGGCCAATTGTTGTAAATTATTTTATTCCATTAATAGATTACTCACATGTCTTGTGTTCCCCGCAAATGTTCCTCCTCTTTTATTATTGTTTGGTCCCATTATTGTTTTATTTCAGACTAATAGAAACCTCATTTTTTATTAAAAAACTAGGTTATTACCCGTGCGATGCACGGTTGACTTAGTATTATTTCTAAAACTTAATTTTGTAGATAGAATTTGCAAGTTATTTGAATGAACCAACAACAACAAATTTCCACATAATAAATAAATAAATAAACGTGTGATCACATTGAACAATCAAATCGAAAATTCATGCGAATTTTATAGATAGAATTTGCAAGCTATCTCGTAGTGGTTGTTTGTGGTGTTGGTGGAACACATTTAATCAAATTTGATAAAATCTATTATACAATTACAATTCAGAGTATACACGTGGAACATTATACTTCAATTTGACTATACACGTTATGCATTATGTAATAACAACCCTATTACATCTCGGCATAATGGCGTAATTTTCGGAGAATATAAATGGAGAGGATGGGGAAATAAATAAATAATGAATAAAAGATGTACTGAGCTAAAATTATATGACGAGCTTAAAGTATGTGATGTGCTGAAATTGTACAATGAGTATGATTTATTGTATGTAACTATTTAATGACATTATATGATAACATGCTTAAGCGCCCCTCGTAACGAGTAAAAATGTCTTCTTTCAAATTTGACAGCATTATCTCGATTAAACGAACACGAGCTCGTTAGCCTCGTCAACTTAAATATTATATTATCTAACTTTTGTCGGCATAACATGACAATTAAGTGTGGTATGAGCTTGCCTACTTATGAAAAATACGACATGTTAATTGAGGTTGATTTGTGCCGAGCTATCCGCTCGTCCACCATATAAAACAATTAAAAATTCCTCGCAAAGAGCTCATAAAATGCTAGTTTCAATGTTACTAGCTCAAAATAACATGCTTAGTCCACCTATCATATGTTAGCACGACACATGCATTCTCTCATGCTCCACACTCAAATACTTACATCTTATAAATTCATCGTATCTTCTAATAGCGCGACGTGTCGCCGCAATGATTGGTTTCCTATTCTCAAATAATAGGCACATATTCAAAATAATCTTATCTTATATGATCAATTTGCTTGGACTATGACGAACATTGTATGACGAAAAATATTTGTGACAAAACGTGATTTTTGCCTATACAAAGATGCTCTTGAAACGTTCAGGTACAAATACGTACAAACGGGCATAGCCTCGGCAACCACGATCAATAACACGAGTTGTTCCTCTACAAACTATTACACGATTATTTACAAGGTTACGTGCCTACCTCACCTCGCCGAGGTCACATTTTAGGCCATGTGCCCACATTTTTACTACTCGCAGTTAATAACAATCATTAACTGGGGGGTTGCTACCGAGGCATGAAACAAACATAGATCTTTATTACTTCTCGATCTACAGATATACTTCAACGCTCAAGAAGTGGGGGCTACTACTACCACTACCACTACCACTTATGAGATCCTACAGCATCTTTGTTTATATGGTAGGGACCCACAGTCATTATAGCTAAATTCATGACATTTTTATTCATATTGGCCACTAACCGGGATTATTATTCATGTGCACGCCATGCTCGCGGTAGAGCTTGAGCTTTAGATTACGCTCGCACTAAAGTCCTAGCCTTAGATTATTATTTTCGTCCCTGCGCACTTTATGCTCGCACCAATGCCAAGCTTCATGTTATTATTATTCACGTGCCCGTGCATGCCACGCTCGCGTCAGAGCTTGAGCTTCAGATTATGCTCGTGCCAAAGCTCGAGCCTCAGATTATTATTTTCGTGCCCTTGCACGCTATGCTCGTGCCAATGCCGAGCTTCATATTATTATTATTATTCACGTGCCCGTGCACGCCACGCTCGTGCCAGAGCTCGAGTTTCAGATTATGCTCGCGCCAAAGCTCGAGCCTCATATTATTATTTGTGTGCCCGTGCACGCCACGCTCGCGCCATAGTTCGAGCTTTATATTATGCTCGCGCCAAATCCCGAGCTTCAAATTATGCTCGCGCCAAAGTCTGAGCCTCAAATTATTATTTTCGTGCACGCCACGCTCGCGCCAGAGTTCGAGGTTCAGATTATGCTCGCGCCAAAGCCCGAGCCTCAGATTATTACTTTTGTGCCTGCACACGCCATGCTCGCGCCAGAGCTCGAGCTTTAGATTATGCTCGCGTCAAAGCCTGAGCCTTAGATTATTATTTTCGTGCCCGCGCACGCAATGCTCGTGCCAATGCCGAGATTCATATTATTATTATTTACGTGCCCGTGCACGCCACGCTCGCACAAGAGCTCGAGCTTCAGATTATGCTTGCACCAAAGCCCGAGCCTCATATTATTATTTTTGTGCCTGTGCACGCTATGCTCGCGCCAATGCCAAGTTTCATATTATTATTATTCACGTGCCCGTGCACGCCACGCTCGCGCCAGAGTTCGAGCTTCAGATTATGCTCGCGCCAAAGACCGAGCCTCAGATTATTATTTTCGTGCTCTCACACGCTATGCTCGCGCCAATACTGAGCTTCAAATTATTATTATTCCTGTGCCTATTCACGCCATGCTCGCGACAAAGCTCGAGCTTCAGATTATGCTCGCGCCAAAGGCCGAGCTTCAAATTATTATTTTCGTGCACGCCACACTCACACCAGTGCTCGAGCTTCAGATTATGCTCGCGCTAAAGCCCGAGCCTCGCATTATTATTTTCGTGCCTATACACGTCACGCTCACACCAGAGTTTGAGCTTCAGATTATGCTCGCGTCAGAACCCGAGCCTCATATTATTATTTCTCGCACCCAAGCACGCTACGCTCGCGCCTATGCCTAAGCTATAGATTATATTTCATACTTGTGCACGTCGAGCTTTACATTATGCTCCCCGCTCGAGTTTACTCAGGACTGAGCTTTATATTGTCCTCCTGCTCATTCGCATTTGAGTTGCACACTGCGCCCACCTGCGCTTATGCTCCCCGCTCGAGTTTACTAGCGGCTGAGCTCTACATTGTCCTCCCGCTCGAGTCCATTACGCGCCTACTTATGCTTCATATTTCGGCCGAGACCGAGCTTCTATGAGTGTTTAACATGTTATGCTCCCCTAGCGTTCATCATGCTTTCATCAGCATTTGCGGCTACACTCGGCATGAGCTTCATATTGTGCTCCAGCTCGACATCATAGTTACTCTCGGCACGAGCCTCTATGAGTGTTTAAGGACGTAACGCTCCCCTAGCGTCCATCATGCTTTCCTCAGCACTACTGTTACTCTCGGCATCACAGTTTCTCTCAACATGAGCTATATATCTCGCTCCAGCTCGACACAATCATTACTCTTGGTACCTTGCGGTTCAAGATCACTTTATTTGGGGTCTTAATGCCTCATACCTATCCTCCTCGCCAAGCCAAGGAGAGGTCAGGCTCTAATGCCTCATACCTATCTTCCTCGTCAAGCCGAGGAGAGGCCAGTCTCTAATGCCTCATATCTATTTGCGTCCTCGAGACGCCAAGGAGAGACCAGGCTCCTAGCGCCTCATACATATTCGCCTCCTTGCTAAGCCAAGGAGATGCTAGGCTCTAATGCCTCTAAATACCTACTGCATCCACATGAGCATTTCATACATATTTACAAGTTACTAAATACATGCATCCTCCATTCATCATTGCATAAACATAAAAACATGTTCCTAGTGCCTCTCTTAGTACCTTGCGGTTCAAGGTCACTTTCTTACAGCACCTTGCGGTTTTTGGCCTTATGACTCGATTTTCCTGAAGGTCCTCACCACGCCGAGGATAGATCTTATTATGACCTTATGGCTTGATTTTCCTGAAGGTCCCCGCCACGCCGAGGATAGATCTTATTATGGCCTTATGACTCGATTTTCCTGAAGGTCCTCGCCACGTCGAGGAGATATCTTATTATGGCCTTATGACTCGATTTTCCTGAAGGTCCTCGCTATGTCGATGATAGATCTTATTATGGCCTTATGACTCGCTTTCTTGAAGGTCCTCACCTCGCCGAGGATAAATCTTATTATGGCCTTATGGCTCGATTTTTCCTGAAGGTTCTCGCCACACCGAGGATAGATCTTATTATGGCCTTATGACTCGCTTTCTTGAAGGTCCTCGCCTCGCCGAGGATAAATCTTATTATGGCCTTATGGCTCGATTTTCCTGAAGGTCCTCGCCACGCCGAGGATAGATCTTATTATGACCTTATGGCTCGATTTTCCTGAAGTTCCTCGCCACGCCGAGGATAGATCTTATTATGGCCTTATGACTCGCTTTCTTGAAGGTCCTCGCCTCGCCGAGGATAAATCTTATTTTGCGTGATCAGTCCCAAAGTAGTTTGATAAACTATTAAACTCTTTACCTGAAACGGAAGGAGTATGTAGAAGTGAAAATAAAAATGTTCAATTTTAAATATTATATGTATACGAATGACAATTTCTTTCGCACTATGACTTTTGAATTATTAATTTTTGAGTTACCATTTCACTCTTTCTCTCTCATATCTTCTCTAGTTGTATTTATCTTTCTCTCTTTCGTCTCCTCCCTATTTTCTCTTTCATCACCACCATTTTCTCTCTTTTAATTAGGTTTCAACATTTTTCTCTCTTTAAAAATAAAAAATAGTAGCTAAAACAAAAATAATAGTTTCGGAGTCAAGAAAACAAAAATATAAGAGGTTAGTAAAATGAAAATAATTTATAGAACAAGACACTATAAAAATAAAAGCTACAGAATCAACAAAACAAAAATAATTTAATGCAGAGGTTAGTAAAATAAATTAATTTACGGAACAAAATTTTAAAACAAATTCTTAAAAATAGCTATGTAAAACAAAAATACATTAGTTAAATAAAAATATATGACGGAACAAAAATAATAGTTATGGAGTCAATAATACAAAAATAATTTAAATTGAGGTTAGTATGTAAAATTATAAAAATAATTTACGGAACAAAAGTTTAAAACAATTTCTTAAAAATAGTTATGTAAAACAAAAATACATTAGTAAAATAAAAATATTTGATGGAACAAAAATAATAGTTACAAAGTCAATAAAAAAATAATTTAAACTGAGGTTAGCAAAATAATAAAAAAATTACGAAACAATTTTTTTCCCATAAAACTGATTCTTAAAAATAAAACAAAAATAATAGTTACGAAGTCAATAAAACAAAAAAAATATAATGGAAGTTATTAAAATCAAAATAATTTACAAAACAAAAATGATAATTAACAGTAAAAATAGTTTACTTATTTTGATTTTAGCTTATTTTCTGAACAGAAATATCTTTATTCATAAAATACAAATATAATTTAATAAAAACCAGTCTTTGTGCCCGTGGCTATGACACGGCGCGAGTAGGGGATGATGTCAGTACTAGAGGGTGTCAATATTTAAATAAATCAATATATGTTTTAATTATGTTTCAAAAAAGTCTAAAATAACAAATTGAAAATGAAGACCTCTCGATAATCAATTAAAACATTATGATCATTCAATGGTGGAGAAAAAAATTAAAACTTTTATTTGTAATTTTATTTAAGAAAACAGATGCGATACCTTGTTGAATTTTATTAATAGAAATAAAATTACAAATTTGAGGAGGACAACCAGCTTTGCCCTTATATAATTAATAATCTTTCGTTAAAATATAAACTTTTTTAACACATACACCAAGTGTATTAATTTTTTAACTTTTTTTTAACTGCGTAACATGTTTTATATTATAGATTTACTGGGGAAGATAGACACTAAACAATTAATATCTCTTTTTAATGTTGGTATAAAAAAGTGACTATGTGTTTAATGAAAAGTGTTGATGCGTCCAAGAAATCTGGATGCACTGAATAAGCCCAATCCGTACACCTGGCTTTCAACGTGTACGTAGATCCTTAAAGCTAAACTCTGCAATATGAATGAACAAACGTAAACTGGGCAGGGGCACTCCCTGCAAAGGCCCTCCGGCGTGTAAATCAGTACACAAATAATCAATGAAGTAAGCAATTTGGCAGAGTTTTGGCTAGAGAATCAGATTGCGCATACCTCTCTCCATATTTTGCCAAGCTTTTATATGCACCGGAAGGCATAACCGCCAATAACCATGAATAACCACCCATGATTGGCATTAACTTCCCATGATCTCTTTTAACCGCCCATAAATGTCATTAACTACCCCACAAACGGTCATGACTTTTAATGAAAACGCATTTAACTAGCCCACTAATGACAACGGATTATCCAGAGAATTTGCCGGTCATTATCGCTAGCTAAGATTCTTGCTCGGGTGTGACCACCCTCAACTAACAACTTGATCTTTCACGGACATGAATGTCCTCAGCGGTAGTGGCTCTTCTTGACGAAGACGAGCAATCATGCTCGTTTTATCGATTTTGCTCGCTTAGCTGAGCCCCCATCTCGCAAGTAACTTACCTGATAAAAGCTAAGGTTTTGCCCGCTTGCTCGCGTAACACCTTTGCTCGCTTGCTCGGAAGAAACACGCTTGTCACGTGGCTCATGGCTTGGGCCTAGCTGTTCTGGTGGAACCAACACTAAACCAGCACCACTCCCAAATCGACTAGCTGAACCATCAACATGGAGCTCCCAACAATATTCTGGCCTCGGCTTTGGACTCACACTGCTCGTCGTTGTTGTTTTTCTCACAATCTCTTCCTCGCCAGAGTCCTTGAAACTTGTTTCAGCCACAAAATCTGCCAAGGCCTGCGCCTTGATCGCTCGCCGAGGCTGATAGTCAATGTCAAACTCGGTTAATTCGATCGACCAGGTAAGCAAACGACCAGCAGTATCTGGTTTGTGCAAAATCTTTCTCAAAGGCAAATCCGTGTACACAACAATCGAGTGAGCAGAAAAATAAGCTCGAAGTTTCCGAGCAGTAACAACAAGCGAGTAAGCCAATTTTTCTGCATTAAAATATCTTCCCTCTACATCGGTGAGGGCTTTTGAAACATAATAGGCAGCTTTTGTACATTGCCTTCCTCCTAATCAAAACAGCGGCTACCGCCTGCTCGGTAGCTACCAAATAAACATACAACTTTTCCCCAAAGACCGGGCTACTCAGCAACGGTGGACTTCCCAAATACTTCACCAAGTCTTCAAAAGCTTTCTGGCACTCGGGAGTCCATTCAAACCCTTTGTTACCCCGCAATACTTTGAAGAAAGGCAAGCACCGCTTCGGCCGACCTCGAGATGAACCTTCCTAGAGCAATCACCTGCCTGTAGTTAAGCCTCTGCACATCCTTAATACAAGCGAGAGCTTCATAGTGACCAATGCCTTTATTTTCTCGAGATTGGCCTCGATTCCCTCTCCGTCACCATAAATCCAGAACTTTCCGGCCTTTACCCGAACACACATTTGCTCGGATTCAACTTCATCTTCTTCCCGAGATTGGCAAAGGTCTCGCCCAAATCCTCGTATGCTTGCTCCTTTGATCTTGACCACCATATCATCTATATAGGCCTCCACGTTTCTCGAGCTGCGAGCTAAACACCTTGTTCACCATCCTTTGGTAGGTAGCTCCGGCATTCTTCAAGCAAAGGCATCATCTTATAACAATCTGACCCCCTGGCTGCTCGGAAGGCATCAGAGCCTTATCTGCTTTCGACCATCTTCACTGGTGGTACCCGAGAATAGGCATCTATAAAGGCGAGGCTCGAACCTGCAATGGCATCCACCAACTTATCAATTCTCGGCAGAGGATAACAGTCCTTCGGGCAAGCTTTATTCAGATCTGTGAAATCAACACACATCCGCCATTTTCCGTTTGCCTTCTTCACCATCACTACATTCGCCAGCCAAGTTGGGTAATGTATCTCCTCAATTATGTCCGCCTTAAACAACTTCTCGACCTCTTCCCTAATTTCTTGATCCTTTTCTACCGAATAAACTCGAGGTCGCTGCGGGATTGGTCGAAAAATTTGGATCAACATTTAAGCGGTGCAAAGCCAGTCTCGCACCCCCTGCGTATCTTACGGTGTGGCGAAAACATCCGGACTATCTTGCAGCTGCTTAATCAAGTTTGCTCTCGCTTCAGCTGTCAAAGCCCTACCAATCTTTATCTTCTGCTCGGGATAAGCAGAATTAATGATAACCTCTTCAAGCTCGTCTTGAGCCGTAAACTCTGGCTCGTCTCGCATTTGGAGTGTGTCACACTCCACCTTCTCATCCTTCTCAGCTCGATCTTCGACTTTATCAAGCTGATCTACATTCATGGCCTCAACTGGCTCCTCAGACATGACTGCTGGCAAAAATTCATCCATAGGCCCAACGACCTCATTCGACTCCTCAAATTCCCCCGACGTCAATGTCGGCAAAGGATTATCAACACCTTCCTCGACCACCTCTTCTCGCACAGCATGTTCCAGCGACTGGACTGTCGGCAAAGGTGGAATAGCCTCAGTATCAATCCGACCAACAACCAATTCCGTATCTGTTTCAATTTGACTTTGCTCCCCCGACTTCAATGTCGGCATAGAGCTTGCACCCATCTCCAAATCCTCTTGTACCATCGCTACCACTGGTGGTCCCACAATCACATGTGAAGTTTCCTTAGTACTGATGGTAACTTTCTGCTCGCCATCCTCCAAGGTCAACTTCTGCTTCTTCCTCTGTGTATCTCGCACATACTCGAGCACTGCTCGCGGCTGACTCCGCAACACCCCAACTCCTTGGTCGGTATAGAACTTAGCTCCGATGGGATTGACGCCACCATCTGAAATTTAGCCATGCTTGGTACACCCAAAATTATATTGTAAGGAGATTTCAAGTCGATTACCATGAAGGTAATCCTTTCAGCTCGGGTCTTGCTTCCTTCACCGACGAACACCTCTAGCTCGACAGTGCCTTTGACCGGAACCTTGTGATTTGTAAAACCTTCTAAAGCCCCAGCATACGGCTTCAAACGATCATCACTCAATTCCAACCCCTGGAAGCAAGAATAGTACATCACGTCCCGGCATGCTCCTGTATCCACCAAAATCCTGTGTACGACCCAACCATCAACTAACGCCGAGACAATCAAGGATTGCTCGCCTGCCACACTACTCGCCAACTCGCTACGAGTAAACTGAATAGCCTGTTCACCATCCTGCAAAGTTGCAGGTCGATCCACCACTTTGGACAAAGAATAGATCTGCTTCCCAAGCTGTGTCGGAGTGAGTTCCTCATCCATTATAACATTTATTACCCCCCTAATCGGTGGGGCTTCTCGCCTAGGAGCATTCCCTATGTTGCCTGCATCTCGCTTGAAGCGATCTAACCGCCCCTCGTTAATCAACTTCTGAATGGCCTTCTTCAATGGCCAGCACTCTTCTGTAGTATGCCCATAATCATCATGATAGGCACACCTCTTTGTCTGATCCCTCTCGCCGGCAGTAGCTGGATTCATGCGAGGAGGATTAGGAAGCTCGTTCCTTATCTCGTACATAATGTCCTCGCGCAGCGTGTTGAGCGGGGTCAAGTCTGATTCACGAAGAAACTCCTTCGGCCGATCATACCGAGACTTGCTTTTATTATAACCTCCACCTCCTGTCTGGCCATTGCCCTTGGCATTGCCCACAGCTTCACTACTCTCCTTCTTCTTCTCCTTTTTCGCTGTCTCCCCGGCACACCATTTTTGTGCTCGCATGAGCATCTCTGCTTGTGTTTTTGGTTCGCGCATACTTAACTCTGACCGCAAACCACCTTCGCCTTCCAGTAATCCAGTTTCAAAACACAATGTCACGTCTTGCTCGGTCAGACCAGGAACTTGCTCTAAAACCTTGGTAAACTTCTCAAGGTAGCTCGCTGTTGACTCATGTGCGCCTTGTTTAACCTTGGACAAGTCGGCCCTTGTCTTCGCCAACGATCCAGCCGTTCCAAAATCAGCTAAAAACTTTGCTCGCAAGTGTGCCCAATTGTTGATCGAGCGTCGCGGCAGCGCTCCCATCCAAGCTAGAGCTTTTCCTTGCAACGCGCCAACAAAAGCTCTGATCTTCAATGCCTCATCTGAAGTCACCAGGCCCATTTGGGATTCAAAGGACATTAACCAATCCCTGGCCTTGGTCTTGCCCGTATACTCCTTAATGTTTGGAAATATCAACCCCTGTGCTGGTGGAGCATTCTCAATCCACGGAGCCAACGGGCTGGCAGATGTACCCAAAAAATTTCCATCTAGAGCCTTGCCTTGCTCCCAGGCCTCCATCCGGCGCTTCAACTCCTCAAAATCCTGCATATTTATAGTTGCAGGCAAACCACCCCCCGAGCTGAGGCGTCAGATCACAGCATAGGAGGGCCTGGGGTCCCATAACCGCACGGTTTGAGGAATCCCCACCGGCCCGCGCCACCTCGAGCCCGAGGCGCCCAATTCAGGCAGCCAGGCAACGGATTGATGCACGTCTTTTTTCGCTTGAGAGCAATATGAATGATAAGCTCGCTTAGGAGAAGGAGTTCTATGTCGGCGAACATAGGAGCCCCTTGGTGATCGCGAACGACTACTATGAGCACGAGATCGCCGGGGTGAAGGCGAACGAAATCGACGAGCATGGGATCTGGGCGGTGAAGGCGATCGCCGTCGGCGGCGAGATTGAGCCGAATCTTCCCCTACTCGTGGTCCCAGCCTTGAATGAACACTGGGAACAACCCTGTGACTGGCCTTGCTACCCTCTGGTTGCTCGTGACGCTTAGAACCCTGTGCGTGTGGTTGAGAATGAACTGTGGGATTCATCCTGACACCCCAAGACGAGAAATGCCCCGGCTTGGAGCAGACAAAGTGGGCAAAGGGTCCAACTCAATGGGCAATGGTGGCTTGCCCATTGCGATCAACTGCAAATTAAGCTGATGCATTTGGCCCAAGTAAATAGCTCGCTGTCGTAAAGCCTCCTCACGAAACTCATGAGCTAAACCAATCGCCGCAAAGACTTCTAGCCAACGAATCAACCCCACGCCGTTGATTAAGCTGATGGCGTGCGTCATGGGGCGGAGGGACATTGTTTCCAGCTACTTGATTGAGGCTGGGATTCGGGTGCACCTCCTCCCTACGACTGCCACTTCCACCGTTGACACCGTTCTCTGCCATTGTTAAAGCTCCAAAAGAACAATATCCAAAGTTACAATCTTAATGCCGCAGAAACTCTCTCCCGGCAGCGGAACCAACTGATGCATCCAAGAAATCTGGATGCACTGAATAAGCCCAATCCGTACACCTGGCTTTCAACGTGTACGTAGATCCTTAAAGCTAAACTCTGCAATATGAATGAACAACGTGAACCGGCAGGGGCACTCCTGCAGGCCTCCTGTGTAAATCAGTACACAAATAATCAATGAAGTAAGCAATTTGGCAGAGTTTTGGCTAGAGAATCAGATTGCGCATTCCTCTCTCCATATTTTGCCAAGCTTTTATATGCACCGGAAGGCATAACCGCCAATAACCATGAATAACCACCCATGATTGGCATTAACTGCCCATGATCTCTTTTAACCGCCCATAAATGTCATTAACTACCCCACAAACGGTCATGACTTTTAATGAAAACGCATTTAACTAGCCCACTAATGACAACGGATTATCCGTGAGAATTTGCGGTCATTATCGCTAGCTAAGATTCTTGCTCGGGTGTGACCACCCTCAACTAACAACTTGATCTTTCCGGACATGAATGTCCTCAAGTGGTAGTGGCTCTTATCGACGAAGACGAGCAATCATGCTCGCTTTTATCGATTTTGCTCGCTTAGCCGAGCCCCCATATCGCAAGTAACTTACCTGATAAAAGCTAAGGTTTTGCCCGCTTGCTCGCGTAACACCTTTGCTCGCTTGCTCGGAAGAAACACGCTTGTCACGTGGCTCATGGCTTGGGCCTATTAGGCCAAGCAGCTCAAGTGTATTTTATATTTTATACATATTATTAACAACGTAAAAAATCGGAAGAATTCCAAATTAGTAATTATACATATTATTACTTATTCTATTTTTTAAAAAATAAAATAAAAACAGTTTATCTTTTAGAGTGGCCTTAATAACATAAAAAATTGGAAGAATTCCCAATTAATGGTTATACATATTCTTAGTTAAACCAAAAAAAATTCCAAAAAAAGCTAATACCCATTTTAAAACCCAAACTACTTAAAGAAAAACTCAATAAATTGTGTTTTAGATATTTTTAAAAATCGGAAGAATGTTTTATACACTCAATTTAAATTATTATTATCACTTCTATTGATTTAAATTGACTATTTTTCAATTTAAAATTTTGGTATTTTTCTTAACTTTGTAAATAAGACAACATAAAAAATAATTATTTTTCTTAAAAGTTATGAGCATCTAATTTAGTCGTCCAAAATTATTACAATAACTCAATAGTTTTGATGCTGCCTTCGAGGCATCAAAACTGCTGGCATTTCAAGTCCATAATAACATACACTGTGTGTAGATTTTTAACTGTGTCAGTACTGTTGGGTATTTTGGAATTTTAAACCTTATTGTAATCTTGGACAGGTAGGACCGGGATTAGTGAGACAATACCCTATACTCCACTTTCCTACCAGATAAAACTTTTGCTTTTTTCAAAAATAGGATTGGTGCAGGGATTGGAGAGGATTTCCTCCCTAATTTTACAATTGAGTTGACATGTAATTGAGTTACATATTTAGAATTTTAATGGTGTGCTTTGAATAGTCAAATCAGGGTCATAAAGAGTTTGTTCATTATTAACAAATAAAAGAAAAGAAAAATTAAAAAGAAAAGAGGGAAAAAGATACAGAGCATCCCTCTTCATCTTCTCTCTCTCTCATCTCTCACCCATCCCCACAAAACCCACCGCCAAATCTCCTTCTCGGTACCGCTTCTCCTCGCTAACGCATCGCCAAGCGAACTCGCCTTCGCTCCTCGCTCTTTCCGTCCTTCGTCTTCTCTGTTCTCCCCCACTTCAAGTGCTCGCCCAAAGACCGCCTTCCTCTGCTCAAATCGAGCAGCCCCGCTTCTCCCCTTCTTCTCAGGGGAAATCTCCATCTCATGAGTTTTGACGACCCATCTCATGAGTTTTGTGAAGAAATTAAACTTCACTCTCTAGTCTAATATTTCCGATGAAAGATTGCAAATAGTATTAACAATGATTAAAGGAAACTAGAAGCTAAGTGGTACCTTCAAACCAGCGCGCCTTCATAAGATTCGTACCAAAGCGCTTGCATCATCTTCAGCGCCATTCTTTCCCAGAAATAGACTGGGTGTATGAGAAATCAAATGGGTCGCAATAGGTCAAAGATGGTCTCGAAAGCAACGCAACAGTGTGAGTGTGTCACAGTCCAGCCGCCTCTGGCCACCTCCAATCCATCTCACCTGTCCCCTCCATCTCCGGTGAATCAACAGTTCACAGCCGGCCACACCGTCATTCTCCAAGCCGACTCCAATTCCATTGTCTTCACCCGATTCAACCCAGATCTTCACCATCTCAAGAATTGCCGCTCAATTCAGCGTCTACCATCGACTCCAAAAAATCATTTAAGCGTCTTTACAGCTTATCGATGTAGAGAGAGATTGGAGATCTAAGCAGGAGAAGTGGGGGAGTTGGAGAGGTTGCACAACCGCTTCTTCGCACATGTGCAATCTAGACGAAATTGGGACCGTAGATATCGGTAAATGAATTGATCTCATCCGCTCTTTATCCCAAGTCAATTGCCAGCGTGTTTCCCAAGCTGTATTATAATATAGATAGTTATTCAAAAGGAAGAATTTATTTGAGTTCATATTCTATTTGCAGGACATAAAAAAATTCAAATTTGTTTGAAAACATTCATTAAACATAGTTTTTGAATAGTATAAATTGTTTGGGATTGCCAGACCATGAATTGACACTTAAAATTAGTGTTTCAGTAATGCTATTGAGCAATATTGACCATGTTGTAGGGTTGTGCAATGGAATAAGACTAATTATCATAAATCTTGAGGATTACATTGTTGAAATTTTTTTTTTGAAATGAAGTAATGTTGGAGAAAATGTTTTTATCCCAAGATTGTCAGTAACTCTATCCGATATAAGACTGCTTTTTCAAGTTTCGTAGAAGACAATTTACATTACTTGGTATAATATACAATGACAATTAACAAGCATCAAAGTCAATAATTGCACGTATGTCTCTTTGAAGAAAAAACCAAGATTTAGCCATGACATATATATGTCGTAGCTTTTAGAGTAACAAATTATTTTAGGTTGAATATATTGATATGCGGTGAGAATGAAAAATCAACTAATAAAACAACAAATATTGTGTATAAGGAAATTTTTTAGAATCTATAATGATTAGTGATATACTTATGTGTAATTGTTAATAAATTGATTTTCCTTATTTTGTTTATGTATGATTTAGTTAAAACACGGATTAAAAAAACTAGTTAAAGTTAAATGAGAGAAATGAATTCTGAAAGCAATTTAAACAACCATATAGGATCATATTCATATACATAAATTCTTGGCAACAAACAAGGAATTACGAGATTGAAAATTTAATTATAAACAAGATACAGAACGATTCAAATTCACATCTCTATTTTCAACAATTTTACCGCCACAATTAAACCCACAACCGCACTGTGGACTCTTAGCAAAAGTCTTCACGGTGAAGTCGGCAGAAACGATCCCGGCCGAGAAATACAGCTTATCCTGCTGACGGCTGATCTCCGCTATTTTCACCCACAAACGCACCACTTTCACACTAATACCCTTCAGATTCTTGATCCTATCCTTTGTTATAACCCCACTAATCGTTGACTTGTACTTTAGATGATACCCCTTAATGGAAAATGAACAAGTTGCCTCTTCTATGTACACCTTGAACCGCCCGTTTTCTTCATTCAATTCGTAAGTAGTTGCTCCTTTTGGAAGAAGCCCCACTGGGAAATCGTAATCTTCTAATACTTCGTATGCTGTCTTGTCACCGGCGATGGCAGGGGAGATTGAGAAGATGAATAACGAGGTGATGAAGACGGAAAGAATCGCCGCCGGAGACATGGCTAGTCTATCTATGCTGTGCGAATGCCGAAAGAGATCTCTCTAGGCCAAACAGTCTCCGACTAAACGGGCTTAGTTATTTGAAGTTTGGTACTTTAAACTTGAAAGATTGTTTTGGCCTTTTGGGCCACGTTGAAGGACGGAATAATCATGTACAGTATTCCCTTTGTTCCGATCGAAAGACGTATAATATTTATCTATTCAGTATTCACTACTAATAGTATTATTTTAAATAAATACTCTATTCGTTCCAGACATATAGTTTGTTATAATATTTTTAGATGTTTCACTAAAAGAGTTCATTTTTAAAAATTATATTTACAATTTTCATAACATTTTATTTTTACTCTTTACTTTTATTGTAAACATGTTAATTATATCCACGTATTTTGGTAATGAAAATTTTAATGACATTAATATAATTTTTAATTATTAGACTCTCAAAAGGTGAATTCTTTAGATGAAATAGGGGACTACATGATTGGACAATTCATATTGGATTGACTAATAAAATTACTTTTCTAAATTGTCTTCCAACATTATTTTCTAGTTCAAGTATACCAAATGAACAACAAAGTTATTTTATTACATTTTCATCTTTCTTAAAAAGTATTTTAAATTTTGAACCAATTAAGCTTTATAACTGGAGTCATGTTGCATAATAAAAGATCTATTATCATAGCGACATATTTTGTTTAGCAAAGTTTGAAAAAATATTTGATATTTGGTAATGAAATAAAAATATTCAGTTTAGATTTTGACGATATAATTAAAATTATGCTTCTCGTCGAAGAATAAAAACATAAAAAATGTGGTGGTTAACCGGCTATTGTTGTGTATTGGACAATTGGTTTGTCAATTATGAATACGGGTATTATAATAAGGTATTGGAATTGATTTCCTGTCGTCATTGGATCAACTAAACACTTGAACAAAGGAAATTTCACAAAATGTTAACAAGTTTAGATGATTGTTGGGGTTTTTTTTGTCAAGTCGTCTATATGAGAAAAGTGTTATTTTATTATTGTGCTTGACCAATTTTTATATTTTGTTATTGTATTATTTTTCAAACAAAATTATCATTGTACTTTAAAAAGAAAGATGCAATTTCATTATTATTAACTCTAACCAATTTCTAACGGAATTGATTTCAGTCACCTCCGCTAAGTTTTTTTTTTTTTTTTTAATGTAGATAGATCACTAATGATTGTTTAAGTTAAAAATCAAATGATTTTTTGGTTCTTAGATATTATAATAGATTTTTTTTCTTTTAGAGGTCAAAAATATATTTTATGAACAAAAAAATGAAAGAATAAATGAAATATCTATATTATAATACAGCTCAGTTTATACGTGTGTAATTAACTTGAGATAAATAACGGTTAACGATTTATTGTTTTACTTTAATCTTACGGCTGTAACTTCTTCCTCATGTCGCATGTGTGAACGAAAGTTAATCCAATTATAATTGTAACTGTAATCCAAATTATAATTGTAATTGTAAAGGCTTATTCTGTGGGACCCGAGAGAAAAAAAAACAGTTATAAGTGATAATTCATTTCTACATTATACGCTTCATTTATCCGCTTTCTTCTCTCGTTAACGCATAATGAATCAATTTAATTTTAGTCCATTAGTAAGTTTTGATTTTTGATTTTTAATTGTTATCGTAATTAACTTAATCAATTTAATTTTATTCGACCAATAATTTAGCATAAAAAAATTTTTTAAAATTTTTTTTGTAAGTTTTGTAATTTGAAATATTTATTTTTCTTTTAACCGCAATTGTAACTAACTTAATCAATTTATTTTTTGAAATTGAATCTCAATTTAATTTATGTCTAAGTTTTAAATATTTATATTTTAGTTGTTATCATAATTAACTTAGACAAATAATAAGTAAATATATTTATATTTTAATTTTTTTTCTTTTTAATGTTTATTGTAATTAACTTAATTTATGTCTAAGTTTTAAATATTCATATTTTAACTCTTATCATAATTAACTTAGAAAAATTATAAGTAAATATATTTATATTTTAAATTTTTTTCTTTTTAATTGTTATCGTAATTAACTTAATCAATTTAATTTTTTTTCCGGCCCGAAATTTTGTATACAAATAATTTCTGAAAAAATCATAAGTTTTGTAATTTAAAATATTTGTTTTTTTTTCTTTTTAACTGTTATCATAATTAACTTAGACAAATTATAAGTAAATATATTTTTATTTTTATTTTTTTCTTTTTAATTTTTATTGTAATTAACTAAACCAATTAAATTTTTTTCCGACCCGCAATTTCGTAAGAAAATAATTTTAAAAAAAAATCATAAGTTTTTGTAATTTGAAATATATATTTTTTCTTTTTAACTGTTATCATAATTAACTTAGACAAATTATAAGTAAATATATTTTTATTTTTATTTTTTTCTTTTTAATTTTTATTGTAATTAACTTAATCAATTTAATTTTTTTCTGACCCATAATTTCGTATACAAATAATTTTTTAAAAAAAAATCGTAAGTTTTTGTAATTTGAAATATTTGTTTTTTTCTTTCTTTTTAACGGTTATCATAATTAACTTAGACAAATTATAAGTAAATATATTTATATTTATATTTTTTATTTTTAATTGTTATTGTAATTAACTTAATCAATTTAATTTTTTTTCGGTCCGCAATTTCGTATACAAATATTTTTTAAAAAAAAATCGTAAGTTTGTAATTTGAAGCATTTGTTTTTTTCTTTTTAACTGTTAACATAATTAACTTAGACAAATTATAAATAAATATTAATTCATTTTCACATTATCTACTTTATTTATTGATAAATTCTCAAACTGGCACCGTGCCATCGGCACGGGTAAGAATACTAGTAAATATACAAATAACAAGCAAAGATATGTTGCCTAATAAAAAAGTAAGAGAAACATATCTACAATACAATACCGCCGCCAGCCTCCCTCACAATTTTGACAAAAACTATTTACCGAATGAGATTAGATCATTTTAATATATTTAACTAAGTTGGAATTCACCACATGAGTAGAGATGGTTATTCTTTTTATTAAAAATATTTACTAATTTATTTACTAAATTATTAAAGAATTATTTAATAAATTAATAAAAAAATATTCAAAAAATTATTTAATTAATTTTTAATAAATTATTGAAATATTTAAAAAATAGTGTCTATCCAGGTAAGTTTTATTACTATATATTTATGAATAAGCAAAACAAGTTCATTAAGTTAAGCAACAAATAAGCAAACTCCTAAATCCTAACAAAAGCTTTTATAATGTGTGTGTGTGTATATATAAATATATATATGAGTTCCCAAGCCCAAATTAGACCACGTGTCGGACACGTGACCATACCACGCCGGAGCGTGAGTATGATGTAGGCAGCACGTGAAAGCTCCAGCCAGCTATCGACAGAAGCCAAGTCTAAGCTCGTATGTCACATATTAGTATATTACGCCAATGCACCCATGCAACCCTTAGAACAATTTGTTTCTTCGCTCTAAACAACTATCCTCGCCAAGAAGCATGGGGCACCGAGTCGGCCCAAATTCATCCTCATGTGCTTGACATGGATTCACGCCTTTATCCCACCTGGGGGCCATGTGGGCAGCGTAGGGTTTAACACGAGCAAAGACAGCCGACATATGTCCAACAGAGAAGCATGACATTTATCTCGCTACATGGGGCCAAGGCGAAAGCATCATCCCTCGCCTACAAAGTATAACTATGCAGTATAGCTTTTCATAACGAGCTAGCCAATTACACATCGAAAGCACTACTCGCCGAGTACACTCCTCATCGAGCATGTTAACTACTCGCGAGCACTCTAACTACATAACAAAACCATGCTTCTTCTTTAGCGAGCATGCCAACCGCCCAAACGAGTATCCCAACTACATAGTGAGCATGTCGATTATCCAACTACATAGCGAGCATGCAACTACTCAACGAGCATGCGCCTTCCTTAGCAAGAATATACCAACCGCCAAATGAAAGCATGCACCTTCCCTAGCGAACATGCCGCTTGTTCAATGAAAGCATGTCAACTTCCTCGATGAGCATGCCAACTTTAGCAAGCATGCTACTTTACTTAGCGAGCATGCCCACTATTTTGAACATGTCGCGAGCACACCGACCTCCTCGCTTGGGTGGAAGAGTAATGGTTCGGGAATACGGGAAGCAATAGCGTGGAACGCCCTCAACGTCCCAAACGTGGACTAGGTGTCACCTTGTGAATGGCTCAACATGCTCGGCAGTTAAAGCCATTAACTTGGCAATTAAAGCCATTTGTTTGGCGGTTACCTGCCCTTAGCTATATAAGACTCATTTCAACACCTTACAAGGTATACAGCTCGAGAGCTAAAACTCTATCAATTTGTTACTCAAGTGAGATTTATATTGATTCACACGCCTTAGGGTTCTGCAGAACCTCCCCGCTGTTCACCCTAGTGTTTTCTACTTTGTTGACAAATTATTGGCCCACGTGTGACCTCAAAAGTCCAGATATCCTTATTATATCCATATATATCCTTATTATATATATGGATATAATAATAATAATCAATTGTTTAATTTCCTAATCACATTATAATGCGATTCATCAATTTTATTACATTAATTTTTACTTCGCGATTTATCAATTTAATCCGATATTTTTGCACAGCGATACAAAAACGTAATGAACTAGATCATATCATCCACCTTATTTTTTCACATTTTCCGCCGTAAGCTTTCTTTTTCCTCATCATCATCCGCCATCATTGCAAGCAATCATGATTTTTGAACTCAATGAAGCTGTAGAAAAAAATGATCCGAATATTTTAGGAACAATTTTTCAAAATAAAACTTTAACTATTGATAAAAAAGAAGGATGAATTGAAGGGGTTAGAGCACCTCCAATGTGCAATTCTTAATGGATTCTTCCATTAAGAATCCAATATTCTTTCCCAATGTTGAATTCTTAATGAATTCTAAGGAGGAGAGAGAATTTTAGTTTCTTAATTAAGAAACCAAAAATTGCTGAAGAATCACAGTCACAATATAGGAGAAAGGTCGCACACACACTTAGCGCGCTGTATGACACGCGCTGATCAAAGCGCATCCAAGGCAATGGAGAGTGTCTCGCTGGCCGCCTTATCGTCAAACCAAAAAACGTTTTTTAACCAATATGATCGCTTGTAATTAAAACAAAAGATTAAAAAATTTAATTTAAATTGTAAAATTTAAAATTTAAATTTAAATTTTTTTTTAAAATTTATTAAATAAATCATAAATTATAAAATTTAATTTATGATAATGTAATTTATTATTTTTAAATTAATTTTTGTCTTAATTTATAAATTAATTATGTATACGAAATATTTAACGTGAAATAAATTTATTTGTTGAAAAGTATAAAAATAAGAATGAAATGTAAAGTTAATGTAAGGTAGTGGCGGTGGAACCTAGCTGCTAAGAATATGTTAAGAATCGTGTATAATACAATGGGAAGATGAATTTTAAGTAGAGAAAAAGAGAAAATGCGATGTGTATGTAATGACAAATGGGACCAAGTTAAAATTTGAGGAAGTAATTCTCACATTGGAGATGCTTTCTTATAAACTTCAAAAAGGGGCCCACAATTTTTCCTAATCAATAGTACATAATTATTTGACCAATTTTGGACGAGGTTTGGTTTTGGAAGGCATAGCTCCCGCCGACTTCTATGGTAGACATACGGCGCTCAAAGTGTCGGCCTCGTGCTCAATCTCTTCACGCTTAAGACAAAAAAAAAAAAAAAAAGGGCATATAAACCATTACTGAAACGGGTCATCGGTTTTTTCAAAATTTAAAACATGTTAAGAAACCATTAGCAGGTATGTTCAGACTAATACTCAAACTAGGTCGAACCACAAAAACAGTAAAGTTCTCCCCATTTCCTCTTCGATTTGTCCAAAAAAAAAACAATTTAATTTCTAAAAATAGTGGAGTAATAATACTTTTGAAAGTTAGAGGTAAATAAAACTACCATTTAAACAAAATTGACATATTAGATTAAATTATTTTTCTAGGTCGGAGGGAGTACGTGAATATCAACTATCAAACATATAAAAATACTAGATTAACTTAAAGGTGTCACATGGATAGTGAGAACATAATTGCCTATTGGTACAAAGTTGAAGGATGAAAAATATCACCGATCAATCAAAATTCAAAACCAAGACACAGACGCAGAGCCTCTCCGATTCAACCTCCCATCTGGACTCCTGCTTGCCCCAATTCCATTATCACAATCAAACCCACACCCACACTGCGGCGAATCCTCGAAATTATCCGCCGGGAAATCCCAGACAAAATCCCGACCGAGAAATCCAGCTCATCGTCATCATGCGTAACCTCCACTATGTTGACCCAAAGCAGCACTACTTTCACACTAATTCCCTTCAAATTCTTTAGCCTGTCCTTCGTTATGACCCCACTGATCGTCGACTTGTACTTTAGAGGGTAGCCATCGATCGTGAAGGAGCATGATTGGTTCATGTACACCTTGAATTTCCCGCTGCTTTCGTCGAGCTCGTAGCCTGTTACTATACCTTTGGGGAGGAGGCCGGATGGAAAATCGTAGTCTTCTAGAATTTCGTAAACCGTCTTACGTCGTCGTCGTCGGCGGCAGTGAGGACGGTGGAGGAGAGGAGGAGGGAGATGAGAAAGAGACATATCTTGGCCGGAGAAGACATTGGCGATGGAATTTTTTTTTTATGAAAATAACGTTTTGACTGATATTATTATTATTTTTTTTTTTGGGAGAGAGGACTTTATGTAGAGACTAGAGCGGAAGAGGAGGGTTTGGTGGAGGGAGTGGCGTGTGAGCGGTGATTTTAAGTGCACGTGGGGTTGTTTCATAGGGTCCAATAGGGGTGAAATAAGTCTATCTTGATATCTTCAAGACTTCAACCATGGTTAGGTTATTACACTTGAAACGATGAAGCTACAAAGCCTACAGATGGTCTTCGTAACTTGTGAATGTACTATAATACTGTAATACGGATCCGCACATGCATTGTGTTTACTGTTTCGTAATTGGTAGTACTCCATAAACAATACACTCGGTTATAGATTTATGGTGGTAAATTTAGTATTTTTGTTCAAAGAAAACACACAATAAGAGTAATTAGTCATGTTATCTCACGAATAGTTACAATTGTTATTAAAAATGCTTTAAATAATCGTCTTAATTGATTTGATGTAGTTTAAAAAATAATTGAGCGATTATTTATATTGGTTTAATGATAATTATTTTTAATGAAATTGTATGGTTTCATAATTAAAAAAGTGAAAAAGTAAGGGTAAAGTAGTAAAAGTGATGTTCTAAAATGGTAAGTTTTAAAGTTGACCAATTATTTTTGGCGAACAAAAAAAGAAAAGAGCATTTATAATTTAGACAGAGTGAGTACTATTTTTAGAATGTTTCATTTACCGATTTACTTTAAATAATTATATTTCTAATTTCTATACAATATTTTTATCATTAACTTATATTGTAAACATATTGTTTGTGATTAAGTATTTTATAATTATGACAAACTCCTATGATATTAATATATTTCCTTAATAATTAATTTTTAAATGAAGATTTTGA